>CM066031.1:1482000625-1482600625 GCA_033557465.1 Ichthyophis bannanicus | reverse complement strand
TGTAGCAAACTTGTCTGCCCCACCTCTATTACTTGGCTATCTCTCTGAGCTGTTTCCCCATGTGGAAACAAACCTTTCCAGCTTCTCTTCTCTGGGGTGTTTTAGGACAGGTTCCGACCTTGGTTCCACTGCTTTCTGAGAGTAAGAATCAGCCGTCCTTCCTTCTCCTCTCCTTTGCTCCTTGACCTCCCTTTTCTCGTGGCCTCTTTCCTCCTGGTTCCTTTCCTCCTGACTACTTTTACCAAACTCTGAAGCAGTTTTAAAATGGTGCTTCTTTTCAGCCACACCCTCCTCTCTGCACATGTGAGAGCTGTTAGGGCTCAACCTAGCTCTTATGTCACTGCTTGGGCAGGGCTTAGCTCTAGCTACTGCATGCTCCGGTGGCTTGTGGTTTCTATGGGAACCCTGTTTACATCTGTCTTTAAAGGCACATTCCTCACTTCTCTCCCATTCCATCTCATCCTCACAGCTCACCCTATCACAATTGTCACGTCCACCCGTCCAGGCGGTAGCCTGGGAGCGGGTGGGCTCGCCTGTCTTACTCTCTACTATTACTTCTGTCCAAGATGGCTGCCGAGGAGGGCTGCTGGGTAATGTAGTTTTAGAGCAAGGAGTGTGACCACAAGGTAATTAGGCAAAACAGAGAATTTATTTCTGGATTTCCCCTCCGCATTTAATTCATGACCCCAACTGAAATTGGATAATTCTCCAATAATGCAAACAAAGAATGTGAAAACAGGCTTAACACAAAAATACAGGAATGTCCTTTTGAATATCAGCTCTTAGCTTCCAGCGAGGAACAAGCTTCTAAAGCTCAATCTGTTGTTCAGATTAGCTTCTTGCTTTTCACTTTCAAAAGAGCTTTTCACTTTACACAAGTTATGCAGGCAAACACTTCGCAGTATTTCCACTACTAGCACGTTTCCTTTCTTTAAGCAATGTGCAGCACAAGTCCTTAATTGCTTTCATGAAACAGTCCCTCACATAGGTAATGAATTAGCACATATTCAGGTTCTTGGCCATGCAAAAAGAACACTGCATTTCCTCTACATCAGAATCATTAGGGTTTTCAAACAAATCTATTTCCATCTCATTCATAGATTCGCTGTGACTATCTTCCTTATCCTGTATATCAGGAGATTGGCTATTCTCCTTCCATATCAGCTCATTTAGTTTTAACAGCAGCTGTTCCCTGTGGTCTCCAGCCACGGGCTCTTGTAATGGAGTTTCTCTCCCTTTCAACAGGCTAGCAATCTCTTTCAGAGTTGAGGCTTGGCAGTCACTGGCATATATTCTATGCTTATTAAACGTTTGCCTTTCAGGGTTCAGGGGAACACAACGTTTAGCACTGTCTTTTAATTCTTTAACTATTCCTTCAGCTTGGCTTTTGGTAGGAATTAAAGATAAGACATTTCCATTACCTTCAAGGCTTAAGGGCTGCTTTAATCTGTTTCCCCACCTGGAAACACGTCTTTGTCCTAGATACTGTTGCTTGCTCTGGGTTCCAGACACCCTCTGCTTCTCATTCACTCTTGCATGTGGATCAGCCAGGTTTCTTCCTGAAGTTCCCTTTTCCACTGGAACTAAAGTACCTGCTTCGGGACCCAGCAAGTTTCTGACTTCAAGCTTGTCCTCTTCAGAACCAGCTTCCCTTGCTTGAACTGCATCAACTGCCTCTGGAACTCCACGAACTCTAAGAACTGCCTGCCCTCTTTCTTCTAAAACTGAAGCACTTTTAAATTGCTGCCTTTCAGGCACCACACCCTTCTTCCTACTCAGGTGCACCTCATCAGTGCTCAACCTAGCCCTGACGTCACTAGGTGGGCGGGGCTTAGTGCTTGGTATACTCTGCCTTGGAGGCTTGTGGTTTCTATAGGAACTGCTTTTCTCTCCAGATTTAAAGGGACAGGGCTCATTTTCCTCCCATTCCATTTCCTCTGCACAGCTCTCCTTACCACACAAGATATATATATATTGTGAGAGATAGTGAGTGATAGCTACCTCCTATGACCCTATTAGGCGGCTGCCTAGGGTGTTAAGATTTAAGTTGCCTTTAATACAAAAAGAGTCTTGTAGTCAAGTGGTAAGGCAAAAGTAATATTAGGGCTTTATTCCCTGCCCTGAGGGGATATTCCTGGGATACAACAAACAATATGAAACAAAAGAACTGCTGCACAGGAAATATCTTCTTTCCTTCAGGCACCATCAGCTGGTTGCTTTGCACACGCTCAACATAAAGATACAATATCGTCAGATAAACAAATTGTACAATCCATGGGCACAGGGTCAGAATTATAGCTGCTGTTCTCCCACTGCGTTAACTCAGAGTCACTTACAATTGCATATAGGTCACACTCTTCACAGCTGCTGTCTTCCTTAAAACTCTCCTGTGAGTCATGGGCTAACTTTTCTAGAAAGGGCTCTTTAAATCCAGGGCTCTGAATGTCTGGTATATTAAAAGCTTCCTTCTGGCTTTCCCTTCTTCTCCACGCTGGTGGAATGACTGTATAACTTTCAATATCAAAGTTACTTCTGGTGCCACGCCCTTGCCTTTCAAACCATACAGAACTTCTTGCCTTTTCTTTAGCAGAGCTAGGTTCCCACCTCTTAGCTGTGGTTCTGTCTCTTATATCTGGGCTTCTGGCAGCTCTCTCCTGGGCTCTCCAACCACCAGGAATCCTAGCAGGGTCCCGGGCATGGTGCTGGCTGTTTCCTGCTCTGCTGCCACACCTACTGCTTCCTTCCCTTAGTGGGTTTCCTCCAGCATGATGTGTGTTCACTGGATGCTGGCTTAGTCCTCCCAGGTCGCTGCCCCTACTGGCCTTTCCTGGTTCTACCCTGCAGCTTTTATCCTTGTTCTCTTTGCATGATGCCTGGGTTTCTGAGAACAGGTGTTCCTGATTAGCCTTCCTGCTTCTAGCTACATCAGGACTAGTGCAAGGACATTTTACTCTAATGCCTTTCTGCTTTTCTTGTGCTGAGTTTGTTTGCTGCTCAGCTAATTCTACATGTGCTGAGTTTGTCTGCTGCTCAGCTAATTCTGAGGTAAGTTCCTTACTTTCCCCTAACTCCATGGGCTCTGTACAGTCTGCTGTGTCACATATCCCCCTCCTTAAGATATTACGGGATGGGGAATGGCCGTTCTCACAGCACGGAATCCTAGATAAAGCATCGGCGTTCTGATGCAATTTGCCTGCCCTATGCTGTACAGAAAAATTGAATGCCTGCAATGCCAAATGCCAGCGTGTGAGGCGAGGGTTCTGATTCCACATAGTACCCAACCATTTTAAAGGGGCATGATCAGTTATCAGTATAAAGTGACGGCCTGTGAGATAGAACCTAAGCACCTCAATCGCCCACTTAATGGCCAGGCATTCTCTTTCCACGGTTGAGTAGTTGCCTTCTGCCCTGGACAACTTCCTACTCAGATACATGACGGGGTGTTCTGCACCCTCAAATTCTTGGGAGAGGACTGCTCCCAACCCTGACTCTGAGGCGTCTGTTTGTAAGATAAAAGGCCGCTTGAAATCTACTCCATATAGCACCGGGGCCTGACATATTTTTCTCTTTAACAGTGCGAATGCCCCCTCCACTTCCGGTGTCCACTTCAAATTATTGGGAGCATTTTTCCTTAACATATTGGTTAGGAAGTACTGTCCTCTGCGAACCGGGGTAGGAACCGCCGGTAATAACCTATAAGCCCTAAGAAACTTCGGAGTTGTTTCTTATTCACCGGTTGTTGAAAGTTTTGCACACTTTCTATCTTACTGAGTAGAGGTCGGACCGTTCCCTTCCCAACCATATGCCCTAAATACTGGACTTCTGTTCCAGCGAACAGACATTTCCCAGGGTTTAAAGTCAACCCTGCCTGCCGTAGGGCCTTCAGAACAGCTTCCACCCTGGGGAGGTGTTGTGCCCAGGTGGTGCTGTGGATGACAATGTCATCCATATATGCCACTGCGTAGTTCTGATGGGGACGTAAAACCTGGTCAACGAGCCTCTGGCACGTCGCTGCCGCCCCATGCAGCCCGAACGGCATACGCCGGAACTGAAATAACCCTAGAGGAGTGCTGAAAGCGGTTTTGGGTCTAGAGGCATAGGTCAACGGTATCTGCCAATATCATTTGGTAAGGTCAAGGGTGGTCAGATACCGTGCCTGCCCTAGCCGGTCCAGCAACTCCTCGATACGCGGCATGGGGTAGGCGTCGAAGAGGGAGATGGCGTTAACCTGCCTAAAGATGATGCAGAAACGCAAGCTGCCATCGTGCTTGGGCACCAGGACTACTGGGCTACACCACGGGCTCTTGGACTCTTCTATTACGCCCATGTGTAACATATCTCGCACTTGTGATATAACCTCCTTCTTACGAGCCTCCGGCAGGCGATAAGGCCTTTGCCGCACTACTTTCCCGGGAGGGGTGAGAATTTCATGGGCCACAAGGCCGGTTTCTCCCGGCATGGGTGTGAGGACATCCCTAAATTGCGTAAGCAATTAGACTAACTGGTGCCGCTGTTGTAGTGACAATTCCGGGCTTATTCTTGGAGCGGGATCCTCTTTACAGTCTATGACCTGGGGACCGAGATCATCCTCCATCCTCTCCTTCGAGGTGGCGGTCATTCCCTTCACCTCCCTCGACCCGGTGGAACCGAACCCGCCTCCTCCCTGGCTGGTAGGCATCAATAGGGGTACCTCTTTTAGCTCCGGAGACCCAATCCGCTCACAAATAAGCTGGGCCACCCTGTCCCCCACTTTAAGCTCAAAATCTCGCTCCCCGAAATTAAAAAGCAAAATTTTGACCTCTCCCCTGTAGTCAGGGTCTATAACCCCTGTCCCAACATCGATAAAATGTTTGGAGGCCAGTCCAGAACGGGGGGCGATTCGTCCATAACAACCTGCCGGCACTTGTATTTGTAATCCTGTATCTATCAGGGCTTTTCCCCTCTTGGGCACTATCTTATCTACTGCACTGAAGAGATCGTACCCCGCAGCTGCCACGGTCGCTCTTTGTGGGCTTTGGGTGTTTGGGGATATCTTGCAGAATTTTAACACAAAACCCTCCTTACCACGGGTTTCTGCTTTCACCGGGTTTTCCACATTTGGGCTTGACCTTTTAGGCTTCGCAAATAGTGGCTCAGGAATTAAGGTCACCATAGCTTCTCCTCTTCTCCTGTTCAGGCTTCTTTCCCCTTTCTACCTTCATGGGACCTCCTTGTGGACCCTCCTCTGCCCGACCATCACCCTCTTCTAGGGGATCAACCTGGTCTTCTGTAACTTGGGCTGGAGATTCAACCGAGGGTCTATCCCCTTCTGGGTGTAGACCTTCCTCTAGTCCTTGGTCAAATGGTGGCCAGTCCCTACCCAGTACTATATCGAAAGACAATCTTGGAACTAGGGTGACTAGAACTTTCCTGCAGGTTCCTAACCCTTTTATTACTAGGCTGTAAAGGGGGTAACAAGTGGAGGCCCCATGGATGCACCTTATTTTGGCTACTCCTTGTGTTTGACTCGGGGTGGAGCCAGTGCGGGCCTGTATGGTTTGCCATAATTTTCTTGAAACCATACTTTGGTCCGCGCCTGAGTCCAGTAAGCCTGCCTGTATGCTTTTTCTGTCACCTGTTATCAGAGCTGTACGCCATATACAATCTTTTTTCATGTGACCAATCTTCCCACATTTAAAACATTTTTTCAATGCATTTCTAGCATCCCTCTTAGGCAAACATTCATTCATATTTTGAGTACTGTCATGCAGCAGACCCTCTTGAAAGTAAAGAAAATGTTTTAAACAGAGAAAAAGATGTGCACAAGCTGCATTATTCGGAGGAACCAGCTAGAGGGAGCCAGAGTGACTTCAGAGACACTGAGGAGCCATGCCCCGCTGGTCACAAGGTAATGCCAGCCAGCTTCCAATCCTCGAAGGCAGGAGTGCTTCTTAAGGAGAGTGTGGAAGACTGGAGACAGTTCGGCAGGAAGGAGTTCGGCAGGAAGGAGAGAGAGAAGAGCAGCAGTGGAGAAAGAGAAGCAGGCCAAGGAGACAAGTCCAGCAGAAGCAAGGGAAGGATCACTTGCAGCACAGAGAGAAAGAGGTTAGAATGGAAACCTGATTACTCTACCGCTAGCAAACCACCCCGAGTGGAAGGTGATTTCCCTGGAGCTGATGAAGGACCTGGGAAGGTCTCAGCTCAAACAAGAGTGAGAGCTGTTTGTCCAGAGAGGTGAAAGCATTGCTGCAACTGTAGTCTAAAGTCAAATGAGAGACAGCTGGAGAACCTAAGCCGTGCTGCACAGGCAAGCCAGAAGCTAAGCCGGTACAGGCCCAGACCTTCACTTGAAGAAGGGACTCCAACCCATACTTTCCTGGAAAAAGATTTCAGAAAGCTGCTGTATGGAGAAGACAGGCAGTAGAAGAAAACCGTTTGTCTGAAGGTTCCTACGATACAAGGTATGAAAAATGTTTACCTAAGAAGAAAGTTCTGAATGAAAAATGTTTATTTAGAGCTTCTATAAAACCTCTGAATAAAGAGGAATCTTTTCAGTATAAAACAGCACATAGCCGACGCCCTAGGCTTGGCCCAGAGCATTGGGAAGTGATACAGGAGCTGTATAAAAAGCCTGAATATATTTTACCTGAAACCAGGGACACAGATTCAGAGGCTTCAGAAGATGAGCCAATGCAAGTGGAACTAGCAGGGGATATTTCAGATCCAGAAATGGATTGTACATACTGTGTTACAGGAAGCCTAAAATCTTTGTCAGGCTTGTGAGCTGTGTGACTTGTTGAATTGAACATTCTTGTTTTGTGTAAATAGCACCAGTCCTGTGAAAGTAACAATTTTTGGTTTAAACCTGAGTTTTTCTTTTCCTCACCTGAAGTAAGGACATTTTGCTTTATAGTTGTATTCCAATCATTTGAACCATTGCGAAGAAGGGAAATAAAAAGCCTTTATTTTTCCCACCACTCTGAGCAGTTGTTTTCATTGAAGATTGGTATCAAGGAAACTACTAGGACCAAAAGTCAATTGGGCCTTTGGAATACTTTTTATTTATTTATTTATTTATTTAAAACTTTCTTATATACCACCTCTTCCATAGATCAAAGGCGGTTTACATATAACAAGTGTAACAAGAACAGGTTTTACATAGAATAGATTTTTTTTTTTTTTTTAATTATTTACAATCAACTTTTAAATAAAAAGCGGTTTACATATAACAAGTGTAACATGAACAGGTTTTACATAGAACAGATTTTTAAATTATTTACAAATCAACTTTTAAATCAACAGTTTTTAAATTATTGACAATCAACATGATTGTGAGTAACTATATTATTAATTGTAAACAACTATATACAGGAGTAGTAGAGTAGGTAGCGTAGGTAGACATTTGTTGGATTCAATCATCAACGTTGAGGTTACGGTGTGATCGTCTGCATTTAAGGTGGATTTGTGATCTGTATTGTGTTTGAGAAGTGTTCTGTGAATAAGTGGGTTTTAAGTTCTCTCCTGAATAGATGGAGGTCCTTTATCATTCGGAGATTTAAAGGTAGTTTGTTCCATATGGCGGGTGCAGCATATGAGAATGCTCTGGAGCTCGTGGTTTTTTTTGTTTTACGGATAGTGTTTTGTATGGCTAACGAGTATGTTGCATTTTGTCTTCGTGTTCTGTGTTCTGGTGGGGCTTGCAATAGGGTGGTTAGATGAGATGGAGAGATGTCATTGATGAGTTTAAATGTGGTTATGATTATTTTGTATGTTATTCTGCTATTTATGGGGAGCCAGTGCAATTCAAATAAGATGGGAGTTATGTGGTCGGTCAGGCAAGCTTTCGTTGTTACGCGAGCGCAGATATTTTGGGCTCTTTGGAGGAGGTTAGTGTTTGCTAGTGGTAGACCGTTTAGGAGACTATTACAATAGTCGAAGTGGGGAGTGATGAGTGCACTGATGACCGATCTGAAATCGTGGGAGTCTAGGAGTGGTCTTAGGTGTTGTATGGTTTTTAGCTTGAAGAATATTGTCTTAACTGTTTGCTTTATGTGAGGGATCATACTGAGGGTATGGTCTAGAATTATTCCTAAGTATTTCACCTCTTTCTTGATTGGGATTGTTGTGTTGTTTATTGTGATGGTTTCCGGGAAGGTTGCGTTTAGTTTTCTTGCTACAAACATTGCTTCCGTTTTTTTCAAGTTGATTTTGAGGTGGTTATTCTCAAGCCAGGTGTCTGTCTCTTTGATACATTCAGACATATTCTGGTATGTGGGGTTGTTTGTGTTAATTGGGAGGGTGAGCATGATGTCGTCAGCGTAGATATAATGGCTAACTTTGTATTTTTTGAATATACTTGTGATAGGTTGGAGGTAAATGTTGAAGAGGAGTGCTGAGAGAGCTGAGCCTTGGGGTATGCCTTGGTCTTGTGTGAAAGGTTCTGATGTGTTTTGGCCTAGTTGAATGCGTATTACTCGGTGGGTTATATATGAGATGAACCATTGGAGGATTGTCCCGCTAATTCCTATATCTTGGAGTCTGTTAATTAGTGTATTGTGGTTGACACTGTCAAAAGCGGCTGATATGTCTATGAAAATGAGGAGGAATCCTTGATTGTTATCGTCTGTGCCTTTAATGAGGTTATCTAACAGTGTTATTAGTAGGGTTTCTACCCCGTGAGATGGGCGGAATCCAAATTGGTGGGAGTCAAGGGGGGCATGAGAGTCAATATGGTCCTGGAGTTGAAGTTGTATGATTTTTTCAATTATTTTGGCTACGAATGGTATGCTGGCTATAGGCCTATATGAGTTTGGATCCTTTGGGTCTAATTTGTTGTTTTTTAAGATGGGTCATATGGAGGTGAGTTTTAGGGGATCGGGCATTAAGCCTTGGGCAAGGGATTGGTTTACTATCGGTTGGATATGTACAGCGAGTTCAGTTTTTGAGGCTTTTATCCATGAAACTGGGCATGGGTCAAGGGGGGATGTTGTAGTATTGATCATTGTTATGACATTGAGGAGGTGTTTTTGGTCAATTTCATGGAAGGTTGTCCATTTAAATGGTTGTTTTGGGTCTGAGTGCAGAGTTATAGTTTGGATACTCGTTCTGTTTTTTAGCTTCTCAGCAAAGTGTGTAGCTAGGGTTTGTACTTTTATGTCTAGGTGATCCGGTTCAGGTGTTTGGGTTTTGGTAAGGGATTTTACGATATTGAATAGTTCTCTTGGGCGGTTGATCGCCATATTTATCACTTTAGAGTGGTAATCTTTTTTAGCTTTGTTGATTGTGTTTTTGTATATATTGAGTAGTGAGAGATATTGGGCTTTGTTGTCTTCAGATTTTACTTTTCTCCAAATTTTCTCTTGTTTTCTCAATTGTTTTCTTAGAGTGGAGAGATTTTTAGTAAACCATTTTTCAGATCTTTTTGGAGGTTGTTTTTGTGTGAGCTGGGTGGGGGTTGCTGCGCTTTTTATAGTTGAGTTCCATTGGTCTGTTAATTCATTGACGTTGGTTGTGTATGTTGAGAGTTTAGGTATTACTTCATTTAGGAAGGTATCCTTGTTAAAGTGGGTGAAGCGAGATTTGTGTGGAGGGATGGCTGGTGTGGTGTTGGGGGGTGCTGTGGGTGTGGTGAGGTTAAAAGTTATTAGATGGTGGTCTGACCAAGGTACATTGGTTATTATTGGAGGGGTATGGAGTTGTTGTTTATTGAGTATTGCAGGAAGGAAGATGAGGTCTAGGGTGTTTCCTTTTATGTGTGGGGGTGTGTATGATCTGCATATAGCCCATTTCTGTCATGGTGTCCATGAAATTTGTCGTGTGTTGTGCACTGATTGACGGTAGATTCAGGTCTCCTAGTATGATACGAGGTTTTTTTAGGGAGGCTGTACAGGCAAGTTCTAGGATAGGGGTGAGGTTTTTATGATCAGCTGAGGCGGGTCTGTAGATAAGGGAAAGTGCGAGGGTTTTATTTTCTATACAGATGATGTCTAGACCCTCTAAGTTGTTTATATCTGTTAGAGTGTATTGGAGATCTTTTTTAGCGAGGATGAGGGTTCCCCCTCCTCTCTTCGCTTCTCTGTGGCTGGAGAAAAGGTCATATTGTTGTATATTGAGTTGGTTTATTATGATTGTATCGGTGGGGGTTAGCCAGGTTTCAGTGATGAGGAGTACGTCAGGTTTTTCGTCTCTGATTAGGTCATTGATTATAGGTATTTTGTTTTTTATGGATCTGGCATTTAAAAGGATAAACTTTCTAGGGGGGTGTGAGTTAGAAGTGGTGTTTATATCGTTAGGTGGTTGCAGGTTTATTTGTATCAATCTTGAATGAGGTCTGTGGGGGTGGGCTCGGTGGGTTGGGTTAAGTGTATAATTGTGTGCTTGTAATGTATTTCTGTATGGATTGTGTATAATAGGGATGTTGTTGTGTGTTACATAGCTTGATTTGTGTGTGCATATGATGTGTATTAGTTGGAGGATAAGTATAGTGAAGAGAATGGTGGACTGAGGTCTTGTGAGAGTCATTATTGTGGAGTTATTCCAAGGTAGTATGGAATATTTTATTGCAGTTGATGAACCTACGTAAATGATATATCGTTTCGGTGGGGTAAATATATTGACTGGTGTTACTACTGGCAACAGTGTCTCACAGTGACAATGTAAGAAGGGTAATTTCTACTGGCAACAGTATTTTATAGTGACAATGCAGGCAGGGTAATTACTACTGGCAACAGTATTTTACATTGACAATGCAGGAAGGGTAATTACTACTGGCAACAGTATTTTATAGTGACAATGCAAGAAGGGTAATTACTACTGGCAACAGTATTTTATAGTGACAGTGCAAGAAGGGTAATTACTACTGGCAACAGTATTTTACATTGACAATGCAGGAAGGGTAATTACTACTGGCTATATGATATCAGTTTTTTTTCTTTATTTGTTGTATACTTGCTGTTGGTAGCGTGGTTGAAGGATGCTCTGAATCTTTGTGGATGGTTATCAGCTGCTATCAAGTTTCTGGGTCTTTTATCGTGTTGCTGCAGCGGGTGCTTTCCGTTCTCGAAGAGCTGAGGCTGCTAGATGCTTGGGTATCACTGTCGCTGCTTTGATGTGTTTGTTGATCGTGAGCTCAACCCGATGGGAACTCAAGCTGTTTTTTATTTGAGAAGGTTTGAGTAGCGATGGGTCCATCGGATGTTGTTTGGGCGTTTTTAATTAGGCCTCTGCCTAAGGGCCGTGCCAAAGGGCCCTCTGGCGAGGCCCTCAGGCACGGGCCTGACAGGCGCGGGCGCGCCTAGGCAGCGCTGCTTTAAGCGCTGAGTCTGTAGGCCCGGATTGGGCAGCTCGTGCTGGGTGGGAGGTCCTGGTGCTCCGGCGTGCTCGATCCTCGCGCCGGAGGAGAGCTGAGAGACGCCGGAGTGCTGGGAGGCAGAGAGGGAGAGTCAACGGTGCAGCGCTGCTTTAAGCGCTGAGTCTGTAGGCCCGGATTGGGCAGCTCGTGCTGGGTGGGAGGTCCTGGTGCTCCGGCGTGCTCGATCCTCGCGCCGGAGGAGAGCTGAGAGACGCCGGAGTGCTGGGAGGCAGAGAGGGAGAGTCAACGGTGCAGCGCTGCTTTAAGCGCTGAGTCTGTAGGCCCGGATTGGGCAGCTCGTGCTGGGTGGGAGGTCCTGGTACTTGCCAATACTTGCCAATCTCAACTTTATAATTTTTGTGTCTGACCTACCCTGACCTCTACTAGCCACCAGGGTAGCCCTCACGACAGTACACATCCTAGGCTCTTTGACTGCCTTTCCAGAATTGACCATACCCAACTTACTCACAGCGCCTCCATGTGGCCTATTAGCCAATTCGGCTTCCATGAACCGTTCTGTGAGCTGCGCCGCTTCGGCTGAGGTCTGGCAATTCTGCAAGGTTAAAAATGCTTTCACCTCTGCCGGAACTGCTTCCGAGAATTGTTCTAAAACAATCGTATCCAATATACTTTCCAGAGTCTTCCCCTCTGGAGTCAACCACTTCCAAACCAGGCTGCGCACCCTCTGGCACTGCGCCTTAGGTGTTTCACCTGGCTGGAGACGGGTAGACCTTAGCATGCGCCGATAGACCATAGGCGTTAGGCCTAGCCTATCCTTTATTGCTTTCTTTACTTCTCCATAGTCAGTTGCCAGGGTAGCTGGCATGGCTTGGTATGCTGATAAGGCCTCTCCTGTTAAGGAGGTGGCCAGCCTGAATGCCCATTGCTCTTTGGCCCAATGTGCATTGAGGGCTACCCTCTCGAATGCTTCAATGAAATCGTCAAAATTATCAGCCTCAGTCATTTGTCCAAATGCCAATGCCCCACAGCTCTGTGGGCCTACCCCACAGAAGTGCTGTTGAGGTGGTATCTCCTTCCTTCGTTCATCCAGCAGAGTGTGTACCAGTTCGGTCAGGGGCTTCTGTTGGAGTTGCAATGCCACCATGGCCTGCTCTTGGCTCAGCTGAGCCATCTCCGCTTGCTTCTCGAACTGTGCGCTCATCCATCTTAGGACTTCTTGCACATCCATCTTGATGCTCACCCACTCTGGAAAACAAACAGAAGAGAACACCAAGTGTGGCACTACTAATGTTATTGTGCCTAGTCCCACTTTCCTTTTAGCTACACCTTCTCACTCGAATCCCCCTCAGCCTGTGCCCATATACCATTACCTGAGCCAGGTGGAGATTCACACTTTGAGAAGGGGCTTATCCTTTCCCTCAGGATCTGGAACCTTCTGGGCGTGTCCAGCCTTGGCACTCGTAGGATTCCTCTGCGTTGTTCCTCTGTTGTATGACGGTTGTATGCTCCTCTTAGGAATAAATCCGCAACAACTACGCCATTTGTGAGAGATAGTGAGTGATAGCTACCTCCTATGACCCTATTAGGCGGCTGCCTAGGGTGTTAAGATTTAAATTGCCTTTAATACAAAAAGAGTCTTGTAGTCAAGTGGTAAGGCAAAAGTAATATTAGGGCTTTATTCCCTGCTCTGAGGGGATATTCCTGGGATACAACAAACAATATGAAACAAAGGAACTGCTGCACAGGAAATATCTTCTTTCCTTCAGGCACCATCAGCTGGTTGCTTTGCACACGCTCAACATAAAGATACAATATCATCAGATAAACAAATTGTACAATCCATGGGCACAGGGTCAGAATTATAGCTGCTGTTCTCCCACTGCGTTAACTCAGAGTCACTTACAATTGCATATGGGTCACACTCTTCACAGCTGCTGTCTTCCTTAAAACTCTCCTGTGAGTCATGGGCTAACTTTTCTAGAAAGGGCTCTTTAAATCCAGGGCTCTGAATGCCTGGTATATTAAAAGCTTCCTTCTGGCTTTCCCTTCTTCTCCACGCTGGTGGAATGACTGTATAACTTTCAATATCAAAGTTACTTCTGGTGCCATGCCCTTGCCTTTCAAACCAAACAGAACTTCTTGCCTTTTCTTTAGCAGAGCTAGGTTCCCACCTCTTAGCTGTGGTTCTGTCTCTTATATCTGGGCTTCTGGCAGCTCTCTCCTGGGCTCTCCAACCACCAGGAATCCTAGCAGGGTCCCGGGCACGGTGCTGGCTGTTTCCTGCTCTGCTGCCACACCTACTGCTTCCTTCCCTTAGTGGGTTTCCTCCAGCATGACGTGTGTTCACTGGATGCTGGCTTAGTCCTCCCAGGTCGCTGCCCCTACTGGCCTTCCCTGGTTCTACCCTGCAGCTTTTATCCTTGTTCTCTTTGCATGCTGCCTGGGTTTCTGAGAACAGGTGTTCCTGATTAGCCTTCCTGCTTCTAGCTACGTCAGGACTAGTGCAAGGACATTTTACTCTAATGCCTTTCTGCTTTTCTTGTGCTGAGTTTGTTTGCTGCTCAGCTAATTCTACATGTGCTGAGTTTGTCTGCTGCTCAGCTAATTCTGAGGTAAGTTCCTTACTTTCCCCTAACTCCATGGGCTCTGTACCGTCTGCTGTGTCACAATATATAAACATAATAGGAGTCCCTCGGGGAGTTCCGTATGAGTATAAAGCATGAAACCAGATTGCAGCTGGATTCGAATCCCTGTTATGGGTAATCACGGTAAACAAAAATGTAGACTGGATAAATTATACATATTATAACCAATAGCAGTTTATCAATTATACCCGGGATGCAATAAAGGGGATCACAGAACAATTGGACGCCACTAGCAGAATGGCCTGGGAGAACCAAATGATTTTAGATATGATGGAGGCTGAAAAAGGGGGCGTGTGTGATGTTGGGGGGAAATGTTATATGTTCATTCCCAATAACACTGCCCCTGATAACACTATCACTAAAGCCCTGCGAGGACTAATTACCTTGGCAGAAGCATTGGCAGAAAATTCTCTCACTGGATGATTGGAGTCATGGTTTGGGAAGTGGAAAGGGGTGGTAGTATCTATATTTACCTCTGTACTTGTAACTGGAGTATTAATTACGGTGGGGTGTTACATAATACCATGTATAGGAGGGTTAACTCAAAGATTGATAGAAATGGCAACCACTAAACAAATGATTGTATCATCTCCAGTGCACAAGGGTGCAATGTTATTAATGGACAATAAAGGGGAAGAGATAGAGTCAGGAAGGATGTTATCTAAATTAGAAGCTTCCTATGGAACTGTAGAGTAAATGTAAAAAGTAACAAGAAAACTCTAAAAAGAAAGAGGGGTTTTATATAAACAAATATGATATGTTATTTTTACAATGTAATATAATTCTTGTATTCCATTCATTCACCACTCTGTAATATTTATTTTATTTATTTATTTAAACGGATTTCTATACCGCCTTTTCCTATAATCAAGGCGAACAATCAACCAATTACTGTGTCTAGTATGTGCATGCAGTGAGCATTGAGTGCATGTGTGTGTATATGGTTGTTGATTCTTGGTGAGCTATTTACAGTGTAATATAATTTTGTATGCAATGACTTTCTGACTCACTTTGTTGTATGTCTGCATCCTGGAAGGAAAGACTACATGGCTAGTAATATGTGGCCTGTCACAGGTGCGGAAGTACAAAGAAGTGGAGTGAGACAAGTATTAACCAATGAGTTAAAGACATGCTGGAAGAGGGAGAGGACATAGTGTAGTATGTAATGACTTTGTGACTTCCTCTGCTGTATGTCTGCATCCTGGGAAGAGAGACTATGTGGCTAGTAACATGTAGCCCATCACAGGTGCGGAAGTATTAACCAATGAGTTATAGACATGCTGGAAGAGGGAGAGGACATGTACTATAAAAGAACCGTGAAACAGAGGATAATTGTCAATGCTTAGTCAAGCATTCACCCTTTCTTGCAAGAATGTAATGTAATTAAAGTAACCCTTTGCTTTACTGAGGAGTCTGTTAGTGTGTAAAAAGTTGTGTTTATTACAGTAGCATGCCTCATATATTGGAAACTCTGTAAACACTACAACATCACTGTGCCTGAAAAACACAGATCATGACACTAAGAGAATTTCAGAGAATGAAGATGTTATGATCACCTGGGATATTCCCATTCTGACGGATAAGAAACTGGATGTGAGGAAACGCGACATAGTGATAGAAACATGATGGCAGAAAAAGACCACATGGCCTATCTAGTCTGCCCGTCCATATCAACTACAAAAGTCACTTTTTTACCTTTAGAGATCCTCTGTGTTTGTCTCATGCTTTTTTGAAGTCAGATACTGTCCTCATCTCTATCACCTCTACTGGGAGACTATTCTACACATCTACCACTCTTTCCATAAAGAAATATTCCTGTGTATTACTCCCGAGTCTATCCCCTTTCACCCTCATCCTATGTCCTCTCGTAGCAGAGCTTGCTTTCAGTCAAAAGAGTCTCTCCTCCTGTGCATTTATGCCACAGAGGTATTTAAACATCTCTATCATATCTCCTCTATCCTGCCTTTCCTCTAAAGTATACATAATAAGATCTTTAAGTCTGTCCTCATATGCTGGATGTGAGATGGATCCTTAAAAAGAAAAAAGAATACCAAAAGAATATCCATATGTGTCTTATTGACTACAGCAATGCTTTTGACTGTAAACAATGAGAAACTCTGGGCCACATTAAGAAGCATGGGTATGCCAGAACACCTGATGCTTCTTGATTAATGTAAAGGTTGTGCAAGAGAACTAACAGTTCTAACAGTACTAGGAGAAACAGAATGGTTTAAAACAGCAGTTCTCAACCTGTGGATCGCGACCCCCACGGGGGTCACCACAGGATTTAGCGGGGGTTGCCTCACTCCACCGTTAAAAAAAAAAAAAAAAAGCGCACAAGTTGCTGCCGCTACCGAGTCCACTTCTCGGCAGCTGCAAACAAACCGCTTCCCTTCTATTGCAGCCGCGGCTCCCTGCCTCTTAGGGAACTGCGGCTATGCCTGTAAAACCGTTGCGGAGCCTTCCTGTCTCTCGGCAGACTCTGTGCATCATTGTCCTGCCTCCAAAGGAAGTTGTTTACCACTTCCTTTGGAGGCGGTACAATGCTGCACAGAGCCCGTTTAGAGACAGAAAGGCTATGCAACTGTTTTACAGGCATAACTGCGGTTCCCTAAGAGACAAGGAGCCATGGCTGCAGAAGAAGGAGGCAGACATGGGGAGAGGGGAGCAGGGAACCTGCAACAGGGCTGACATGGGGGAGGGGGGCTGACATGGAGGGAGAGAGGGAGGGAGGGGGGCTGACATGGACGGAGGGGGGCTGACATGAATGGAGGGAGGGAGGGGGCTGACATGAATGGAGGGAGGGAGGGAGGGGGGCTGACATGGATGGAGGGAGGGAGGGAGGGGGGCTGACATTGATGGATGGATGGAGGGAGGGAGGGTGGGCTGACATGGACAGAGGGGGCTGACATGGAGGGAGGGATGGATGGAGGGAGGGAGGGGGCTGACATGGACAAGGGGGCTGACATGGAGGGAGGGAGGGGGGCTGACATGGACAAAGGGAAGAGACAGGGGAATATACTGGACAGACGGGGATAAATGCTGGACAGAGGGGAGAGACAATGCAGGTTAGGCTTATAATGGACAGATGGGGGGCTAGGACTGGTAATGGGTTGATTAGGGAAGGCTAGGACTGGGAATGGGGGGTTGGGACTGGAAATGAGCTGATCGGGGAGGTTAGGACTGGAAATTAGCTTTTTAGAGGAGGCTAGAACTGGTAATGGGCTGATGGGGGGGGGGGTAGGACTGGTAATGGGTTGATTAAGGGAGCCTAGCACTGGTAATGGGGTTGAGGAGGGACTAGCACTGGAAATTAGTTGATTAGGGGAGGCTAGGACTGGTAATGAGCTGGGGGGGGGGGTAGGACTGGTAATGGGCTGATTAGGGGAGGCTAGCACTGGTAATGGGGTTGAGGGGGGACTAGCACTGGAAGCAAGCTGAGTGGGAGGCTTCGACTGGGAATGGGCTGATTGTGGGAGGGGAGGATAGAGCTGCTGGCCCTGGAAGAAAACTGGGGGCTAAGGCTACAAATGGGCTGATACAAGGGAATGGGAGAATGGAACTGGAAGAGAGTGGATCTGAGAGGGGCTGCCATGGTATTTGTACTAGAAGGGACTGGTCAGTGGGGAAGGAGGGGGACTGGAAGGGAATGGACACCAGTGGCAGTCATGGGAATGCAAGTTGACACTGGAAGGTACTGAGAGTGAGGACTGGAAAGGGGCTGATACTGGGGAGGATTACTGGGACTGGAAATAGGCTGATGGAAAGAAGTTAAGAAAATGAAAGAAGAGATAAGAAATGGCAGATGGACCATAGACCAGAGAAAGAGAGCTAAGAGAAGACAGGAAAGCAGAAGCCTCAGATTGGGACCAGCATGATCAGAGAATAAATTGGTCAAACAAAGGTAGAAAAAATAATTTTATTTCATATTAGTGATTTGACTACAAAATCACAATTGTGAAATCAAATATTTTTACTTGTTATTGTGATTAATTATTGTGGTTTAAATAAGTAAATTTTATAAATAAAAACATATTGCAAAGGCCTATAATATATTAATAATTCAACAAATGATTACAGCGACAATGCATTAACAATAAAGGAAGAGAGACGCATTTGATTTTATCATTGGGAGTCACCACAAGTTGACCAATGGTAAAAGGGGTTACGGTACAAAAAAGGTTGAGAACCACTGGTTTAAAATCAACAAAGGTGTATGACAATGCTGCATTCTTTCACCCTACCTCTTTAATTTATATGCAGAACAAAACATTAAAGAAGCAGGACTGTATGAAGGCAACTGAGGAATGAAGATTGGTGGAGGACTCAACAACCTTTGCTTTGCTGATGATACCGCATTACTGGCTGAAAGTGAAGACGATCTGAAATATTTGCTTCTCAGGATCAAGGAATATAGTCTTAAAATGGGTCTTCACCGAGGTTCAAAATGGGGGAGTGGCTTGTCTAAGATGGCAGCGGAGTTTGAGCAACATGCCTAAACGCAAAGGCAAACCTCGGGCCCTACCTACGAAGCCCCTACCTGCCATTACTGGACCTACAGACCGCTTTGTGAGGCTCTCAGAGGAACAGATTGGGGAGATTCGGCAGGGCTTGGTTGCACCGGCTGAGGAGGTTTCGGCATCTTCCGCCCTGGAGATTTCCCTCTCCCCAGATGAACGCACTCCTCCTGCTGTTCCGGGTGTATCGGCTACTGCTTCGGTGCACGGACCAGTGGTGTTGCCTGTTCAGGCTATCGCTGCGAATCTGGAGTGGGGCGTCCTGAAACCTGATGCCGATAGTGTGTTGCCCGGGATTGAGATCGGGAAGGCTATTCCCGGAGAGGTACAGCGCGCAGAGGTTGTTGGTGCCTCCTGTTTGGTGAATGAGACTGCTGGGAAGAAGATGGAACCTGGAGGATCTGAAGCTGTAGGGCCTCCCGTTGATTGTGCTTTCTAAGGTGACTCTGGAGAACATTTGGGAGGCTATTAATCAGCTTTCCCAGGTTGTAAAATCAGCAATTGTCCTTATCCTTCTCTAATGTGTCTAAAATGGAGAGCAATATCAGTAAATTATCTAATGACTTGGTGGAAATGAAGGAGCAAGTAGCTGTTTCTGATCAGAAACTTGTACAAGTTTCTGGTTTGTCTGAATCCATTGTGAAAGATAATATCGCTTTGAAAGTAAAATTGGAGATGTTAGAGAATGCTACCAGAGCTTCAAATATTCGGTTATTAAATTTTCCCGTTGTTCCGGCGGTAGCTCCATTGGAACTATTTAAGAAATATCTTCAAGAGTCTCTAATGATTCCTTCTGAGTTAATACCGCCGATTTCGAAAGCATATTATATACCTGCTGGGAGAAAAGATGGGAAGCGAGTAGTTGGCTCTTTAGAGATGGAATCGCTTAATGTCTCAGCATTGCTTCAGTCCCCTCAAGAAGAAGATGTCGTGGTTTCCACACTACTGGTGACTTTTGCATTGTCCTCTGATAGAGGCTGACTGTTTAAAGTCTATTATAAAAAGAGGAATAATTTGTTTATGGGGAAAAAGATTTCTATTTTCCCGGATGTTGCCAGGGACACCCAGAGAAGGCGTAAAGCTTTTCTTTTGTTAAGAGCAGGGGTCCTCCAGTTAGGAGCTTCTTTTTTTACTGAGATTCCCTTGTAAATGTATTGTGGTTCATAATTCTCAGAAATTTGTTTTTTTTTTCAGCCAGGGGATTTATCTACTTATCTTAATACTCATTTTGTAACATCTTCACCTTCATAAGGCGCCTTGCGTTCATTGTTAATTATGTTCTTCGTTAGCTGTCTTATTCTTTAGATATTGCCTTAACTTTTGCTCTGTGGGGACCTCCTACCCTCAGTGTTTGTTTCTTATGCTTTCTCCCCCAATTTAGGGACTATTGATGCTTCTGATTGTAGTTTATTTTGGTATAATGTTTCCTTAAGGATTGTGTAAGTACGCATCTTTTCTGTACAAGCATTTTGCTTGGTTTTTCAGTTTGAAAATCTAGAAATAAATAATAATAAAAAAATGGGTCTGCACCTTATTGTTAAGACAAAGATCCTGACAACTTCCAGTGGTTAGGACATGGCACCTCAGGCCGGAGGGCCAGGGATTCAAGTCCCACCTGGGGCAACAATCTCAGGCCGGAGGGACTGGGGTTTCTAGTTCTATAGGCACTCCTTTTGGCCTTGGCAAGTCACTTAATCTTCCATTGCATCAGGTACACACAGATTGTGAGCCTTTTGTGGACAAGGGAATGTATCCAGTACTTGTTTGTAGTGATTGCATACTGTAAAACGCTTTGATTGAAGGATAAGGCGGTATAGAAAATCTGTTAAATACCTGAAACAGACACCTCTAAATAACTGCTCACCAGAACCCCCTGAACCTACCCCCCCCCCAGCAACCATCTAAGAGACTACCGAAAAACGTCTACTGTCTAGTACTGTTACTTTCTGTGAAGATCAACAATGTTATCCCCCTGATGATGGCCCCCCTCCCTCTTTCTGTCAACTTGATTATTGTCCCCTCCCCTTTTATGTTAAACTGCTTTGACCCAGTGAAAAGCGGGATATAAATGCAGTTAAATAAATAAATAAATCATTGATGGAAATGAAATTGAAATAATTGACAACTTTAACCTACTTGGACCAACAATCAATCATAAAGAAAGGACAAGCAATCAAGAAATCCAACGACGCATTGCTCTTGGCAGAATGGCTAAGAAGGACCTAGACAAGATTCTCAAGAGCAGAGATGTCTCTCTCCATACAAAGATTTAATTTGTCCAAGCCATGGTATTTTCAATAACACCATATGGATGCGAAAGTTGGACAATGAAAAAGATAGGAAGAAAATTGATGCATTTGAAATTATGGTCTAACGATGAATACTGTGTATACAATGGACTGTCCAAAGAACAAACCAGTCAGTACTAGAGGAGATCAAACCTAAGCTTTCCTTAGAAGCTCAGATAACAAGACTTTGACTTTCATACATTGGACACATCATGTGAAGAGAGAGATCATTAGAGAAAGACATCATGCTTGGCAAGGTAGAAGTTCAGCGCAAATGAGGAAGGTCGGCAATGAGATGGATTGATACAATAACAGCAGCTATGGGTGCCACTCTATCAACAATGAGCCACCCTACAGATGACTGAACACAGTTTAGGTCAACTATCCAGAGGGTCGTCATGAGTCAACACTGACTTGATGGCACTTAACAACAAGCTACTTTAAGAACGTCAGACACAGTCATGCCCAGGTCCTGCTCTTCTTTTGTGGACAGAAGTACTTCACCCCATACACTGTACCATTCCCTTGGATTTTTGCAGCCCAAATACATGAGCTTGCATTTTTTAGCATTAAATCTTAGCTGCTAAATTATATTTTATTTATTATTTATTGTATTTTATTTAACTGTATTTATATCCCGCTTTTCACCAGGTCAAAGCAGCCCAACATCAAAAAAAGGGTGGAGGGGCTGTCACCGGGGAGGCCAACATTAATGATATGGACAGACATTAAGGACTTAAACAATGGACATCAGTCTCTTAGTAGGTAGATCTGTGGGTATGTTAGAGGGTCTGGAGGGGTAGTCATTGATGGATGCTTGTTTCTGGTCCGACGTATTCCTGGAATAGGATGGTTTTTAGTTGCTTTCTGAATGTTGAAGGATCTCTGTTGTTTCTGATTTGACTTGGTAGGGAGTTCCAGGGGATGGTGCGTATAGTTCGAAGGCTCTGTTGCAGGTCCATTGATTGTATTTGGTTCGTTCGTGGGGGATGGTGAGGGTGTTGCTGGTAGTTTGTCTGGTTGTTCTGTTTTGGGTGGGTTGGGGCAGTAGAGTGCGGAGCTGGGAAGTCTGTGTTTGATAGAGGGCTTTGTGGATAAATAGGTATGATTTGTATTTGATTTTTGCTTCGAGAGGGAGTATGTGCAGTTCTCTCAGGACTGGGATGATGTGATCTTGTTTTTTTGCTTCCTGGATAATTCTTGCTGTGGTATTTAAGGCAGTTCGTAGTGGTTTGGTGTGGGTGGCAGGTAGTCCGTGATAGATTATATTGCAGTAGTCCAGGTGGGGGAGCGTCATAGCTTGCATGACTGTCCTGAAGTCCTGTGGATCGATGAGAGGCCTGAGGCGTTGTACTGTTTTTGCCTTGTGGAATATGATTACGGTAGTCTTTTTGATCTGTTGCTTGAGTGTGAGCGCTTGGTCTATGATGATTCCTAAGTATTTTATGTGTGGTTGTATTTGTATTTGTGTGGTTCCTAAGTTGAGGTGTGGTGGTGGTGTGAAGTTTGGGTCCTTGGTTACTATGAGGGCTTCTGTTTTTTTTATGTTGATGGATAGGTTGTTCCTTTGTAGCCAGCTGGAGACTTCTATGAAGCAGTCTGATAGGTGACTGTTTGTTGGGTTGGTGGTTGTGATTGGTCCATAGAGCATTATGTCATCTGTGTAGATGTGGTAGTTGATGTTATGAGCACGTATAATCAGGCAGAATGGTTGCAGGTAGATGTTGAAGAGCATGGCGGATAGTGTGGATCCTTGGGGTACTCCTTGGTGTTGCTGAAAGGGGGGGAGGGGAGATTGCTATGCTTGTGCGGATCAGTTGTTGTCTATTGGTCAGGTAGGAGTGGAACCACTGAAGTACGACCACTCTTCAAGCTTAGCTAGATCCCTCCTCAAGTTATCTACTGTTTCCTAGGTGGCTACTCTATTGCAGATTTTGGTATAAAAACATAAGAACATAACATACGCCATACTGGGTCAGACCAAGGTCCATCAAGTCCAGTATCCTGTTTCCAACAGTGGCCAATCTAGGTCATACATACCTAGCAGTTTCCCCAAAAGACACAGGTTCCACAATGCTTGTATTGGGTCAAGCATTGATATCCTGGGTCCCTTCTTAATAATGGTTTATAGACCATTCCTCCAGGAACTTGTCCAGACCTTTTTTAAACCCAGCTACACTAACAGCCTTTATTACATCCTCTGGTAACAAATTCCAGAGTTTGATTACACATTGAGTGAAAGAATATTTTCTTTTATTAGTCTTAAATAGTTTACCCTGTAGCTTCATTGCATGTCCCCTAGTCTTTCTATATTCTGATAATGTAAACATCCAGAAACAGGCAAACCTTACCCGACGGCCCTTTTGCAGCATTACTAACAAAGATGTTAAAAAGAATTGGGCCAAGAACAGATCCCTGCGGCACACCACTGGTAACCTCCCCCTCAGGGTGAGTTCCATTTACCTGTATCTTTTACCACCTCCCACTCAACCAATTTCTAAACCCAATCAGTAACTTTAGGGTCCATCCCTATGGTGCTCAGTTTGTTTATAGATTGTCTGTGCAGAACAATGTCAAAGGCTTTACAAAATCTAAGTACACCACATCTAGGGTTCTCCCTCAATCCAATTCCCCGATCACCCAGTCAAAGAAATCAGATTTGTCTGATAAGACCTCCCTCTGGTAAACCCATGCTATCTCAGATCCTGCAATCCAATGGACTCTAGAAACCTTACTATTCTCTCTTTTAGCAGCGTTTCCAGTCATTTACTCACCACAGAGGTTAGACTAACCTTTACCCTCAGAGAGGATTGAAGAGAACACCACCTGCACATTTATCTGCTTCACTCTCTGTTCCAGAGCCATGAAGTCACTTTTGATATGCTCAGAGAGATACATAGCAGTATCATTAGTGCCAACATGAATAAGCAACATTGGATAATAGTCAGTAGGCTTGATGAGTCTTGGCAAACTCTGCGTAACATCATGGATTTTTGCACCCTGCAGAGAGCACACCTCTTGGACATCAAGTCTGGTCGGCAGATGGATGCCTCAGTACCCCTCAGAAAAGGGTCACCAACCACTATTACCCTTTGCTTCCTTGTGATCACTGATTCTGCAACTTTGGAGTGCTTGAGCTCTGGTTTTCCTCTTCCTGGTATGCTTTCACCTCCTCCACTTCCAAGGCTGCATACTGGTTCTTCAATTCAAGGGCTGGAGGAATTGGAGTGTTAATTCTGCAGGCTCTGGTGACTCATGTCCAACTTTCTTCATTCTGTAGCCTCCCATCTTCACCTCAGTCAGAGAGCTTGGATGTTTCAATAAGCATCTCATCAATGAACTTCACTGTCTCAAATGCTTAAGGTTATTAAGGTGTAGGAGGATATGTTCGACAAAAGAAGAGTTTAAAATACAAGCGAGAATTATGCTAGAAAAGTTTGACAAAGAGGGTATCCAGAAGATGTATTGCATAATTCCTTTAAGAGAGCACGATTTAATCATAGAGAATGGCTATTGTTTCCTGAATATAAAAGAGCAATATATAAAAATGATTCATTAGACATGGTCACTTGTGTGATTCAACATTCTAAATTATCACGCAATTTGGCATTTTCGATTAAGAGATGAAGGAAGATATTTTCAGCCCATCCAATCTTGACGAAATATCAACCTTGAATAGCATACAGTAGAGGGGAAAATTTGAAGGATTTTCTTTGCCCTGCTGTTTCACGTGTATTTGAACCTTTGAGGGCAGTAGGACATGCCCGCTGATGGGGATGCTCCTTTTGTGATATTATGGAAGAAGGAGATTCATTTTTGTTGAAGAACGGAACTCTGATATTAAAGTTTACTTCAGAATGCACGACAGACTTTGTTGTATATGTTCTTAGATGTCCTTTTCAAAAGTTATATATCGGCAAGACTACTAGACCACTGAGGACTTGTCTTGCAGAACATAAGTATAGTCTTTCCAAGATTCGAATGGAAACTTAGTTAGTGAAACATTGCATTGCTTTCAGTCATAGATTTGAAGAGTTACGCTGCTTTGTAATTGATTATGTCCCGCAAGATCTAAGAAGAGGGGATAGAGGAAAAATGCTGTTGCAGCAAAAACAGCGTTGGATTTTCAGACTGGATACTTTGGAACTGAATGGACTCGATGATAAAATTGAATGGAACCTTTTTTATTAATTATATTTTTGTCCAATGTTATATCAATACTGCCAGAGGTAACTGTGGAGCTTTATCCTATAGGGTTTGAGGTAGAAGAGATAAGGAGGATTGTTATTATAGTAGTAGTAGTAGTAGTAGGGATTAGGTGTGGGTCACCTTAACTAGATTGTGAACACCTCCTGGGGGTTAGTGTTTGGATGTAGATGTTTTAGGATTGGTTGGTGGGCATTTAAATTTGATGAGGTCAGACACTGTAACTATCTCCTGAGACCATCGTCTGAAGTATGAATATATCCCTGATGTAGCCTTTGTGAAGGAGAAACGAAGATCTATGTTGGGAGTAAACAAATAGATATAGTCAAACAGGTGATGATGTTGAGATCTGCAGGAGTGAATCATGCAAATAAGTAAATTATATGTCTTTTGGTCTATGGAAAAGTTTACTCATTGACAAAGTTGTTTGGCTTGTCACGAAGTGGATCTAGCAGAGCCCATGGAAATAGGCAGAAATGCAGGCAGTGAATCTGACACTGACACTTCAGGGAAGCACATGTCAGGAAGTTGCTATAGGCAACACAAACAAATCAGTTCACGAGCTTTAGAAACACGCCCAAGCAGCAGGAAGGCTGAGGGATCATTAAGTGATGAAAGCCAGCTGGGAGTGGGTGGAGTTGAGACACACACAGATAAACCTAACGCACGTGCAGTTAGTGGGAGAGAAGGCAGAGAAGGCAGAGCGAGAACAAGCAGCTTTGGTAGAACAGAGAGACCGGAGAACGCAGCAGCTACAGGAGCTTCTGGAAAGTTAAGAAGCTTTGCTTTTACAGAGAATTCAAGGAGCCCAAGGCGTTCTGGGGAAAGCCCGGGTTGGAGTGGAGCCATTGAGAGAGCTGGGAAAGCTGGAAGGTTTTACTCCAAGGCTGAGAGAGAGAGCCCAGGTGACTGTTATAGAAAGCAGTGCACAGAGACGTCAGAGCTCAGCAAAGGTTATCCAGAAGGTAACAGAGAATTCAGTCTGGAAGCAAGATTAAGAAAGGCTGAGAAAGCTACTTACCCAAACAACAGGCACAGGAAAGGTAAAGTCTTTTGGCCTGAAGATACTTTTATATCTGGGGGAAAGTTAAAAGGCAAAGCCCGTAGAAAGCTTCCGTCTTGTTCTACTCCGGTGACTGCAGCTGTACCGAGAAGCCTTAGTCAGAGAGAACCAGAAGGTAAGCTGATTACTTCTAATAGAAGGAGAAGTGAATACAATAACTTCCCATATGGTGGTCAGCATTGGAAGGGCTCCCTGGCAAGCTACTCCAGTGAATGTGGTAATTGTCTTTCACACACTTTCAGGGGGGGAGAAAGAGAGTCTCTGTATGATAGGGAGAGACTGTTTAATAATATTCCTAGCTGTTCAAAGGAAGAATTGTTAGAAGCAGAAAGTGAAGATATGCAATGTGAAGTACAAGGGGACCAACCTTTTATTGAATGCATGGACTGTACGCTCACAATCGCAGATGATATCTCCTCTCTGTGTTGAACAAGCTGTGAAACTTGCTAACCATTGAAGCAGCAAAGAAAAGGTTTTGTTTGCTGGGAAAAGGACTGTTTAAAGTACCTTTGTATTGCGTGTTAAGAAGCTGAAGATAAGCAATTTTTGTTCACGTTTGTTTCTTTATTTTGTGCCCAAAGTGGGTCTGTCTACCTTATTTTCCACCACTAAAAGAATCCTCCCGGAAGGGGAATAAAACCTGTCTTTAAGCCTTACCACACGTCTACAACTCATTCTTTTGACTGGCTGGTGAAAACTACAATTCCCAGAGGGCCAAGCAAGGCTCTCTACACCTTTTTCAGGCTGGTTAAACACAAAGGCCTCAGCGTAATACCCTGCTTTTACCTGTAGGGTCACAAGCTGGGTGACAGGCTTTATTTTGCAGAACCAGTTAGAAGTGATTATGTATCAGCACTGTGTTAGTGCTAATGGTTAATTCTATAAAATTAATATTATTGGCATCTGGTGTATTAAAAAAGTACTTTTTTGATAATGCTAGAATAACACTTTTTAAAAAGTGGGAGGTGTAGGACCTATGATGTAGTATCTTGCAAATCCCCTAATGGTGATGAATTTCGCCACATGGTAGGAGTGAAGAGTAAAATCTGAGGTTATTTTCTCCCATAAAGGTTAATTTTGTAATTGTAGGAGTGTGTTATTAGTAGTATGAGTTATATGTGTTTATGAGGTTTTGTGGGAAGATTTGTGAGGATTCAAGGGATTGTTTTGATTAATAGAGTATTTTGTTCTCCCTTGGTGCAGTGTTGAATATTAATGCACAAAACTAACCCATTTGTAGAAACTACCCCAGATTCCTCTTATAAAATACCACTAACAGCTAATCCTCCATCATCTGCCCTCCTCAGTGCCATTGTGCTATGTCACTAAGGGGTATATTTATTAAAGATTAATGGATGTTAAGTGCTGCAGTGGCCTATAGAAATTAATGGGCAGTGGAAACATTTAACACACGTTAATCTTTAGTAAACATGCTCCTGAGGTTAGCAGTTTGTAGGTGTTGTCCCTAACTCCATGGACTGTAACCACCTCCTGTCCTCGTTTTCAGTGGCGTCCTAAGAGCACTCACACTCACAGCACAACAAATAAAACAAAAAAGCGAGGTGGATTCAATAATGACCAGCCACTGTCATAATCCAAGGAGCAAAATTTATGGTTTCTTCACCACAGGCCTTTCAAATTCAACCCAACATATCTGTGTTTCAGCTTGTGTCATCTTCATAGTACATGACGGCAGATAAAGATCAGTATGGTCCATCTAGTCTGGCAGGAGTGCATATTAAGTTAGTCAGGAACCATGGATATACAAAGATGTAGAATCTTCATGTACTGTATATGTAAAAAATCATGAATTGAAATAATGTTGTAGCCTTGCTATATTGTATTCAGTGAAAACCTGTAATAAGGCTTACTATTGCTCAAAATTAATGCAATGCCTTTGAATCAGCGCTGACTCCTGGCAACCCAGCAGCTCCTTGGTTTTCTAGGCAGTATGACTGGAAGTAGATTGCTAGACCTTTCTTCTCAGATCATAGAGGGTTGAGTGATTTGCCCAAGGCCACAAGGAGTGCCAGTGGGAACTGAATCATGTTCTCTTGATTAGCAAGCCAGTGCTCTAACCTTTAGGCTATTCCTCCACTCCTCAAAGTCAATATCACCCCTGAAACCCGTGCCCAACTAAAGACCATGCTTAGCTTTTCAGGTCCTGTTGGATATTGCCCCAGGCAAATCTGTAGGCCAGGAGAGTTGCCCTCTCCAGCATGTTTGCAAAAGAGACTAGATACTTCTTTTGAAAAATTCTTCTGCATCTACCTGAGTGCCATGTTGTTGAATGATTTTTATGCTTGTAGAGGATGCTTTAAGCCAGGCATGTCCAACTTCGAACAGGTCATGATCTACTTTTTCTGGCCAAAAGTGCCGGTGATCTACCACCATGAAAATTAAGTTTCAAATTAGTTTCAAATTAAATTTTAACCCAATAAAGTTGGAGGATCCCCCCCCCCCATTTTTAATTAACCTTCTGTCATTTACTTGGATGTGATCAGCTGTTAAGCAAATTAAGCAAAAACAAAACAGAGAGACGAAGATCCAGTAAGAACTGTGAGGGGAAATGGAAAGTACATTTTTTCTTAAAGTTTTATTGAGTAATAACTTTCTTTAACTGTCTTAATAACTTTCTTTAACTTTTATAGAGTAATTTGTGTTAAATTTAGGTTGAGTATTGATCCAGGCTGATCTTGCACAATCTTTAATATTTCGCTCTTGCTCATTAGTGAGAGGTCTGAGCCTGCATTTCATCCACCAGCTTTTTGAAGTTGGGTGAATATTGCGTGAGGGCCAGTCTCAGGGAATCCTGGAGATGTTCATCTGTCATGTTGGAACATTGTGCACTCTGTCATTTTCAGATGGGAAAACACAGATTCACACAAATAAGATGAACCGAAACAGGAGTGTACAGCTTCACTGCATCTCAAGTTGGGAAATTTGTCTCTAGGCACTAGCTTCCAAAACGATTCTTGCTCAGCACGGGTCTTGAGAAAAATGTCATTTTTAAGGGTTAATATTTCGTTTTCAAGAAATGGCTTGTTCAATGAGTAATTTTTACTGATAGCAGCTGCAGTTTTTTTAATGTCCACATCTACTTTGAATGGGTATGACAAGTACTCCACAACTGTTCCAGTTTTTTGGAAGTCACAGAATCTATTTTCGAATTCCTGGATAACAGAACAGATTTCTGTCACATACTTCTCGTTCTGAAAAACAAAATTTGGATATTGTCCCAGATGGTCCTGCATATTAGGAAAATGATCAAAAGTGTTGTTTGCAAGGTCAGTCATCATTAGCTCAAATTTGCTCTTGTAGGATGAAACTGTGCTCATCATCTCGCCAATGCATTTGTTTTCACCTTGTAGTTCAAGGTTCATATCACTTAGTTTGCCTGTAAAGTCAGCAAGAAATGCCAGATCACATAACCACTCCTCATCTTCCAACTCTGCTTGGTCATCTCCCCTCTCCTTCAAAAAACTTCTTATTTCATTCAGCAAATCACAAAATCTTTGCAGAAATTTGTGCCTACTTAGCCACCTTACATCTGTGTGCAAAATTATTTCCGCTGCCCCTTCATCAAGAGTAAGATTGAAAGGCCATCTTTGAAGTGATCTTCCACGAACTGAATTTACAATTTTGAAAGTGATGTCCATGACAGTCTTTGTATTGAGTCTCTTGCTTGCCAAAACTTGCTGGTGAATGATGCAGTGGTAAGAAAGTAAATCTGGGAAGTCGTCATGCTGTCTACAGAGGGCTATGAAACCATTAACCTCACCTGTCATTGCTCTTGCTCCATCAGTAGTGATGGAAACAAGTCTATGCAATGGAAGATTACACTGTCACAAAAGAATGGAAAGAACTGAATATTACCTGACCGGTAGTTCTCCCTTTTAAAGAAATCATTCCAAGTAGTTCTTCTTTAACATTGAAGTCTTCAAAAAACATCTGGATAAAGACTAGTAACTGGACTATGTCTCTTATGTCTGTAGATTCATCCAGTTGGAGTGGTGAGAAAGCAACACAATTTGAAACATCCTCCAACAATTGTTCAGTTGTGTCTCCACACATCTTTTCTATTCACCGGACGACGGTGTTGCTTGACAATTGTACATCTTGAATAGCAGCTATGATCTTTTTTAATTTTTAAATCCTTCAAAAAGATTGTCAGCTGCTTCAAGAAAACAATTTTTTACAAATTCCCTTTCAGTGAAAGATTTGCATTTCTTTGTGATCAGGATGCTGACCTTGAAGGATGCTATGGTTGCATTGACAGAATGTGACCTTGCTTCGCCATCAACTGTGGCTGAGTAGCCAATTTTGATTTAAGTTCTTTGAGCTTGTCAGACGGCTGCCTAGGGTGAGAACTTACACAATCTTGACGATGCATATATTCATATGATTCTTGCAAGGTATTGTGGGTAATGTAGTTCATTCACTCCCAAACACAGCTGAAGACAATAATTGAGTTGTGATACCAGTGGTAAGGCCAATAAAATACTTCTTTTATTGATGGGGTTTAATTCACCCAGCACAAGTATGCTTGTTAGCAATATAAATGAGGTTACTTGCTTGCAGTGTTTAAATGGATAACATAAAGTCTCAAAGCAAATCAGAAAACAACCTTCAGCTTGTCAGGCAATTAGCTAATGTTTTCTTAGCAAATAAAAAGGCACAAAGAAATGAATAAACTTTGCTTGTTAGGTTAACTTCTGCTTATTTTCCACGCAGATCCCAGCAGTGATTCTCCCTTGCTCACACACACAATCAGGTGCAGCTTTAATTACTATCAATTGACCAGCTGAAAGCCTTTAGCTGGCTGGCTGCTACTGTGTGAACCCAAATCCTGCTTTAAGAACTGTTTGCAGTGGAAATAAAGAACAAAGTTAGGTTTCTTTGTGATGGCTGATGTGTTTGCTCACAGAAAGCTAGCAATAGCATTTAGATAGAGAACAGTCCATGTAATGAATAGTTTCATCTGCTGTATCTCCCCCTTCATCAATCAGCATAGGGTCACTATCATACATTGGCACAGACGAGTCTTTCCATAAGGCACTATCATGATAATGCTTATTCCCTTGCTGCCATTCACTATTATAGATAGGGTCTGGATCAGTGTTCATATCTGAGCCTCTCCTGCTATCATAATTCCTCTCTGTATATCCTGGCCAGTATGTAATCCAGTTCTGATGTCCAGCCTTCCAATCTTGATCCCTGGACACTGGATCTCCTCTCACATACCTTCTGGCCTTGGTCTGAAAGTCCTTTCCACGTGCAGTCTTCTCTCTTCCAGGTAGCCACTGGTGATTCCTATCTCTGCCATTCCATTCCTCTGGATGACTCCAGTCCAATGGACTCTGCTGGCACTTGGAATACCTCCCAGTATGGGTACTGCCTTGGACTCTCCCAGACCATCCAATGGGCTTTCTTCTCTTCCTTCCAGAGAGTTTCCTTCTTTCTCTATCCGCTTGGCTTGGCTTCTGTTTCTCCAGGTGATACTGGTGCTTGAGCTTGTAGCCGTTGCTGTATCTGTGTCTGAAGCTTGGCTGGAGCTTGTAGTAACTGTTATCTGAAGAATAAGCTCTATTCTTATTCTGTCCTAATGTGTGCTCCTCCCTAACACAGCGCAGCTGTGTTGAATCAGGCCCTGCCCTTTGAGATGAGTGCTTAGGGATTACCTCATAGCTCTCTTGATTGCACACACGTTTTCTCACTTCAGCCCCCCTCATGGCTGCTGGAAACCTGGTGCATTCTGGGACTGGTAGTCTTTTATGTGAAAACTCTGTTTTCTTACTTCTACCAAAACTGACAGGTTGCTTGTTCAGAGTCACATCATCTTTTCTATAGCTCCTACCTGAGCTATGATAAGCTTCCTTATCACAAGCTTCAGTTTACGAATTTCACTTTTGGGTGGAAAATCAGCATCAAACTTATTGCTATGCAGAGCCTTATAATGACGTTCCAGATTACCATTTTTGGGCAAGGAGACTGGGGCGTTACAAATTAGACAACAACACTTGTCTTTCACCTTTTCCCATTCATCATGAAAGTGGTAGATTTTGCTCTTCTTTGGAACACTCATCTTCGTTATACTGAGGTGGCTGGATGTAAGAAGGCCAAATCTGCTAAGTTAGTATGAACACTGGCTGAATCTGGTCCAATACTGTCACTGTCCCAAAGAATTAAAGATCAATAGGAAATGAAGACCTCTGGATGATGTGCAATACAAGGACTGGAGATGCCAAAACCACACCTGCAGTTCTAAAAGTAAAAATAAGAAATCATCATACTGGCACCAATAATCAAATACCACCAAACAATCATCAAAAAAACTCAAACACCTGTCCAGCAAACCAGATAAAATCAAATACCACCACACGTGATTTAATAAATTCTGCACACAGTGTACAATCAACACAAAGGCAAGGCGAAATAAAATTGCATTGTAGAATCAACGCAAAGGCTAGGCAAAATAAAATTGCAGAGGCTAGCAAAAGTCACAGTGGTTTGAACCAATTTGAAGGCAAGGCATAGGCAAGTTAGAACAAAATTGGAAAAGCCCACCAAAATCACCAAATTCATGACACTTTGTGGTGTCTGCCCGAAAACGTTTAATGAATGCGAACTATAAAGCGACCAACGACCAGCACACAGCACAACTAATACGGTAAGTGTATTCAGGTAAAGCCCAGGCGAATGGATATCGCCCGGTATATAACACACTAAGGGGTGTTGGGCGGGGACAGGAATGGGTGATTCTGAGAGGCAGGAGACCAGGTATGATGCCGGGCCTGTGGCATCTCGTCGTGGGGCACAGGTGGCAGCCTCCTGGGGTACCCACAAACTACTGGCACAAAAACAAAAAGTGTCCCAATGTACACGCAGGCAAGATTCCCGCAGGCAGGGAAAAAAAGACAGGCAAAGGATCAGCAGCGGCGGCAAGCCCTCGGCAGACAACCTGCTGGCACGAGCTCTCTCCTAGCGATGGGGCAAGCTGCTGGAGAGATGGAGCCAAGTGGGGCTGGCGATCTACCTCTGACCCCTCCGCGATCTACAGGTAGATCGCAATCTACCTGTTGGACATGCTTGCTGTAAGCCATAGAGCAGCTGATTCATACACAAAAGCTATTTATATGTAGATATTTAAAGATATACATATATGCTTGATATATGCATATAAAAGGTGATGTGCGCAGCTGAATGCTATCTGTGTACATTCAAATATATGTGGTGACTTATAGTACATATTCAAAAATATATGTATAAGTTCTAGTGCTATATCCAATTCTATCCATACAAATCTTATTCAGTGTATACTATATTCAGTACAGCCACATAATCAGCTTTGTACCCATATAATTTCAAGTATGTGTACGTATTTTCAGTTATATAGATAACTAACTCCTTTATGGAATATTTGTGGATATTTCTCAATGTCTATATATGTATGGAATTTTTGCTTTTCAGACATTTACTAAGTATTGATCTGTACATGTTTTAAGTAACCTGCAGTATTTACCTATGGTTTTAGAAATACTGTACAGATGCCAGTACAAGATTTATCTGCATGCCTACAAAGGAAGAAGCCACCGCCTTGTTTGAAAACAAAACAAAAAACAAGCAGTGTTAGTTGATGCTAACCTGAGGCTCCATAAAATGGTGTCTAATAGTGCCAAGGAAATTTCTTCAGACGAACACAAAAAAGATTTGAAAGACTTAGATCAGGCAACTGACATACCTTCAATTCAGCATAACCAGGAACTAAGGTGGGACCTAAAAAGGGAAAAACTGAACTTTCTTCAGAGACTATAGATTGAGACATCCTATCACACCTAGAAAAGAAACAAGAATGGGAAACAAATAAGGAAAGGAATGGAGAATAAAACAAAGGAGGGAGGAGAGGCCTAGTGGTTGGGGCAAGGTACCTCAGGCCAGGTCAGGGGTTCGAATCCCACTTGAGGACAGCAACCTTGGGCCGGAAGCAGGGCCGGCCCGTCCATTGAGCAAGAATGTTTTTTGCACAGGGCCCCGCGTTTCAGGGGGCTCCGCGCAAAGAACATTCTGCTTTTTTCAAAATTAAATTAAAAAAAAAAAAAAACGCTGGCTGCTACTGCTGACGCTGCTGCTGCCGCCGCAGCAGCAGCAGAATGGACTGTCCCGCGGGGCCCCCTCTGCCCGGCTGAATCCCTCCCTCCCTCCCTCCGTGACGGCTGAGCCTCTTCGTGCCGGCTTTGAGAGTCGCGAAGGGAGAGTGTCTCCCTCGCGTCTCTGTTAAGCCTGCAGGGGCAGATGGGAAATTTCACATCAGCCCCTGCGGGCTTAACAGAGATGCGAGGGAGACACTCTCCCTTCGTGACTCTCAAAGCCGGCACGGAGGGGCTCAGTTGTCGTGGAGGGAGGGAGGGATTCAGCCGGGCAGAGGGGGCCCCGCGGGACAGTCCATTCTGCTGCTGCTGCGGCGGCAGCGGCAGCGGCAGCGGTAGCAGCCAGTGTTTTTTTTTTTTTAATTTTACTTGAGCCGATGGGGGGGGGAGGGGTTAGGACTGGTAATGGGCTATGGGGGGGCTAGAACTGGAAATGGGCTGGGGGGTTAAGACTGGAGGTGGGCTGATTGGGTTAGGACAGGTAATGGGCTGTGGGCTGTTGGGGGGGTTAGAACTGGTAATGGGCTATGGGGGGGGTTAAGACTGGTAATGGGCTGTGGGCTGATGGGGGCTGTCTGGTAATGGGCTATGGGAGGGCTAGGACTAGAAATGGGCTGGGGGGCTTAAGACTGGAGGTGGGCTGATGGGGTTAGGACTGGTAATGGGCTGTGGGCTGATGGGCGGTTAGGACTGGTAATGGGCTATGGGGGGGTTAGGACTGATAATGGGCTATGGGGGGGCTAGGACAGGAAATGGGCTGATGGGGAGGGGTTAGGACTTGAGGTGGGCTGATGGGGTTAGGACTGGTCATGGGCTGTGGGCTGTTGGGGGGGTTAGAACTGGTAATGGGCTATGGGGGTGGTAAGACTTGTAATGTGCTTTGGGCTGATGGGGTCTGTCTGGTAATGGGCTATGGGGGGTTAGGACTGATAATGGGCTATGGGGGGGCTAGGACAGGAAATGGGCTGATGGGGAGGGGTTAGGACTGGTAATAGGCTGTGGGCTGATGGGGGAGGGGGGTTAGGACTGGCAATGGGCTATGGGGGGCTGACTGGAAATGGGTTGATGGGGTTAGGACTGGAAGTGGGCTGATGGGGGGTTAGGACTGGTAATGGGTTATAGGGGGGGCTTAAACTGAAAATGGGGTGATAGGGGGTTAGGACTGGAAGTGGGTTGATGGGGGGGCTAGGACTGGTATTGGGTTGGGGGGTTGCTAGGACTGGAAATGGGCTGATGGTTGGCTAGGACTGGAAATGGGCTGATGCAGGGACTTGAAGGGAATGGATGCTGGGTGAGGCTGGAACTAGAAGGGAGCTGATGTTGGGGGAGGATTAGAATGGGATGGGGCTGGAAGAGTAAAATGGAGAAGGGAAAAATATTTTGTGTGGGAGGGATAAAAAATCTACAATTGGCCGGGTATTGGGAGAGTAAGTGGGGATTGAGGATGGAGGGGTAAAATTTGAGTGGATGAAATAGGAATGAGGAAAGAGCAAAAGGAGAAAGATTAGTATGTTAAAGCAGATGTAGAGAGAGAATGGAAAAAAATTAGAAGAGAGAAGAAAGGACAAATGGACAGCAGACGATGGAGAGTTAGCCGAAGACATGAAGAAACCAGAAGAAAGTGGCTGGAGCAATTGCAGCTGAAAAAAAATGCACAAAAGGTAGAAAAATATCTCTTTATTTTGAATTTATTAATTGGAATATGTCAGCTCTGGTAAATGTGCATCATTAACGTCTGCGCTTTGTTTAGTACAAGAGCAAATTAATGTATAGTTTTATTTCTACAGTGTGGTACATTCCAAGTTTGGCTTTTGGGATTCCCAGTTTAATTATTGTCTTCCTGTTTCTAAATTGTGATTACTTGTTTGGTGATGGTCTATGTTCTGCATGTGTAACTGAGCTGAGGTGTTCTGTTTATATAATTCCTATTTGACATTGCCACTTGTTCTCATTCCCCAGTAGGTCATGTATTCTTCTTCTCTGAAATGTATTGGTTTAATATTTGCAGTGTTGCCTTTTGATTGGTAGAGTATGGTGCTTTGTGAGTCCTGGTAGTGCTGTTAGGATACGGCGGGTTTGCTATGGGTTCTAAATGGGCAGTGTTTGTAGAGTTCCTAATGTGTCTGGCAGTTGGCACTGGATTATAGTAATGTAGAAATCTTTTAGTCTTTCTTTATCCATACACTCATTAAGAGGCACGTTTACTAAAAGTTAGTATATGGTAACATTATGCAAATATTTATGCAAATGAGGCCCCGCACCGAGTCTCCGCACATGGCCCCGCACCCCCCTTGAGCCGCCCCTGGCCGGAAGGACTGGGGTTTCTAGTCCCACAGGTGCTCCTTGTGGTCTTGGGCAAGCCACTTAACACTCCATTGCCCTTTTTCACTGTAAAATTGTTATCTCCAAGTTATAATGCCCTGTTCAATGTAATTTCAGTTTGTTCAATGTAAACCGCCTTGATATCATGAAAGGTGGTATATAAGAAATGTTAAATAAATAAAATATCATAATGTCTCTGTAATAATGCATCTGCACCTTGAGTATTGCATGAAGATCTGGTCTCAGCATCTAAAAAAAGATATAGTGGAACTGGAAAAGGTACAGAGAAGGGTGACCAAAATAATAAAGAGGATGGAAAGATATCTCTGTGAGGAAAGGCTAAAAGCTTAGGGCTCTTCAGCTTGGAGAAGAGATAGCTGAGGGAAATATGATAGGGTCTATAAAATAATGAGCAGAGTAGAACAAGTAAACATGAATCAATTGTTCACCCTTCAAAAATGATAGGGCCCCGATATTGAGCCTTGCGTGTTTTCAAAGGGCTATGTGTCTCATTGGCACATAGCCCTCCTCACTGACCCCTAACTTGGATACTCAATGCCACCACGATGGCATTGAATATCTGGGGACCGCCACAGACACAGAAAGCCGCAAAAGCTAACTGGGCTGTAGTGATATTGCATGTTGTGCAGTTAGCTCCTGCGCCTTAAAGATAGGCAAGTGTTTTCCTTGCCTGTCTTTGCAGCGCAGATCGCTAGCCAGACAGCATGCAATATCACTGCTGCCTGGTTATCTCTTGTCACCATCTCTGCTCTGCCCTGGAAAACTCCCGACACACCCTGATGCTAACCGGATTGCATCGGGGTGCACAGGGGAGTTAGAAGAGGATATTCAACTGCTCTAATCATGTAAGTGCCGTTGAATATCTTCATTTAAGGCATTTACACGGTTTACTGGGCTGTAAACTGTGTAAATGCCTTTCGAAAATCAGGCCCATAAAAACTAAGGGACATGCAATGAAGCTACAAAGTAGTACATTTAAGATTAATTAGAAAAAATATTTCTTCATATGTAATTAAGCTCTGCAATTCGTTACCAGAGGATGTAGTAAGAGCTATTAGTGTAGCTGGGTTTCAAAAAGGTTTGGACAAATTCCTGAAAGAAAAATCCATTAACCATTATTAATGTAGACTGGGGGAAATCCATGTTTTACCCCTTGGATAACAGCATGGAATCTGACTTCCTTTCAGGATCCTACAAGGTAGTTACAACTTGGATTGGCCACTGTTGGAAACAGGATACTGAGCTTGATGGACCATTGGTCTGACCCAGTATGACAAATCTTATGTTCACATATTCTACATTTGAAATCATACTATAAGCTATCGAACGCAATTTAGGACAACTATCTAGAGGGTCGCCATGAGTCATTACCGACTCGACAGCACTTAACAACAACATAAGTTGAAGATAGCAGTGACTGTGTATGTGCATCCCAAACTGACAAAAAAAATCAGTCAGTTTCAGGCTATTCTGAGCTTTTGCTATCAGGTGCTCCCTTTCCTCCATTTCCATGAGTCCATGTAGAGCATTCCTCTATTATGTAAAAGATGGAACATAGTAGAAGAGCCTGGTTCCTAAAATAACTTTCTTTACCAATAACAGTGCCTTGATATAAAACCTTCTCTGAGTTCTTGTGACCCATGAGAGTTTGGGAAGCCCCAAACACAAATTCACTATGATCCCAGATGGGGCACATCCAGGCCATCTGGACGGCCCTAAACAGGACGGACCCATCAGCAACCGATTCTGCACTGGGGGAGCAAGATGTTCCCGCAGGTGTAGGATTAGGCACTGAGCGATGGCGTGGCGTGCCCCTGCATCGCCATGAGGGATGTCCGCCCCACTGCACATCCAGCCCGCCGCATTATTAACCCCTGTTTCCCCACCACCCGACCCTGGCGGGGGCAGCCAAGGCCCAGAATGGGCAGCAGGGATGTACCTGGGCCTCCGCTGGTCATGTGGTGGGGTTGGGAAGTCCACCTACTGCAGGCCCCAGGGTTTATACCATCAGAATTTATACCACCTCCGAGGTGGTATAAACTCTACATCCAGACCACATCCTGGGGACGTACAAGGCCATAACTGGAATCAGCCCTGACAATCTGGGTGACAGGACCACCCACTCTCCACCCCCATCTCCTGAGGCACGCACAGCGGCTCTGTGCATGCAGGGGGGCCAGGAGACAAAATACGATGCAGGCGGATAGCGAGGCTGGATGTCCTGCCAGGACATAGAGCCCCACTATCTGCCTTACAAAATCAGGCTCTATGGGTTAGTTTTCCTAAATAGGTAGTCACTTTCCCCCAAAGAGAGCTCACATAAGAACAGAACCTGAAACAATGTTCATCTGACGGCGCCATGACGGAAGTACTCTCCATAGCTCAGAAGGGCTTTTCGCCCTTCTGAGCATGGGCCAATTGGCCCTGCCCCCCGGCCCACCCCTAGCTAGCCAATTTGTCACTAGCTGAGCCTTAGCCGCTAGGAGGCGGGCACTGGTCAGAGGCCGAGCCCTTCCCAGGGGAGGTGGGCGGGTATGTGTGGCTGACTTATCCTGCTGTCCACGGAGAACTCATGTTACAGGTAAGTAACTCCGTTTTCTCCTAGGACAAGCAGGATGAGTCAGCCACACTTGGTGCCTCCCAAGCTGTGACTACGATGTGGTGGAAAGGGGGAGGCCGAGATCAAGTTCAGGCGTCACTTTATCAGGGCATGGGTGTTGTAATGGAGTGCCCTGGGACACTTTGGACTATCGTCCTTAATGTGTCAACGTGCGTTGTGTGCGCACACAGAGAATGTGCAGCCTGTAGTGGTAAGGGGTGCGCGCCTATTTGAAGTGCGCGTGTAGTAATACGGAACGTGTTTATGTGGCCGCAGGGTAATGGACTCAAAGGGCAGGCTCTGAGAAGCAGCAGCAGAGGGCATCCCACCGAGCATTAGCGTCGAGTTCACCACAGAGCAGGTAGACTGTTGGGAGCACTGCAAGGGTGTGTGAGATTGACGCACCAGCAGCAATATAGACCATGTTCGTGTTACAAGAGTGATGCAATTGGAACATTAATACCGCAAGGACATGAGTGATGAGTCAGTTCATGGCTAGGTAGCAGTCAAGACCTTGAGACTGCTGGGTGACGCGTTTGTCAAGGTGCATGTAGACCTGAGACAGCTAGGTGATGCGTTTGTCCATGCTGCATGTGCTGCATGTAGTGTTAGCAGGTGTCACTGCCACGAGTGTGGGCCACAGTTGGGCCACAAGTTGTCGGGCTGTCAATGGATCCCTTGGCAAGCTGTCAATGGATCACTATTAATGCGCTGTTGCGTATATGCCCTGGACATGTAGTTGCGTAGGGCTGTGATGACGTCCAGAGCGTGGAGTGTCTCTGGCGGCCGTGATGGCATTAGGTATGTGGTAAGTATGTCATCCAGACTAGCAGTTCGGACTGCTAGCCAAGCAGCGAGTCGTTATATAAGACGCATGTTGGTGGTCCAACCCCCTTTTTTTTTTTGCAAGTGCCGGCAAGGCTGCTGCGCGTGGTCGCAGGTGGCTGTGATCGCCCTGCCTGGTGGATGATGGCTCTGTAGTACTACTTTCATTGCAAAGTAACATTGTTGGGAGAAGTGCCGCCTGCTGCTGCCACCACTACTGCCATTTCCCCTGGGTCTGTGACAGTGGCGGTGGCATCACCCCCTCTCTTTACCATTGTCACTGATCCAGATCCAGTGAGACGCGACAGCATAGCAGCAGGCTGTCAGTAAAAACAAAAACAAAAGAGTGGGGGTCTTCGTGACTCTAGTGTGCTCAGAGGTCCTTGTTGATCCTGCCCCCGATGGGACCCGCAAGGACTTCAGAGCACAATGGTGTGAAAAGACCATGTGCTTTTTCTTTTTTTGCACCACTGCTGCTAAGAAGGGCAGCAGCGACATGCTGGGGGGGAGGGTGAAAAACCATGTTGGACATGGGGGGGGGACGGAATAGATGACTGATGCTGGAAATGGGGGGGGGGGAGGAGGAGAGAGGGCCAATGCTGGACCTGTGGAGGGAGGGGGAGACTGGAGAGGGAGAGAGAGGACCAATGCTGGACATGTGGGGGGAGACTGGAGGGGGGTGATAAAAATAAATGGAAGAAAGCTGAAAGGAAAAGAGCAATACCAGAGGTGTAAGGAAGTGAAAGAGACAGGAGGGGATAGAAGTGGCAGATGGACTGGTGACCCTGGAAAGTGTGTTAAAAGAAGACAGAAGGCAGAACCAGAGATTGATATCAGCATGATTAACAGGGTTTTTTTTTTAGTGGCGCTATATTAGAGAATAAATTGTCAACAAAGGTAGAAAATTGAATTTTATTTCCAATTTAGTGATTGGGATATGTCAGTCTGGAATTTTACATGTTCTATCTTTCAGGCCAATGCAGAAAGCCAGTGCTAGACCCGCGCTGTATTGATTGGTTAATGTTCCTGACAATACACACATTTTAACGTGCGATGCAGGAAGCTTAGGGTATGCAAATGCCCACCGCAGTAATAACCCTGTGCATGCAAATGAGCCAACGCAACTTTAAACAGGGAAAGCAAGCCAAACACATGTGCACAAGAAATCTGCGCTACTTTGTCTTGCTCTCCCAAACACCAGTGGCTAATTTGCATTTTTCCCCTCAGTCATCCCTTCGCTTCCTGGCTATTTAAAAACAGTAGCGTTATCTGCACACAGCAAAGTCTTATGACAGACTGATGAAGGCACCGTATAGGAACACCAAAAAACTGGTTTCACTTCATCTTTATCTTTTTTTTTGTCGGCACAGCCCAACACTGTTTTGATGGCATCAGGGGCTTTGCCCGACGCCTGATCATCTGGGGAGAAGATGATCTAGGCATCCCTCTAAGTCTCCCTCTAAGTCATCTCTCTCCCCTTCAATCTGTTCAACACTCTACTGCGCGACTAATTTTCCGCCAGCCTTGTCATGCCCATATCAAACCTCTTCTCAGGTCACTTCACTGGCTCCCTATCCGCTTCCGCATCCAATTCAAACTTCTCCTGCTGACCTATAAATGCATTCACTCTGTGGCTCCTCAGTACCTTTCATCTCTTATCTCTCCTCATAACCCCCCTCGGGAACTCCGCTCTTCTAGCAAACTGCTTCTATCTATGCCCCGCACTCCTACTGCTAACTCCAGACTTCGCTCCTTTCACCTTGCCGCACCTTACTCCTGGAACAAACTACCTGCGTCTGTACGCCAGGCACCTTCTCTAACCCTCTTCAAGTCCAGGTTGAAAGGCTCACCTCTTTGCTGCTGCTTTTGGATCTTGACTCACCTGATCTCCTTTTCTCCCCTTGTTCCACCCATGCCTACACCTTCCGTATTTGTGTGTTTTTGTGTGTTTTGTCTTGACTAGATTGTAAGCTCTGATGAGCAGGGACTGTCTCTTGCATGTCTGTACTGTACAGTGCTGCGTACGACTTGTAGCGCTATATAAATGCTGAGTAGTAGTAGTAGAAGAAGACGTAGTAGCAGCAGCATCAGGAAAGCACCCGGTGCCATCAAAATACTGTCGGGGGCAGCGTTAGAGGTTTACTTCTACTAGACCCTGCAGTTAAATTTTTCACTATGGCTGGCTGCGAAATCATCTACGCCTGTCTCTGCATCAGGTCTAGCCATGATTTGCATACCAGCCCAGGAGATTTAAATAATGAGTATTCAGTTCAATATGCGTGGCGTTAATTGGTCGCTAGTTTTCTACCAGTGTTTAAGTCTATTTCCTGCATGGGGAGGATCAAGGATTGTAAACATGTGTTTAAACATGCTTAAACGTGGCATTACGGGCTTGTAAAGCCCGCACTAGCTTTCTGCATCGGCCTGTTTATGTTTTACACAGTACAGGGGCATATGCATCTATTTCTATTTCCTTGGTGCAGTACTGCATGTGGGGGTGTAGCCAAGGGTGGGCCTGGGTGGGTCATGGCATCAGGTCCACCAAGTCAGCAACAGCAGCAGCAAACTAGTCAAATGAGAGGATACTTGGAAGCAGAGTCAGTATTTGCACTGCTTTGTGCCCACCCAGGTTATTCCCAAGCCTCACCAAAATATCAGTCCTGCCTATGCCACTGATTCATAGTCTGGCTTCTTGGTGTTTCAGTTTAATTTTTGTCTACTTTGGCGGTGGTGGTTAATGCTGAGAAAGCAGCTAGCTATTGCCAGTGACCTTGGAGCTGGACATTCAATGCCAAAGCCATACAGTATCTGCCCACTAGAATTGAATATCCGTGATATTCAGCCACGGGCCAGTTAGCTAAAGCAGCAAAATTTAGGAAAGCCTTTCAGGGGCCTAATCTTTGCTGCTTTGGGATAACTGGCTACTACAGCTGAATATCGCTGCTAGCCTGTTATCCCTGGGTGCTGCCTCTGCTCCACACCTGGAGTTAGCCAGCTAGTGTTAAGGAGTTTATTTATTTAAATGGATTTGAATCCCCCCCCCCCTCCCGCCATCTACTTTGTTTGTGGTGAGGATCTATCTGTGTTCTGCATGTGTGACTGAGGCTATATGTTCTGTTAGCATGGATTTTCTATGTAGAGATTGGTATTCATAGTAACATACATAGTAACATAGTAAATGATGGCAGATAAAGACCAGTATGGTCCATCTAGTCTGCCCAGAAATATGGCAGGAGTAGGTGCACCCCTTCCCATGTCTTTTAGGGAGTAGGTGCACCCCTCCCCATGTCTTTGTTTAGGGGTGCACCCACCAGGAGCAGGTTTACCCCTCCCCATGTCTTCACCCCTCCCCATATCTTTGTTTAGGGGTGAACCCACCGCTCCTCCCCCCCATTGTTCCATGTAGGACACCCCTATTTGTTGAGAAATTAGATGGTTCAGTTTATTTTGATTTAATCCTATTGCTGTAAAGTGATCCACTGTGTCTGTCCCAGGCCACTTTGAATTCCGCCACTGTGTTTGCCCCCACCACCTCCATCAGGAGGGCATTCCAAGCATCCACCACCCTTTCAGTGAAAAAATATTTCCTGACATTGCCTTTCAATTTACCACCTTGCAGCTTCATGTCATGCCCTCTAATTTTACAGCTTCCCCGTCTCTGGAAGAGGTTTGTTTGTTCATTATTTCTTTTTAAGTATTTAAAGGTCTGAATCATATCTCCCCTATCCCTCCTCTCCTCCAAAGTGTACATATTTAGGTCTTTATTTATTTTATTTATTTATTTAGTATACATTTGTATACCGCTACTTCCAGCAATCAGCAGCGGGTTTTTTTGATTACAGATTGGAAATTGTCAAATCATGACAGGGAATTTTTGAGGTATAAACAAATCATTTTGGTTGCCTTCCTCTGAACAGCTTACATTCTTTTTACATCCTTTGCAAGATACAGTCTCCAAAACTGAACACAGTATTCCAAGTGAGGCCTCACCAGATATTTATACAGTGGCACTAGTACCCCTTCCTTTCTGCTGGTAATTCCTCTTCGAATGCAGCCCAACATCCTCCTGGCTTTTGCCACCGCCTTGTCGCACTGTTTTGCTACCTTGAGATCTACAGAAATAATCACACCGAGGTCTTTCTCCTGCTCCATGCACACCAACCTCTCGCCCCCTATCATGTACATTTCCCTTGGATTTCTGCTACCCAAGTGCATGACACTGCACTTCTTCGCATTAAATCTTAATTGCCAAGCATTAGACCATTCTTCTAGCTTTTGTAGATCTTTCCTCATATTAAGCACTCCCACGGGGGAGTCCACTCTGTTGCAAATTTTCGTGTCATCTGCAAAAAGACAGACCTTTCCATTCAGTCCTTCAGCAATATCACTCACAAATACATTGAACAGTGCCGGGCCTAGGGCCGAATTCATCTGGTTTGTTTGGTTTTCTGGATAGGTACATGGATGTTCTAGGACCCACTGCAGTATTTACCATGCTGCTCTTTTTTGGATAGGCCCTTTGTATGAGTTTTGGAAGTTGATGCTATTATTATGGTATGGTAGATTTTTCCTATAGGTCCTAAGTAATTTTTGTAGAGTTTTGTATTATTTCACAATATGCTCACTCAGTGCTCATGAGGGTTTATATTGCTATTACAGAGGTGACATTGAAATCAGAAATTATTTTTGTTATGTTGAGTTCTGTGGGAAATGTTATATCTCTGCTCTGCACCCATTATTGGGAGAAGGATTTCTCTGGATGCAAAGTATATGTTCAAAAAGAAAACGCAGGAACCCTATCACAGTTTAAAACACCAAAATAAAGTTACAGGAATTTTATTTTGGTGTTATAAACTGCACTTTGGTTCTCACTCTTTGTTTTTGCTCCTAGGTGTGTGAACATCTTGCATCTCTCTTGTCTTTTGCAGAATATATATGACCTCCCCCCCCAAAGGTGGCTGTTTGAAAGTGTGTTGAATAATGTAGAATCAAAGGTAAATGGTCACTGTATGCTGCTGGGGAGGTCAGATGAGGGACAACATTAAAAGAGCAGCCTGCAGTAACAGTCACTGGGCTAGCAGAACTGGAAAGTAAACATTTAGGGGGGATATGCAAATCACTGCTTGTGCTGAAGGAGCAAGGGTAATATTTGCTCATATGTATATCTATTATTAAGATTTAACTTTAAATCTATAGGGAATAGTGTAGGGAAATAAAGTACACACACTAGACAGAGGGTGGAGAAGTAAATACTTGGGGCCGGTGGAAAATGCTCACCCTAAGAGGAATGGTATTATTTGGCACTGACACCAGCAGCCCTGTGCAAAATAGAGCTTGGAAAACAATTACTTGGGATTTAGAGGCATCAGGCCTCTTTATCTAAAAGAACTTAACACTCATCTGAGAGGAGAGGAGGGAACTGCCCCTGCTGTGCAGACAGGCCCTCCTCCTGAAAATGGCACTAGAAATTCTCCTGGGAGCCTAGGCAGGCAGTGAAGATGCCAGCAGAGAGCCTCCTACAGACCCAGTCGGGGGTAGGAGTGAAGATGGGGGGCAGATGGTCTTCTTGGCAGCAGAGAGCCTAATCCAGGTTTGGGAGTCCAGCAGTGGATCAGCTCATTGGGGAGCTGCAGCGGAGAATCAGCTCCAGACATAGGGAGCTCCAGACACAGGAAGGTCTAGAAGCAGATCAGTTCAAGGAAGAGCTGCAGTGGCAAAGAGTCCATTCCAGGTTCGGAGCCGCAAGGCTCAAGGGGGCCCAGAAGCAAATCAGCTCATTGGGGAGCTGCAGCGGTAGATCAGCTCCAGGGGGAGCTACAGTGGAGAATCAGCTCCATAGGGAGCTAAGGCAGCAGAATCAGTTCCAGGGGGTGTTGCAGTGGCAGAATCATAGTAATTCTGTGCAGCCACGATAATGGGGAGAGCAGTGGGAAGGGCCGATCTTGCCCCTGTTCATCACTAGACCACCAGGAAATCTAAGGTAATGGTTGAGGGAGGGCCAGGGAGGCTTCCTTAGGCAGGCTGACTAGCTGAGAGTTATTGGCTTTAATATGAGGGGTCAGAGGCCCAAATGGCTAGCCAGTTTTTTTTTTAAGGACGAGGGGGCGGGGGGTTTGTAAGGACCCACCTGATTAGCCAGGGGGTGCACCGATCCCTCCCGGACAGTTCCCGAAGGGGATCTGGAGCTGTCTGGGGTGGGGGGGGGGGGGGGCTCAGGCATAAAGGTGGGAAGCTCATAAAAGCTGCACTGCTCCGTCATTATGAACATCTCTGGCACAAGTCACGCTCCTCCTCTGCTTTCCAGGCTTTCAATTCATGCTATCAGTCTTATCGCATGCAGGTTCATCAAGTCAAGTGTTCTTTCATCTCAGACTCTATTTCAGCAGCCTCCAACTCCACTAGACAGTTATACCTTGTTCTTCATTCCCTCTGCCACACAGGCTCCATCCTTAGTCACTCCCATCCCAGATGGCCCTTCCCCCCTAGCCACGTCTTTTGCTACCAAGGTCTCCACATTGCGTTCTGCCATCACTGCTTGTCCTCCTCCTTTAGATTCCCCCCTCCCCCTCTCCCCTCCTTCCTCTCCCTCCTTGTCTCACCAGTGGGCCTCGTTTTCCCCTGTCACGCCAACGGACATCCTGAAGCCGGTTTCGGCTTCACGAAAAACCTACTGTCCTGCAGACCCTATTCCCTTGACCTGGTTGGCTGAGCCTGCTCTCACACTCCTCCCCTTCATTCAGACCATGATGAACTCCAGTTTATCCTCTGGCCCTTTTCCCTCCAGCTGGAAACAAGCCTTGGTTCGCCCCCTTCTGAAAAAATCCTCCCTTGACCCTTCGGACCCAGCTAACTACCGGCTGGTTTCTAACTTGCCTTTTCTGTCAAAAATTCTCGAAAAACTGGTATTTGCACAACTTTTCCAGCACCTTGATTCCACACACTATCTGCACCCCCACCACTCTGGCTATCAACTTGGTTTCAGCATTGAGACTATTATGGTGTCTCTTCTGAACGATTTGTACACTTTTCATGATCAGGGAGATATTTCCATTGCTGTCTCCATGGATCTGTCTGCAGCTTTCGATCTGGTGGACCACTCTATCCTTCTATCTCGATTTTGCGATGCTGGTATTAGGGGCACTATTTTCTAATGTTTCACTCCTTTCTGTCTTCCCGCTCTTTCTCCATGGTTTCTGGTCACACTGTTTCTGACCCTGTGCCCCTCTGTTGTGGCGTTCCACAAGGCTTGGTCTTGGCTCCTTTGCTATTCAATCTCTTCCTTACTCCACTCGCTTTGTTTATGCAACAGCTTGGGCTATCCGCATACTATTATGCAGATGACATTTTTCTACTGTACCGCACTTCTCCTCAGCACCTGGATCTTACCCCGCTAAATGCCTGTCTAGTTAAGGTTTCTGATTGGCTCTCCTCTAAATGCCTACACTTGAACGTGTCTAAGACAATGGCAATCTGGTTCACCTTTGAGAGTCCCTGTCCTTCCCTGGTGCCTCACATCTCTGGTCACGCCATACCCTTGGTGTCCTCCCTTCACTACCTTGGGGTGACCTTAGATTCGGCTCTTTCTTTCTGTGAGCACATTTCTCTTCTCAACCGACGATCCTTCTATTTTCTCTGTCAGGTGCGTGCTCTTCGTCCTTTATCTGTACCGGCTCTCATCACCTTTTTATTATCCCTGGTTGTCAGCAGACTTGATTTTTGCAACGTGGCTTTCTCTGGTATCTCTCAATTTCAGCTCCATCGTCTTCAGTTAATTCACAATACGGCAGCCTGCATCATTACACACACTCAAAGAGACCATATCACCCCTAATCTGTTTCAAATACAGTAGCTTCCCCTGGCCTACTGCTTTCGCTTCAAGATTCTCAAGCTCGCTCATCGTGCTAGTCACACCTCCACCCTGCAATATCTAGCAGATCTGCTCCAGTTCCATACTCCCACCTGCAGTTTTGTTCTTTGATAATGCTTTTAATGCTGCTTTGAGTTTTTCATTCACCACCAATCGGTTCCTGATCATGAGGTACAGGTTGAAATGGCTATTGATCCACTTCATCTTTATGGCACAATGACTTCTTGTATTCTTTCCACCTTTTATTGTTCTTCTCAGCATCATTCGACATGGATCTTTGAGTGTCTTAGTATTCCAATTCAAGGATGGAATTTTCTCTTTAACTCTCATAGCTTTGCAAGAGGACCTTGATAAACTGCAAGAGGATCTTGATAAATTGGAAGACTAGGCATCCAAATGGCAGATGAAATTTAATGTGGACAAGTGCAAAGTTATACACCTAGGAAAGAACAACCCAAACTATGATTACACGATGCAAGGTTCCACATTAGGAACCACCACCCAGGAAAAAGATTTAGGCGTCATCGTGAATAATATGTTGAAACTCTCTGCCCAATGTGCAGAGGCGGCCAAGAGAGCAAATAGAATGCTAAGTATCATAAGGAACGGAATGGAGAAAAAAAACAATGGATATTATAATGCCTCTGTATCATTCCATAGTGTGACTGCACCTTGAATATTGTGTGCAATTCTGGTTGCTATATCTTAAAAAGGGCATAGCATTATTAAAAAATATACAGAGAAGAGCCACCAAAATGGTAAAGGAATGAAAGCATACCCCTATGAAGAGAGGCTACAAAGGTTAGGGCTTTTTTAGTCTGGAAAAGAGACAGCTGAAAGGAGATATGATAGAGGTCTATAAATTAATGAATGGAGTGGAACAGGTAAACGTAGATCGATTGTTTACGCCATCAAAATATAGAAAGATTACGGATCATGCAATGAAGCTACAGGGTAACCTATTTAAGACTAATAAGAGAAAATATTTTTTTCACTCAACGTGTAATCAAACTCTGGAATTCATTACCGGAGGATGTAGTAAAAGCTGTTAGTGTAGCCAGGTTTAAAAAAGGTTTGGACAATTTCCTGGAGGAAAGATCCATAAACCACTGTTAAAGGGGACTTGGGATATTCACTGCTTGCTCCAATACAAGCATTGTGGAACCTGTGTCTTTTGGGGAAACTGCTAGGTATTTGTGACCTAGATTGGCCACTGTTGGAATCAGGATACTGGGCTTGATGGACCTTGGTCTGACCCAGTATGGCATATCTTATGTTCTTTAAGAAGGCTGATTTTGTTCTTCCTCTGATAAACTTATTTAAAATTTTCTTAAACAATTTCTAACCGCTCAACCATCATCATTAGGACAATCTCTCACAATTACCAATTACCGCAATTCCAGCTGCTGACTACAAATATCAGCTTTGCTCCAATAGATCTACAAACAAAATAGAAAAGAAAGCCAGAAGCAGTTCTCAACATGAAATATTACCACTCTCAGTCACTTAGCTTTAAGACGTCCTCCGGAGATCTTCAATCTGTAAAGCCCCACGAAGATCTTCATTTCGCAGGTAATGTTTAATTGGGGGCTACTGTTCTAATTACTTCATGAGGATTATCCAAACCCTGGCTTTAATGTCTAACTATGCCAGGCTGTTTAAATTCTTTCCTGAACCAATGGAAACTGGTAGGAGGAACTATTGATCACGTCATAAGAAGTTATGTGAATTACAAAAACGTGCTCCATTCAATGGAGCTATTGAGGCCCATAGGCTCGAGTATTAAGCTGTATTGGAGCGAAGCTGACATTTGTAGTCAGCGGCCGGAGTTGTGGTAATTGTGAGAGATTGTCCCAATGCTGCTGGTTGAGCGATTAGAAATTGTTTAAGAAAATTTAAAATACGTTAAAAAAATGAATAAGTAAACTACTGAAATATAAAATTAAAGGTTAGGAGGGAGGACTTTTTTATGTCCATAATGATGGGGTATAACAACTCCCCTTTGGGCGTTGAATAACTACTGTATAGTGGGACAGCACATGTTATTGAGGTCTTTTCTCCTCCTCTTAAGAGTAATGTGACTTTTTGTGTTTTTCTTGGACATCTCTTGAAAACCATCTTGAGATAAGGTTATGCTGATATTTTAATAGATTGTTAGAGTGTACCTGAGTAAGGCGGTTGTGATATAGTATAGTGTAACCAGCACACTTGGACATTTTTTTAAAGCCACTAGCTGGCTTTTCCATACCTCAAAAAAGCTATCTTTGGGATTGGAGATAAGGCTATGGAGGCCTATAGGTCTAGTTTAGCAGTGAAAACTGCATTGAAAATGAAGAGGAAAGAAATAGAAAGCTTTGTAAAATAAAAAATAAATAATTATCAGGACCAGTATTGGCTGCGACGGAACCTGTGTTAACAGGAAGGCAGAAGCAGGATGTTCCACAAAACAGAGGTTTTTCGGCGGTGACAGGATGATACATCCTGCTGGCTCTATGGAAAACAAAAAAGAGAGAAGTAGGGAAGGCAGGCACAGTGGAGTGCACCGAAAGGCTTTTCTATTGGATGTTCCCGCGTGAACTCTTTTGGTGACATTCACCCATATGTGAAAACTGCATTCCTGCTTATTCCTGGAGATAGATGCTGGCAGCTTGGGGTGTTGAGTAGGGAAGGAAAGATGCTGGCGTCCTGGGGGGTGGTTGGGAAGGGAAAGAGAGATGCTAGACTATGGGTGGGTGAGTGTGGGGTAGGGCAGAGGTGTATGGCTGGTGGTTCACTTAGGACCAAGGTCAGTGCAAGGGTATCAGGTGCCCTAAACAAAACTTCAGCCTTGCACCACCTTGCAATTAGCTTTTATAGCCCTACTGTCCCCCTCCCCAAGATTTTGTTTAGTAAACTAAATTATAATCATCTCAACTAGATCCCTCCCAGAACAATCCTATTAGAAAGCATATTTGGACATCACACTTTTATTTAGTTATTTATTTATTTTTTATTACGTCTTCAATGAATCTTACAGCAACTTGTAAAAAAAGAAACAAACAATATTTCAAACAATACCCCACACCAATAGGAGGAACACACATTAATAAAACACATAAAACAGCTCAAGCCCTCCTCAAGGGAAACTGGGAACTCCTATTTCACAGGTGCAAATTTAAATTGACCCTCTTAACATAGCCAATTCAGAGAAATATACAAACCATCATATCATCACTTCCCCAAAGTAAGGTTTCCAATTGGGTGGATTAAAAAAATACATATTGCACATTCTGATACATAACAGTACATTTACAGGGAAATTTGAGATGGAAGGTGGCCCCCAACACCAAAACTGAGGGTTTCAGCGCAAGGAACGACCTTCTCCTCAATTACATTACTCTAGAAACATTAGGAAAAATGTTTACTTTCTGACCACAAAAGAGAGTTTTTCTTCTGAAAAAACAAATATAATATATTATTGTGAGCCACAAAATAACAAAAATAAACAAAAACAAAAAACCAAAGTGGCATGAACAGAAATAGTATCTAAAGAATTTTGGAGGAATGCTGACAGATCTGTGTTCTCCACATGGGAGAGATGATCTAAACCCACACCCTCTACCTCAGAAATTATCTTCTCTTTTGGCAAATGATAAATATTTGAGATTTTTATGCCTTCCACGTCATCTAATCCTGAACACTCCTTAAAATATTTCTGAAGAAGAAGCGTAGGAGAAAGAAAATTAGTTCGGGGAAAGTTTAGAAATCTCACATTATGCGAACACTGAGCATTCTCCAGCGCTTCTAAACGCCGCTAAGTTGCCAAACCATCCTTCATATAAGAACTAGTTATATGTAAAAGCGAAAGAGTAGAATCATCCACACTAGATAATAGCTTACATAAGAACATAAGATATGCCATACTGGGTCAGACCAAGGTCCATCAAGCCCAGTATTCTGTTTCCAACAGTGGCCAATCTAGGTCATATGTACCTAGCAGTTTCCCCAAGAGACACAAGTTCCACAATGCTTGTACTGGGTCAAGCATTGATATCTTCGGTTACTTCTTAATAATGGTTTATGGACCTTTCCTCCAGGAACTTGTCCAAACCTTTTTTAAACCCAGCTACACTAACAGCCTTTACTACATCCTCCGGTAACAAATTCCAGAGTTTGATTACACGTTGAGTGAAAAAATATTTTCTTTTATTAGTCTTAAATAGTTTACCCTGTAGCTTCATTGCATGTCCCCTAGTCTTTCTATATTCTGATAAGGTAAACAATTGATCTACGTTTACCCGTTCCACTCCGTTCATTAATTTATAGACTTCTATCATATCTCCCCTCAGCCGTCTCTTTTCCAGGTTAAAGAGCCCTAACCTTTTTAGCCTTTCTTCATAGGAGTATCCTTCCATCCCCTTTACCATTTTGGTGGCTCTTCTCTGTACCTTTTCTAAAATCGCTATATCCTTTTTAAGATACAGCGACCAGAATTGCACACAATATTCAAGGTGCGGTCTCACCATGGAACGATATAGAGGCATTATAATATCTTTTGTTTTATTTTCCATCCCTTTCCTTATCATACCTAGCATTCTATTTGCTCTCTTGGCCGCCGCTGCACACTGGGCCGAGGGTTTTAACATGGTATCCACAATGACGCCTAAATCTTTTTCCTGGGTGGTGGTTCCTAATGTGGAACCTTGCATCGTGTAACCATAGTTTGGGTTGTTCTTCCCTAGGTGCATAACCTTGCACTTGTCCACATTAAATTTCATCTGCCATTTTGATGCCCAGTCTTCCAATTTATCAAGATCCTCTTGCAATTTTTCACAATTCTCTTGGGTTTTAACAACTTTAAATAGTTTTGTGTCATCTGCAAATTTGATAACCTCACTCGTTATTCCACTTTCCAGGTCATTTATGAATATGTCAAAAAGCAGCGGACCCAGCACAGATTCCTGGGGTACACCACTATTCACCTTTCTCCATTGGGAAAATTGGCCATTTAGCCCTACCCTCTGCTTTCTATCTTTTAACCAGTTCTTGATCCACAATAGTACACTGCCTCCTATCCCATGACTCTTTAGTTTTGCCAAAAGTCTCTGATGAGGGACCTTGTCAAAGGCTTTCTGAAAGTCCAGATACACAATATCAACTGACTCACCTTTGTCCACCTGTTTATTCACTCCTTCAAAAAAACATAACAGATTAGTAAGACAAGATCTTCCTTGTCTAAAGCCATGTTGGCTGTCTCCCATTAGGTTGTGACTATCTACATGCTGAGTAATTTTATTCTTTATGATGGTTTCTACCATTTTTCCCGGTACTGACGTCAGGCTCACCGGTCTGTAGTTTCCCGGATCACTCCTGGAACCCTTTTTAAAATTGGTGTTACATTGGCGATCCTCCAATCTTCAGGTATTAGAGATGATTTTAATGATAGTTCACAGATTACTGATAGCAGTTCTGCAATCTCATATTTCAGTTCTTTCAATACCCTTGGATGTATACCATCCGGCCCAGGTGATTTGCTACTCTTCAGTTTATCTAATAGTTGTAAGACATCTTCCCGATGTATCGATATTTCCTTCAATTCTTCCGCACCTTTAAATACCACTTCAGTCATGGGTAACATCCCTACATCTTCCTCAGTAAAGACCGAAGCAAAGAATTCATTCAGTCTCTCCGCTATCGCCTTGTCGCCTCTTAGTGCTCCTTTAACCCCTTTATCATCTAATGGACCAACTGACTCTCTCACAGGTTTTTTGCTACGAATGTACTTGAAAAGGTCTTTATTTCGCGTTTTTGCTTCCGCAGCAAGCTTCTTCTCAAATTCTCTCTTTGCCTGCCTTATCAATGCCTTGCATTTGACTTGCCAGTGCTTGTGCTTTTTCCAGGTTTCGTCGTTTGGCTCTTTTTTCCATTTCCTGAAAGATGCTTTTTTGGCAACAACAGCCTCTCTGACCTCACCTTTAAACCATGCTGGCAGTTTTTTGGACTTCCTTCCACTTTTCTTAAAGCGTGGAATACAGCTGGTCTGGGCTTCCAAGATAGTATTTTTCAACAACACCCAAGCTTGATGTACGTCTTTAACCTTTGCAACTGCTCCTTTTAGTTTTTTCTTAACTGTTTTCCTCATTTTATCATAGTCTCCCTTTCGAAAGTTAAAAGGTAGTACTGTGGATTTCCTTACTATCCCTCCTCCACTAATTAAATCAAAGGCGATCATGCTATGATCACTATTGCCAAGTGGCCCCAACACCCTTATCTCTTGCACTAGATCTGGTGTTCCAATCAGGACTAGGTCTAATATGGCTTCCCCTCTGGTCGGTTCATGAACCAGCTGCTCCAAGAAGCAGTCATTTATTCCATCTAGGAACTTTATCTCCCTAGCATGTCCTGACGTGACACTGACCCAGTCGATACCGGGCTAATTTAAATCACCCATTATTATTACTGCGCTGTAGCTTATCCTGTTCAGAAAGCTTTACCACATCTTCAACAGTGAAATCCAACAGATCTTCACTGATGAGCCGAGGCTAGCTTCCAAATATGTAATAGCAATGAAAATGTCTTTTAAAGCCACATTATCCGAAGTAATAACTTCAGGCTTTAAAGATACTGAGGAAAAACGTACCTCCTTAGGTAATGGCAGAAAAATTGCCTTAGTCCTGATGTCCATATCCCCCTCAGAAACACCCATCACTGGAGCAGCAGCACCAGGAACTAAAGAAACCCTCTCCACTACCTGGGAGAGACTTCCCTCCTGGTCAGTCACTAAACTGGATTGACTGGGTGGGGTAGATTCACTCAAAAACTCTAAGGAGTCCAGAGTAGATCCAGGCCTCGTCTCTGGGATAGAGAATACAGCCATGGGACCCACAACCATCACAACTTTTTTCTCTGAGAACATCAAATGCTTCTTCTTCCTCTTACCTACATATTGTAAATCTCGCTCCAATATGCTCCAAAAGGGCAGAACTGCCCCTCTGGAACGCTCCTTCGGAAACACTTCCACAGACACTTGCCACGGTAGGGCCCAGTCTTTAAAGGCCCGCAATCAGCTGGGCAGATGTCGGCAGCATAGCGAGAAGATCCTGGCTCCACCAAACACCTCTCTGGGCCAGTCTTTAAAGGCCTGCAATCAGCTGGGCAGATGGAAAGGAGGCTGCCTGATGCGAATGTCGCCAGCATGCTGCACAGCTAGAAGATCCCGGCTCGCAGATATCACACTTTTAAATATTACTGTTTTGTAAATATATATATATCGTATATCTACCACTCATTCCATCACCTCCACTACTCCAAATACTTTCTACCTCATCCACACCATAACTCTTCCGTTTGTACCACCATAACCGAGACTTTGTATATAGGTTAAGCTAAGTTAAGCCATTTCTCCTTAGCCATTTTGGCTCCTTTTCTTTACCTATTGTTATATATTGTTACCTATTACATTAGTTCTTTTATGTTACATGTAACTCAATCCTAATGTTGTTGATTACACCAAGTTCATTGTGTCTTGACTGGTAGAAAGATGGTATAAAAAATATGCTAAATAAATAAATATGAGGAAGATTTCAAAAAGGTTCTTAAAAAGGTAAATGGAGATAAAAGCATGCACTGATGACTCTGAGTCTGTTTGACTGTTAGGACCAATTGCTGTAATTTGACTGTAGATGCTGTTTGTTGGCTCTCGCCCAGAAGCTGCCCAATGCAGTTGATAATGATTGTTGAATTTACTAACCTTCTCTCCACAAAAAAATTGATGCCTTATTTAAAAAATATAAACGCATCACAGTATTTTTATCAACTTCCGAGGCGAAAGACACCAGAAGGGTAGCTCGAGTGGAAATTCTATCTTGAGAAGCCTCAATAAATTCTGAAATATAAAAATACTGTGATGCGTTTATATTTTTTAAATAAGGCATCGATTTTTTGTGGAGAGGTTAGTATTTTTCCCGATGTCTCCAGGAAAACTCAAGCTACGACTTAAGGCTTTTTTTAGCGTTGAAGCACGCGTCTTAGCTCTTGGTGCCACATTTTTCCTTAAATTTCCTTGTAAGTGTTGTTACCTTTCAGGGCACCAAGTATGTTTTTCTGGAGGCATGGGCTTTAGAGTCTTTTCTCCTATCTAATAGTCCGCTGGTTTCCTAAACTGTTTGTTGTGTTAATTTCGGTAGTAGATAGCAAAAATAGTTTGTAATTGATTGAGTCAGCATCCTCTTTTCACTTGCACGCTTCTCTTGATGTGGACTTTATTATGGATATTCTGTTTGTTTTTCCTTTGTATTTTATGTGATAATATTGGTGGAACAGTAATATCTGTATTTTTCTTTGAAGTTTCTTAATAAATGAACTTTAAACTTGGAAAAAAATGATTGTTGAATTTAATTACCAAAATCCTGGTGGTGCGGGGGGGGGGGGGGGGTGCCAGCCAGAGGTAAGGCTGAAGGTTTGTCTAGGGCACGGCACCCAATACCTTGCACAGCTCCTGGGATAAACCCTGTCTATGGAGACGTAATACGTTCTCTCCAGGATATAATGAGCAGATAGTATAATCTCAAAGGTATAAGAGAAGTTCCCTATAGAGTAGAAATGCAGATCCCACCGTATCTATTTTTTAAACGGGTCATGCACTTCCTGAAGGAGCTAGAACAAACAGACTGACACTCGCCATACGCCCTAGGGAGAGGAGGAGGAGGGCAAACAACTGCAAGCTCCAGTTAAAACAGCCATTCCTGCCTCAGAGAATACCGTTTAGCCAATCAGCTAGCATTCCAGGGATGGAGGCGACCTTAGTCCGAAGAATGAGGGCGCTGAGCGGGCCACAGTCCCACCGTTGATCAGAGAGGCCGGGTCGCCCCGCCCATTAGTGCGCGCGCACCGCAGTTCTGGGAACGTTGCGCTGTAAACGGAAACAGCGGCTTCGTGTACCTGCGCGCCCTCTCATTTTGCCCGGTTCAGCGCATGTGTGTAAAGTGGCTGTGTACTGCTCTTGAGCACGGGACACAGCGGCGTGGAGTTCACGTCCCTCCGGCTGCTGCCGCCACCCTCTGTGTGCTGGGTGGATGCCTGCTCTTGATCTGGTGTATGTGCGGTAACAGCATGTCAGCGCCGCTCCCTGCCATTGTCCCTGCAGCCAGGAAAGCGACTGCTGCCGTGAGTGCCGCGTCGTCTCTTTCCTCCTTTCCTACTCTCTGAGGGCCGAGAAATAAAGACCCAGTGCTTTCTCCAGCCACTGGGAAAACCCATCCCGGCAAGGAGACGGGAGCGTCCTGTTCTGCTTAGCTGAGCTCTGCCTGCAGTGACCTTGTGCTTTGGAAAGTTTTCCGGAGCGGAGGGGGCAGGTGGTGTTAAAAAAACTGGCTTCAGAGCAAGATTGGCCTGGTTGGGGCAGAGTTCTGGGGTAGGTGGGCGATGCTGCTATCTCCCGTTCGTACGCAGCTGCAGTTCCCGAGAGTGCCAGTTCCAGCTCACGCCAGTCGCCTGCCATCAGTGGATTGTGTTCTAATAAAATAAATATATATATATCCACATTCACTTTTATATTTGATTGAAGAAAGGAATGGGATGGGGAACTTAATTTGTATTAGTCCAAATCTGGCCCGAGGCAGGTGCGCTGAGGATAAGTGCCTGTGGGCTTTACACAATATCCTGATCAGTATTGTACTTCCCTGGTGAAGGTCACTAGTGACTCATACTCGGTGTCATTAGCACAATACTGTATCGGAGCTTTGTTTGTTTATTTTATTTAGCTAGGCTGATATACACCACTTTGATTTGAAGAAAAGTGGTATATTTCCCTTGTCTCTGAAAGACTCAATCTGTTTTATTTTTTTTGTGCAACATAATATAATTTTTGCTGTTAAGTGCCATGGAAATGATGTCATTTTTATAAATGTATAGTTGTGCTGCTTTTATTTAACACTTACCTGCAAGATAAAATAGATGTTTTATCTTGTTGTTTTTGTGTTTTTAGGTTATCTTCCTCCATGGCTTGGGAGACACAGGGTAGGATGCTTTTCCATTCATAAAATTAAATGTAATCTCTTGTTTTGATTTCTTGATCTAAGAAATGTTTGTCTTTTCTGGTGAGAAATATATATTTCATATGTAGCTCGCATCTTTTCATTGGCAGCTCATAGTGTTTTTGCATTATGGTACAGCTAGTATTTTCCCTATCCCCAGAAGGCTTGCAATCTAGGCATGAGCAGAAATTTGAAACTTGTCACCTGGAGTACAGCATTAATTTGCTTTTTTAGTCTGCCTTGTTATTCTGGTTTATGCTTAAACAAGAATATATAGATATATAGATCTAATATACTTTGTTTTTTAAATTTCTTGCCATTCAAGATGCCTGTGGTGTTAAGTGCCGTCGACTCATGGCGACCCTCTGGATAGCTGTCTTAAATTGTTTGGTCTTCAGTCAGGCGGCTCATTGTTGACAGACTAGTATCCGTATCTGCTGTTATTGTATCGATCCATCTCATTGCTGGCCTTCCTCTTTTGCGTTGACCTTCTATCTTGCCAAGCATGATGTCTTTCTCTAAGGTCTGGCTCTGCGTTTGTACCATAAGCAGCTCAGTTACGTGTAAGAGGTGACTGTTTTGCTGCAACAGCTTCTATCCTGTAAGAGCAAACATGTTTGGAGGAATCATAGGGGTATGTTTTACTAAGCTGGACTAGTGGTTAGTGCATAACTGGATCCCATTGAATAACATGTAACCTAGTTGTAAATAGCATATACAAATCGCCTAGTAGTTAGAGCACTGGCTTGATAACCAAGGCCAGGGTTCGATTCCCACTAGCACTTCTTGTGGCCTTGGGTAAGTCACTTAACCCTCCATTGCCTTGGAAGAAAGGCCTGCCAATCTACTTCTGGTCACACTATCCAGAAAACCCAGGAGCTACTGGGTCACCAGGAGTCAGCATTGACGCAAAGGCATACATTGCTGTTTGCAACCATTAGCCCAGTTTAGTAAATATGCTTCATAGATTACTTAATATATACTGAATTTCATTAGTTGACACTGATGAAAATATCATAAATGGCATCATGTGCTGCATGAATCGATCATGTACAGAACGAGGATTTCCTGGACTTCCGGATCTGACTGTTCACTTTGAGACTGACTGTACAAGACCACTTAAATTTTTTTTAAATTTTTGTTTAGCTCATGCCTTTTCATTGGTAGCTCAAAAGCAAGTTAAGTTCAGGCTTTCTAGGGCTGGTCCAATGATTTCTGCTGCCCTAGGCAGATCCTCCATGCTGCCCCCCCCATCCATCTTCTCGCGGAGAAAGGGGGTTAGCATGGACACCCCTTCAAACTGGTGATGTGTTTGGAATTGGCTCCGCATCCTTATCCTGTTAAGGACCTGCTGAGCAACCAGAAAATTGGGAAAGGAGTTGGAAAGGATTCTTCACAACCTCAATGCCCCCTCCCTCCCTCCTCCCCCCTCCCTAAAGATTGAAGAAGGCTTTTCAGAGGTATGTGACTGCAGGTCTGATGACAAGGGAGTAGCACTGAACCTGGTGTGGTGGTTATCTGTCTTGGGACTCCCTGGGGGTGAATACTGAGACACAGAGTCTGCCTGTTTGACTGCTTTTGTGGTGACTCCCGACCTTGTCAGTTGATAGTGCGTAAGTCGGGTTGGGCTGCATGGACAAGATGGGGAGAACGCATATGCTGCACAGACGCCCAACTGCTGGCATGCACTAATAGCACGTCCTGTGATTTGCCATGCTGCTTACTGCCTCCTCTGGGGTGTGGTATCTTGCCTGCCTGGCCCTAGTGTGTGCCTTTTGGCCCATGTGGCACATTGCACCAATTAGGTGTGCCTTGAGCTGGCACTGCACCAGTGGATATTCATATGCTGACTTCTAAGAGGCACTGTCTGGCCTGTGGAGAGCCTCATCGCAGGATTCCAGTATCTCTGCTGCTTGGAAGAAGGATAAACTCATGTACATTTTTCTGATGTTCCCTTGGAGGGCATATCTCCTCCTTTCCTAATGAGGGGATAAGGGTGATCACCCTCATTGGTCTCACTGCAGGAGGTGTTGTATGGTACCACAAAAAAAGATAACTGACCAGCTTAGAGCACCAACGCTCACTTTTCTGCGTGCTCCCCTTCTATTAAGGGTCTGATGACTGTAGTTTCCTCTGAGGTTGGGGGCCATACTCCTGTCAGGGAGCTTCAGGTCTCCTGGTGGTTGTTCCCGGAGTACTCCTTTCTGGCATGGTAACTTAGCCCCTGGGGCCTCTCAGTGTCTTCCCACTTGTTCAGAAGAGGGTCAGACAGTGATTTGGAGCCTAGCCCAAGTGTCATTGACTCTGCGATTGGCCAACTCTCCAGTGGTGAAGTAGGGCTCACAGATCCACCACCTCCTACAAGGCGTCAAAAATCTACTTCCGTTTTTCTGGAGGATATCAAGAGCGTAATCTCGCCCAACTCCCTAGTAAAGGGGCTGAGGGTGTGTAAAAGACTGTACACGCTGCCAGAGGAGGATGACACAGCATGGTTCAGCACATTGAAGTTGGATGCACAGGTTATGGCAGTCATGAAGTGGATCCCACCGTTCCAGTGGAAGGTGGGGACAGCCTTGAAGGACACCCTGGATCATAAGATGGACTCTCTCTCCTGAAGAATAAATTTGCAGCTGCCACTGCTGTCCTCCAGTTGGCTGTGTGCTTGGGCCTAATGACTCTAGCCTTTGTCATTGGATTCAGTCCCTCGCTCCAGAGGATGAGACTCCCCTTTTGGAGTCGGCCACAACCCTTCTGTCGGATACTATGTATGATCTCGTCAGCTTGGCAGCTAGGGATCTTGCCCTCTCGACAGTAGAGTGGTGTTGAATATGGCTTCGCTACTGGGTGGTGGACTTATCCTTCAAGGGCCAGCTGACTTGGTTAGCCTGTAAAGGGAAGCTTCTGTTTGGGGATGACTTGGGAAAAGTTGGTTAAGGATTTAGGCGAGTCCAAGCCTCATCGCGTCCAAAAAGATGGAGACCCTACATCGGTGATCCAGGCAGTACGCCATGTGGAGTTCCTTGCGTCTCTCTCTGGATTTAGCTAAAGCTTACTTCCACATCCTGATCCAAGAGGATCAACAGCATTTTCTCCATTTTGTCGTGCTTGGCTCTCGTTTTCAGTTTGCTGCCCCACGGATGTTCTCTCAAATCATGGTGGTGGCAGCTGCTGCACTGAGGTGCCAGGGGATCTGTGTTCACCTATATCTGGCCAATTGGCTCATCTGAGCCAGGTCTTAGTCCAAAGCGTCTTGGGTTCTGACACCCCCCCCCCCCAGTGGTACACCTCTGGAGTCTCGGATGGGCGATCAATCAAGGAAAAAGCTATTTGGAGCCTTCCCAGTTGCTGGATTACCTGGGAGTATGTTTTGACACTTGGGTATGTAGAGTCTTCCTGCCTGAGGAGAGAGAGAAAAAGATGTTGGTCCAGCTGGCAGCCTTCCGTTCTCAGCAGGCTCACAGGGTTTGGGATTATCTACAGCTTCTTGGCCTAGTGCAATTGAGATGGTGCTGTGGGCGCGAGTCCATGTGAGGTTGCTTCAGAGATCTTTGCTGACTCCAAGTTCTCAGAAGTTCAAGGTCAGGCTTCTCTTCCAGCCAGAAGTGGTATTTGACCTGTGATGGTGGCAGCAGCCACAGCATCTGAAGAAGGGCATGCCACTGGACGATCACTTGTGGCTTCTCCTGTTCACAGATGCCAGCCTGCCTGGCACGGGAGCCCATTGTGAAACTCAAACAATGCAGGACTGTTGGAGCTGCTGGGAGGTGGTGTGGCCCATCTTGAGTTGAGGGCCATTTGCCTGGCCCTTTTGCACTTCCGAACCCTAATCAAGGGCAGTGTGGTCTGGGTGCATTCAGACAATGCCACTGTGGCGGCATATGTCAATTGATAAGGAGCAGTGAAGAGTGCTGGAGTGGCCCTGGAAATGACACTCCTATTCTCCTGGATGAAAAGGAACTTCCTAGTTCTTTTGGCACAAAACATCACTGAGAGAGACAGACAACATGGAGCTGGACTTGCTCAGTCACCACTCCCCTGATCCCGGGAGTGGGTGCTTCCTCGGGTGGCGTTTCAGCAAATTCTTTGCCTCTGGAGCTCTCTTGATTGATTACCCGAGCCAATGCCAAAGCACGCAGATTCTTTGGTTGCTGCAGGGAAGCAGGCTCTGAGGGTGTTGACGCCCTGGTTCAGTCCTGGCCAAAGCCCTGCCTGCTGTGTGTTGTCCTCTGTGGCCGCTCATAGGATGTTTTCTTTGACACACAGAGTATCATTTGGACTGGATTGTCCTAATGGCACTGGATTGGCTATGGAAGCTGTGGTTTGGGGACCTGATGCAGCTCCTGCAGGAACTTCCTTTGCGATTGCCGCCAGCTTGGAGGTGGTTGTGACCCGGCTCCTTTCACACTTATGGTTTTGCTCTTGAGATGTGCCGCTTAATGTGTAAAGGTTATTCTCCTGCTATGGTTTCCATGCTTCTCAAGGCAAGGAGAGGTTCTACTAGTCCAGCCTGTGTGCATGTCTGGTGTCTGAGCATTGATGCTGTGTGCATCGGACTAGACATGATACAAGGGATTTGCTGTTTCGGCTTGCTTGCTTCCTTCAGGACAGCTTGGACAGAGGTCTTTCCCTTAGCTCCCTGAAAGGTCAGGTTGCAGCTTTATCCTGTTTCAGAGGACCAATGGTGGGGTGGTCCATAGCCTCACGCCCGGATGATCCCTGTGTCCTTCAGGGGGGTTTGGCACCTGTGTCCTCTCCTGTGTTCAGTCGTTCCCTCGTGGGATTTCTGCCTGGTGCTCCAGGCCTTGATGTCGGAGTTCTTCGGGATCTTGAAGCAGGCTATGCTTAAAGAACTAACGCTTAAGACTTGCGTTTTCCCGGTTGCAATCAGCTTGGTGAGGTGTATTTCTGAGCTACAGGCGTTATTATACAGAGACCCTTACTTACCCTTCTTGGGGGAGGCCGTATGCATTTGGCCTTACCTTCCTTTTTTCCTGAGGTGGTATTTTCCATCCATGCGAATCAAGTAGTCCTGTTTTCCCTCCTTTTCTCAGGAGCAATGCCATGGGAAGGACAGGGATCTTCATCTGGTGTATGTCCGGAGGGCGCTTCTCAGGTACTTGAAGGTTACTGACTTTCTGCAAGTCAGACCATCTTTTCGTATTGTTTTGCGGGTCTGCATAAAGGAGACATAGTGATTAAGTCTACCTTGGGTTGCTGGATCAAGGAGGCCATTGTCTTAGCGCAGTACTTTTCAAGCTTCTCTCCCATATGACCCTATTTTTAACTGAACATTCATGTGATCCCAGATGATGATGATGAAATCAAACTGACAGATCTCGAGACTCCTCCTCATCCCTCCTCTCATCTAAAGCAGGAAGACAGCAGCAATGGTAGTGGCAATAGTAGCATCAGTTAGCACAAGGTCCCAGTGGGTAGTGTGTGCTTGCAGACCTCAATGCCCATCATGGGTTTCCAGTTTAACTGGAAACTTATCAGGAGAGGGCAAGGGCCTATGAATGTTTACTGGCTCAGTGTCACATGCTGACGGCATAAATCACAGTAAAGGTCGAGAGAGAGGGAAATGGCCATGTTTGTGACCCCATCCAGTGATGTGATTCAGTTTGGGAGCCATTGCCTTAGCGTAACTATTGTGGAACCGGCTGGTTCTAGAGTGTTTTGTGTGCGCATTTTACTTGGGCACAAGCATTCTCGTTAGCCCCCTCAGACATTTGTTGGGTGGCAACATGGCCATCACTTTCCACCTTTGTCGAGCATTACTGCTTGGATAGCCACACTTGGGCTGACACTATCGTTTTTGTTCAAAAGTCTTAAAAGCTGCTGTGTGGTCTTTCCGCTCAATAGAGGTGTAGCTTTGGTACGTCCCACTTGTTTGGGCTGATCTAGAAGGATGATATGGAAGGTGACATTTTACTTACCAGATAACGTCCTTTCCTTGAGTCCTGCTAGACCAGTCCAGGACCCTGCCTCTGCAACCGTATTGGTCTGCTGCACTCTGGTTGGTTCTGTGGGCTTATAACCTTCTGACAAGCCTTCTATGAAGCTGATCCTGTACAAATTTATGTTTTTTGTTGTGTTTAATGTTTTTCGCTGAGGTTGTGTGAGGCCAAAGATTCATTACCATATGCTTAGTTATGAATACTGGAGTTCTTGTCTGGAGCACTGCTCTGGTTCCCAGTCCCAAACTGAGCTTTGCAAACTCCTGGGTTTAGTGCTAGGTTCCCACCTGTGAGCTCCTTGAAGCTTTTTATCTGGCAATGGGGTCTGAAGGTCTCTCTGCTCTCTCCCTCTAGGCAGGTTTCTGACAGCAGTCTGTCCCTTCTCTCCTTTTGCTCTGCTTCAATTCCAGAACTGCAGCTGGGTTTCCTCAAAGGTCTCCTCCCAGCTCTTCTCCAACCGTCTCTCCGGTCAGTACTCTCATCAACACTTACCAGCTATCTCAGCGAGACTCCAATCACCAACTCCTTCCCCCTTGCTTTCTCCTAGCCCGGGTTTATATTCCTGTTCCCTGAGCCTTGGGTCTGCCTTCCTGAACAGGTGTGTGTAATTAGGTTCCAGGCTTGCAGTTACGTCAGAGCTTGGGTGTCAGCCTAGCTCCTGTTTCCCTATGCTTGCCTCTCTCTTGCAAATGCTGAAACATGTGTGCAGCCTGACTGTCAGTTTGTTTAAAGGTAAAATCGCCCTTTTCTTCTACTTCCATATGTTCAGTATGGGCTTCTTCATCACACTCTCCAGTTCTTTGTTTTCTGCGGAGCCGACAGGTCGCACATCCTGTCACTGCAGAAAAAATTCCCTTCTATTTCTTTTTTTTGTGGTCGCGTCTGCCTTCCCTCGACGCTACATCGGTACCGCCGGTTCATCTTTCTTTTTTTCTCAAAAAAAAAAAAAGACTTTCTTCGGGAGTCTTTTCCAGTAATTTTCTCCTCAGGTGCCAGGTGCCATTTTAGGCACTAGGCCCAACTTTTTCCTTCAAAAATGGAAAAACCCGCTTCGGGTTTTAAAAAGTGTTCTAAGTGTGACGGTACGATCTCTGTCACTGACACCCATGAGTGATGCCTCAAATATTAAGGTCCTGACCACTCTATTTCAGAGTGTGTTGCCTGTGGGATGATGTCAAAAAGGGGCCGGCAAAACTGAGCTGCTAAACTTAGCACCCTTTTTCCCTCCGATGCAGCCTCCGTGGCATCAACATCTTCCAGGGCTTTGTCTTCCTCCCATGGATCTCAGGTAACTAAACATAAATCTAGCCGGTCCTCAAAGGGTAGATCTCCTCCTAAACACCGAGATGCCTCTGGCGTTGCCCTTGAGGGACTTTCACAGGCAAAATTGCCCTGGTGGGAGGCTTCGGCTTCCAAAGCACTAACGGGGCTCCAGGATCTTCTCGAGGCTTCAACCTCGGCAGAACTACTGGTGCCATGCTCTGGGGTGCCAGCCACTTCATCCGGCACTGATACCCAAGCATCGGCAGTGTCGATAGACCAGAGATTCTTGGCTATTGAACGCAGTCTGGCGGCTCTTCTCACGGCCTCGATGCCCCTGAAACCCCTTCAGACAATTCAACTGGTACCAGCACCGACTGCATCGACATCGGCAGGTATTCTACCGGGACCGAGTCATGCATCTCTGTCTGGCATTGACAAGTCGGTACCGGACCACTCCGATGCCAACTTCGATCGGTACTGGTACTATGCCTTGCACGATCACCCGGATCGGAGATACTTTGAATCCTCGGATGAGTCTGAAAACTCTGCCGATACCAGAGTACTTCTTCCTGAGGATTCCTCTTCTCCTCAGCATAGGATGTCTCCACCAGAGGATATGTCCTTTCAAGATTTTATCTGAGATGTGGCCCGAGGTCTTTCCATCACAGTGGCTCCTGAAAAAGAGCCTAGGGCAGTGATGGCTAACCTTTTTGAGCCCGAGTGCCCAAACTGCCGCACAAAACCAAAGAATTTTCTCAAAGTGCCAGCACGTCATTTGCATAAGTGGTCTTATTTGCATAAATATTTGCATAATGTTACCATACACTAACTTTTAGTAAACATGTCTCTTAATGAGTGTATGGATAAAGAAAGACTAAAAGATTTCTACATTACTATAATCCAGTGCCAACCGCCAGGCACATTAGGAACTACTACAAACGCTGCCCATTTAGAACCCATAGCAAACCCGCCGTATCCTGACAGCATTACCAGGACTCACAAAGCACCATACCCTACCTATCAAAAGGCAACACTGCAAATATTAAACCAATACATTTCAGTGAATACTGGGGAAAGAGAACAAGTGGCAACGTCAAATAGGAATTTCCTCTTGTACCAAACAAAGCGCAGATGTTAATGATGCACATTTCCCAGAGCTGACATATTCCAGTTAATAAATTCAAAATAAAGAGATATCTTTCTACCTTTTGTGCATTTTTTTTCAGTTGCAATTGGTCCAGCCATTTTCTTCTGGTTTCTTCATGTTTTCTGCTAACTCTCCATCGTCTGCTGTCCATTTGTCCTTTCTTCTCTCTCTTCTAGTTTTTTTTCCATTCTCTCTCTCTCTACATCTGCTTTAACATACTAATCTTTCTCCTTTTGCTCTTTCCTCATTCCTATTTCATCCACACAAATTTTACCCCTCCATCCTCAATCCCCAATTACTCTCCCAATACCTGGCCAATTGTAGATTTTTCATCCCTCCTACACAAAATATTTTTCCCCTCTCCATTTTACTCTCCCAGCCCCATCCCATTCTAATCCTCCCCCAACATCAGCTCCCTTCTAGTTCCAGTCTCACCCAGCATCCATTCCCTTCTTCAAGCCCCCCACGTCCCCTCAGCCCATTTCCATTCCAAGCCCCGTCCCCATCAGCTATTTGCAGTTCAAGCCCCCCACTTCCCCTCAGCCCATTTCCATTCCAAGCCCCATCCCCAACAGCTATTTGCAGTTCAAGCCCCCTTCCACTCAGCCCATTACCAGTCCTAGCCCCCCATAGCCCACTCCCAGTCCTAATCCCACCAGCCCATTTCCAGTCCTAACCTCCCCATCAGCCCACTCCCAGTCCTAATCCCCCATCACTCAATTTTTAGTTTAAGCCCCCCCAGCGCCCATCACCACTCCTAACCCCCCCAGCCCAGCTCCCAGCAGCACTCATAAGCCCCCCAGCCAGCACTGTGTCCATCTCCACTCCTAACCCCCACAGCCAGCCCAGTTGCCATCACCACTCCTAACCCCCCCCAGCCAGCCCAGTGCCCATCACCACTCCTAACCCCCCCAGCCCAGTGCCCATCACCACTCCTAACACCCCCCAGCCCAGCCCAGCCCATCACTACTCCTAACACCCCCCAGCCCAGCCCAGCCCATCACTACTCCTAGCCCAGCCCAGCCCATCACCACTCCTAACCCCCCCCAGCCCAGCCCAGCCCATCACCACTCCTAACCCCCCCTCCAGCCCAGCCCAGCACCACTCCTAACCCCCCCCCAGCCCAGCCCAGCCCAGCCCAGCCCATCACCACTCCTAACTCCCACCCCCCCCCAGCCCAGCCCAGCCCAGGGAAAAATTTAAAAAAAAAAGAAAACCTGTCTGCTGCCGCTGTCGGGGCCGCCGCGGCAGAATCGAGCGTGCCGCGGGGCCCCCCTGTACCCACCCGGCAGAGCCTGCCCGCCCCGTAGCAGCTCGCTCGTTGGCGCTGCAGTCAGACGCGCCGGCTTGCAGAGCGCGAGGGAAGAGTTCCCTCGCTGCGCTGTTAAGCCCGCGGGGGCTGATGGGAAGTTCCCATCAGCCCCCGCGGGCTTAACGGAGTCGCGAAAGGGAAACTCTTCCCTTTGCGCTCTGCAAGCCGGCGCGTCTGACTGTAGCTCCTAAGAGAGAGCTGCTACGGGGAGGGCAGGATCTGCCGGGTACAGGGGGGGCCCCGCGGCACGCTCGATTCTGCCGCGGCGGCCCCGACAGCGGCAGCAGACAGGGTTTTTTTTTTTTTTTTCCGATTGCGGACCTTCCCGCGTGCCAGCTGCAAGGCCTTCGCGTGCCACAGCTGGCACGCGTGCCATAGGTTCGCCATCGCTGGCCTAGGGCAAAGGAATTAGAAATCCTACAATACCCTAAAGCTCCCAAGGAGGCAGCTACCTTACCTATTCATAAGATCTTGCATGATCTTATGTTAAGGATGTGGGAAACATCTCTAAACACATCTCCTCATTCTCGAGTTCCTCCTTGTCCTGGGTTTCAGAAGACTCAATTACGACACCATTCCATGGTGGTGGAATCAGCCATGAGAAGGATAAAGAGTGCAAAAAGGCATGCATCTAATCCTCCAGGACGTGAGTGTAGGACTCATGACGCCTTTGGACGTCGATCCTTCCAGGCTTCCATGCTTTCTGCTAGGATCAGTTCCTATATCTTGTATATGGGAATGTTCCTTAAAGAGGTCACAGGAGATTTAGTGCTTATGAGCCCTCTGCTTTCTGATGATGAAAGGCAAGATTCTCTCTCTTATCAAACATGCTCAGGATGTTTCCAAGTTTGTGACTCCTGCAGCCTTTGACTGCTTTGAGTGCATAAGCAGAACCTCTGCCATTGCCATAGGTGCACGTAGGATTGCCTGACTCCAGGCATCTGACTTGGAAATTTGGGTACAGGACAAACTGGGGAATATACCTTGCACAGGAGAGAATCTCTTTGGCAAGAATTGGCAGGAAAAAGCTAATGAGATAGATGCTGACAATATCACTTTGGATAGATTGTCTAAATCTACAGCTGATCCTGCAAGGAAAAGATCCTCTAAGAAAACATTCTTCAGTAAGAAGAAAATGTTTTATCCCTCCTATACTCAGCAGGGCATCGTTTAGGTCAGTCTGCCCAAAAGGGACAGCAGCAACAACCTAGGCAAAGAAAGACAAAAGCAGCTAAGCCTCAACCAGCTCAGCAGACTCAGCCTCCACAGGGGCTTTGACTGCTATCTAGAGAACTTTGCCTTCCTGGCCCTGAACGGCCCAGAACCCTCCACCATCCCAGGAAGGTTGTGTCATTTTGCCCCCAGATAGTCTGATTTTCTGCTGTTATCTGACCCCATCTATTGTAAGAGAGGGGTACAAGCTTCATTTCCTCAGCATGCCTGCTCCTACAATGGTAAGACAGTTCAATTCTCAGAACTGTCTCAACGACCGGTTAGGTCAAGAGGTCACTGTGCTCCTTGCTCAAGGGGCAATAGAAGAGGTACCCATTCACCAACGGGGTACAGGGTTTTACTCCCCCTATTTCCTTATTCCAAAGAAAACAGGAGGACACAGACCTACTTTAGACCTCAGAGAATTGAACAAATTCCTGTTCAAAGAGAAGTTCAAAATGATTTCTCTAGGAACTCTGCTGCCATACCTTCAGAATCAGGATTGGCTTTGTTCTCTAGATCTCAAGGATGCATACACTCATGTTCTCATCCATCCATCTCACCGAACGTTCCTTCGCTTTCTGTTTCAAGGGAAGCACTACCAATACAGGGTTATTCCTTTTGGCCTGGCCTCTGCACCAAGGGTGTTCACAAAATGCATGGCTGTGGTGGCAGCATTTCTCCGCACCCTGGGAATATTCGTCTTCTCTTACTTGGACGACTGGCTCATTCGAGCCCCTTCAGAGCCAGAGGCCAGGGTTGCTCTCTCTCGCACAATGCGCATCTTTCAGTATTTGGGACTTGTCATAAACGTCCCAAAATCCAACCTTGTTCCCACTCGGTCCCTAGAGTTTATAGGAGCTCTGCTGGATACCAGACAGACAAGGGCCTGCCTTCCGCAGCCCCGCTGCCTTCGCATTGTGCAGTTAGCTTCCCAAGCAGTGCTAAAACCTCACCTCTTTGCTTGGGAAATGGTAGTTAGGCCACATGGCATCCACCATGCATGTGGTTCCTTATGCTCTCCTCCATATGAGGGCAGCCCAGTAGACTTTATCCACTCAGTGGACTCAGGCGTCAGGTTGCCTGTCAGACAAAATAGCAAACTCGGATCACCTTATTTTGTCCCTCCAATAGTGGTAGTCGCCCCAAAACCTTCTGGTGGGGTCTCTTTTTCAGCAACCCCCCACCCCAAGCCACTCTTAACAACAGATGCTTCACAGGTGGGTTGGGGAGCCCACCTGCAAGGCCTCTCTACCCAGGGTACCTGGACTCCACAGGAGGCCTATCTACACATCAGTCTCCTGGAACTCAGAGCAATCTTCCTTGCTCTTTGAGTATTCCACACCCAGCTCAGCTACAAGACAGTTCCTAGTTCAAACGGACAATCAAGTAGCCATGTTCTATGTGAACAAGCAGGGCGGAACAGGCTCTCTGTCGCTCTGCAACGAAGCTTTGCGACTATGGGCCCTCACCAGAGAGCATCAGACTCATCTCCTTGCAGTGTATTTTCCAGGCATTCAGAACTTTTGGGCAGACAGACTCAGTCGAGTTCTGCATCCACATGAATGGTGCCTCTCCATGCAGACCAGGTGGCCAAATCTTTTCAAATTTGGGGAACCCCGGACATAGACCTCTTTGCAAGTCCATTGAACGCCAAACTTCCCCAGTTCTGTTCCAGAATTCCAGCTCAGGGTTGTCAGGCCAGGGATGCTTTCCTCCTCCATTGGGTCAGGACTTCCTGTATGCCTTTCCACCCATTCCCCTAATTCACAAAACCCTGTTCAAGCTTCAGAGAGACAGAAGTCATATGATTCTCATAGCTACACGTTGGCCACGGCAAATGTGGTACCCTCTGCTCCTACATCTCTCTCACCTCTGGAGTTAGGTCTGCTCCAGATCTCCTTTCTCAAGAGGATGGGATGCTGTGGCATCCCAATCCCCAGTCTCTGCATCTCAGGGCCTGGTTGCTGAAAGCCTAGAACTTCACGGTCTTAACCTTTCCCCAGCAGGTAAAGGATATCCTTTATGCTTCCAGGAAGCCTTCCACAAGACGCTCTTATGCATTTAAGTGGAAAGTTTTACCTTATGGTGCTCACAGAAGGGTCTTAACCCTCTTGCGATACCTCTGGAATCATTACTGGAGTATCTTCTTCATTTATCAAATGCGGGGCTTAAGACCAATTCGGTGAGAGTTCATTTGAGTGCTATTGCAGCTTCTTTCAAGCCTCTAAATTGACAACCTATTTCCTCTCATCCTCTCATAGCGAGATTTGAGAGGCCTTCTTTTAACTAAGCCTCCCATTAAGCCACCACCTGTGGCATGGGACTTAAATCTGTTTTTTGGGCAGCTCATAAAACCGCCCTTTGAACCATTAGCCACTACCTCTTTGAAATTCCTTTCCTGGAAGGTCATCTTTCTTATTGCAATCACATCAGCACGTCGCATCAGTGAATTGCAAGCGTTGGTGGCTGATCCTCCTTATTCAAGGTTTCATCATGATAAGGTAGTCCTTTGGACTCATCCACACTTTATGCCAAAGGTGGTGTCACCTTTTCATTTAAACCAAGCGGTTTACCTTCCTGTATTCTTCCCAAGGCCTCACGCCTCAAATGAAGAAAGGAATTTATTTTTATTTATTTACATTCGCTTATATACCGCGCTATTCTGCATCAGTGCGGTTTACATTGAACAAACTGAAATTACATTGAACAGGGCATTATAACTTGGAGATAACTATTTTACAGGGAACATGGGCTATGGAGGGTTAAGTGGCTTACCCAAGACCACAAGGAGCATCTGTGGGACTAGAAACCCCAGTCCTTCCGGCCCAAGGTTGCTGTCCTCTAGTGGGATTTGAACCCCCGACCTTCCGGCCTGAAGTACCTTGCCCCAACCACTAGGCCACTCCTCCACTCCTTCATACTTTGGACTGTAAAAGGGCTTTGGCCTTTTACTTGCAAAGGACACAGCAACATCGAAAGTCCTCTCAACTCTTTGTTGCTTTTGATCCTAGTCATTTGGGACTTCCAGTCTCCAAAAGAACATTGTCCAGCTGGATTGCACAGTGTATATCTTTTACCTATGAGAGTAAAAACCTTCCTCTTGAAGGCCATGTCACAGCTCACAATGTGAGAGCTATGGCAGCCTCTATGGCTCATCTTCACTCTGTGTCTATCGACGACATCTGTCGAGCAGCTACTTGGGCCTCGGTTCATACCTTCACAGCCCATTACTGCTTAGACAAGGACTCCCGTTGGGATGCCTTGTTTGGTCAGGCTGTTCTTCAACGCCTGTTCCATACTTAACTCCTACCCACCATGGATGCCAGAGATCCATGGGGGGGAGTGGAGCCCTTTCACAAGGGCACACAACTTCTGGGGCCTTCTCCCTGGGATCTGCAGCTAGGGAGTCTCCACATGTGAAGACTACATTCCTGCTTTTTCCTGGAGATAGCATAGTTACTCACCTGTAACAGGTGATCTCCAGGAACAGCAGGAATTTAGTCTTCACAACCCGCCCACCTCCCTTAGGAGTTGTATCTCTCTCTATCTCTCTTTCCCTCTCTTTGTCTCAGCTTTAAACTCAACTGGAGAGGGACAGTTGGGAAAGGCGGGAAGGCAGCACGCAGGCACTGTGAGATGCTCCCAAAAGCTTTCCTATTGGACGCTGGGGAGCGTTCCCACGCAGGCTCCGTCGGTACCGACGATACCCATATGTGAAAGCTAAATTCTGCTGTTCCCGGAGATCACCTGTTACAGGTGAGTAACTATGCTTTCATTGCAAGCTGAAGTGGGTTAAGCGTATTTTTGGGAGGCCCTGTAGGATTGAGTTGGCATAGTCCGTGTGGGATTACCAAGGCTTGGTAGATTGTACGGAAGTTGTTGGGTTCTGGTACCCCCATTAAAAGATATAAAGTACTTCGGGCCCTGGCTAAACATAAATGTGATATTGCATTTATTCAAGAAACACATCAGAATGCGATAGAACATGCAAAATTGTGTAGAGATTGGGTAGGACAAGTTTTTGGTAGTCCAGCCAGAGGCCAGGACCATGGGTCTGGCAGTTTCCGATTGATGTCTTACAGGGAGGAGCAATTTAGAGCCTATTTAAGATAAGGGTGGCAGACTTATGCCCTGAATAATGCACACCACGAGGAGACACCAGAGTGCTCTTGGGAGATGGAGAAAGTCGTCTTCAGAGGTGGTGATATCGTGTATATGTCTCAGCGGAAGCAGTTACTTACAGCCCGAGTAGTTAGACTGGAGAGGCAGGTAGTGTTTGCCTCTAGACAATATGCAACTCATTCATCAGTAGATACAAAGGCAAAGCTCCTACAAACACAGATCGCTTTGAATGAAACACTGCATCAGCGGGCAAAAAAGTCAGTTTTATAAGTATCAGTTGTATCGATACAGAGATAAAATGGGGAAACTATATTGATGCGTTGCCTCAATGACAAAAGAGGGCTGCAGTGGATAACTGCATTAAGAAACGAGGCAGGTTACCTACATAAGGACTTGAGCTATCTTATCCAAGTGTTTCAAGCCTTCTATAAAACATTGTATACAGGGGAGGAGGTATCGCCCACAAGGGTGACAGTGTACCTAAGTGGTACAATAGTGCCGCGGCTCACAGAGATTTAGGCAGAGGCCTTAGCAGCACCAATTATGGTGGAAGAAGTGCAGTGGGGCACCTGGACGGCACAGTGTTGTAAGGCACCAGGGCCCGATGGCTTTCAGGCTGAGAGATTTTATAAAATCTTAAGTGATATAGTAACACCCCATTTAGTGGAAATGTATCAAGACAGAATAGGAAAAGGACACACTGCATGGGGAGAAAATAAGGCACATATTATTCTACTGCCAAAGCCCAGGAAGGATCACCTCCAAGCAGCCTCATACTGGCCTATTTCCTTAATTAATTTTGATTGGAAGCTCTTGGCTAAGATACCGGCAGAGCAACTGGCTCCAATGCTGCACCAACTGGTACAGGAATCCCAGGTGGGATTTGTTCAGGGACAGTAAGCATGTTGGAATTTGAGGAAAATCGTTGTCTCTCTTGAGTGGGTACATGCCCACCAGATCCAATCACTGCTGATTAGCTTTGACACGGAGAAAGCTTTTGATCAGTTGCGATGGACGTATCTTTTCCAGCTGCTCTCACTGTATGGATTAGGGGAGGGTTTTATTCAAATGGTGCGACTGCTGTATGCAGACCCTAGGTCAGCGGTGGTAGTGAATGGGACGGTCTCGGAGACCTTTCTCTTGGGATGAGGGACAAAGCATACTGTCATTGGACCCATTGGTACATATATTGGAGACCTGTAAAGAGATCAGTAGTGCAGATGGGAAGGACTGAATTCAAACTTGCAGCTTTTGCTGATGACGTGTTGGTCCATCTTACCTCACCAAGACAGCATTAGCTAGAGTGTTGGAGGAATTTGAGTAGTTTGGAGGGGTGGCAGGGCTATGGATAAATCTAGAGAAGTCTGAAGCACTGGATGCATCAAGACAGTTGAGGGGCTCTTGAGGAACGGCCTTCCCTTTGCGATGGGAAAACAATGCATTCACCTATCTAGTGATCCAGTTAACCAAAGATCCTCAACTTCTATATAAATATAACTGTGTGAAGATTTTGAGGCAGATACAAGATAGAATGAGAGACTGGACCCACTTGCCTGAGGGTGTCGCTCAGCCACATCTGGTGGCTCTGTGAGAGGATCCAGAGGTATTGGAGGCGCATTCGGAATTATGAGCTCTCTAACCAATCAAAGAATAGACTGGACTAAGGGCTTAGTGATCTTCAATTAATTGGTCCCTGGGTGCCCAAAGGGAAGTTGGATTAGACTTCTCATTCGGAAGGCATGCATGGTAGGGAAACAAGTCCTACTCTGAGGGTGGCGGCAGATCCAGATTCCCACATTTTGGGAATGGAGGAATAATTTCCACCAGCTGATGTATATGGAACGCTTGGAAGCTAAGGGAAGTGTATGGAAAATAGAAGTGTTCTTGACCCTATAGGGGAGATATATTGATATCCTGATGGCAGACATGCGGAATATGATTCTCACCCTGTAATGATCTAATGAGGGAAGATAACTATGACGGAAGGATAATAAGTGTACTTAAAAGGATGCCTAAGGAACTGATATGAAATAGATGCGCACACAGACGCACTATCCTGGGGGAGGGTGGGAAGGGTGGGAGGGGAAGGAGGTTGTAAAATTGGAAAATGTAAATGCTGTTTGACAGGGGACGGGTAAGTGTACCCACTACCCCCTGTACTGTTGTGTTTTGTTTGAACTAATAAACAATACGTGTTAAAAAAATAAATAAATAAAAGTTGCATAGCTTCTTGTTTCTCTGGTGAGTCTGCTTTGTCAATAGGTTACTGGTGACAGAGGGCGGATACCGGAGAGATATACTGCTGATTTCACAAAAAGGAGGAGTTTCTCAGTCTCCAAGCTGCTAGATGAGATAGGGAACCCAGAGGTTTCGGGACTAGACTGGTTCCACTCCAGGAACAACAATTAGCAGGTAAGTCTCTCTAATTTTACCTTTGAGCCTTGCTCCAGTGGTTTCACTCTCCTCTACCTGAAGATACTACCCCCCCCCCCTTTTTTTTTTTTAAAGAGTTGACTGCGGCCTTCTGTTCTGATGCCATCTGGTATGTTTGGTGGCCAGGGATGGTGCCCTGGCGATAGTGTTGAATTTGGCTCTGGGACACATCCTTCAAAACCCAGTTAGCTCAACTGGTCTCTAAGGGAAAGCTTCTGTTTGGAATTGATTTGGAGAAGTTGGTGAAAGACCTAGGCGAGATGAAATCTTACTGCCTCCTGGAAGACAGGTCCAAGGGGCCTGTGAAGTGGGCAGGTGACCCTTCCTCGTCAGCCTCCACCTGTCTGCCATGGGCACGTTGGCTGGATTTCCAGGGGGGTCTCGGGACTATCATCCTTAACAACATGGAAAACCTTTCTTCCCCTATGCTTTCAGCCTCTGGCTCATTCCCAGTGCTTTTGTAGAGCACATGGGCCCAGGGATTTGGTACCTTCCAGAGGTGGACCTTCCCAGACTGCAGTGAAAGTTTGGATGCCAATTCCTTGGTCTCTCTGGTGGGTGGCAGGTTTTGCCTCTTCTTCTAGAAATGGTCCCAGGTCACCAAGGATTTGCTGGGTGCTAGACACCATTCAGTTTGGCTATGACCTGGAATGCAAAGAACAGATTCTCGATGCCTTCATTTCCCTCTGTGGGTCTCAAATCAAAGGTGCCACTGTGCAGACAACCTTGGACAAGTTGCTGTGCCTGAAAGTGGTGCTGCCTGTCCCCCCATATGAGTGGGGCAAGGGCAGATACTCCATCTATTTTGTGATGCCAAAGGAGGACTGTTCCTTTTGACCCATTCTGGTGGTGACGGCTGTGGCGCCAAGGGATCTGTGTCTGTCACTATCTGGACAACTGGCTCTTCCGAGCCTGTTCTCCCTCAGAAGCATCTCTGTGACATCCCGAGTGATGTCCTCTCTGGAATGCCTTGGCTGGGTGAACAATCAGGAAAAGAGCCAGCTGTTGTCTTCCTGGTCCTTAAAAGCTTCTGGGAGCATGTTTCGACTCTAGAGTGGGTAGAGTTTTCCTGCCAGGGGAGAGAGAGTCAAAGACTGTTGGATTGCCTGGCGCCGTTCTGTGTGAAGCAGGCTTCCAGAGTCTGGGATTATCTTCAGCTCCTCGGCTTGATGATGGCGATCATAGCGATGGTGCCGTGAGAGTGTGCTCACCTGCATCAGCTCCAGCGGTCCTGGTTGACATGATTATTCCCAGGTGTTAAGAGTTTGAGCACAGACTTCCTCTCCTATTGATGGTGAAGGCCAGCCTGCTGTGATGGTGGCGACAGTCCTGCCATCTGAGGAAGGGTGTGATGCTGGACGATTGCTCCTGGATCCTGCTGATGACGGATACCAGCCTTTTTTGGACTGGGGAACCCATTGCCAAGACTGTATGGCCCAAGGCCGTTGGAACTGCAGGGAACCAGTGTGGTCCATCAGCCGTCTCGAGGCAAGGATTATCAGGTTGGCTCTTCTGTGTTTCCAGCTCCTAGTCATGGCTGGGCGGTTTGAGTGTTTTCAGACAATGCCAGATTCATGGCTTATATCAATAGGCAAGATGAGACAAAGAGCATCAGGGTGGTGCTGGAATAGATTTTCTGTGTGCCTGAGTGGAGAAGAATCTCCTAGCATAGTCAGCCCAGCAGATTGCAAGGGTGGACAATATGGAAGCAGACTTTTTCAGCCAGCACTCTGAATCTTGGAGAGTGGAAGTTGAGTTAGGAGGCGTTGGTCACCTCCAGATCTGATTGCGACCTGCTCTAATGTAAAAATTTACTGCTTCTTCATTTGCACATGGAGATGTGGTCTAAGAGCGTCGACGTCCTGACCCAGCCTTAGCCAAGCGTGTGATTCGGCAGATCACCACCTGGCCATGATTGGTTGTGGAGAGCATGGTTTGAAGACCTGATGTGGCTCCTGCAGGCGCCACCTCTTCGGCTGCCTCCACTTTGGGGGGGGGAGGTTATTTGCGGCAGGGTTTGATTGTCCTGGAGGACCCGACTCACTTCTCACCTACTTCTAGAGCATAAGGGCTACTCTCCAGCAATGATCTCTATTCTGCTTGGTGCTCAGAGGAGGTCTATCAAGCTAGAATACTTAGATATGTTGCCTCTTTTGAGAGCTGGTGCAGCACGTGGCAGTTGGCTCCTGAGGCGGCCAAGGTATCCTCCTTGTTGGCCTTTCTGCAGGATAGCCTAGAGAAGAGCCTCTCACTGAGCTCCTTGAAGGTTCAGGTGACATCTCTGACCTGTTTCCGTGGTCCATTGGTGGACAAATCTTTGGCCTTGTACCCAATGTTTCTTGTTTTCTTCAGGGAGTTTGGTGTTTGCGACCTCCCGTTTGTCTGTGATCCCTCCTGAGATCTATGTTTGGTTCTCGGGTCCTGATGGTGGCCACCTTTGAGCCATCGAAGCATGCTACCTTAAGAGATTTGGTGCCCAAGACTGTCGTCTTTGTCACGATTTATTCTACAAGGTGGATCTTTGAGCTGCAAGCTCTCTTGTCACATTCCTTATCTGTCTTTTTCAAAGGAGGCAGTTTCCATTCGCCCTGTACCTTCCTTCTTGCCTAAGGTTCTGTCTCCCTTCAGGTGAACCAGCTGGTTTTGCCTGTCCCCCTCCTCTAAGAGCAGTGTCGGGGGGGGGGGGGGATAAGGATCTTCACCTTGTGGATGTCTGGAGGCTGCTTCTCCAGTTCTTGGAGGTTATGAATTCCTTTTGTAAGTCAGACCATCTTCTGTTTGCTGACCCATGCAAGGGTGACGTGGCCATGTCGACTTTGGGGTGTGGATTAAGGAGGCTATTTCCTTGACATATCTGTTACAGAACTGACCATTTCTGGAGGGTTTGTGTGCCATTCTACCTGAGCACAAGTGTCCTCATGGACAGAGTGGAGCTTGGTAGCTCCTGCAGATATTTGCCAGGCAGCAATGTGGGCATCATTTCCACTTTTGTCAAGCATTGCCGCTTGGATGTCCACATGTGGGCAGACACAGCCCTCGGCTTGAGAGTTTTGCGACCTTTTGTGTCTTCTCCTGCCCATTGGTATTGTAGCTTTGGTACATACCACTTGTCTGCACTGGGGTGACGTGCACCTTCTCTTGTCGCCTTGCTGGGCAGATTAGATGGACCATACTGGTCTTTATCTGCCGTCATATACTATGTTACTATGGTAAGTAAATGCTTTTTCCTTGATTTCTTCTAGACCAGTTCAGGGCCCGCCTCTGAAACTGTATCTGTTCTGCTCTTCTGCTGCGGTACCCTTGGATCTGGTATGATTTTTATACTGGACTCTGCAGGTTCATATTCTACGGGCAGCCTTCTGTTTGTTTTCCTATACGTAGTTCTCGACTATTGATTTATGCCTTGTTGCCCGCAACTGAGCTTGTGTGAGGCTTGCCATGCTTTCTCCAGCTGCTCTGAAAATGTACCTCTTTCAGCAGGCATTCAATCTGCCTCCCCATCTATCCTGACTTGTTAATTTTTACTCTGTGAGTGTTATGTTTGAATGTTGTTTTTGTCTTTTCTTCTATCTTTTCTTTGTCTCTCACCTCACCTGTCCTTTGCTACTCTGTCCTGTCAATTGATTGGCGTTCCTTTCTTTTTCATACTATTAGCAGTCTTTTATTGTAAACAGGTTTTATGCTCTGGTCCTAGCCATATATCAAGAGCCTGCATTAAATAAATAAATAAATATGCTTTGGGACGAATACTGAGGGACCTCTGGTGGCTGAGGTGAATAGAGGCATGAGTGATATTGAAACCTGGGCTTTTTCATTGGTTCTTTGTCTCCACCAATCTGCTGGTAAGGGAACACAACCCACTTGTCTGGACTGGTCTAGCAGCACTCGAAAGGACATTAACTCATAAGTAAAATGTCACCTTTTTCCCATTGATTTCAATGGGGAGGTTTCCCCATTCAGTGAGTGAAGTTGGCTTTTAGCTGCTTTGAAATGAGAGCTTCAATTTAAAAGAAAAAAAAAAACACTTCCAGCCGGGCTTCCCCAGGTCTGTGTAGGCATCCATGGCCTCCCTGGTTAGCCCGAGAAATCTCAAGATTCCTTTTTTGAGACTTCATTTGCCATGGCTCTGGGTAACGTTTTTTGGTGCAACTCTTTTTCATGGCGTTTTTTTTTTTCCCCTTTCCCACCATGTGTGTTTTTTCTTGGCCCAAGTCAGCTGTGTCCTCTAGTGGTTTTTCACTGTGGCTGCAGTTTTTTGCTGCCAGTTGGCTTCTGATGCCTAGACCATCTTCTGTCTGGCATTCTGGGACCTGATGCCCTTCCTGTGGCCCCTGCTGCTCCTTTTTTTTTTTTTTTCTCTGCTGCTGGTGAGCTCTGCACCCACTTTGGTGGACTGCATGGATGTAGCGTAAGCAGAACATGGCAGGATGTCACTAACCATATGCCCAGGGGCCTCTGGGGGCCTTTTGGCGATCCAGGGCCTCACTTGAGTGCAGGCTTGCGCTGCAGCTTCTGAATCAGCCTTTGGTCTGTATTCAGTTGACTAGCTGTTTTTTCATACCCCCTGCAGGGGCATTTGTGTTCCCAAGTGTACCTTCTGGGGACCTGGAGCCCATGAGTGCTATTTTCATGGGCAACTAGAGAGGTCACGGCACTTGCTTTGCTCTTCCATGCCTCTGTTTCTCTGCGAGCCTAGCCTTCCCCTACCGGTGTTATCTGAGGCCTAAATAAATGAAATGAGGCTCTTGAGTGCCATTGCAGCTGCTGCAAGTTAAGTCTCTGAGGAGGATGGAGTGGTGGTTCTCCTCTCATGGGCCAGGTGGGATCCCTGCAAGATTGGTCTTTCCTTGACCATGTCCTGTTTAGACTTGAAGGGACATTATGGCATCTCCATAGATTTTGGAGTTTGCTTTCAGGCAAGAGTAGCATATTGGTCCTCTTTGTCTCCGGCAGACCCATGGCAGTGTGCATCCTGTCTGGTAAGCGCACTAAGGAGTAAGTCGCAGCTCATGCAACTCTCTTGTGTGAGGTTTGTTGGGTATCCCTGAAGGACAGTTAAGTCTCCTGGCTTTAGCTTTTTCCTTTGTGAGGCTCCCAAGGTACTTGGGGAAACTATTCAGATGACTCCTGTGGTGGGTTATCTATCCTTTTAGGGAGTCTTTCTTCCATCCTGAGTCCTGTCTGTTTGGGTGCACCCCACTTGTTTGGACTGGTCTAGCAAGATAAGGAAGGAGAGCTTGTCAGGTATGCTAAAATCTCATTTCTTTGAATCCTGCTAGGCTAGACCAGTCCAGGACCCATCCTGGAAGAGTTAGTAACATAGTAAATGACGACGGATAAAGACCAGTATGATCCATCTAATCTGCCCAGCAAGGTGGCTAGGTGCACCTGCCGCTCCATGCAGGTCACCCCTCCCCATGTCTCTGTTTAGGGGTGAACCCACTGCTCTGTGTAGGGCCCCCCTGTTTGTTGAGAAATTAGGTAGTTAAGTTTATTTTGATTTTATCCTGTTGCTGTCCCATGCCATTTTGAATTGTCATTGTATTTGCCCCCACCACTTCCATCGGGAGGGCATTCCAAGCATCCACCACCTTTTCAGTGAAAAAGTATTTCCTGACATTGACTTTCAATTTTACCCCTTTGCAGCTTCATGTTATGCCCTCTAGTTTTACAACTTCCCCATCTTTGGAAGAGGTTTGTTTGTTCGTTCATTAATACTCTTTAAGTATTTAAATGTCTGAATCATCTCCCCTATCCCTCCTTTCCTCCAGAGTGTACATATTTAGGTCTTCAAATCTCTTCTCGTAAGGCTTCTGACTCAGATTCCAAATCATTTTGGTCGCCTTCCTCTGAACCGTTTCCAGTCTTTTTGCATCCTTTGCGAGATATGGTCTCCAAAACGGAACACAGTATTCCAAGTGAGGCCTCACCAGTGACTTATACAGTGGCATTAGTACCTCTTCCATTCTGCTGGTAATTCCTCTTTATATGCAACCCAACATCCTCCTGGCTTTTGCCACTGCCTTGTCGCACTGTTTTGCCACCTTGAGATCCTCAGAAATAATCACACCAAGGTCCTTCTGGTCCGTGCACACCAACCTCTCGCCCTCTATCGCGTACATTTCCCTTGGATTTCTGCTTCCCAAGTGCATGACACTGCTCTTCTTTGCATTACATCTTAATTGCTAAGCATTAGACCATTCTTCCAACTAATGCAGATTGGAAAGCCTGCTCCCTATTGGTTGCGTTAGTGATGGTACTACCTGAGAAATTCTTTCTGCAGGTTTGGTGAGTTCCAGCTGCTGTGCAAGGTCTACTCAAACTTGTGGCCTGGCCCCACATTTTCATATTAAGAGAGCCAAGTACTTGATCAGTCTTAGTGACAAGGATAAGTGTGTTTCATAACATTATCTGAGTTTTCTGTTTTGCTTACTGCTTGAAAGTGTCATATTGGTTTTTCTGTGATGTACCAGAGAATACCATGTGATGACATAACTGAAAGTTGCCCAAGTCTGCCTTCACCAAGTCTGCCTTCACCTACTGGCAGGATATATCCCACTCGTCTGGACTGGTCTAGTAGAATTCAAGGAAAAGAGATTATTGGACATGTTAAAATATCTGTTTTTCAGATGAGTAATTGCTAAGTTACCCTGCATGCCGAAACACTTTATACACGACTACCTTTAACACTTTGTTTATTTATTATTAACCTGCACTCGTTACCCCTCACTTGAAACGTTCTGTCTGAACATAGAAAGTTTGAATGTAAATTGCTTTGACTTAAGGAGAAGGCAGTATATAAAACCTGTTAAATAAAATAAATTTAAAATTAATAGAGATGATTGTGAGACAGTCTTGCTATTGCATGGTAAGAATGAAAGTCTTTGTGCATCATCAATATTTCCATCTTGAAATAGGCACCCATTTGTACATAGTTCCCCCGGTTGTCCTATTGTTGAAGTTCCCTGTTCAATGTAAAACTCAATGTTACTTGTATGCATTGTAGTATGTTCTTGTTCAATGTACACCGCACTGATTGTAATAGCGCGGTATATAAGAAGTGTTAAATAAATAAATAAACTACCAGGTTCTATTATACTGTGGCCTTAATAGCACAAAATGTTAATGCTCAAACTATGTACATTTGAGTAACATGAACAGATCATGAACAGGCTTTAAGTTGGTTTACCAGAGTCCATCTTTTTAGTGCAGATAGCCATTCATCCTTTCTTATGTGATTTACCATAGTGTTCTGTGAACAGTAAGGTTTTTAATTTCTTTCTGAAGTCTTTGGTATCATGTAGCACCCTAAGGGAGTTTGATAGTGTTGGTGCATTAAGTGAGATTGCTCCGTTAGCTGTGGACTGCTTAGCTTTGGGCTAATCACTGGGTTTGAGCAACATGATCTTGGTATTTGCTCTTTTTGGCCAGTTTTCAGGGTCCCTTTTTATGTAGTCTTGGAGTGTCTCAGCCGACCTCTTGTGCAGGATTTTGAAAATGTTAAGAGTAAACTTGTACCTGATGCGATTCTTAATTGGGAGCCAGTGCAATTGATGTAATATGGGTGTAATATGTTCATGTTTCGTTGTGCTTGACATCATACGTGCAGCCATATTCTTGGCCATTGATCCTACTTAGTTTACTGTTCTAAAGAATGCTTACTGATAAGCAATTTAAAATTTACTTTTAAACAATAAGTTTGTCCAGAACTAAAGAAACCTACTTTCTGGTCCATGGATGTGTGGGTTCTAGAAAGAATCACTCCTGCCAGATTCCTCATGGTCCCCAACATGTCCTGAAAATCGGACCCTGCTCCATGACATGATGCGCCCCCCAATGTAGGGACTTCCTTTTTGCCCCTAAAATTGTGCTTGTATTCTGACCCGGTGAACAGTATGCCTAATATATATACAGTAATCAACACAAATTCTGGTGAAAAAACTGGCAGGGCCACTAGGCCAAGCTCCTTTGGAGTAGGAATCCTTGGGAATTGCTGCTGTTTGGCCATATTTTCGAAACTTTATTCTCCTGGCAGCTTTCTTGCGAGGAGCAGGGAGGATATCTCCCATTCCACAGTAGTTGACTTTCTCTTTGGGCTTGCCTTCATGGTACACGAATATTACATTACTTGGAAATTTGATGACTTTAAAGCCTGGGCTAGAAAAGAGAGTGTATAATTTAATAAGTCCACATTTTTATTTATTTAAAAAAACAAACATTGTTTTAAAGTATCTGAATTTTTTTTCTAAATGTTTCCTTCTCCTATCCATCCTAGCATCTCTCCTTAATTTTATGTTTACTCATCCCATTTAAGAGGACGAAAGGGAAACTTTTCACCACAAGATATTTTCATCAGCAAATGATTAACCTTTTGGCAACAGATTTGTAGTTTGAGAAGCAAAGACAAAATATTAAATGGAATACTAAACCTAATACTAAATCTTAAGAACCTTTTATTAGTTGAGGCATCCTACTCCCCTAGCAACTTTTTTTTTTCCATTTAACTGTTAAACGTTTCATTAGATAATACAAACATCTTAACTCAACATTGTACAAATTCCACAACTTACGTACAAGCAGACCTGCTATTTATCCCCCACTAACTGTTATAACATTCTATATTACCAGATCTTCGGCTTTTCCCCCCTTCCCTCCCTCCCTTCCTGCTCTGTTTCCCCCAGCATTTTCACGAGCTTCTTTGTCCCATCACAGCTCCCTTATGCATCATACTTATATACCAACATTCCCCATTTAGTTCATGAGCAGTATTTTATACTTTTAGGAATTTTTACAGTAATCCCTCTTTTACTTCCACCTCTCCAGGATTCCAACCATTTCCATACTCTCTTCCACTGTTCCATGCTTCTCTCCCCTTTCCCTCATCTCATCCCCGTCAATCGATGCATCAAACACAGATCCTCCATTCTTCTGACAAAGCCTTCACTTTGAGGTTTCCCCAATCCCATCCAGTTTTTCGCTATCTCGCTTCTTGCTGCTACTATACAATAGTTCAAAACTCCCCTTTCCCTCTCCGCAATATCCTCCTCCATTTGATGTAATAAGCATATCTCTGGCTTTCTTTGTAACCTATGTCCTGTCATTTCATAGATTATCTTCAATACCTTATCCCAGTATGCTTGAATCTGTCTATACTTCCACCACATGTGTAGCATATACCTCTCTCTTGACACCCCCTCCAGCATTGATCCAATTGCCCCCTTCTTGCCCTTTTTTTGACTTGTCTGTGTCCAATACCACCAATATAATACTTTATAAGCATTTTCCTTTATCTGAATAGCTATTGATATGCCTGCCACTGTCTACCTCTTCATTCCATTGCACTTCTAAATCTGCCTCCCATTTTTTTCATGAACTCTAATTTTCCCCCTCCGCCCTCCATTAGCCCTTTATAAATCTTGAACAATGCTCCTTTTTGCCCTAATTGTCCTGCACAAAGGGCCTCGAACCACCCCCTATTAGTCCATAGATCCTTCCATACTTTCTGTTGTCTCACAAAGTGACTTACCTGTATATAGCTGTAGTAATCATTACAGGATAACCCATATAAGTCTTTAATATCCTCACAGTCCCTGACCCCCTCTTTATCCATGATCTGGGAAAGATGTGCAAGTCCCGACTGTCCCTATCTGCGCAGTATACTCCCCCCTGGTCCCTGTCCCCTATCGAAGCATGCCTCGATTTGTCATTCCCTGCGCATATTCTTTATTTTGTATTAAGTTTCTATTCTGTTTCCACATAATCAAGATATGTAGACTGATAGGATTTATGGGGTTAATCTAGTACTTTACTCCCCCTCCACACCAGCCTTTCCAAGCCCACTCCCCTTACTGAGTTGTCTTCCATTTGGACCCAGTGTTTTTGTTTTCCTCTTTGCCACTTGTATATTGTTTTCAACTGCGCTGCCACATAATATTTTCGAAAGTTGGGCACCCCTAACCCCCCCCCTCTCCCTTAGCTGTCTGCATTATTGACATAGCTACCCTGGGCCTCCTATTTTGCCATATGAACCTATTAATCATTCTTTGCAAGTGCTTTAACTTTGCATACGGTACCGCTATCAGCAGAGCTTGAAACAAGAACAAGAAACGGGGCAGTAACATCTTTATAGCTGCAATGCGGATAAACCACAATAGGTATCCCTGCCCCCACCCACTCAGCAGGCTTTCCTCTTGCCCAAATAGCTTTGGATAATTTAAATCATATAATACATCCAAACTATTACTTTTATTTGGATTCCGAGGTATCGAATAGCCCCCTTAGCCCACCTAAATGGATACTTTGTAATATTCCCTGTGCTTCCTTTTTTTAATGATAAATTGGATGAAATCTGAAATATTGAACTTATCGTAAAGCCCGAGGGAACTACACATACTCCCCCTCGAAGCACGAATCAAATACAAATCCGCCCTTCTTACACACAAAGCTCTCTACCAAACGCAGACTTCCCAGCTCCACACACTACTACACCGTCCAGCCCACAACAGAACAACCAGACAGACCACCAACAACTCCCTCACCATACCCCATAAACGAACCAAATGCAATCAACGGACCTGCAACAGAGCCTTCGAACTATACGCACCATCTCTCTGGAACTCTTTACCAAGCCACATCAGAAATAAGAGACCCTCTATCATTCAGGAAACAACTAAAAACCGCCTTATTCCAGGAACACCTCGGAACTGAAGCAACCACCAGCCACTGACTACCTCTCCCCCCCCCCCCCCCCGGGAACATATGTTCTAAAGAGCCTATAATACAATGTCTATATCCCAATTATTTGCTGAAATCATTAATGTTGGCCCCTGGTGATAGCCCCTACCCCTGAGTTTGATCACTCGTTTGTTCCCCCCCCCCCTCCAATGTTACACCGCTTTGACCCGGTGAAAAGCGGGATATAAATACAGCTAAATAAATAAATAAAAACAAAATAAATCCTTCCATATTCTTCTAATTCCCACATTAATATTGGTATGGAGATCCCCGGTCTAGTCGCACTCATGATGATATCATCCGCAAACAATGATATCCTGCATTCTGTCTGTCCTACCACTATACCCTTCAGGTCCTCCCGTTCTCGCATCCTCTCCGAGAATGGCTCCACTGAGATCGCAAATAAGAGAGGTGACAGAGGAAACCCTTGTCTCGTCCCTCTCCCCTGCTCAAAAAAAGCAGAATATGCTCCATTCACCCGAACACAAGCTTTTGGATTGTGGTAGAGCGCTTGTACACCCACCCCATGAACTCTTCCTCAGCTCCATTCTTTCCATTACTTGAAAAAGAAAAGGCCAAGACACCTGGTCAAAAGCCTTTTCGGCATCCGATAACATCAGCAATGCCTCCTTACTTTGTTCCACTGACCAAATAATGTTTAGTATCTTGCGAATATTATCTGCTACCTGCCTACCTGGGATAAAGCTCGCTTTATTTTAGCCAATAATTTTGCATCCAAGTTTAGCAACGAGATTGGTCTGTTAGATGAGCATTCTTGTGGGTCCTTTCCTTCTTTATGTATTACAGTTATTCCTGCCCACCCTGTGGTATCTGCCAACATACCCCCCTCTTGGCAGGTTGAACAACCTCGCTAATGGTACTATCAATATCTCTCCGAGTCTTCTATAGAAGCACACTGTAAGCCCATCTAGACCCGGAGCCTTATCTACTTTTAATTGTTTTATTGCTTTCAAAACTTCCTCTTCCTTTATAGCTCTATTTAATTCTCTTTGCTCCTCCTCTTCCAATTTCGAAAGCTTTATGGAGTCCAAATAGCTTTTTGTCCTCTCCAGCTCCAGAGGGGCGCTCTCCTCCTACAGCGATTGATAAAATCTTTTAAAGGCCTCCCTGATGTCCCGGTCTTTCTGCACTAGCTTCCCTCCTGAATCTCTAACTTTCAGTATTTGTGACCGTAATTTCCTTTGTTTTAATTTCTGTGCCATATATCTGCTAGCTTTGTTTCCCCCCTCAAAAAATTCCTGTCTCAACAGCTACATACGATACCTTTTATAGTTTCTGCCTGCATTGCATTTATCTGAGCTCTTACTGCCAAAACTTGGCCTCTATAGGTTCTCTTTCTATCCTTCGCATCCAATTCTTCCAATTTCAATAATCTTTCTCTCAATTCCCTATCTCGTCCCTCCCTCTCCTTCCTTTTACATGCTCCCCATTTAATTAGGACACCCCTCACTACTGCCTTATATCCATCCCAAACTCCACCCCATGCCACCTCACCATTATCATTCCATCTAAAATATTCCCTGGTTTCCCTCTCTATCTCTTCCCTAACGTTCTCGTCCTCTAGTAGGGATTCATTCAACCTCCAAAACTGGGTGCCCCTCTCCTCCCCCTCTATTGAAATCCTGATGTCCACTAATGCGTGGTCTGACCATGTTATTGGCTCCATCTCCGCCCCGTTAATCCTACTTGCCAACTCCTTAGTTACTCAAACGGCGTCTATTCTGGAGTATGAACCATGGACTGGTGAGAAGTATGAGAATTGTCTTTTCTGAGGATATTGAAATCTCCATGCATCTATCAAACAATGTTGTGTTACAAAATGACAATACTTACTTCTATCCACTCGTCTGCCCTCTCTTTTCCCTGTCGCATCTCTAGCTGGATTCCGTGTTAAATTATAATCCCCCCCCCCCCACAAATGATTTTGCCCCCTCCTAATTTCCCCACCTGTTCATTTAGCTTTGTCCAAAAATCTCTTTGCGCTCCATTTGGCGCATAAATATTCAATATACAGTACCACACATTCCCTATTTTTATACGCAGTAATAGATATCTCTCCTCTTTATCCCGGGTTACTTTCTGTAATTCGATCTTTAATTTTGAATCAATTAAGATTGCTACTCCTCCTTTCTTTTTTCTCTACTGTTTGATGCATGGACACTCACGCCATACCCCTTGAGTTTAACCAAATATTCTGTTGCCCGAGTTAAGTGTGTTTCCTGTATCAGCCCAATCGGTGCCTTTTGGCGTATGTATTCTTTATATAGTTTCTGCCATTTAAATGGCGAATTAAGTCCCTTTACATTCAGTGTTACTATTTTTTAACTCACCTTTACTTGAAATTTCTCCCTCCCTCCCCTCCCCACCCTATCCCCTTCCCCCGTCCCCTCCTTGGAGACTCGTCTTCCATTGGTTGTGACTAACCATTGGGCCACCATCTACCTTCCCTTCTATTTCACCCCCCCCCTTTCCCCTACCCTTTCCCCTACCCCCTTATTGCTTACACCCTCTGCCTCACCCCCATCCTCCCTTCCCACTATTAATTATACACACACCTCATTATTAAAACCCCAAAACCTCCTCCCCTCACCTCCCCCTCCTTCTTATCCTATCGCTCCCATCCTCCCTCCTCCCCATCAAACAGCTTTAACAAAACATTTAATAACATCTTTCATCTCAGTCCAATTATTGTATCCTCTTATGCCAGGTTACCAGGGAACCTCCTTCTCAGCCGCTGTCCTTTTGCTGCCGCCGTTGTTCCCTGGCCTTCCTTGGTTAATCTTGCTAGCCTCTGACTGTTGGCTGGTACTCTGCCATCTCAAGCTGGCTGCCCTGGATCCAGAAGTCGTGACGGTTTTTGTTCTTGCCTGGCCCTCAGGGCCCACAGGAAGATTATTTAGCACACCCCAGGCTTCCTCACTGTTCTTCACCCTTCTCGAAGTGCCTTTCACGGTTATTAGTAGGCCAAAAGGGTATAGCCACTTATATCTCACCGCCTCCCTCTGTAAGTAAGCTGTCACCTTCATCTCTCTACGGTGCTGTAATGAGCCCGAAGACAAGTCCTGAAACAATTCCACCACATGTCCTTCCCACTGGAAATGTCCTAGTTTCCTTGCCGCCCTCAAGAGGCATTCTTTAGCTTTTAAATGATTTCAGGCATACCACAATGTCTCTTGATCAGTTGTCCCTTATGGGCCCTCTCAATTTGCAAAGATTCATCTACCTCGCTCTCTTCTAGAGTCGCCGCTTGCAACAGCGCTCCAAACACTTTTGTAATGGCTTCGTCGCAGTTTTTATATTGAGGGCCCTCTGGTATGCCTCGCACTCTTTTTTTTTTTTTTTTTATATTGCTTCTCCTTGATCTATCTTCCAGATCCTCCGCCTTCTCTTTCAATTCTTCTTGAGCTTGCTTTATCTCCTCCCATCCTTTTTGGAGATCTTCCAGTGCTTCCCCCTGTTCCAGCTGATTTTCAGTTTCTTCTGCTCGAGCTCCTAGGTCCACTATATCCTGTCTTAGCGATTGCAGTGTCTCTTTTAATTCAGTTTTAACACCACTGATTTCCACTTTTAGTTCTTCTTTCAACTCATTCAGCCACAACTTTATCATTTCAGCTACTCCCGGGTTTAAACCTTTTTTAAACCCAGATACACTAACATCTTTTACTGCGTCCTCAAGTAACAAATTTCAGAGTTTGATTACTCGTTGAGTGAAAAAATATTTCTCTTATTACTCTTAAATGGTTTACATTGTAGTTTCATTGCGTGTCTCCTAGTCTTCCTAATTTTTGATGGAGTAAACAACTTATCTATGTTTACCCGTTCTACTCAATTCATTAAATTTATAGACTTCTATCATATCTCCCCTCGGCCATCTCTTTTCCAAGTTGAAGAGCCCTTACCTTTTAAGCCTTTCCTAATGGGGTATCTTTTCCTCCCCTTTACCATTTTGGTGGCTCTTCTCTGTACCTTTTTTAATTTAAAATGTATTTGTATTTATATTGTGCAAAAGTCCCAATGTACAAACCTTTACATTTATTATACATCCAAAGTAACATAGTCCAACTGGTGGTAACTTATCCCCTATATAAGATAACCTCACTCCCAATGAATACTGTGGGGGTTTTTTGTGTGTAAAGATCTTGAATCGATATTTTATATATCACTACTTTGCCTTAATAAACGGTATGTCCATATATATCTATGGTTTGCTTGCTTGCTTGTAAGTTCCTTTTCGGTCATCCAGTTTAGTCCATACTTCTGGGTAGTGCACCTCCTCCTGCAGCCTGGAGACTGGGCATGTCCAAACTCATGACATCACTGCCTGTAGCTCCTCTGCTCCCCAGCAACCGCCAGTGTGTCCAGTCTCCATGCAGCAGGAGGACGTGTGAGCCTAGTGCTGGGCTCACTTTAGGGCTAGCTTAAGGAGCATTAGGAGTTTTATGGGTTGTTTTCAGGCTTTCTTCATTTAGATTCTTTTGGGGGGTCTGTATCTTTTTTTTTTTTTTTTTTTTTTAAAGTAGCAAGGATTTCTTCTGCCGGTCCCTACTGGTGTCTCATTGCTATGAGTGTGTGAGCTCTCCTCAGTGCTTTTCAGATCTCTCTGCCCTTGTCAGTACGGGGGAGAGCTCTGCCATCAGCAGCGGAACACTGATTTTTTTTAAATGCCGGTCCTTCCCCATTGCTGCTGAATCAGAGGCTGACAGACCGCAAGTACTGCCGGTGGCTCTGTGCTTCTCCCGGGGCTGTCGGAGCAGCGGATGTTTATTTCCCGCAGTGTCAGTTGTTGAGTTTGTTCGCTGCAGCAAGGTAAGCTGAGGACCTGGAGGGCATTGCTAACGGCTGTTTCTACCTTTTTCTTTATTTCTTTGCCGTTTCAGCGCCTCTTAGTTTTTTGGCGCTCTTTTCTCCTCGCTGTCAGAGGTGGCCATGTTGGCCTCATGGGAGCCGCGTGTAAACAGCTGGCTGACTGCGGTGAATCAGGAAGAGCTGGGAATCAGCATTTCGGTTTATTTTAGTGTTTGCTGGTTTATTTTTTAGGCTGTTTGTTGCTGGTTTAGATACTTGGCAGTAGTCAGCTATTTCTGGCACAGGTCTCTGTTTGCTTTTCTCTTAATTCAAGGGAAGGTGGTTTAGGGGCTGTGTGCTTTTTTTGGTCCTGTTTAAAAAAACAAAACAAAACAGGGAAGGAGTATTTAAAGTAGTTAAAGTATTTTGTTTATGGCGGCCCGCCTCCAGTGTGTGGTGTGTGGCAGCCGTAGAGGGACTGTTTCTGAGTCCGGGGTTTGCCGCGGGTGTACGGCAGTATCTACTTCTCTACTTCAGATGGAAGTTCAGCCGGCAGAGATTCAGGACAGGTGCCTGTAACGGAAGGGACTCCTCCCTCTGCGCCCCAGCATTCACCTGTACAGGGTTCTTAGGAGGGGCAAACTGGGGTGCCTCTGTCAGGAGCAGAGCAGTCGCTCGGTGATTTTTCCCCAGATTTTATTCTGCTTATGCATTCTGTCAGCAACGACAGGGTAGAGTGTCGGATTCTTTGGCTTGGGTAATGCCTTCTCCCCAAACTTCGGCGGTTGCGACGGGCGGTGGTCCTTCTCGTCCGTCGAAGAGAGTCAAGGTTCGGGATTCATCCCCTCTGGAAGTTGAGTGGCCGGACTCAGCTGAGCATGAGGTGGAGTTGGAATCTGCTGTAGAGGAGTTAAAGGAGGGGGAGATCCCCGAACTAGAGGATCAAGCAAAGATTATTTGGCTATTCCGGAGAGAGGAATTGGTGGCGCTTATAACAGAGTCTTTGCGAACGCTGAAATTGGCGGCCGAGCAACCGGTAGAGGACGAAGGGGAAGAGGACCCGATTATTCAAACGGTGAGACAATCTCAGGTAGTTTTTCCTGTGCATCGGGTAGTTGATAGGATGATTCAGGATGAATGGGATTTGCCAGAGGCAGGGCTCAAAGGCATTCAGACCATGTATAGATTGCAGCACCGATTTTCGGGTTCCAAAACTTATCTTTATCCTTACCTGCTAACGGATACAGTCTTGGCGGTGACAAAAAAGACCACCATTCTGTTGGAAGGCAGTGCTGCTCTAAAGGATGCGCAGGATAGGAAAGTGGATGATTTGTTGAAGCAGTCCTTTGAAGCGGATGCTCTTTCGCTACAAGCTTCCATCTGCGGGGCTTGGGTAGCTAGGACTTGCCTTCGTTGGACTCAGGGGTTGTGCCGTGTCGTGCAGCTCGAGCCCGAGGGACTGCAGGAGTTAGACCGTTTGAAGTCCGGAGCGGCTTACTTGTCCGATGTCCATTATGATTTGATCAGAGCTTTGGCTAACAGTATGGCATCTTTGGTGGCTGCTCGCCGGTCCATTTGGTTGAGGAATTGGGCGGCGGATGCTTCCTCTAAAGTGCGACTCGGTAAACTGCCCTTTAGGGGGATGCTGCTGTTTGGCGAGGACCTGGATAAGCTGGTGAAGGATTTGGGGGAGTCTAAGGGTGGCAGGCTCCCGGAGGACAAGCATAAACCGGAAAGGTCCTCGCAGTTCCTTCGAGGGCCATCTCGGGACTTCAGGAGGTTTCGATCTTACCGTTTGGGTGGTTTCCAACAGGGTCATTTTGGTCCACGGATGCAAGGTTTTTGGGGGTTTCGAGGAGCCGGTAGGGGATTTGCAGCAACTTCCTCGACTCCTACCAGAAAATTGCAATGAAGGTCGGCGGGCTCTTGCTGGAAGTCAGCCGATAGGAGGGAGACTGCGGGCGTTTCTTCCAGCTTGGGCCCAAATCACGACGGATCAGTGGGTTTTGGAGATAATTCGAGATGGCTATGCCTTGGAGTTTGCCCGGCCAGTGCGAGATTCCTTTGTCCTCTCTCCTTGCAGAGCTCTAAGGAAATCCGTGGCGATCCGGCAGACGCTAGACTGCTTATTGTGGATGGCAGCGGTATGCCCGGTTCCTGTAAGCGAATACAGCAAGGGTTGATACTCCATCTATTTCATAGTTCCGAAAAAGGATGGTTCGGTGCGTCCCATATTCGATCTAAAAGTAGTAAACCGATGTCTTTGAGTAACGCATTTCCGGATGGAGACCTTGAGGTTCGTCATTGTTGCAGTACGGCAAGGGGAGTACTTGACATCTCTCGATCTGACGGAGGCCTACCTGCATATTCCAATCAGAGAGGGCCATCACAGATACCTTCGCTTTGCTCTGCCGTGGGGGCATTTCCAGTTTAAGGCTCTGCCCTTTGGGCTCGCAACGACGCCACGCACCTTCACCAAGATTATGGTGGTTGTGGCGGCAGCATTGCACAAGGAAGGAATCCTGGTTCATCCTTATCTAGATGATTGGTTGATTCGGGCGAAGTCCGCAGCCGAGAGCAGTCAGGTGACAGACAAGGTGGTGAAGTTTCTAGAGCGGCTCGGCTGGGTCGTCAACAGGGAAAAAAGTCACTTGGTGCCGACGCAGGAGCTGGAATATTTGGGGGTACGGTTCGATACCCGAGTGGGGAGTGTTTCTTCCGGCCCGGCGAGTGCAGGGTCTGCAGGCGTTACTTCGTCGCTTCCTGGCGTCTCCGGCTCCTTTGGCTTGGAGTCACCTGCAGGTTCTGGGAACTATGGCAGCGACGTTGGAGGCAGTGCCCTGGGCCAGGTTTCATATGCGGCCATTGCAGGGAGCCCTGCTTCGTCGCTGGTCCCATCAGGAGAATTCACTGAATGCGAGGCTTCCTTGTCTGGCTGCGGTCAAGAGATCACTTCAGTGGTGGCTGCATCCCCAGTCCTTATCCACGGGGATCAGTCTGGAACAGCCGGAGTGGCTCCCACTCTTGACAGACGCAAGTTTGGCGGGCTGGGGAGCACATTGCGGGGAGCTCTTCACACAGGGGCTGTGGTCGGCCCGGGAAGCTTCGTGGTCAATCAATAGATTGGAGCTTCGAGCAGTGTTTCTAGCGCTTCAGGCGTTCGAGTCCACCGTGACAGGAAGGGCGATACGGGTGCTGTCCGACAACTTGGCGACTGTGGCATACATCAATCGCCAGGGCGGCACCGGAAGTCTAGCCATGGCGGCAGAGGCGGAACAGCTCTTTCTGTGGGTGGAAACTCGGCTGGGGGTGCTGTCGGCGGCGCACATTGCAGGAAAAGACAATGTGACGGCAGACTTTCTCAGCAGGGTACAGGTGGACGCCGGGGAGTGGGAGTTGCATCCCGAGGTGTTCGCTCAGATAGTCCGAAGATGGGGGCTGCCAATCATGGACCTCATGGCGACCTTTCGATCAGCGAAAGCAAGCCGGTTTTTCAGCAGGCGTCGGGAACGGATGTCAGAAGGAATCGACACGCTGATGCAACCTTGGCCGACGTTGGGTCTCCTCTATGTATTTCCTCCGTGGGCGCTGATCGGCAGAGTGGTGCAAAGAATAGAGGCTCATCGAGGGAGTGTGTTGCTAGTAGCTCCGGATTGGCCGAGACACCCATGGTACGCAGATCTGGTTCGGCTCCGCAATGGGGATCCGTGGAGATTGCCGGTATCAGAGGATCTGTTACGGCAAGGGCCGCTGCGGATGCTGCAAGTGGATCGATTCTTGCTTACGGTCTGGCCATTGAGCGGACGAGGCTAACGAAGAAAGGTTTATTCGGCAGTGGTAATATCGACTTTGCTTAAGGCACGGAAAAGGTCTACATCTTTGGCGTATGTTCGCATTTGGAGGATATTTGAAGATTAGTGTTCCAGGGGTCAAATCCGAGCGGCGACAGCGGCGGTTCCGGTGGTGCTCAGTTTTTTGCAAGACGGTTTTGAGAAGGGTCTGGCTGCTAGTTCCCTAAAGGTTCAGTTGGCGGCTTTGGCGTGCTATAGGGGCAAGGTACAGGGGGTGGCGCTGGGGGCGCACCCAGATGTGCTGCGCTTTCTAAAAGCTGTGTCCAATCTTCGTCCGGCTCGTAGAGCCTTGGTTCCCTCGTGGGATCTCAACTTAGTTTTGGGGGCCCTAGCGAGGGAACCTTTTTGAGCCGCTACGCAAAGCTTCGCTAAAGGATTTAACGCTGAAGACAGTGTTTTTGGTAGCTATTTGCTCTGCTAGGCGGATTTCGGAGCTTCAAGCTTTATCTTGTCGAGAGCCGTTCTTGTCCTTCTTTAAGGAAAAGGTGGTTCTCTGGCCTGTTCTGTCTTTCTTCCCTAAGGTGGTTTCTCCGTTTCACTTGAATCAAACGGTGTTGTTGCCAGTCCTGGGTTCGCTGGCAAGCAGGGTGGCAGACCACACTTTACGACGTTTGGACTTGAAGCGTGTGTTGCTTCGGTATTTGAAGGTGATAGAGGGCTTTCGTAAGTCGGATCGGTTGTTTGTCCTGTTTGGCGGTAACCGCAAGGGAGAAGCGGCAGCTAAGGTGTCGATACCTCGGTGGATTAGAGAAGCCATTGCTTCAGCTTATCTTTTGGAGGGAAGAGTGGTGCCAGCAGGTTTGTGGCCTCATTCTGCCAGAGCGCAGGCTGCGTCATGGGCAGAACACAGCTTGGTGCCTCCGGTGGAAATCTGTAGGGCGGCTACCTGGTCGTCTCTGCATACTTTCAGCAAACATTACCGACTGGATGTACTGGCGGCGTGGGATGTGGTTTTCGGATCGGCGGTTTTGCAGGCCAGTTGGAAGGGTCCCTCCCAATAGTTACTGCTCTGTTACATCCCAGAAGTATGGACTAAACTGGATGATCGAAAAGGAAATGGAAATTACACTTACCTGGACTGTAGTTATGGGTAAGTACGGTTCAGTGTTTCTCTTTCTGTTCTTTCCTGTCCGTGGATTGGATCGTACAGTGGGAGGCAGGCAGAAGAAACAGAATCTGTTTATAAAAAACCCCCCAGCATAATGCTGAGTAACTGTTTGGGGTTTCTGAGTTGGTTTGATTGCTTAATACAGATGTGTTTAGTTATGGTTTGCTCCTTTGAGTGTGCTTTGTCAATAGTTCACTGGCAGTTGCTGGGGAGCAGAGGAGCTATAGGCAGTGATGTCATGCGTTTCGACATGCCCAGTCTCCAGGAGGAGGTGCACTACCCAGAAGTATGGACTAAACTGGATTCCCTCAAGGAACCACAATTATCAGGTAAGTGTAATTTCCATTTATTACTCTTATGTTTCCCGTTAAGTATTATACTATCCATTACCTGTTACCCTCTAATCTTTTCCCTTTCTACTTTAAACAACTGAGCAAGCATTTATACGTTTTCATATATCCTTAACAACCCACCTAAAGTAAGTGAATCTACTGTAATACGTGAACGGTGCTCTTGTAAGCGTTTTTTAATAGGTCGAAGTCATGCCCACATACTTCATCTGACAAGGGCAAATAATAAGATATGCTACCGAAGAAGATAAACAAGAAGTGTTATGATGTAAGATGAGATGGGCTATGAGATTTATTTAGATAGGCATTGGGTGGTATGGTTTTTGAATGGATTTTCACCTTTAATAATAATGTTCTGGCAGTGTCCCAGTTTATATACTATTTCTTTTTTTAATCGGTCTTGTTTTGTTTGATTCTTTTGTGTCAAATATTTGTGCAAATATAATCCAAAGCCATTTCACTGGCCACATTTTTTAGGAGATATTGAACGTTAAGAGGTTGAACTGCAAGGATGCCAATGTTAACCACTACTGTATGTGCAACACTGCATATGCCTTGAAGTGCTATACAAATGAGTAGAAGTAGCAGTACATAGGAGAGTGAAGGAAGGAGATTGAAGAGAGAACCATTTCTTATCCCTGGGGATAAGTAGTAGGGAACTGGCTACTTTTGGGATACTATTGGATACCTGTCACCTGTATTGGCCACTGCAGCAAACAGGATGGGCTTGATGGACCTTTGGTCTGACCCAGTATGGCAGTTCTTATGTTCTGATGTTTTGTGGAGTACTGTGGTCTGTGGGTCATTTGGGGAAGGAAAAACAGAATGCAATGTTGAATGCTGGACCAGCAGGGGTGAGTATGCTTGGGGCTGTATCTTTGGGATCTTCCCGTGGATGCATTTTGAAGTGAACTTAATGTACTCTGCTGAAGAAACTTGGATTCCTTCTGGACACTCCTAACCAAGCTAGAGGGCACTATTCTTGAAATTCTTTGGGACATTGGTCTGCTTGTCGCTAAAATAGATGATGTGCAAGACCTACAGTGGCGTGCAAAGGTCTGGAATCACTTGTGAGTTTTGCGTTTTTCGTACTTTCTAACGGTTTTTTAAATTTTGCGTTAGCCCAGCATATTCATCTTTCTACCACGTTAAAAGGGATACATTTGACTATTAGAGTTGACTTTTTTGCATTCCTTGCTTCCAATTTAAAGGCTTTACAGACACTGGGAGATAGCTACTGCGATTTTTGTGGATCCTGCGTCAAAACTGGATCGAGATTATCCAATATGCACACTTTATTTCAGACCAGGAGGCTGTTTTCACTAACCAATCACAATGCAGATATCTAGCCAACAGTGCAGCTATAAAAACGCATGGAATTTTTGAATTTCATACGCTTTCTGGATCGACCATGAAGATGACTCGGACCCTGACGTTGGAGGAACGTGTTTGTGTGTCCTTTATGAGCGAGGAAGGATTTTCAAGCCATCAGATAGCCAGGAAAGTTGGCTGCAGTCAGAGCGCTGTTAAGATTGTACAGAAGAAGAAAGAAATGGGTTCAGTGGTGGACAAGCCTCGTTCAGGTCATCCACGTGCATCAACATCATGCCAGGACCGCGCACTATGACGCATTTCACTGACTAATTGCAAGTTGACCTCTCCTCAGCTACTTCGAGAGTGGTCAGACAAGAGTGAGGTCAGTGTCAGCTCATCAACAGTTCGTCGCCAGTGCCTGCAGTTTGATCTCCAGGGCTGCAAAGCACGGAATAAGCCACTGATGACTGACATACAAAGGCGCAACCAGATTGTGTGGGCAAGAAAGCACTCAACCTGGTCAACTGAAATGTGGGAAAGGTGCTATTCAGCAATGAAAGCATCTTCTGCCTGTTTGGTAACCAGGCCCACACCTATGAGATTTCCTGGAGAGGCATTCAAGCCTGAGTGTCTCAACCTCACTGTGAAGCATCCTTTGAAGGTCATGGTCTGGGGCTGCATGGCTGCCAGTGGCGTTGGACGTCTTCACATCGTCGATGGAATGGTCAACGGGGCCAAGTACATCACCATACTGCAAAAGTGCATGGTGCCATCAGCACACCAGCTGTTTCCTGGCCAGTAACTGTTCCAAGATGACACTGCACCCTGCCATCGCTCCAGACAGGTGATCAGCTGGAAGCAGCTGAACAACATTAAGTCAATGGACTGGCCTGCCCAGTCTCCAGATCTGAATCTAATTGAGAACCTGTGGCACAAGGTGGCCTTGGAAATATCCAAGAATCATCTGACATCAAAGCGTGAGCTGATTGAGTCACGCATTGCAGCTTGGAACTGCGTTGTCACCAACGATCACCTTATCAGACTGGTTCATTCAATGCCGACAAGGTGCAGTCAGGTGATCAAGAACGAAGGGTGGCCCATCAAATACTGAGCCATCACTGACACAAAAACGGCCTTTATCAAGGCCACATACATTAATTTGAAGGAAACCTGGCGTGCGTCCATAATATTTTAAAGCATACTTACAATAATATATCGTTGGCCAATGATGTACATTATGCGATTTTCACAGAAAACCTATCAACAGGACAACTATGGGGAACAAACTCAGAAAATAAGGGCCAAACAAATACTAAGTTGGCCCTAATAGCCAAATTTATCACTTATCATGAGATACACAGAAGAAGCCACTGGGAGGAAAATGAAATTAAGATATAAGGTCACGAAGTTGAAAACACGTCAAATTTGCAAGTGATTCCAGACTTTTGCACACCATTGTATCTTAGAAAGTGGAGACTTTGGAAATATCAGCAACAAAGACTGGTTCAATTAATGTGTCACCAGTGCAGAGCAAGTTGGTAGTGCACTAATATAAGTTGAAGGTGATGAAAAACATGGGGTATCTGAATCTCATATCTGTTCCTTATCGTCCCTCCAGTCCAGTCCCGCAACTCTGGGTAGTGTATCTCCTCCAGATGCTTGGAGACTGAGCATGTCATCTCCTTGATGACACCAGTGTGTACTTATGCAGCTGGCACTGCCTACCAGCCCCAGTATGCTCAGTCTCCAAGCAGCTGGAGGAGGTAGTGAGCCAGGGTTCTGGACTCACTGAACGGACAACTAAGGAGATAGGTTTAGTTAGTTTCCTTTTTATTTCCCCTGTTAAGGTGCAAGTTTCTTTGTTTTTAAAGGCAGAAATAAAAGACGGATCAGAAAGAACCCAGGAGACAAACAGGGCCGAAATGGTAAAGGAGATGGAAGGATACTCCTATGAAGAAAGGCTAAAAAGGTTAGGGCTCTTTAACCTGGAAAAGAGACGGCTGAGGGGAGATATGATAGAAGTCTATAAATTAATGAACGGAGTGGAACGGGTAAACGTAGATCGATTGTTTACCTTATCAGAATATAGAAAGACTAGGGGACATGCAATGAAGCTACAGGGTAAACTATTTAAGACTAATAAAAGAAAATATTTTTTCACTCAATGTGTAATCCAACTCTGGAATTTGTTACCAGAGCATGTAGTAAAGGCTGTTAGTGTAGCTGGGTTTAAAAAAGGTTTGGACAAGTTCCTGGAGGAAAGGTCCATAAACAATTATTAAGAAGGGACCCAGGATATCAATGCTTGACCCAGTACAAGCATTGTGGAACCTGTATCTTTTGGGAAAACTGCTAGGTACGTATGACCTAGATTGGCCACTGTTGGAAGCAGGATACTGGGCTTGATGGACCTTGGTCTGACCCAGTATGGCATATCTTATGTTATAAGAACATAAGAACATAAGATATGCCATACTGGGTCAGACCAAGGTCCATCAAGCCCAGTATTCTGTTTCCAACAGTGGCCAATCTAGGTCATACGTACCTAGCAGTTTCCCCAAGGGACACAGGTTCCACAATGCTTGTATTGGTTCAAGCATTGATATCCTGGGTCCCTTCTTAATAATGGTTTATGGACCTTTCCTCCAGGAACTTGTCCAAACCTTTTTTAAACCCAGCTACACTAACAGCCTTTACTACATCCTCCGGTAACAAATTCCAGAGTTTGATTACACGTTGAGTGAAAAAATATTTTCTTTTATTAGTCTTAAATAGTTTACCCTGTAGCTTCATTGCATGTCCCCTAGTCTTTCTATATTCTGATAAGGTAAACAATCGATCTACGTTTACCCGTTCCACTCCGTTCATTAATTTATAGACTTCTATCATATCTCCCCTCAGCCGTCTCTTTTCCAGGTTAAAGAGCCCCAACCTTTTTAGCCTTTCTTCATAGGAGTAGCCTTCCATCCCCTTTACCATTTTGGTGGCTCTTCTCTGAACCTTTTCTAAAATCGCTATATCCTTTTTAAGATAGGGCGACCAGAATTGCACACAATATTCAAGGTGCGGTCTCACCATGGAAAGATATAGAGGCATTATAATATCTTTTGTTTTATTTTCCATTCCTTTCCTTATCATACCTAGCATTCTATTTGCTCTCTTGGCTGCCGCTGCACACTGGGCCGAGGGTTTTAACATGGTATCCACAATGACGCCTAAATATTTTTCCTGGGTGGTGGTTCCTAATGTGGAACCTTGCATCGTGTAACCATAGTTTGGGTTGTTCTTCCCTAGGTGCATAACCTTGCACTTCTTCACATTAAATTTCATCTGCCATTTTGATGCCCAGTCTTCCAATTTATCAAGATCCTCTTGCAATTTTCCACAATCCTCCTGGGTTTTAACAACTTTAAATAGTATTGTGTCATCTGCAAATTTGATAACCTCACTCGTTATTCCACTTTCCAGGTCATTTATGAATATGTCAAAAAGCAGCAGACCCAGCACAGATCCCTGGGGTACACCACTATTCACCTTTCTCCATTGGGAAAATTGGCCATTTAGCCCTACCCTCTGCTTTCTATCTTTTAACCAGTTCCTGATCCACAATAGTACACTGCCTCCTATCCCATGACTCTTTAGTTTTGCCAAACGTCTCTCATGAGGGACCTTGTCAAAGGCTTTCTGAAAGTCCAGATACACAATATCAACCGACTTGCCTTTATCCACCTGTTTATTCACTCCTTCAAAAAAACATAACAGATTAGTAAGACAAGATCTTCCTTGTCTAAAGCCATGTTGGCTGTCTCCCATTAGGTCATACACAGTAGTGTAGGTCGTGATTTTGGAGGGTTTTGGTTACCCAAAAAATAAAAATTGCTAAACACCCTCACCTTATACCTTAAGGCTCTATCCAATGCTCAGCCTTCTTTCTATCAACAAATATTTTTTATATATTTTGTATTTTTTTGTAAAATCATCAATCTATATATAAATGAGTATGTAAGAGTAGAATAGATGCGTAAATGGACCCCTGGTCTCAGACTGTTATGGCAAGGTTCCTACACCACAAAAGCGTTAGTGAACTAATGCCAGTATATTGCATCAATGACCAGTATTTATTTTAGTATTTAAATAAATACTGGTCATTGATGCAATATACTGGCATTAGTTCACTAACGCTTTTGTGGTGTAGGAACCTTGCCATAACAGTCTGAGACCAGGGGTCCATTTACGCATCTATTCTACTCTTACATACTCATTTATATATAGATTGATGATTTTACAAAAAAATACAAAATATATAAAAAATATTTGTTGATAGAAAGAAGGCTGAGCATTGGATAGAGCCTTAAGGTATAAGGTGAGGGTGTTTAGCAATTCCCATTAGGTCATGACTATCTACATGCTGAGTAATTTTATTCTTTATGATGGTTTCTACCATTTTTCCCGGTACTGATGTCAGGCTCACCAGTCTGTAGTTTCCCGGATCACCCCTCGAATCCTTTTTAAAAATTGGTGTTACATTGGCGATCCTCCAATCCTCAGGTATTAGAGATGATTTTAATGATAGTTCACAGATTACTAATAGCAGGTCTGCAATCTCAAATTTCAGTTCTTTCAACACCCTTGGATGTATACCATCCGGCCCAGGTGATTTGCTACTCTTCAGTTTATCTAATAGTTGTAAGACATCTTCCCGATGTATCGATATTTCCTTCAATTCTTCCACACCTTTAAATACCACTTCAGTCATGGGTAACATCCCTACATCTTCCTCAGTAAAGACCGAAGCAAAGAATTCATTCAGTCTCTCCGCTGTCGCCTCTTAGTGCTCCTTTAACCCCTTTATCATCTAATGGACCAACTGACTCTCTCACAGGTTTTTTGCTACGAATGTACTTGAAAAGGTCTTTATTTCGCGTTTTTGCTTCCACAGCAAGCTTCTTCTCAAATTCTCCCTTTGCCTGCCTTATCAATGCCTTGCATTTGACTTGCCAGTGCTTGTGCTGTTTCCAGGTTTCGTCGTTTGGCTCTTTTTTCCATTTCCTGAAAGATGCTTTTTTGGCAACAACAGCCTCTCTGACCTCACCTTTAAACCATGCTGGCAGTTTTTTGGACTTCCTTCCACTTTTCTTAAAGCGTGGAATACAGCTGGTCTGGGCTTCCAAGATAGTATTTTTCAGCAACACCCAAGCTTGATGTACGTCTTTAACCTTTGCAACTGCTCCTTTTAGTTTTTTCTTAACTGTTTTCCTCATTTTATCATAGTCTCCCTTTCGAAAGTTAAAGGGTAGTACTGTGGATTTCCTTACTATCCCTCCTCCACTAATTAAATCAAAGGTGATCATGCTATGATCACTATTGCCAAGTTGTCCCAACACCCTTATCTCTTGCACTACATCTGGTGTTCCACTAAGGACTAGGTCTAATATTGCTTCCCCTCTGGTCGGTTCATGAACCAGCTGCTCCAAGAAGCAGTCATTTATTTCATCTAGGAACTTTATCTCCCTAGCATGTCCTGTTGTGACACTGACCCAGTCGATGCCGGGGTAATTGAAATCACCCATTATTATTACTGCACTGTAACTTTTGCTAGCTTCCTTGATTTCTTTGAGCATTTCATCATCCATTTGTTCATTCTGGCCAGGCGGACGATAGTACACCCCCACTGCCATCGCCTTCCCCTTTTTACATGGAATTTCAATCCATACAGATTCTACAGCAAATTTTGTTTCTTGCAAAACTTTAATCCTTTCTGACTCAATGCCCTCTCTAACATAGAGCGCAACCCCTCCACCAATTTGATAAGCTCTATCATTACGATATAGTTTGTACCCAGGTATCACAGTGTCCCACTGGTTGTCCTCCTTCCACCATGTCTCTGATATTCCAATCATATCTAACCTCTCGTTTAGTGCTATATATTCTAACTCTCCCATCTTGTTTTGTAGACTTCTAGCATTTGCATACAAGCATTTTAGAGACTGTATTTTATTCATATTAATTTGGCTATTGGTAGACATGGGTAATTTGGGATCTTTAAGCTCTGTCTGCTCCATACTCGAGGGCATTTGGGCTACTTTACTCTTTTTTTAGAACCTCTCTGCTTTTTGTAGTATCCTTCAAGGATACATTCTTCCGAACCATGCGCTTTTGGGCGACTGTCGGCTTTCCCCTATTATCTAGTTTAAAAGCTGCTCTATCTCCTTTTTAAAGGTTAATGCCAGCAGCCTGGTTCCTTCCCGGTTAAGGTGAAGCCCATCCCTTCAGAAGAGCCCCTCCTTTCCCCAGAATGTTCCCCAGTTCCTAACAAATCCGAACCCCTCATCTCTGCACCATTGTCTCATCCACGCATTGAGACTCCGGAGCTCTGCCTGCCTTTTGGGTCCTGCGCGTGGAACGGGAAGCATTTCGGAGAACGCTACCCTGGAAGTTCTGGATTTCAACTTCCTACCTAAAAGCCTAAATTTAGCTTCCAGAACCTCCCTACCACATTTTCCTATGTCATTGGTACCGACATGTACCAAGACAGCAGACTCCTCCCCAGCACTATCTAAGACCTTATCTAGGTGGCGTGTGAGGTCCGCTACCTTCGCACCAGGCAGGCATGTTACCAGGCTATCCTCACGTCCACCAGCCACCCAGCTATCTACATGCCTAATGATCGAATCACCAACTATAACTGCTGTCCTAACCCTTCCCTCATGGGCACTTGGCCCTGGAGAAACCTCGGTGCGAGAGGGGTTTACATCACCTGGAGGACAGGTCCTAGTTACAGGATCACTTCCTGTCACACCAGGGTGATGCTCTCCTGTCACGTGACCTCTCTCCTCCATGGCAACAGGGATGCTGCCAGACTGGAGGTGGGACTTCAGGACTATATCCCTGTAGGTCTCGTCTATGTACCTCTCTGTCTGTCTTATGTTTTCCAAGTCTGCTACTCTAGCCTCTAGAGAACGGACTCGTTCCCTGAGAGCGGAGAGCTCCTTCCACCTAGTGCACACGTAAGACCTCTCACCAGCTGTGAGAAAATCATACATGTGACACTCAATGCAAAAGACTGGAAAGCCCACATCCCGCTGCTGGACTGCTGTCTGCATCTTAGTTTTAAGTTTGTGTTTAGATCTTTAAGTTCTTTATGTACTAAAGGGTGTTATGGATATTTATACCACTAAAACTGTACCTAAGAAGTTTAATATACCTTGTTCACCTGAAGCTTAATTAATCTCAGGTCCTTAGTGTATGACTGATTTGGGTAATGAGCTTCACCTGAGAGCACCTCCTGTCTTTTAAGTTGTGCAAGTACCTATAAAGCTGTGATTATCCCAGGGGAGGGTGGGTGTGGGGAAGGAGGGAGGGATATAACACTTATTAAAAAAAGGGCTGCTACACAGTACCCTGTCCTGTGCTGCTGAGGTAAGCTATATTCTGATTTGATTTAAATTATAGCTCTTTGCTGCTGCTAGGCTCTAACCTATTATGAAATTTAAACTACAAGCTCTCTGCTGGATTCTAAATTTAACCAGAAAGCTCTCTTCTGTGTTTTAATTTGAAACTAAAAGTACTTTGCTGATGCTAGGCCCTGAGTGACTATATTCTTATGAGGGGAGGATATTCCTTCTCCCCCCTCTCCCGGGATTTCAAGGGGGGGGGGGGTTCTGTGGAGGCCTGACTTCTGGCGACTCACGAACCTGTTATCGGATGAGGAGCCGCTGTGGGGGAAGCAGTGATTTGATAGGAATAAAAGCCAGCAGCCCCAAGTCACCCCCTCAGTGCTGCAGCTGGGAAAGAAGGCTGAACGCGAGGGGTAGAAAAGCCACACGGCAGAGAGGCTCCAAAATAAGAGCAGCGGGGGGGAGGGCAGCAGGAACCCCTTAGCAACCACTGGAATACAAGGAGACAGAGCGGCCTGCAGCCGCCTGTTTGGGAGCCTGCAGCGGCGAGTGAAACTCCCCCCGTTGTGTTTAGGCGTGATTTCTTCTTCTTCAGGCCCACATGCATTTTGGGTGCTTGGGAGAGGCAACAACCGGAAAATAAAGCAGGACAGAGCAGCTTCTTCCTAGGGGGCTATTTGCAGTTTCCTTTCAATTTCAGTTTCTCTTAATTAGATTTTGATAAATTGGTTTTGTTTTGTTTTATTTTATTTTAGTTCAGGCACTCTAGTGTGTGGTGCCTGAGCCCATGGAGGTGCACTTGCTAGGGATCCATCTACCTACTCGGGTATAGATTGAGGGCATTCCCAGGGAGTACCTGCAGTCCTTCCCACCATGCCAACCAAGCTGCGGTGCCTGGTATATGATGGTATCAATGGGGGTGACCCCCACTTCATACCGCATCCTTAAGCATTCCTTATGTTATACAGCTCAAAATGTATTCAGTGTACAATGACTCAATGCAGACCTGTGGCAAAAGCCTAACTAAATATGCCATTGTCTTCTTGCTGGGCAGATTTCAGAGAGCTGTTGTGCTTGATCAGGTGGGACAGGAGATACAAGTGACAGTTTGTTGAGACATTGTGGCTTTTTCCTGAGAAGGATCAGGCAGAAAAGTCAGAGACAGAAATAAATGAAAGATAAGCAGGAAAAAGTGCTGAGTAATGATTTATTTTATTTATTTAGACAGTTTTGTATACCGCCTTATCCTTCAATCAAAGCGGTCACAACACAATTGGGGGATACATTTAACACACGGGGATATGAGACACATACACTAATATAGGGAACATGGGCAATGGAGGGTTAAGTGGCTTGCCCAGGACCACAAGGAGCACCTGTGGGACTAGAAACCCCAGTCCTTCCAGCCCAAGGTTGCTGTCCTCTAGTGGGATTTGAATCCCCGACCTTCCGGCCTGAAGTACCTTGCCCCAACCACTAGGCCACTCCTCCTCTTTTGTAGCTACAGCTTTGTTCTGTGAAACAGGAAGCACCTGCATACAGGAAATGTATATAACTAGAAAGAACAGAGACAGTCAGTGGATAGGAGACAAATGAAATCCTTCCATCTGTCTATGGTCAGTGAGTAACTTGACATGATCATCTTTTGTCTCTTAGCCCAGACTCTCTACCTAATAAATTTTGTGATATTGCTTGCAAGGGAAGCTGTGCTCCTTACAGCCATTGGTATTACTTATAATAAAAGCAAAACCTTTTTCTCTTGATAAAGTGTCGGAGTATGATTGGATCAGTGTGTAGTCCATTTCATATCACAGCACAATCAAAATCTCAAGATATGCGGGACTCGATGGGGAGCAGTCTTGGAGGTAGCCTCTTGCATGCTGTCTAGCCAGATGGCTAAGTCTATGGAGCAGGGCCTGCAGGACGAGGTGAGGCAGGAGAGTCCCTCCTGGTTGCAAGATACCCTGGAGGCGGGGGGCGCTGTTACCTTCAATGGATCTGGCCCCCAGTCCTTGCACAATGCCTGGACCAATCATCCTTCAAGCCCAGGGAGCAATGGGGTTCCCGGGAGAGTTCTCACTGGAGTTTCTTACTTTCTCATAAGGTGTTTTGCTATGTCAACAGGGCTTGGCAAGCAGCTCCTCAGCCCTGTCATGCAGGGCTAAAAGGGCATTGGATACAAAAGAGCACGAGTCAAGGGCAGTGGTGACTAAGTGGGCTAGAGGCTCAGAGGAGTGGTAGCAATCGCCATTGTCTGAGGGGCTGGATAGGGAAGACCTCGACGCAGAACCAGATTTGCAGGAGGAGTTGGAAGAAGGAGAGATCCCAGAATTAGGAGGATCAGGCCCATTTGTTTGGGTGTTCCTCCGAAAGGAGCTGCTGGCACTCATTTTGGAGTCCCTCAAGGCTCTGAATATGCCTGCTAAGCTCCCAGCAGAGGAAGAGGCGCTGGAGGATCTGCTGTTCCAGGTGGTGCAGAAATTGCAGAAAGTCTTCCTGGTACAAAGAATAGTATGACAGATGATCCAGGATGAGTGGGATCTGCCAGAGATCGGCCTTAAAGGGGTGTGATCCAAGACATGCCTGTACCCGCTAACAGAGCAAGAATGAGAGCTCCTTCGATCGCCCAAAGTAGACACAGAGGTGTTGACGACAATACAGGAGACCTTGACTTGACTCGTCTCCTGCAGCTAAGAGCTGTGGAACCGGTTCTGCGAGACCAGTATGGCTGCAGTTGATACTGCATTTATTTCATGGTGCCCAAAAAGGAAGGTTCCTTTCTCCCGATTTTCAGCCTCAAGGGCATGAACTGCTGTCGCTGGGTATTCCATTTCCACATGGAAATGCGGAGATCAGTAATAGTGGCAGTAAGGAACGGAGAGTTCTTGATGTCTCTCGACCTCACCTCGACCTGCACATTCCCATCCATCCAGAACATCAGCAGTTTCTCCGCTTTACAGTGCCAAGGGGTCATTTCCAGTTTCAAGCATTGCCCTTAGGTCAGGCGACCGGCCCCCATACCTTCACCAAGATCATGGTGGTGATGGCAGCAGTTCTCTGCAAGGAAGGGGTTTTCGTCCACCCTTACCTAGACGATTGGCTCATCGGGCAAAGTCCAGGGATGACAGTGAAAGAGTAACAGCGTGGGTGGAGTTCCTTCAAAGTCTTGGTTGGGTGATCAACCTGGCCAAGAGTCAGTTATGGCCAGCGCAGGAGCTAGAATATTTGAGAGCATGCTTCAATACCCGCGTGGACAGGGTTTTCTTGCCGGATCGTCGGGTGCAGGAGCTATGATAGTTGATTTGGCAGTTCCTGAAGATGGCAGACCATTGGTGTGGCATTATCTGCAGGTTCTGGGGACCATGGACACTCTCGAGCTAGTCCCATGGACACTCTCGAGCTAGTCCCATGGACAAAGGCGCACATGCGGCTGCTGCAAAGGGTTCTGCACTGGCGGTGGTCCCATCAGAGTCGACCCCTGTCCCAAGTACTTCTCTGCCTGTGGAGCACCAGGTGAGCCCTCAAGTGGTTGCTGCATCTGGGGAGTCTGGAAGGGGGGCATGCCACTCAAGTCCCCGGTTTGGTTTCCGCTGATGACCGATGCCAGTCTGTCAGGTTGGGGAGCCCTTTATGAAGGATGCTTTGTTCAGAGACAGTGGAGTCTGTAGGAGGCCCTATGGTTGATCAACAGGCTCAAGATGTGATGGTGACCTTGGTGCTAAAACGTTTCGAGCCATGGTTGCAGGGGAAGGCAGTTTGAGTCCTCTCGGACAATGCGTCCACAGTGGCTTTCATCAACTGGCAAGGAGGCATGGGCAGTGCAGCCCTGGAGGAGGAGGAGGACGAGGACAAAAGGCTGTTTGGATGGGCAGGGATTCATCTCCAGGTGTTATCGGAGGCACACGTGCCGGGAGTCGATAATGTGATGGCAGACTACCTCAGACAAGTGCGTGTGGACCCCCCCGGAGAGTGGCAGCTCAACCAAGGTGGGTATTCGAGCAGGTGGTCCGCCGATGGGGCACACCGATCATGGACCTAATGGCAACATTTGAGTTGGCCAAGGCCTGCCAGTTTTTCAGTAGAAGTTGAGAGAAGATGTCAGAGGGCCTGGATGCTCTAATTCAACGATGGCCCAAAGAGGGTCGTCTGTTTTCCCCCCGTGGGTGCTCATAGGCTGTGTAGTACAACGGATAGAGGCACACCGGGGATTAGTAATTCTGGTGGCACCAGACTGGCCGAGGCACCTGTGGTATGCTGACCTTATTCGAATACTGGCAGATCGACTGTGGCGGCTTCCAGTTCGGAAGGACCTCTTGACGCAGGGGCCACTTTGCATGGCCCAGGTGGATCCATTCTCGCTTATGGCATGGCTCTGGAAAGGGCGAGATTGAAGAAGAAAAGATATTCAGGCTCTGTGATAGTGACCTTGCTAGAGGACCGGAGGAAGACTACGAAACTGGTGTATATCCACGTGTGGCGCATCTTTGGATTGTGGTGCGGAGAAAGGCAGCCACACTCTTCCACTGTCTCCATCCCGGACATCTTGGCGTTCTTGTAATCCGGTTTTGATAAGGGCCTAGCCGCCAATTTGAGGATGCAACTGGCAGCGATTTTCCTACAATGGGAAAGTCCATGGGGTGCTGTTGGGTACACTCCCAGACATGCTGAGATTTCTAAGGGCAGTAACCACCTCCGTCCACCGAGGAGGGCGGTGGCACTGCCTTGGCATCTCAATCAGGTGCTAATAGTGCTCTCTGGGGAACCCGTTGAGTCGAGTTTCCCTGAAGGATTTGACTCTGAAAACTGTATTCCTGGTGGCAATTTTCTCGGCATGCAGGATTTCAGAGCTTCAGGCCCTGTCGTGCCAGGAGCCATTCCTTTCCTTCTCCAAGGAGAAAGTGGACCTGCACCCGGTATCTTCATTTTTGCCCAAGGTGGTGTCAGCATTTCATGTAAATCGGACTGTTTCCTTACCGGCTCTGGCAAATGTGGATGTGGGCCCTGCCACTCTACAGCTGCGCCACCTGGATGTTAAGAGCCCTGCAAAGGTATGTGAAAAGGACATCGTCCTTTCGGAGATCGGACAGTCTGTTCTGTTTGGTGGGCTGTGCAGAGGTGAGGCAGCAGCTAAGGCCTCCATTTTCAGATGGATCAGAGAGGCAATTGTGTTGGTGTACATCTTGAAGGGTAAAGCAGTGCTGGTGGGGTTGCAGGCACATTCCATGAGGCTCATGCAGCCTTGTGGACAGAGTATAGTTTAGTTCCACCGGTGGAGATCTGTAGGGTAGCAACATGGTCGTCGCTGCATACTTTCTCTAACAATTATCGCCTGGATGTCCAGGCAGCAGGGGGACGCTCGTTTCAGATTGGCAGTGCTTCAGGCCAGTTGTGCGAGTCCCTCCTATTTAGTTTAACTGCTCTGATATATCCCAGAGGTGCAGGACTGGACTGGAGGGACGATAAGGAAAGAGAAATTGGACTTCCCTGGTAACTGTTGTTCCTTGAGGAATTCCAGTCCAGTCCCAGAACCTTCCCTGAGTGCTTTCTGTGATATGTGCACACCCTGGTCCTGAATCTGGTTTCCTTGGTGGAGGAAGTGGCCAGGAGGAGCTGAGGAGTGGGGTGTAATCGGCGTTTGGGAGGAGTGGATTGGAAGAGCTGGCGATCACTTGCTCACTGCTAGTTGGAGTTGCTCAGGTGCTCAACAGGTAGGCTGCCTCATTCTGGAGGGGTGGATGGGGTATCCTTTCCAGGGGATTGAGGGGGTACTAGTTTATTTAGGCATAGAAGTGTCTTTTGCATGTTTTTAACTACTTGTTGCTGCTGTGAGTCTGCTTTGTCAATAGATACTGGGTCTGGTAGGCGGTGCCAGCTGCATAAATATTCTGGTGTCATCAAGGAGATGACATGCTCGGTCTCCAAGCTGCTGGAAGAGGAACACTACCCAGAGATGTGGGACTGGACTGGACTGGATTTCCTCAAGGAACAACAATTAACAGGTAAGTCTAATTTCTCTTTATCATTCCTAAGGTACCCTATGAGTCTCCACTATGTACTTTTTAAGACATATCTGTGAGAGATAGTATACCATCAGAGAAAATATTTCTATTAGGGAAGTTTTATTATTTCATGTAATTTTGAAAACCTGGATATGGATCAGAATAAACAATTATTTCAAGCAATAGTCTTGTCTTATCTATTTTTGAGAAATCTATTGAGGAGATGGCTGTTACAGTGACTTTGCTAGAGACTTTTGTTTGAGTTGATGTGGAAGGGCAGACTAGATAGGCTACATGGTCTTTTTCTGCAGTCATGTTTGTGTTTCAGAACCATGATAGGGTGAAGATAGAAGTATGTATATACTCTTTCTCAGATCTTTTAACAAAAGCTAGTCAATAAATATATTGAGTTCATCCAATATAAAGATATTGCCCTATATTTTTGTTTGTTTTTATTGACTTTTTATTTCTTTGCTTAAAGGAAGCAAACTTTGAGGAAAAATGCCCTAGAATAGCAGGTCATTCATGGTATGATGATAAAAGGCAGTAGACTAGGGAGTGACATCAGAAAATATTTCTTACTCGAAAGGTGGTAGATGCACTGAATAGACCTCTTTAAAATAGTGGAGGAGATAAAAGCTAGCTAGATTAAAAAGCATGGGATAAGTACAGAAGATCCCGAGTAGCAAAGAGGATGCTAAAAAAGCTTAGGGGTAATCTGCATGGTGCAGTGGCTACAACCCTAAACAACTGTGGTACAAGAGCACTGGGACTCCAAGAAGACTGGAGTTATATGTGTGGTTAAACATGGTAGGAGCCTGAGTATTAGATTAAGCAGTGGCCTTTTAAGAATCCAAGATAAAGATGATCTGAAATGACCTTTGAGCAGAAGTGGCATAACATCGTATTACTGGTAGATTTTGGTTATGTTGGAGATGGATATGGATGGTGCTGGTGAGAGATATTTGAAAGGTCAGATTGGAAATAATGACGTTTGTGTTGCAGTGGAGAAAAGGTGTAACGAGTGGACAAATGGGCATCAGCAGATCTGGAATCTGGGTGATTAAGTTTTTGTAAATTTTGTTGTGTGAGATACTGCTATACTATGACCAACAAGTCTAGAAATGTAAAGCCCTGGGAAAAAGCCAGGTTTTTTTTCTTAAGGGTTTTCAAACTTTTGTCCAAAATTTCCAATTTTTTGCCACTTCTGGCCGCTGATTTAAAAACAAAATATAAATCCTTTTCCCAAAAATTTTCTAATTGGTTTTCTGAGTCTTCACATCTCTACACAAGTTGCAACTGTTTGGAAGTGTAATAGTATGGGAAATATTCATTCAATCCAATTCGGTTTTACAAACTCCTTCAGTATGCAAAATTGATCCTCTTGTAATGGTTCTGGGAACAGTGTTTCTTTGTATACTGTGGAGACTTTGTGACACTAAAGAATGCCATTTAGAATGTATCTCAGATTAAGAATTAATGACTGCATGGGGAAGAACCATTGCAGGAGATGGGGGGGGTAGGGGGGCAGGCAAGAAGTGCTATAATGTAGTTTGCTGTTTAAAGCAATTAATATCAACCAGAGCCTCAAAGTTTTTGTAGCATTCGTTTCAGCAGAAATTGATAGAAATTAAATCATCAGAATTTTCTTTACTAATCTTATTAAAAATGGATGTTCAATAAAATTATGTTCAAGTACTTAGGAATCCGTTCTAGTTAACGTGTAATCACATTGTTGTATATTACCTTGAAATTTCTGAATATTTCCTGTGACATGTAAATTGTTTAACAATCTTATTTCACATTTATTTGATATGCTGCATATTTAAAGATGCTTCTAGATTGACTTGCTAGACCAGTCCATACAAGTGGGTTGTGTCTAACAGCAGATATGGAGATGGAGGAAATCTGAGGCTTCATGTGATATCATCATGCCATATCAGCCAGAACCACTAGAGGGAGCCTTAAATAATTGTCTCCAGCAGATGGTGGAGGCATGTTTCTCCAGGAACAAGCATGAAATCAGTTCTCACTTATGGGTGACATTTGCACCGACAGAGCCCGCGCGGAGCAATTCCCCAGCTTTCAAAGAAAGCCTTTGGAATTGCTGCCACGCATTCGTGGTCCTCTTCCTGCCCAAGGGTGCCATCTTGCTCAGTCTCCCTTTTTCTGCGGAGCCCTTTGGATGCACATCCTTGTCCCTCGGAAAAAGTATTTTGTTCTTGGCCTACTGGCCTTCTATTTTCCGGTTGTACCAGTCCTCTACCCATCCTTCCCCTGCTCTACCTTTTTTAGAGCTTTTAGGGGACAGTTTTCTTTGCCTTTTTTTGCCCCAACCGCTGGCCGCGAGGGTCTTCGACCTCGTGGGGGCCATTTTTGCCCCTGTGGCCACCGAATTCAAGAAATGCGATAGATGCTCTAAGAACATATTGCTTACAGACAACCATGACTGTTGCCTGTGGTGTCTGGGGGCAGATCATGATCCGGAGCTCTGTTCGCTTTGTAAGAAAATGTCCTCTAAAGCCCTGCTCAGTCGTAAGCAGAAGTCAGAAGACATTTTCAGAAAGACTGCCTAGGAGTCCCTGGTGGCGCCCTCGGTCGTGTCTCCTCCGGTGGGATACCCCACCTTGGCGGTACTCCGTCCAGGGGTCCCCTGAAGTGGAACGGCGCAAGAAGAAGGTGGCCTTGAAGTCGCTGTCGGGGGCTCCCGACAAGCGCGAGCGCTCCCGAGCTCGGTCGCTCGGCCCCCTACCCCCCTTTGGCGTTCCAGAGAGTCGGACAAGGAGCGGCCCCGCAAGGTACCCTGCACAGATATGGAGGCCTCCGGCGAAGGTGCCCGGTCTCCTGTGGGCCGTCCTGGTGAGGACCCCCTCTCCTCCTCGACGCCAGACCCAGTGACCCTGGGGTTGGCTCCACAGGACCCCAAGCCCATGTGGGAGTCCTGCATGCTGGCGCTGGAATGCAGCATTTCTGCATTCATCACTTCCCAGAAGGCGCTCACAGCCAGCTTTGCTGACTCGCGCCCAGACACCATGGGTCCCTCGTGTGGGATGCTGAAAAACATCCAGGAAACCCCCGAGAGCCACGGGCCCCGTGAGGGTCCTCAACGTCTATCTCGCTCGCCCTCCTGTTCCTCGGGGTGAGATCTTCCAGGACCTCGGGGTCCAAGCGGGCCTCGGCCGCTGGACAGGGCGACCTGCCCGGTTTAGATTCCTCATCCGAGTTCTTGGAATGGGAGTCCGATGGGGACACGTCTCCGGAAACCCGTACCCACTGGGACCTTCCGTCGGACCCCTCCCCACCCACTTTTCAGCGGCGCTCGCCACCCAAGGACATCTCCTTCCTAGTGTTCGTTTGGGATATGGTACAGGCTCTTAACCTGGCCACCCAGGCCGAGGAGGACCCTTGAGCTGCAGAGCTCAACATCCTTCAGTACGAGTCCTCCACCTAGGGAGTCTCTTACTGTTCCGGTCCCTCCCATCCTGTCCAGGCTGATGTTCCACGTGTAGGAGGCACCTGCCTCTGTCCCCATCGTGAGTAAGCGCCTCGACACTATATACAAGGTACAGCGCGGCCCTGGGTTCTGAAAGACCCAGCTCCCCCACGCTTCGATGGTGGTGGAATCAGCCATGAGAAAGCAAAAGAGCCCAAAGTCGCACTTGTCGATTTTCCTCCCCCCACCCCCCCGGGCTGGGAGTCGAGAGCCTTTGACATCCTAGGCTGCAGGGCCTACCAGGGGTCCATGCTCTCCTGTTGCATTCAAGCATACCCAACTATAAATGGTCATGTTCTTGCGCGACCTGGCCAAGGAGCTCGGAGGTTTCTCCGCAGGCCTTCAGGGCAAACTCCTCAATAGGTTCAATACCCTGTTGAAGTCGGTCGCGGACTGCTCAAAATACCTCTCCTGTACCGCCTACGATGGTTTTGAGTCCTCGGCTCGGGTGGTGGCCGCAGGCATCGGGGCCCATCGCCAGGCATGGCTCCAATCGTCAGACTTGGAGCAGTGGGTGCAGGAGAAGCTCCTGGACGTCCCCTGCCTCGGCGAGCGGCTCTTCGGCAAGCCGATGGAAGATAAGGCTGCGGAGATAGACTGAATTTATCACCAGAAACCATCTCTTGTGCAAGACCTCCATCCTAGCCCAGAAGAAGCAACAGGCCAAAAAGCCTTTCTTCCCGAGGAAGGGCCTTCCTTACCGTGGCTACCCGCCATACCCGACCATCCCTACGTCCGATCACTCCAGCGCAGGGAAAGTCCGGCTAGGGTCACCGCTAGCCGAAAGGGCCTAAAGCCCAAACCCTGGCTCCACCACAACCCGCACAGGGTTTTGACACCAGCTGCATAGCCTCTCGCCCTCCGGCGACTCGGCAGCCGGTTGGGGGGGGGGGGCCTGTCCTCTTTCATCCCTCAGTGGGCTTCCATCACCTCAGACACCTGGGTCTTCCGGGCCATCTGGGACGGCTATCACCTCTGCTTGGACAGGCTTCCCCCTCCCTTCTCCCCGGTGGAGCCGCCTCAACTCCCCACGCACCAGGTTTTCCTGCAGCGGGAACTCATCTCCCTCCTTGCCCAACGGGCGGTCGAGAAAGTCCCTCCACACCTTTGAGGTCAGGGCTTCTATTCCCGATACTTCCTTGTCCTGAAGAAGACGGGGGGGGGGGGGGGGGGTGTGTGGCCCATCCTCTACCTCCGAAGGCTAAACAAGTTCTTGGTGCGGGAGAAGTTCAAGATGCTATCACATGGCGTCCTGCTGCCCTTCCTCCGGCAGGGCAACTGGCTGTGCTCCTTGGATCTAAAAGACGCTTATGCCCACATTTTGATCCACTCCCAGCATAGGCAGTACCTGTGCTTCAGGGTGCGGGGAGAGCACTTCCAGTACAGGGTGCTCCCCTTCGGCCTCGCATCCGCCCCGCAGTTCTTCATGAAATGCCTCTCCGCAGTTGCTGCCTGTCTCAGGCGTCAGGGTGTACTGGTCTTCCCCCTACCTCGACGACTGGCTCGTCACGGGCGAGGAAACTCGGCGGTCAGCGTCTCGCATGATCCTTCTACTCTAAGGCCTGGGGTTCTTGTTCAACTATTCCAAGTCCCACCTCGAACCGGTGCAGGCTTTAGAGTTCATCGGGGTGCACCTCGATACTCAAGGGGCGACTGCATTTTTGCCAGCAGATCGCACCGACTGCCTCTGAGCCCTGGCAGTTTGGGTCCAGAGCACCCCCCCAAGTCACAGACCGGACTATGCTGCACCTCCTGGGCCACATGACCTCTACCATCCATGTGGTTCCCCGCGCCCACCTGCACATGCGGACAGCTCAGTGGTGCCTCAGGGCCCAGTGAAGCCCATCCATCAGTCACCTCAGGGACCCTGCAAGGGTCTCCGCGGCCTTTGCCTGTCCCTGGGCTGGTAGCAAAACCTCTGCAACCTCCTCCGGGGGTTGCCCTCCAGACTCCACAGCACGACATGGTGCTAACAACAGATGCTTCCCTGTTGGGGTGGGGAGCCCACTGCGGTGCATTGTGCACTCAGGGGCAGTGGTCGCCCGAGGAGTCTCAGTAGCAGATAAACTTGCTCGAGCTCCAGGCGTTTCGGTGGGCCCTGAGGGTCTTTGAGGACCACTTCAAGGGGCAGTCAGTGCTTGTGCAGACCGATAACTGCGTGGCGATGTTCTACGTCAACAAGGAAGGGGGTACCGTATCACGCTCCCTTTGCCAGGAAGCGGTCCTCCTTTTGCCTTCCGTCGGGGGATGTCCTTCAGGGCGGCCTACCTCCCGGGCCAGAAGAATGTCCTAGCGGACAGGCTCAGCAGGATTCTCCGGCCTCATGAATGGCGGCTGGATCCAGGGGTGGCCGGCTGGCTGTTTCTTCTGTGGGGGACTCCGGCAATGGACCTATTCGCCAGTCCTCAGAACGCACAGCTCCCCCGCTTCCGCTGGCCGGTGCCGCACCCAAGCAGGGAAAGCCCAGATGCGTTCCTTCTGAGCTGGTCCTCTGGCCTGCTCTATGCGTTCCCTCCCATTCCTCTCATTGCGAGGACCCTCCTCAAGGCTCAGCGGGACCAGGCATCGATGATCCTTGTGGCCTCAACAGCCCTGGTTCCTGCTTCTGCTCTGGCTGTCAACTGAGCCTCCTGTCCCCCTGGGCTCTGCCCCTGGCCTGATAATGCAGGAGGATGGATGGGTGCAGCACCCGAACCTGGCCTCCTTATCCCTCATGGCCTGGCGGCTGAATGGGTCTCACTAGCTTCTCTGGGTCTACCGGAGGAGGTCGAGGAGATCCTCCTCGCGCTAAAGTCCTTGATTAGACAAGCCTATGCCTTCAAGTGGCGGTGCTTCTTGGTCTGGTGCTCCGGGCTTCAGATCGACCCATTCTCTTGTCCCACTCGATGGGTCCTTCAGTATCTCCTCCATCTCTCGAGGGAAGGTCTGAAGTTGAACTTCGTCAGGGTGCATTTGAGCACCATCTCGGCGAATCACCTCCCTATTGAAGGAAAACTCCCCTCAGGGCAGCCTTTGGTCTCCTGCTTTATGCGGGGTCTCTTGCTATTCAAGCTGCTCATCCGGCCTCCCGTGGCAGAATGGGACCTGAAGATGGTGCTCATACAGCTTACGCGTCCATCCTTTGAGCTGATGGCGATGTGCTCACTTCGGCATCTCTTCTGGAAGGTGGTCTTCCAGGTGGTGCTGACCTCGGCCCGCCGAATCAGTGAGGTGCAGGCTCTCATGGCTGAAGCTCTTTACACCAGGTTTTGTAGGAATAGGGTGGTCCTCCGTACCCATCCCAAATTCCTGCCTAAGATTGACTCTGGTTTCCATCTCAACCAGGAGATAGTCTTACCAACTTTCTTCCCGAGATCCCATGCCAACCAGGCGTCGGTGACTTGCTCTTGACTGCAAGAGAGCTCTTGTCTTCTATCTGCAGCGCACCCAGGCTCATCGCAAGTCTGACCGACTCTTTGAGACTTACAATCCCAATCAATAGGGGCAGGTAGTCACCAAACACATCCTCTCCGTTTGAGTGGCGGACTGCATCACCTTCGTCCATGCGAAAGCGGGTGTCCCTTTTGGTTCGGTGAGTCACCGCACACGGGGTCCGGGCCAAGGTGGCCTTGCTGCCCTCGCTGCATGTGGTGCCCCTGCAGGACATTTTCCGGGTAGCGACCTGGTCTTCAGCAAACACCTTCGCTGCACTCTACTGCCTGGAGAGGGAGTCCCATCGGGACAGCACCTTCGGCCAGGCTGTGCTCCGTAATCTGTTTGGGGTTGTCAGACGGCTGCCTGGGTGAGAATGTTCACAGTCTTGGCAAGTGCATATATCAATATGATTTGCAAGGGATTGTGGGAAATGCAGTCCATTCACACCAGACACAGCTGCTCACAATAATTAGTTGTGCTTAAGTGTAAAGCCAATAAGATATTTATTTATGGGGTTATTTCTCCCAACACAGATATGCTTGGTAGCACATAAATCAGGTTACTTGCTTTCAGTGTTAAACTTGGAAAAACAAAATCAGGAAAACAACATTGGAACTTATCAGGCAATCAAAGCAAAAGAAATAAGACCTGGTTGATAACAAACTGGTCTTTTCTGTAGGCTTTAGCTAATATTTTCTTAGCATGTATCAAACAGCAAACAAAATCCACAAAGAAGAGAAAAACTGTTCTTTTCAGGTTAACTTCTTATATCTTCCCACATAGATTCAGAAGTGATTCCCTCAGAGCTCACAAGCAATTAGGTAAGGCTCAATTGCTAGCAGTTACCCAGCTGAAACCCCTTAGCTGGCTTGCTTTCTACTGCGTGGCTAAAAATCCTACTCAGGAGCTTTTCTGAGCAGATTAAAGAACAAGTTTGTATTTCTTTGTGATGGTTGCTGTACTTTGTAACAGAAAATTACCAAAGGAGTTTAGACAGAGAGCAGTCCATGTAAATACATTCTTCATCTGCAATCACTCCCCCTTCTTCAACAAGCATGGGTTCAATATCATGGATTGGCACAGATGAATCTCCCAATGGAGCACTTTCAGGAGAATACTTGTTTCCCTGCTGTCTTTCAAGGTTATAGCTAGGGCATAGATCAGTGTTCATACCTGAGCTTCCATTGCTGTTAGAGTTCCTCTCTATATAGCCTGGCCAGTATGTAGTCCAGTTCTTATGTCCAGCCTTCCAATCCAGATCCCTGGATACTGGATCTCTCTTCACATACCTTCTGGCACGGGTCTTAGGGTCCCTTCCACGTGCAGCCGTCTCCCTCACAGGTACCGTCTGGAGATTCCTAGCTCTGCAGCACCATTCCTCTGGCTTTCCCCAGTCCAGTGGTGTATGCTGGCCCTTGGAATGCCTCCCAGTATACGTACTGCTCCAGACTCCTCTAGACCTCCCAAAGGCTTTTCTCTTCCTTCTTCCAAAGGGTTTCTTGCCCTCTCTGTCCGTCCGGTTTGGCTTCTGCTTCTGATGATCCTCCAGATGAAACTGAGGATGAGGATATCCAAGTTGATCATGAAGATGATGAGGATTCTGAGGATAATTCTGAGGATAATTCTCTGTAGAATAAACTCTACCTTTATTCTGCTTAGATGAGTGCTCCACCCTAACACAGCGCAGCTGTGCTGAATCAGGCCCTGCCCTTTGAGATGAGTGCTTAGGGATTACCTCATAGCCCTCCTGATTGAACACACGTTTCCCCACTTCAGCTCCTCTAATGGCTGTTGGAAACCTGGTGCATTCTGGGACTGGTAGTCTTTTATGGGAAAATTCTGTTTTCTTATTTCTACCAGAACTGACAGGTTGCTTGTTCAGAGTCACTTCACCTTTCCTATAGCTCCTTCCTGAGCTATGATAAGCTTCCTTATCACAGGGTATAAGCAACTCCTGCCCCTCCGACCCTTCTTCACGGCTGCTGAGGACTTTGCCCCGAGGACCCGAGTACTTGTGCTCCTTCAGGCATTGGCTTCTTCTCATGGCCTCGCAGAGGCGCTTTTTGGTTACAGGTTCGGTAGCCTGTAGCTGGGGAGTCCCATAAGTGAGGACTGACTTCCTAATTGTTCCTGGAGAAAGCATAGTTACTCACCTGTAATGGGTGTTCTCTAGGGACAGCAGGAATCGGTCCTCACTACCCTCCCACCTCCCCTGATGAGTTGCTGGATTTTTATTCTTTCCTTGCCATCTGCTTGGTAGGGTTCAAGCTAAGGGACCTGACTGAGCAAGATGGCACCCTTGGGCGGGAAGAGGATCACGCATGCGTGGCAGCAATCCCAAAGGCTTTCTTTGAAAGCTGGGGAATTGCTCTGCACAGGCTCCGTTGGTGCCGATGTCACCAATAAGTGAGGACTGATTCCTGCTGTCTCTGGAGAACACCTGTTACAGGTGAGTAACTACGCTTTTTCAGCCCTATGAAAATCTGAAGAGACCAGGAAGATTTGAGAGGAAAGATTTGATTTTGCTCATGAGCAGCCATCCTTGGGGGTGCATTTCTCACTAGAGCGCGATGCAGGGAGGCTCCACTTGGGTCACCCTTAAAAACTGGTGCTCTTCTTGAGTGCCATAGGAGGAGGGAGATTCGTGTTCAGCTACCTGTACTTATTTTGTTAAGGACACTTTGAGCAGCCCAATGATTTGGAAAAGGAGTTCTGGGTAGATTCTTCAAGCCTCACACAACCTCGGTAGCACCTTCCTTCTCCTCCTTCCCTCTCCTCTCCCCTGAAGATTTGAAGAGGGCTCTTCATAAGTATGTGACTGCATGTTTTGCAACAGGGAAGTAGCACTGAGCCGACTTGGTTTTTACCTGCCCTAGGATCCCTGGTGGTAAGTACCAAAAGCTAAGCCTATCTGTCTCTCTTGTTTGTGGGAGTTCCCAGCTTCATTTTTTGTTGGGGCTAAGTCTGGTTTGGGCCACGCAAGGCATCTGCTGGATCGGTGTTTGTGTTCTCCTGCCTTACCTAACTGCCTATGTGCACTGCTTGTGCTTCTTGCACTTTGCTGTGTTCCTTCCGTGCCTCCCCTGATGTGCACACAAGGGCTGCACAGTCATTGCACACCACCGGTACACATCTGTCCATTTGGTTTCTGCATGTGTAGCCATGGTCTGCACACTGCTAGCACGCGTGGCTTTGTCTGTGTGGACTTGGCGTGTGGTGCAATGTGCCAGCTTAGTGCACCTTCATCCTTCCTTGCCTGACTGCTTGTGGCATTGGAGTTGCTTATGCCACCTTTTGAAGCAGTGCTGCCTGTGTCTATGGAAGTAGAGAATATTGTCACTGAATTCTGGTGTCTGCTCTGCTTGCATGGAGGCTATGGGTGTACCTTTTAGAAGGCCCATCTCAACCTTTTATAACCAGGAGAAGTGAGTGCTCCGGACTTATCTTCACTGCTGTCAGCAGTGGACATTGCCCTGAAGAAGGATGAATGTCAGGCCTACCATCTCGGCATGCTCTCTTCTGGACATTCCCCTTTTCAGAAGGGGTCTTCACCTGCCGCAAGCTTGGTCTTTATAGTGTGGTAATGTGGACCATTTTTGGGTGTTCTCAATCTTCTTTTTTCTGCCCACTCCAGAGGACGGACAGCAGATGAGTCACAGCCCAGTTTGGTCTCCGCCTGTTAAGTGTTCTCGGTGATAGTTGGAGTCTGGAGATTTGGATCAACTGTCCCTTTTTGCCGAGACCCGCAGTCCAGTCCTAATGCATTGGATGCTGATTCTGGCCTGGAGGACGAATTGTCTTCTCACTCTGAAGATCATGAGTCTGTTTGTTCAGGAAAGACAAATTGATTGACCCTCCAATGATTGAACAAGGTCCACAGATTCATCCTTTCTTGCAGGGGTTTTAGAAGTCCAAGACAGCCTTTGCCTTTTCTGGAGGTTATAAAGAGCATGATACTCTTGGAGTACGCTTGGATACTTGTCAGACTCCCCCATTGAAGGGGCTGAAAGTTTTTTTTTTTGCAGGAGGCTTTATGCCCTGCTCAGGAGGATCACCCCAAGTGGATTAACATGCTGAGAGTGGATGCACAGCTTACAGCGGTGACAAAGTAGACATCCATTTCAGTGGAGGGCAGAAGGGTCCTGAAGGACCCTCTGATCATAAGGTGGACAATGTCTTGAAGAATCAGTTTGCATTCTTTGCTGTTATCCTTCAGTTGACAGTGTGTATAGGTCTGCTGCTTCTCTTGGGGTCAGCTACAGCCTTTTGGTCAGACGCTATGAATGATCTTGTCCACTTGGCTTGTTCTGTTGACTGTGGCACAATGTTGGATATGGCTCTGCGATTTGGATGGTGGATTCACCCTCCCAAGTCCTGATTGACTTAGCTCGCCTTTAAAGGGGGGCTCTTGATTGCGGCAGACTTGGATGAGTACATACCTCATCACTTCCTGGAGGATAGGCCAAAAGGGCCTGGAAGGCTGTCTTTGTCTTCTGCTTCTCCTCCTCCTTCGCCTTTTCGTGGTCCTCAAGAGTCCCAGGACTCCAACACAGCCAAAGGTGTGCCGCCTCCCGTCTAGTGAAGTGGCAGCTTGGGGGCCCATTAGTGGATGCCTCCAGTGGGTGGCAGGCTGTGCATTTTTCTTCCAGGCATGAGTCTGGATCGCAGAGGATCGCTGGGTGTTACACTTTTCAGCACTGTTATATTCTGGAATGTAAATAGTCTATTTTGGACCCTTTATCTCTTCTTGTGGCTCTGTGGCCAAGAGCTGCAGTTCAATGTGCACTGGACAGACTTCTCAGTCTGAGCGGTGGTCCCAGTATCCCTGACTGACCAGTGCCAGGTTCGATACTCCATCTACTTTGTGGTGCCAAAGAAAGACTTGATTTTTGGCCAATCCTCAATCTCAAAGGAGTCTATGCCAATAATGCATACCCTTCACTTCTGTTTTGGAGACCCTGCAGTCAGTGATTCAGATGGTATGCTGCAGAGAGTTCCTCCCATATCTGGATTTAGCTGAGGATTACTTCCACATCCCTATCCAAGAGGATCAATAGCGATTTTTTTTCTTTTTTCAGTTCGCCACTCTCTCCTTTTGACTTCTCCATCGCCCCAAGGACGTTCTCGAAAGTGAAGGTGGTGGCTGCTGTGCCGAGACACCAGGGGATCTTTGTCCGTCCATGTCTGGATGACTGACTCCTCTGAGCCAGGTCGCAGCCATAGTGTCTTGGGTTTCGGCCTAGTGCAGTTCCTAGAGAGTCTCGGTTAGGTGATAGATTGAGGAAAGAGCCACTTGGTGTTTCCAAATCACTAGAATATCTCTACATGTTAAAATACTCAGGCAGAGTCTTCCTACCCGAGGATAGAGTAAACAAGTTGTTGGCTCAATTGGCAGCCGCCTGATCTCAACAGCCTCTGAGTTTAGGATTATCTGCAACTTTTCAGCTTGATGGTGGTGGCCTTCAACTTAGTTCCTTGGGTGGGAGCTCATAGGAGGCCCCTCCAGAAGTCCTTGTTTTCTCCGTGGTCTCCCAGCTTTCAGGTCAGGCTGTCCCTCCATCCATCCAGAGATGGTGGCAGAAGCTGCTTCACCTGAGGAAGGGATGTCACTGGATTATCACTCATGGCTTCTCCTGATGACGGATGACAGCCTGTTTGGCAAGGGAGCTCATTGTGAGACCCAGTCAGTTTAAGGTCATTGGAACAGCCGCAAGGTGGAATGGCCCATCAACCACCTCGAGGCAAGGACCATTCGGTTGGCCTTTTTTTGCCCTTCTGGATCCTGGTCAGGGGCAAAGCGGTCTGAGTTTTAATAGGCTGACTTCAATTGACAAGGGGGCACGAAGAGTGCTGGAGTAGCTCTGGAGATGACCATCCCGTTTTCCTGAGCAGAAAGGAGCCTACTAGCTCTATTGGTGTAACACATCACTAGAGTCAACAACGTGGAGACAGACTCTTTTGTTCACTACTTATGTGTATCTTGCCACCATCCTACAGTAGTCGCCAGTTTTGTGGTGATCTTAGTCTTGATTAGATTGTAAGCTTTGAGCAGGGACTATGTCCTACATCTATATGTATAGCTCTGTGTAGGCCTTGTAGTGCTGTACAAATGATTACTAATAGTAGTAGTAGTTGCACTCCCGATCCCAGGCAGTGGGAACTGAGTTGAATGACTTATCTGTAGGTTGTGCACCACTGGGGTCATCCCAAGATGATCTGATGGCGACCTGGTCCAGTACGAAAGCGGAACATTTTTGGCATAGATTGCTCTAGTTCAGCCCTGTCTGCAGTGTAGTCTGCTGCATTTCCTCCATGGCCGCTAGTGGGTCTTGTACTTTGACATCTTGAACAGCATTCAGAATTTTTATTTTTTTTTAAAGGAAAACTATTTATCAATCTTACAGGAAACCTTGTACTCCTAATAGCATATTACATGTAATACTATGAATATTCAACTTACTCCTTACATAACCTTTTCTCACTTAACCTTATATTGCATTAACTTGTCACATTCCACATAAGCATTGTAACCAACCAGTCTCATACAATACCAATGCCCCCTCCCCAAACTTCCTTCCCAGTCTTACAAATTCCCCCTTTAAGCTGTAAACCTAATACCTCATTTCCTTTCCGTACTGCCCCCTATCATTATTCCCCCTCCCCCTCCTTTAAGCACCCGCCACAACCTCCCCCAATTCACTTCAAATGTATCCCCCTTCTGCTTTCTAGCCGCCGTTAATTTTTCCATCAGGATTATGTGTCTTAATCTACCTTCGAAGTTCCCCATAGAGGGAGCTTCTTTCTGCTTCCATGCAGCTGCCAACGCACACCGAGCAGCGCTGAGGCAGGCCATTATAATTCGCCCCCCTTTCCTCTGACCTTCCCCCCACCAAGATAGTAAATAAATACCTGGTACCATATCCATTTCCTCCCCTATCTTATCACTTATCCATTTTTGCATCATACCCCAATATGCTTGAATCTTTTCACATTACCACCATATATGCCAGAATGTACCCACCTCCCCACAGTCCCTCCAGCATGCTGGTGCTACGCCTGGGTACATCTTATGCAGTCTCTCTGGGGTGTAGTACCATCTGTACATAATTTTATAACTATTTTCTCTTACGCTGCTGGACCATGGAGCCCTCTTAATCTGCTCCCATATCTGCTTCCAATTGCTGGGAGTCAACAGTACCCCTAATTTTTTCTCCCACTCCTTCATGTATCAAAATTTCACTCCCTCCCCCCCCCTCCTTACACCCTTATACAATTCCGATATCAACTCCTTCGTTCCCTCTTTCCCGAACCATATGGCTTCTATAGCTGACAGCCCCCCCTCAAACCCTCCCCTTCTCCTGTAGCCCTGTAAGGAAATGTTTCACCTGTACATAGGCAAACCTATCCTTTTCCTCCAGCCCGTATCCATCCTTTTACTTCCTCAAAGCTCATCACCACTTCTTCCTCCATCATTTGAAAAAAACATTCCAGCCCTTTACTCATCCAACCATCATAGGTTTCCCCCCTCCCATCCCGGATTGAAAGCTTTACACACCCTCCATGGGGACACCAATGAGAACCCCGACCCCTAGCCTTGATATCCTGAGCTCTAACGCCGTCCCACACCTCTACTACCTGTCTTATAGCCGGTGAGCCTATCCCCAGTGCCCTCCTATCTTGCTTTGTCGCCCACAGCTATGCTGCCAACCTACCTCCCTTAACATACTCTTTTTCTAACGCTACCCCTAGCTTAACCTGCCCTTTCCCCCTCCAATTCATTACATGGCGGATCTGTGCTGCCCTATAGTAATCCCTAAAATTAGGCACTCCCAGCCCCCCCCCTCTGTCCTTGTCGCATACATAACCTCCCTCGCAATCCTCAGGGGCTTCTTTTTCCAGATATATTGAAAAACCTTCCTCTGCAGTGCCCTCAATGCCCCATCCGGCACTTTCACTGGTAATACCTAGAATAAATATAAGATCCGTGGTAGAATTATTCATTTTAACCCCTGCTATCCTTCCAAGCCAGGATACGTCTGAGTTCATCCAGCAATCCAAATCCTTAGCAATTTCTCCCAACACTATTGGGTAATTCACCTGATATATATCCCCATATCGCAACGGTATCTGGACCCTAGGTATCCCACCGATTTCTTAACCCACTTCATCGAATAATCCCTTTTTAACTGCTTCTCCACCCTCTTGGGGACTGAAATATTTAACACCTCCGTTTTATCCCTGTTCATTCCTCTGTCTCCACATCGTCTAGTAGGGGGACACAACCCACTTGTTGCACTGTCTAGCAGGACTCAAAAGGACATCTGGTAAGAAAAATGTCACCTTTGAATGTCTTTCTTTTGACAGGAATTGTAGTTAATTTGCACAATGAAGTTCTGCATGACTTTTTTTTTTTTTTTTAAACTTTATGTGGAAATTCAGTTCCAATCTGCCATGTAAATGCTATGACTATTTTTAAACTTAGGGATGAAATTTAACATATCTTCCTTTTAACAGGCATGGCTGGGCAGAAGCATTTGCAGGTATACGAAGTCCTCATGTAAAATACATTTGTCCACATGCGTAAGTAGGTTTTCTTTTTGTTTGTTTTTTTTAATGTTTATTTGGCTTTGTAAGGTTTCATTACTTCTCTTATTACCATCTTTCTCAAATTTAGAAAATAATTCTTGTTTCTCTCACATCTTTTCTTTCCCGTAATTATATTTGATGCATCCCAAGGAGGAGTCTGATATGGAAACAAAATTTATATGTTGTTGGTGTTTGATTGCATGTTCTTGTAACCATGTCTAATGACTTACTGAAAAGTTTACCTAATTCAGTTTGATCACACGTTTATAAATATATTTGTCTGGATTTAGCTCATACCATTTCATTGGTAGATCAAGGTGAGTTAGATTCAGTTGCAGTAGGTTCTGTCCCCAGAAGAATTAGAACCTGTACCTGAGGCAGAAGAGGGTGAAGTGGCTTGCTCAAAGTCAGAAGGAGTATTTTGCAGGATTTATTCCCCTGAGAAACCAGGAAAGCAAGGGTTCAACAGCCAGGGAGAGAACACCCCACACCAAAGCACCAAGCAGAAAAAAACACAGCAGGGGAAATGCCAGGACTCCAAGGAGTTTGTCAAAATTTTATTATCGTAACACCAGGGGTTATTTCATAAACCACAGGAACATAAAACACTTCAGGTTCCTGTAAAACAATGCTACTTTGCAGCTAATTACAGTTGTCTTGCATAAAAAATGCCCTAGTAATGAGCTGTAGTGACTTCTTTCTGAAACAAAACAAAGTGCTTTCTGTTTTGTTTCAGAAACATTACTGCAGCAGAATGTTGTTTCCCACACTTAACTGCCAGGCCTCTAGTGTAAAGCTATTGAAACTAGGGCGCCAGGTTAGGTTGGAAGTACAGCGACGCGTACAGTTAAAGCATTGGCATGGTAACCCACATTGATGGTGGCAGTTCTTTATATTAAGAGAAGTACGACAGTGACATGCATATCTATTTTAATATAAATTTGAGCTGTAGCGTGTTGACTGATGGAGGTCTGATTTATTAAATATGGGGGTCATTTTAGAAGCCCTATTTGTGCTTTGGGCATCTGAAGATGGGCACGGAGATGTTCAAAGCACAGAGATGTCTTCCAGAGCCATTTTAGAAGCTAGCTCTGGGGACGTCCCCAGAGTGAGGATATCAAACTCTGAACAGGGGCATGGTGGAGGCGTTCCCAGGAACAGAGATGTCTCCACCTGATCTCAGAAATGTCATTAACATCTGGCGTCGTGTCTAAGTTTAGATCAGCTTCAGGCACAAACAAGCATCTGAAAAGTGCTTATTTTGGCTGAAAAAAAAACCCCAGAGGGTGTAGAGAAGGTATTTCATCATCCCCTGTACTCCAGCATAATGTCAAGGATAGTAGCAGCAACAGCATGTCAATGATAACAGCATGTGGAGAGGAATTTTAGAAGAGACGTCCAAATGCAATCTGGGATGTCTAAGCCAAAATATTTGAAATATAGTTCTGGGGACATGTATGTAGATGCAAATGTCCGTATCTGGCACATCCACATTTTTGAAATTGCCTACACCAAGACCATTAATCAAAGTGATACTAACAACTTATTCCATTCTATTGGCTCAGCTATAGAAAATAATCTGTTCTTGTATTCACTCAAATATACATCACGAATAGATGGGTCATCAAGTTGACTATTCATTGATCTTGGTGAATATACAGATTTATAAATCTGTATCACTGTACTGAAATAAATGGGGAGCTAAATCACTCAATGCTTTAGGTATGAAGATCAAAACTTTAAATTTTATTCTCCAGGCTACTGGAAAATCAGTGCAGTGCACATAAAATTGAAGAGATGTTCTGACAGAGACCTGAAAGCAAGCGGTGCTGCTTAGTTCTGGACTCTGCAATACTCAGATAAACCCCATCAGGAAGATCCAGATGTAGTGAATTTACAATTAATTTTTGACATAACTATTTCGTGCTGGGTCATCCTAAAAATACAGGCATCAGCTTCCAATGTTTACTCAACATTTTGTAATTTGAAATAGGAAGATCTAACCACTTCATAAATTTGTGGCATCATAGACAAGGAGGAATCCGAAGTCACACCCAAACAGCTACCTTTTGAAACTGAGATAACAGAGGAGCCAATCCTCAAGGAAAACGCTATCAATAAAAAGCTTTCCCACAGATTTTATTTGGAGCTTCATAGATATACCAGACATGAATCTATCTATCCCCCCAAGTATTGAACTTCAGATCATTTATTTTTATTTGTGTTTTTATATACCGCCCCTTCCAGAGATCGAGAGTGGTTTACAATTAACAAAACAAAACTTCTACATTAAACTTGTATCATATAGGTTCAAGAGTATCCATTAATCTTAATTGGACTGGCCTAGCCATGACATCCATGCTCAGTAACCAACAAATCCTCAGATATTTTTTTTTTTTTTTTAGGTTCAGTACAAAGTTGTCATTTAACCAATGGATAATTTTTATGGTCAGTCTGCTTCATGGGAGAATAGCACACATCACTTTTTGCTGGTAGAACATTTTAGTGTCATTAGCATATTAAATATTGGAGGCCGAGATCCATAATAATCTTTACATAATGGAGAATATAGAAATTGAACAGGGTTGCTAAGAGGATGGACCCTTGAGAAACCTCCCCCCTCTTTGGGCAAAACTATCCAGTCTGAACTTTAGTGTTTTAATTGTGAATCCTTTGTATTTGAAACTTTAGGGGGAAACCTCCCAAAAAACTGAACAAATTTGGTGCCATCCCATCAATACAAAAATGAGCTAGTCAGTAAGGTTTAAACAAGGGCACAAAGGAAGCAGGACACACTAAGCCGTAGGATGCTTTGAGTATCCACGAGGACTCCCTACATGTGTTTCGGCCTAAGCCGCCTTCAGAGGATAACCTCTCTAAAATAAAAATTGCATTCAAATTAATACATAAATATGATAAAGTATATATTAAAAATGTATATTATACAAAACAAATCAATAAAAAATAAAAACAAATACAAAAACAAAATTGAAACAAAACCAAATCTCGCCAAAGAGGCAGTTAAAAATGAAGACGACAAACAAATTTCATCCAGTCAAGTACATGAAATTGTATAAAGGTGATGTAAAACAAACTGACTCAATCAGCAGAGCAAAAAGAAGAAACAATAATAGACAGCAATACAGAACAATAAAAATGTCAGAAGTGAAAGGATACACCTATGGCATATACCACCACAGTAGGGATACTAACACACACACTCCACGTTATGAACAGTCTATAAAAACCTGTGGAACACACACATAAAAATGAACTAAGATCATCTGGTAACAGATGTATAGCTCCCAAAAGATATTAGAAAGTGATCACAATGCAACATATCTGTAAATACCCTACTTCATAGAAAGCTCAGATACAGAAAGTGGAGCAGTTGCAAAACATATATTGGATACTATATGCCCATATTTCAGTCACTTAAGACGAGGGGCAGACACCATCACAGTCCAAGGTGGAACTAGGTATGTAGGTGCAGTCAAAATTGCCAGAAGCAGTCATGTTTTAAATGCAAGATGTGTTGACACAGAAAACAAACACCATCGGGGAGCTGGAATTATTCAGGTATTGGGATCTCAGAAACAAAGTCTTGGAAACACTTAGAAATAAATAAATCGAGAACACAGGACTAAAAATTGCATTGTAAAGTGCTCAGATGTGAAAGTGCTTATTGTAAAGCGCTAATCTTTAAAAATGGGTACACTGTGGCCTAGTAAAAATGCTATTAAGATGGAGAGGAGAAGGGAACAAAAAAGCTGAGTTACAAAATACTAGTTCCTGAGCGGTCCTCCAGTTTAGTCCTCCACATCCGGGTAGTGCACCTCTTCCTGCAGCATGGAGACTGGACCAATCAGAATCTTCAACACCCCAGGGTATATGCTGCTGGATCTCCCATCAGCCCCCAGTGTGTCCAGTCTCCAGCAGCAGGAAGTCATGTGAGCCCGCCTGGCTCACTTAGGGACTTCTTAGCAGCACTACTTAGCCTTTCTTAGCAGTTGTTTATTTTCTTTCTATTTACCTTTCTTTTATTTTGTATGGGCCTGTCACTTTAAAAAAAAAAAAAAAAGAAAAAAAAAGAGGAACGAGCCGAGCCGTCACTGCCCTTCTCTCCTTTGCCTGGGGCAATTGCTCAGCGGTGCTTAGATCGCTCCCCCTTGACAGTACGGGGGAAAGATCTCTTCTTCCGGCAGCACCTTCTTTATGATTGAGAGGGTTTGCTCCAGAGTTTTCAGCGGCAGCGCACAGCTCTGCGGGCTGCTCGGCTCTCCATTTATTTCTTGGGCCAGCCGGTCAATCTGCTGTACTCCGCTCTAGATTCGAGCGGTTTCTGCGATCTCGGTCACTTTTTTCAGCCGCGGTAAGTGGGAACTTGCCCTGCCATCAGTTTCCTTTGTTCTTTGGTTAATTTCTTTATTTTTGATATCGTTGTGTTTTTCCCGCCGTTTTTCGTTGGTCCGGCGGCCATTTTCTAAGCTCTTTTTTTGCCACGGGCTGTTTCTTCTTCTTAGGGGTTTTTAACTTTCACTCCTTGGCGTTTTGGGAGGCATCTTCCTTTTGTACTTTGTTTTCTATTTGTCTACAACTTAAAAAAAAAAATAAAAAACTATAAAGAAAAATGGAGTCAGGATACAGTTTGCTTAATTTATTTCTCTATCCCTTTGGCTGGTTCTAGGCATCTCCCCCCTCCTTGGGGTGGTGTTAGATGTCCTCAAGGCCCCAGTGCGTGGTCTGCGGGTCACGCAGAGGTACTGTATCAGACTCCGGCATCTGCAGGGGCTGCGCTGCTGCGTCTGTGGATATGGAGCAGCAATTGGAAGGTAGAGCTGTGGCAGATCCCGTGGACCCTTCCCTGCTGCCTGAGGGGGACACTTCGCTTGGTGCTATTCTTCCCCAGGCGCCACTTGTTCCTAGGGCGCAGGGGTCGGCCTTGCCGGGGACAGAAACAGAGTCTTCTTCTTCCTTGGCGGCTTTCTCCTCCTTCTTATGCATCAAGCCTTTCAATTGGGACGTTTAGGTAGAACTTCTGACGCTTTCCTGGTGCCACCCCCTTTACCGTCTCTTAAAGCGGAAGGGACCGGTCGGGGTTTCCCCAGACCTACAAAACGACTTTGCTCCTCAGACGTCGGACAGGACGATTTGGAGTGGCAAGATGTGGACCCAGGAGATGGAGTCTGAGGATGTCTTGGAGGATCTCGAGGAAGGGGAGATCCCGGAGCCCGAGGATCAGGCTCGTATCATTAGTCTTTCGTAAGGAGGAACTGGTTCCTCTTATCACGGAAGCCCTTCAGACTCTCAATCTCGCAACAGCGCCTCCGACTGAGGAGCAGGGGTTAGAAGATCCTCTCATCCAAGCGGTCCGGGATTCTCAGGTAGTGTTCCCGGTACATAGGTTGGTAGATCAGATGATTCAAGCAGAGTGGGATCAGCCTGAGGCGCGTCTGAAGGGTTTTCGGACTATGCTCCGCCTCTACCCCTTAGCAGACAAGGACAAAGAGAAATTTAAGTCCCCTAGAATAGATGCAGCGGTGTCGGCAGTGACCAAGAAAACCACCATCCCGGTTGAAGGCAGTGCTGCCTTGAAGGATACTCAAGACAGGAAGGTCGATGGCTTGTTGAAACGGGCTTTTGAGACAAATGCCTTGTCGTTGCAGGCATCTATTTGTGGGGCCTGGGTGGCTAGAGCCTGCCTTAGGTGGGCTCAGCATTTGCGTCAGGACTCCAGTTTAGACCAGCAAGGTTTGCTCGAGGTCACCAGGTTGGAGACTGGTTCAGCTTATTTGGCGGACGTTCATTATGATTTAATCCGGGCGTTAGATAATAGTATGGCTTCCTTAGTGGCAGCCCGCAGATCCATCTGGTTGCGTAATTGGGCGGCCGACGGGTCTTCCAAGTCTCGGCTCAGTAAACTTCCTTTTAAGGGCAGATTGTTGTTTGGTGACGATCTGGACAAGTTGGTAAAGGATCTTGGTGAGTCCAAAGGCGGCCGACTCCCGGAGGATAAGCCTAAGTTGGGGAGAGGTATGCCGGCTTCCCGAGGTCAATTTCGGGACTTTCGGAGGTTTCGGTCCTCTCGTCTTTGGAGTTCTCAACGTGGCAGATTTGGATCCAGGTCTCCGGCTTTCCGGGGGTTTCGAGGGGTGGGCAGAGGGTTCTTGGCTGCGTCCTCTTCCTCGTCCTCTTCCTTTGGTCGCAAACCGCAATGAAGCGCGGTGGGCCCGGGAGGGAAACCTGGTGATCGGAGGATGTCTTCGACACTTTCTTCCTTCTTGGGTCCACATTACTTCAGATCAGTGGGTGCTCGAGATTATCCGAGACGGTTATGCATTGGAGTTTGCATCCCCGCTCCAGGACTCTTTCGTACTTTCTCCCAGCAAAGGTCAACTGAAGGAGTCGGCGATTCGTTTAACCTTGAATCGTCTGGTGGAATTGGGAGCGGTAATTCCCGTTCCGGAGTCCGAGCGTGGGGAAGGTCGTTACTCCATTTATTTCGTGGTGCCAAAGAAGGATGGCTCCCTCCGTCCTATCTTAGACCTCAAAGGTGTGAATCGGTGTCTCCGGGTGCCTCATTTCCGCATGGAAACTCTCAAATCCGTCATGGTGGCGGTTCGTCTAGGGGAGTTTTTAACGTCTCTGGATCTCTCGGAAGCCTATCTGCATATTCCGATCAGACCGGTACATCAGAAATTTCTACGCTTCGCTTTTCCCTGGGGTCACTTCCAGTTTCAGGCCCTACCGTTTGGGCTCGCTACCGCTCCACGCACCTTCACCAAGATCATGGTGGTGATAGCGGCAGCCTTAAGGAAAGAGGGTGTTTTAGTTCACCCTTATCTCGACGATTGGTTGATTCGAGCAAAGTCCGAAACGGAGAGCTTACAGGCCACGGACAGGGTCGTTCGTCGTCTTCAGAGTCTCGGCTGGGTAGTCAATGCAAAAAAGAGTCACTTGGTTCCCTCGCAGTCCCTCGAGTATCTAGGAGTGGTTTTCGACACGGCGCGGGGGTTGGTGTTTTTGCCGGTGCGCCGTGCCCAGGCCTTACACCGTCTGGTGCGCACATTCTTGGGGATTCCTACTCCATCCGCGTGGTGGTACCTGCAGTTCTTGGGAACCATGGCGTCAACGTTGGAGGTGGTGCCGTGGGCCCGATTCCACATGCGTCCGCTTCAGAGAGCCCTGCTACATCGCTGGTCGAACCAGTCCGATTCCTTAAACCGCCGGTTGCCCTGCCCGAGGCGGGTTCGGCTGTCGTTGCGGTGGTGGCTCCGCATGAAGTCACTACAGGCGGGGATGCCCTTGGAGCAGCCGGTGTGGCTTCCGTTGTTGACGGATGCGAGTCTGTCGGGCTGGGGGGCCCACTGCCAGGACAACTTTGCGCAGGGGACGTGGACAGCCAGGGAGGAGTCGTGGTCAATCAACCGCCTCGAGCTCCGAGCGGTGCGACTTGCGCTGCAGGCCTTCGAGGTGTCTGTTCGGGGGAAAGCAGTACGGGTCCTGTCGGACAATTCGGCAGCGGTAGCGTATATCAACCGTCAGGGCGGCACGGGCAGCGCGGCCATGGAGGAGGAGGCGGAGGCGCTCTTCGTCTGGGTGGAAGTACGCCTTCTCGCCATTTTGGCAGCGCACATCGCCGGAAAAGACAATGTGATGGCGGACTTTCTCAGCAGAGTGCAGGTAGACTCCGGAGAGTGGGAGCTGCACCCGCAAGTATTTGCTCAAATAGTTCGTCGCTGGGGACCTCCGCTCATGGACCTCATGGCCACCTTCCAGTCGGCAAAGACGAGTCGGTTTTTCAGCAGAAGAAGAGAACGCATGTCCGAAGGGATCGATGCTCTCATCCAACCATGGCCCGCCCTCGGTCTGCTGTATGTCTTCCCTCCGTGGGCGTTGGTCGGCAGAGTGGTCCAGCGTATCGAGGCGCACTGCGGAAAGGTTTTGCTGGTGGCTCCAGACTGGCCCCGACAGCCTTGGTACGCGGATCTGATCAGACTTCTCGACGGAGTTCCCTGGAAGCTCCCTCCCCTGGCAGATCTGTTAGTTCAGGGTCCGCTGCACATGCCGCAAGTGGATCGATTCTCGTTTACGGTATGGCCATTGAAAGGGCTCGGCTAAGGAAAAGGGGCTATTCGCCTGCGGTCATTGCCACCCTCCTACGGGCTCGAAAACCTTCCACCTTGCTAGCGTATGTACGGGTTTGGCACATTTTTGAAGATTGGTGCTCCAGGCATCAAGTTCGGGCGTCGACGGCTTCGGTCGCTGCTGTTCTCAATTTCTTGCAGGATGGTTTCGACAAAAGTTTGGCGGCCAGTTCTCTGAAGGTTCAACTAGCAGCTATCGCTTGTTACAGAGGAAAGATTCACGATGTTCCTCTGGGAACACACGCTGATGTGCAGCGTTTTCTTAAGGCACTTTTTCGGTTGCGACCATCGCGCAGAGTGTCCATTCCCACCTGGGATTTGAATCTGGTTTTGCAAGCGCTAGTTCAGAAGCCGTTTGAGCCTCTTCGTCAGGCGTCAGTTAAGGATTTAACTTTGAAGACGGTGTTTCTGGTGGCTATTTGCTCGGCGAGGCGCATTTCGGAGCTGCAGGCTTTGTCTTGCAGACCTCCGTTTCTATCTTTTTCTGCGGATAAGGTCGTTCTGCGGCCAGTTCCTTCCTTTCTGCCTAAAGTGGTGTTTCCTTTTCACGTTAATCCGTCATTTTGCCCACGTTTTCTTTTGAGTCAGCCGATTCGCCCGACGATGGATTGCGTCGTCTTGATGTCCGCCGGGTGTTGCGTCAGTATCTCAAGGTGACCGCCACGTTTCGTAAGTCAGATTGTCTATTCGTACTTTTCGGTGGACTTCGGAAGGGAGAAGCGGCTGCAAAGTCTTCTATCGCTAGATGGATTAAGGAAGCAATTACCTCGGCGTACATTTTGCAGGGCCGTTCGGCGCCGTTGGGGTTGCGAGCTCACTCTACTAGGGCGCAGGCGACCTCTTGGGCGGAACATAGCCTGGTTCCTCCCGTGGAAATTTGCAGGGCGGCTACCTGGTTATCGCTTCATGCCTTCAGTAGGCATTATCGGTTGGATCTTGCAGCGACTCGGGATTCTTGTTTTGGTGCGGCGGTGTTGCGCGCCGGTTGGCAAGGTCCCCCCCCCCGTTGATAACTGCTCTGTTACATCCCGGATGTGGAGGACTAAACTGGAGGACCGCTCAGGAAATGGAAATTACACATACCTGGTAATTGTAGTTCCTGGAGGGTCCAGTTTAGTCCTCCGTCCCACCCAAGAAACTGTTTCATTTGCTTTCGGTATGGCGTGCTAACACCGGTGAGCGCGAGTCGCAGGTCTTCATTTTTTCCTCCTTCGCTTCCTTTAGCGGTGGAGGGGACTTCTTTCTGCTGTGGCCTGTTACATCTGCCTTTTGCGACAGGTAAAGGGGGCAGAAGCAAGGTGCGCACTTCAGGCTCTCTCGTTTGGGGAGGGGGTCCACTTACAGTTAAGCGGGGAATACACCTGTTTATAGTTTTACTCTCTTCTTACTGGGTTGCTTCTTTGAGTCTGCTTTGTTAATAGTTCACTGGGGGCTGATGGGAGATCCAGCAGCATATACCCTGGGGTGTTGAAGATTCTGATTGGTCCAGTCTCCATGCTGCAGGAAGAGGTGCACTACCCGGATGTGGAGGACTAAACTGGACCCTCCAGGAACTACAATTACCAGGTACGTGTAATTTCCATTTTGTAACAGTCCATATTGTAGAACACTAATATCTATAAAGTTAAACAACCAGTAAAAGTACTTACGAATGGAGAGGAGCAAGGGGATGTGCTGAGGTCCGGAGCACATACCTCAAACATGCGATCTGCAAGGTATTTTGTGAAGAAAGAGGTTGGTGCCAAAAGTGCTCAATTTGAAGGGAAACCCAGTAACGTCTCACTGATGTCGTTATGATGGGGTCGTCAGTGCAAGCAAAAGTGAACATACTCCATATGTAAGGAAGACTGTTTCAAACATCACTCTGTCAATCTTGTAGAAATCAAAGTCTGCCGATCCTCAAGGGTGTCGCAGTATGTAAGGGTCTTACGATTCTCAGTTGAACAGGCAGAAAAAGCACCAGACATGACTAGATAAAAGTACAGCCATATTCAACCAAAATCAGGGCAAAAAAAGAAACTTTCCTATCCAGCGCTAAAAAATGACAAGAGGGGAAAAGTAATTGACCCTGGACATTTATAATAAATTAGACATGTCTGTAATAAAAATGATGATAAAGAAAGAAAGGGGTGGGGGAGAAGGGGGGGACAGCAGGAATAAGTCCTCACCTTTCTCTCTTTATGTATTATTATTTTTACTGCAGACATATCTTTCATGTATTATAATGTCCAGGGCCAATTACTAGTCCTTCCTATCCAGCACTAAAAATGGAGAGAAGGAAGTTTTTTTAGCTCTGATTGTGTTTGAATATGGCTGTACTTTTATATAGTCATGTCCAGTGCATAGCTACTGGTTTTTCTTCCTTTTTCTCCTTGTTCAACTGCGAATCGTAAAACTTACATACTGCGACACCTTTGAGGATCGACGAAGACTCTGCTTTGTACAAGATTGACACTGCGACATTTGAAACGGTCTCCTTACACACGGAGTCTGTTCACTATTGCTTGGACTGATGACCCCATCAGTGAGACGTTACTGGATTTCCTTTCAAATTGAGCACTTTTGGGGGCCAATCTTTTTCTTTACAGAATACCTTGCAGATTGCCTTTTTGAGGTATGTGCTCAGGACCTCAGCACATCCCTTCACTCCACTCCATTCAATAAGTATTTTTACTGGTGCTTTGTGTAACTCAAAGTGGTTGACAAGACAACAAAGGCTAACATATTGAGGGTATGGGAAAGCAAAAATGATACATTACAAACTCGTAAACTCGAAATAGGATGGAATGACTTAGGGGTATGCTTACTAAACCATCTTAACGTAGCAGCGGCGATGTTATCGCGCGATACGTGACAGTATCGCGCAATGATGTCTGTGGCGGTGTTAAGGCTCCCCAGAGGGCGGAGATGAGGGGTCAATGGACAGAGTGGGCGGGGAGAGGCCCCATGCACACTAACGCCGTGAAATGAAGGTCTGAAAATTAGCGCCAGTGAAAACCTCGCGCTAGAGGCACATTTGCAGGAGAGAGAAACCATTTCAGTCAGCAATGTACAGCAAAGCCAGGGAAACCCCAAAAAGTGATGATAGTGATACATGTGCAGGGACCAAAAAGGCAAATAAACATATTAAATGACCAGAACCACGTTTGAAATCCCCATAACCAAGCTGGCCAGTAGTGCTACTAATGATAAACATAAAGCAACACTACTGACAAAGCGTAAAAAGGAAGATATCATGTTTGGAAGGGGCTATGCTCTGTCCCCCTACTAAGTGAATGATCCCACAGTGAAGTAGCGGTGATCAGGGTTTTGTCGTTTATATTGGGCAGGTTTGTTATGGCGTGCACATGTGCAGCAACAGCAGAGTGGGCACGTAGGAAAGGGCAACTGCACTGATGCTGTAAATGGGATACAGGGTGCTGCAGGTGGCACCTGCTGTGGTCCAGCTGGGGCACAGTGCGGACTAGGCAGATGCCTAGATGGCACATAGGAATGCCGAAATTGTAAAGCAGCAAGACAGCAACTGACGAGGGTTCAACATGGGCACGAGTGTGTGTCCCACAGTATCATGGGATATTACCTAGCAGGTACCCCCAAGGGCACATAACATTGGCAGGCAGTGCAGGGGGGAAGCACGCATGTCCATGTAGGCACCCCTACCTGACAACCCACACCATAGGTAGCTGTCTACCGGCACACTGGATGGCCTGGGACTGCGCACCACCGGCATAAGGGCATGTCAGCATGGTGGCGGAGGGGGCAGTGGCATCTGCCCACAGCAGACCACGGCCAAGCCCCGTTTAGGTGGGTGCCATGCACTGCAACAGACAGGGTCTGTCTGACGAACAGTCATGGTATCTCCAGGGAATGATCTGCCCCTGTGGCAACAGTTTGGTGCAGTACACGCAGCCAGTGTGTTCAGGAGCAGAAGATCACAAGTTCAAGTCCCAGCTGTGGCTCCTGCTAACCCTGTCACGATATTTTACCCAGTACTAAACCGTGGTAATAAAGACGGAACCTTTATTGCAGATAAAATAAACATGCCTGAAACGCCTATATTTTACCCTACAGAGAACAGACACCATAAACATGTGCAATCCCTAGAGCAGAGTTTCCCAACTGCAGTCCTGGAGGGCCAAACACCATTCAGGTTTCATGCTGTCCCTAATAAATATGCCTGTGCTGCATTTGTATGCACCGCCCCCATTGTATGCAAATGTATCTCATGTATTTGGCCCACCAGGACCGGAGTTGGGAAACTCAGCCCTAGAGCAGAGGCCAACAGGGGTACAAACACCCACACCCACAGGCTCCACTATCCAACGCCTCATGGAGAGTCAGGCTGTTGGGCCCTGTGCGGAGTAGCATCTCCCAATACTGGCACCAGCATACCTTAGCAATGCCGTCCTAAACTTGGGAACACGTTCCACATATATCAAAAGGTTGCTATGATTAATGTCAGATAACAAATCCTAAGTTAAACACGATTTGTTGAAAGAGATTCATCATAGCAACCTTTCTTTTATCTGTGGAGTGTGTTTCAGTTATTGATTCTGACAGTGTTTACCACCCCGGGGAGTGACCCTAACAGTTTTGCGTACCATAGCAATGCCTGCATGGTGCCCAGGAGTGGTGTGGCGGCCAGGGCTGTCGCAAACCCCTATATTTGCACAATGCTGGCGTAGGTGTGGGAGTGTGTGTGTCTCTGTCTATCCAGTGTGTTGTGGCTGCCTACACCTTACTGAGCCCACACTACTTGCACTGTTTCCAGTGTTAGTCTGCCAATGTGCATAATGAGGAGCAAGGTACTGTGGGTATTTTATTTATTTATTTACATTCTCTCATATACCACGCTATTCTGCATCAGTGCGGTTTACATTGAACAAACTGAAATTACATTGAACAGGGCATTATAACTTGGAGATAACTATTTTACAGGGAACATGGGCTATGGAGGGTTAAGTGGCTTGCCCAAGACCACAAGGAGCACCTGTGGGACTAGAAACCCCAGTCCTTCCGGCCCAAGGTTGCTGTCCTCTAGTGGGATTTGAACCCTTGACCTTCCGGCCTGAAGTACCTTGCCCCAACCACTAGGCCACTCCTCCACTCCAATGGTATGGCCCGGACAGGGTGGCCTGGGCAGGATGCATCTGCACAGGGTATAAGGCAATGGCTGGGACATTGTAGTAACCCAGTACAACAACGTGGACAGCGAAGAGGAAGGAAATTCTTTTATTTGTCACCTTTACCTATGGCCCGACACAGGCCGTGTTTCGCTACCTTCTTCAGGGGCAGGCTAAATTAAAAACATAATATAAATAATAACATCATGAATTAAAACATAAATAAGAAAGTAACATAAAATCATCACACCAAAGATAAAGCCTAAGATACTGTATATGATAATAAATAAATAAGTCCAGCAGAGGTCCCTGGTTCAGCTCCTGCCCAGATCGGGGCAGTGGGAGCTCTCACACACACACACACTCCTGCCCAGATCGGGGCAGTGGGAGACCACACACACATTCACTCCTGCCCAATCAGTGGCAGTGGGAGGCAAGCCCACAAGCACTCCTGCCCAATCGGAGGCAGTGGGAGGCACACACACACACACGCTCCAGCACCGCTTAAAAGCGGCGTCCCTACCCCGAGGGAGCCGCTTCTGAGTCCAGCAGAGGTCCCTGGTTCAGCTCCTGCCCAGATCGGAGCAGTGGGAGCTCACATACACACACACACACACACACACACTCCTGCCCAGATCGGGGCAGTGGGAGACCACACACACATTCACTCCTGCCCAATCAGTGGCAGTGGGAGGCAAGCCCACAAGCACTCCTGCCCAATCGGAGGCAGTGGGAGGCACACACACACGCTCCAGCACCGCTTAAAAGCGGCGTCCCTACCCCGAGGGAGCCGCTTCTGAGTCCAGCAGAGGTCCCTGGTTCAGCTCCTGCCCAGATCGGGGCAGTGGGAGCTCACACACACACACACTCCTGCCCAGATCGGGGCAGTGGGAGACCACACACACATTCACTCCTGCCCAATCAGTGGCAGTGGGAGGCAAGCCCACAAGCACTCCTGCCCAATCGGAGGCAGTGGGAGGCACACACACACGCTCCAGCACCGCTTAAAAGCGGCGTCCCTACCCCGAGGGAGCCGCTTCTGAGTCCAGCAGAGGTCCCTGGTTCAGCTCCTGCCCAGATCGGGGCAGTGGGAGCTCACACACACACACACTCCTGCCCAGATCGGGGCAGTGGGAGACCACACACACATTCACTCCTGCTCAATCAGTGGCAGTGGGAGGCAAGCCCACAAGCACTCCTGCCCAATCGGAGGCAGTGGGAGGCACACACACACGCTCCAGCACCGCTTAAAAGCGGCGTCCCTACCCCGAGGGAGCCGCTTCTGAGTCCAGCAGAGGTCCCTGGTTCAGCTCCTGCCCAGATCGGGGCAGTGGGAGCTCACACACACACACACTCCTGCCCAGATCGGGGCAGTGGGAGACCACACACACATTCACTCCTGCCCAATCGGTGGCAGTGGGAGGCAAGCCCACAAGCACTCCTGCCCAATCGGAGGCAGTGGGAGGCACACACACACACGCTCCAGCACCGCTTAAAAGCGGCGTCCCTACAGGGCGCGCCCGCGCCTGGCGGGCCCACGCCTGAGGGCCTCGCCAGAGGGCCCTTTGGCGTCGGCCCTTAGGCGGTTGGCCATTAGGCCCTGGAGACAGCTTCGCCACCCGACCGCAAGAGAGAGATAACAGCCGGCCTCCCCCTAAGGCAATCCAGAAGAAACAGGTCCCAAAAAAACCACAGACCCTTCATCTCTCTCCTAAAGTACCAATCTTGACACCGAAACCGCAAGGCTCCACAACCGCACATGGCTCGAGCTCCCCTGCCTGGGTTGAGCTCGCCAACTCGACCAGGCACTGAATGACGACAACAACTAAACTATTCAGGTAAACACAATACTGCAACTTCCTCCTACAGACTGTATGACATTTCTGACTTTATTGGACTTTTAAGAAACTTCCCCACAAGTTTCACAATCTGCCTGCAACTTCAATACACTGTACTATATCAAACCAGTATACTGAAGGAATGTTTACTGTAGGAATGAAATCCGATCACTCCCATACCACCTGATTTTGTCATTAATTAGATGCAATAACCATACGGATTAATCCCTCTCTGTAATACCTCCAATTCTCTCTAATACCTGTAATACTTGTAATACCTTTCTGTAATTCTCTGTAATACCTGCAATACCTCTCTGTAATACCTGCAATTCCAAACCACTTATTGCTCATCTCTCACATGGTATCAGAAGTTTTTCCCGTTATACTTATATTTTATATACTGATTGAGACATCACATGTGCGACAACTAACAAATGACCATAAACTACAAGTAAATAACCTCTGCCACCTTCGCACAGAATTTCTCCTCCAAGGATTTCCATAACAAACTCTGCACCACACCCAACCACACAAACCATGGCACCCATCACCTATATGGTAATTCTCTGCCTCTACGTATCCCTAGCCGCATACGCATACTTACCACACTTGACGCAACACCAGGCAATAGGATGGCATCCTTTCCTTATCCATGGCCAAATACTGTTACCCCTACTAACTCCGCTAGGGCCAACATACATAGCCCATGATGAAACCCTACTCAACCCAGGCCTGAACACTGCGTTAAAGGTCACTGAAAAAACCCAATAAAAGACGTAGCTCCAAAACAAAACATAATAAACATAGGAAACCGACAGCCACAAAGACCAGAAACAAGCAACAGCAACCACACCAATTATCACAAACCCCCATCACAATCTGTCTCATCAACGCCAGATCCATTAGAAATAAAACCCACATCATACACGATATCATTACAGACAACAAACCCGATATCCTCTGTGTCACCGAGACTTGGATCACTGACACTGACCCAGCAATACTAAACCAATTACCCCATCCCAACTACACAGTATTTAACTGCCCCCGTCACAACAGGAGAGGAGGAGGAGTACTTGTCATTGCCAAATCCTCCCTCATGTTCTCAAGCCCCTCCCTAACTGAATCCAAAGGCATTGATATACTCAAGATCGAAAACAAAACATCAATACTTTGCTTAATCTACAGACCCCCCTCAGCCCATCATGAAACCCTGGCCACCGCACTAGAAAATATCTCAACCTCTGCAACCAAAAAACTGCGCATCATTCTGGGTGACCTAAATCTCCCATCGATTCCCCCTGTACAGGCAGACGCATTCTTTGAAGCCATGCATCAGCTCGGCTACACACAAATCATACAAGAACCCACACATAACAAAGGTAACACCTTGATATGGTGTTCTTATCACACAACATCCAAAAATACACCAAACCTCGAGTAACCCCAGTCCCATGGTCCGACCATTTCCTAGTCGAAATTGAAATCCACCTACCTCCACAAAAGGTAAAGCCTCAAGCCGACCCAAAAACACATCAACAGAGGAAATTCCAAAAATTCAATAGCGAAGCTTTGGTAACTTCTATATCTACACATTTTGAGTACACCACCACAGACCTAGACAAGCTGGTAGACCAATGGAACTCAGGGATCGAAGCAGCTGCAAGTCCAACATGGAAGAACACAAACGCTGTAACAAAGACAGGAACCGAACCATGGTACTCTCCCACGCTATCTAAAATGAAGAGAGAACTACGCAAACTCGAAAGGAAATGGAGGAAAAAGCAAACCGAAGAAGGCAAGCAACTATACCTAACACTCCTCGCAAGATACAAGAATGAGGTAAACCTCGCTAAAAAGACACACCACACTAATCTACTCAACAAAGCGCTCAACAGACCCAGAGAACTTTTTGAACTCGTAAAATCTCTGACCAAATCTTCACAAAACTCCATCTCTGCAGACGATATAAAGGCCCAGACGCTTGCCGACCACTATGCCAAAAAGCTAAATCCGAAACTTCCCACAAGCATGACCAAAGGCATGCCACTAGCTCTCACCACTCGAGAAACCACAACTGCCCCTCAAGCAGACCCAGAAACAGAATGGAACACCTTCCAGCAATTAGGTGAGCAACAAATCTTAAACATCTTAACCAACTTAAACACCACTACCTCCCCCCTCGACCCATGCCCAGCCGCTTGGATGAAAGCAACCAAGAAAGACAACGCAAAACCCCATCGCGCACATTGTCAATCAGTCTCTGAAACAAGGAATCATGCCGTCTCATCTCAAGAAATCAATTATTAGACCCATATTAAAAAACAAGTCGCTCAACAAAAGTGACCCTGCATCATATCGCCCAATCTCAAGCATAGCTTTCCTAGCAAAGATGATTGAAAAAGCGGTCCAGCACCAACTCCAGGACCACATGGACGAGATAAAAGCCCTAGATGAACATCAATACGGATTCCGTCAGAATCACGGAGTGGAAACACTACTACTGGCACTCCTTGACAATCTACTTAGGGGCCTCGAGAACAAAAAACTCCATGTTCATACTCATATTCATTGATATCTCAGCGGCATTCGATACAGTACATCACACCACCCTTTTGGACCGCCTGGCCTCGCTAGGTATAACAGGGACCCCCCTGAAATGGTTCACATCATACATATCCAATAGGATGCAACAAGTGCAATTCAACAACGACAGAGCTGATGCTTTCCCCCAAACCCAAGGGATCCCTCAAGGGTCTGCCCTCTCATCCCTACTGTTCAATTTGTATATAAAGCCGGTATGCAGTATTTTCCAGAAATACAACATAAATTACCACATATATGCCGACGATGTGATGTTATACACACAGCTCGACATAACACAGCCTAACTTCAGTCCACTAGAAGAATGCCTTGACATGCTCCAATCATGGCTTCAGCAAAACAACATGTCAATAAATCACAAAAAAAACAGAGGTCATGTTCATGTCCAAGAAAGCCAATTTCATCCCGCCCACCACAGTCACACTAAACAAAAACATATACGATACAAAGCCTGTAATAAAGTATCTAGGAGTCCTACTTGACAGCAACCTCAAGATGGACAAACACCTCAGAACAGTTAACCGAGCCATCTTTTACAAACTCAAATCCTTCAACCACTCCGCAATATCCTCGAGAAATCCGACTTTAGGTCTGTTGCTCAAGCACTAATCATTCCCCACCTGGATTACAGCAATGCCATTCTACAAGGGCTTCCAAAGAGCACACTAAGCATCCTGCAAATGGCTCAGAACGTGGCTGCAAGAGTCATCATGGAAAAGAAAGTCACCGACCACATAACCCCAGTTCTAATGGATCTGCACTGGCTCCCAGTGGCCGCCCACATCATCTACAAACTACTCATCACAACATTTAAACTCATCAATGGCATTGCACCATCCTACCTCAATAACCTAATCACTATTCAACCTAGCAACAGGAGCAGGAGAACTATGAATCTCAACACCCTATGTATCCCGACCAGCATAAGATCTGTCAAGGCCGAAACAAGCAATAGGGCGTTCACATACTCAGCGCCAATCCAATGGAACCAACTACCGCATGAATTAAGGCTCACAAACAACCTGAACGAATTTAGACGAAAACTGAAAACCTATCTGTTTCAAACCCACTACAACTTGATCTAACTGCGATACCCTACCTCAACCAGATCTCCTCTGCCGCACTCGGCAGCATATAATCTAATAGTATATAGTCATGTATAACTTGTACACCTTGGCAACTAATTCCGTACAAATTGTATATAACCATGTATAGTCTGTACACCTTGGCAACTAATTCTGTACAAATTGTATATATGGGGCCCTCCCCCAATCTACTGAAATCAAATGTATACCTTGATCTGTGTGCTTTAATCAAATATGTATCGTATCCAAATGCTTGTCCCGTGTTACGTAATCATTGACTAATCAAAATGTAAAACTGAAATCTCAATGTACCGTACAATACATTATGATTCTGTAAAGTAAACCGCTGCTGATCGTAGGAAGCAGCGGTATACAAGTGTTTACTAAATAAATAAATAAATAATTAAATAAATAAATAATTAAAAACATGCCAAATCAATAACACATATATCTGTAAATACATATATATAAAACAAGATATATATATCTGTGTATCAAATAAACTAGCATAGCCAATATCAAATCAAATTGATTAACAAATAAATGTAAAATATAATATATTATTATAGATGTAAACCATATGGATAAAAACTTGATAATTACCATATAGTAATTGAGTGGAGGAGGTACTTCAGGCCGGAAGGTCGGGGGTTCAAATCCCACTAGAGGACAGCAACCTTGGGCCGGAAGGACTGGGGTTTCTAGTCCCACAGATGCTCCGTGTGGTCTTGGGCAAGCCACTTAACCCTCCCATAGCCCATGTTCCCTGTAAAATAGTTATCTCCAAGTTATAATGTCCTGTTCACTGTAATTTCAGTTTGTTCAATGTAAACCGCACTGATGCAGAATAGCGTGGTATATAAGAGAATGTAAATAAAATAAATAAATATAAAAACATCGATAAAAAAAATAATGTAACTGTATTAATATAAATTAAATTAAAAGGGCGTAAAGAAAACATATGATATGTATCCATGCGTGCAACCAAAGCTATGAAACTCATATGACTGTAAAATTTATTTATTTATTTATTTATTTTTCTTATATACCGCGCTCTTAAATCAGTGCGGTTTACACATGAACAAATATAAACACAATGGTACAAACAGCATTGGTTTTTTACAATGAACAAGGTAAATAAACTTGGTAAAACATGGTAATTATATATAAATAACTATATACATGGCAACTATATACATGGATATTTTGGTTAATTATTAATTAATAATTAAAAATAGCCCAACATAGAATGAACTCAGTGGAATCAGGGAAAAGGAAACCATATCTCTCAATGGAACAGTCCAAAGGAATGTTTCAAAAAAGGGGGTTCATCTACCTGTACAACGTGACGTTTATTCTTCCAAACTATGGATTCATCAATTGCCGGTTCTAATAATAAAAAGCAAAAGCGTTTTGCATTTTTCAAAGGCTGAATCAGAATACGGGAAACCATAAAATAATAAACCAAAAGAACTGACCCATCACATTACAATATTACCGATACAAAACCAATTATATAAAATAACATTCACTTATCTATATGATGACTCAGCGTTATATATGTCATACTTCACTGGAGTAGAAAAACATCCTTCCTTAAAATGATCGCGTTATTTTAAAACAATCACTGTATTTAAACATACATCAGTGCCCCGTTAAAATTACAATATTGCACTATATCCGTACCCTAAAAACACCCCCTAAAACAACTTTCATACCAAATGGTGGGAACAAATCAAATTATTCTAATTCATTCATCAATGGGGATAATGGACGAACAACTAGCACGAGAAACAAAAAATAAATGACCAAGACATGAAACTCACATAATCGATAAATCTCCAGTGTGATCGTGTTAATGTTACAGCGCTCCCGCCGGCTGTAACATCATAGAACGCCGACGTCTGCGCTCTAAAATAAAAATGTTCCCGCGGGAAATGCAAATAGCACGACGTCTAAAACAAGCCCATACATATTCAAATTTCAAAGGGTATACAAAAAAAAAAAAAAACCTCTTACTCGCGCTGTGCTCAACCTAGGTCTGGAGAAATGCTATTGTAAATCGGATATTTGCACAGGAGCCACACTGTTCCCTAATCCGATTATAAACGATTCTGCGTGTTACACCTAATCACTGGGCACTATGAATTCTTACCAAGGATGTTACACTTAATCACCACTTTAACCCATATCCAATGCAATCTGTAATTATGCTTGACTGTTCATAAATATATAATAATCCTATATCCTACTCAAAACAAAGCCTAAATTAAAACCAAGGCATATACACCTACTGGACCCAAACAAAATAAATACAATAAATAAATTATCATAAGATTAATAAATCAACCTATGTACAGTAAAAATGGCGTGGTATCACTGGCTTATAAATAAATGAAACATTTACAGAAAAATGGATAGATCATTATCCATATTTAATCCTTTGGAATGCAAGCTATCCAATGCAAAAATGTATCGTTCTTCCAATCTCCGGATTGTTCTCTCAACATTTCCTCCCCTCCAATTCATTTTAACCTTTTTAATCACACAGATATGTGTTATTGATTTGGCATGTTTTTAATTATTTATTTATCATCATATACAATATCTTAAGCTTTATCTTTGGTGTGATGATTTTGTTACTTTCTTATTTATGTTTTAATTCATGATGTTGTTTATATTATGTTTTTAATTTAGCCTGCCCCTGAAGAAGGTAGCAAAACACGGCCTGTGTCGGGCCATAGGCTAAAGGTGACAAATAAAATAATTTCCTTCCTCTTCGCTGTCCACGTTGTTGTACTGGGTTTCTACATAGCACGTGGACTCATGCTTGTTTGTTGGACTACTGTGGGACATTGTAGTGCCCGACCATCACCTGCACGGACAGGGTGGCCACAGCATGTCATGCTGGGAGGTCACACTCACCCTGACTGAGCAGTTACTACGGCATGGCTAGGTTCCCCCATAGTGCTATGCAGCATTTCTCTCAAGTGATATTTATGGGTTCTCATTTCTGGGGCCCAATCACTGACACCTGCTTGGGGGGTGTGCTCACATCCTATTTTTGTGTGCACACAGTTCCTCCAGGAACATGCACTATGTACTAGCTAGCAGACTGTCTGCAGTTAGCATGTGTATGGCTGGAACGCCTTGCAGGGTGCAGCGCGTGGAGACTGACTGTGCCCTCTGCTGGTGAATGTCAGATAGTGGTGGGGGGCAGCTGAACTTCTCCAGTGTTCTGCCTGTCTGCCATTGCCTTATGTGATACGTACAGATCTGCATCGACTGCCCTGTAGGGTGCCTGTTCCCTAGCAGGACTGGGGTTGATGGTCCTCTCTACTGCCACCATTGCAGAGATGTACAATGTGGATCTGTTGGTGGGAGATCATGTCCCCCCCACCCTGAGCCACAGAGGGCGGGTTGGGGGTGCTACATAATCCGCTTTTGGGTCCAAACACCCCCTTCACACAGGATATGCACTATTCTGGGTGCATCATAGTCCACAAGGGCTAGACATGACTGGGAAATGCAGATGGACACAGGTGTATCCTAGGTGTGTCTGCAAGGACTACCTATCACACACTGGCACTGATGGGGACCTGCAGCATAGCCTATCTCGGCCAAGTCAGGTGCTGCGGATCTAGTGCTGGGTGCCCCACCTCACCCTCAGGGCATGCACAGGACCCGCACAATGTCACGGTCTGTAGCTACTCTGTGCCAGTAACACATACGGTCAGTTCCCCCTACCAGGCCTAGGTGCTGTGGGGGTGCATACCCCATTATGTGATCAGCTGTAGACTGCTGATCTGCATGTGCAGTGCATCATGGGTAAGGGTGGGTTTACCCTATCCTGGTAACCACAGCAGACAGTTTGTGTGGTAACCTGCAGTCTTTCTGTAGCCAGCCAGCAGTGTGGTAGTAGCTATAGAGATGTAGCCCACTGGTTACTGCAATGACTGTGGAGGCAGAGGTCATGGGTTCGATCCCGCAGTGGTGTAATCTAAAAAGGCTGTCTGAGGCATTTTCTTTTAATTTAAATCGGTGCTGCCAGCAGAAACACCCTCACAGTGCTGTAGCCTAAGGTGCCTCAGATAGGGCGCCCTGTAAGGCGCTCTCTAAGGCGCCTTATACAGTGCCCTATAAGGCACATTATAGGGTCCTTGGCAGACAGGGCACTTTATAATGTGACCTATAGGGCGCCTTATGAGGCACCTTAGGTTACGGCACTGTGAGGGTGTTTTTGCTGGCAGCACTGATTTAAATTAAAAGAAAATGCCTCAGACAGCCGTTTTAGATTACACCACTGCGGGATTGAACCCATGACCTCTGCCTCCACAGTCATTACAGTAACCAGTGGGCTACATCATTATAGCTTCTAACACTGCGCTGGCATGTACTTAGGGTTAACACGTGTTAACGTGCCATGGCGCACACTATCGCGCGATACATATTCTTGCTACCTTAGGACTGGAACGCCCACTCCTTATATGGCATTCTTCACATTATCGCTGCAACTAGCGCCGGTAACATTAGGACGGTTTAGTAAACATACCCCTTAGGGTCAGTGATGTCCAGTGATTTCCCTTTATAGACTGGTCGAATTATAGCACCCTTTAGTATAGGTGGTAAGTAACCTCGTTTTAAAGAATTATTTACAAAGTTTAAAATGTGAAAGCTAATATGATTTTTAGTACTTTTAATCCATTCTACTGGACATGGGTCAGCTGGTGAAATTGTTGTATTAAGTGTGCTGATTATATTTTCAATCTGTTTTAAAGTTGGTAAAGAAAACTCCTTCCAGACTTTTGTGGATTCAGTGCAAGGTTTAAACCAAAGTTGGTGGAATTGTGATGTAGATAAGTTGTTTGACAAAATAGCATTCTTGCTTATCAGGTAATTTGCAAATTTTTGGGGGTCTATTTGAGGATCACCATATAAAGTGGTCACTTTTGTAAGTTTTTTGAACAATGTTGAATAGTTCCTTTGGTTTGTTAGTTGCTTTATTAGATTTGTATGGTATTGTTGTTTACGGTCATTAATTAACTTATTATATTCCATTTGTTTTACATTAAATAGGAATTTTACATCTTGAGATTTAATTAGTCTCCATTTACGCTCAAGTTTTCTTAGCAGGCGCTTTGCTTCTCTGGTTTCATTAGAATACCATGGTGCTCTCTTCTTCCTACGCATTTGTACTTTATTTTTTTATTAGCGTTCTACAATATGGACTACTACAAACTACTATTTTGTAAAGCACGGTTTTTCATTCCCTTCTCGCCATCTTAATCGTGTTTTTACTAGCCCTCATTGTACTCATTTTTAAAGATTAGCGCTTTACAATATGCACTCTTACATCTGAGCACTTTACAATGAAATTTTTAGTTCTGTGGTCTCTATCTATTTTTCATACTTTTTGTTTCTAAGTGTTTCCAAGACTTTTTGTTTGAGATCCCCATATCTGGATAATTCCAGCTCCCCGATGGTGTTTATCTCCAGGAACAAGCAGGAATGCAGTCTTCACATACGGATGAACGTCACCAATGGAGCCTGCACAGGAATATTCCCCAGTGTCCAATAGAAAAGCTTTTGGAAGCACTCCACTGTGTCTGCCTTCCCAACTCCTCTGTTTGTTTACCACAGAGTCAATAGGATGTATCATCCTGAGACCGCCAAAAAAGATTTAAATTTTTTAATTTTGTGGGACATCGTGCTTCTGCCTTTCAGACGATATTGAATCAGACACCAGTCCCGATAATTTATTTTTTTTCTTTGTTACAAATTTTCTATTCCTTATTGTCCCTCCAGTCCAGTCCCACAGTTCTGGGTAGTGCACCTCTTCTAGCAGCTTGGAGACTGAGCATGTCATCTTTTGATGACACTGATGTACTTATACAGCTGGCACCGCCCACCAGCTCCAGTATGCTCAGTCTCCAAGCAGCTGAAAGAGGTGGTGAGCCAGAGTGCTGGACTCCCTGAAGGAACAACTAAGGAGAGTAGTTAGGGTTTTTTCTTTTGGGGCACTTTATTTTAATTTCCTTTCTAAGGCCAGGTTCATTGGATAAAGTTGGGAGGGGAGAATTGAAGAGAGCATTTCAATTGATTGCACAGGGAGAGACCCCCTCTCCCCAAGGGTGCTAAGGAGGGGGGCTTAATGCGGTGGGCTAAAGCCTAGCCCATTACACTTCCCAAACCCATTACTGGGTGGGGAGACTGCTGCGTGCTAACGGGGAGCCTGCGGACAGCTTTCCTGGCCTATGCTTAGTCACCGAAGCCGGAGGTTGCGGCTGAGCGCGTGGCAGCTGGAAGTGCATTGATGGCGGGTCAGGACAAGGCGGACACCCACTATGATCTCAAAGGCAGCAGGTAAAGCCTATTAGGGGTCCGAGGTGCAGGCAGATTGGCAGAGCATGGTAAAGGGCCATAGGAGGTTTTTTGGATGAATTGGCATGTGCGCGGTGGGACGCCGCGTAGCGGACAGGGTTTCTCGCTGCAGCGTGGGAAAAGACCATTACTCTGGGCAGCCCAGGAGACTGATTTTCCCCACAGCGCTTCTCCAGACTATCGCTCTGTTTAGTGGGTAGTTAACAGTGCTCTCTGAGTGGCAGGCTAGTGTTAACAACAAAAAAAAAGGAAAGCTTTTATTTTTCTTACTTTATTTTTCTTTTATTTACCCGTAGGTAGTTTGTTTTTCCTTCTCATCCCGATTTTTGGCTTGAATTGGTGGCAAAAAGGGGAAATCCGCAGAACATAGTACCATGCCGGCGCAACCGCAATGCCCAGTATGTGGGACCCACGGGGGGCAGGCTCTGACGCAGGCATTTGCCGCGGATGTGCAAATGAGGCCATGTCGGTTGAGCAGGACTTGCAGGCAAGTATGGGACAGGAGAGGAGCCCCTCAATTCAGGAGTCCCAGTTGACAATAGAGGCGGAGGTTGAGGTAGCAGAGTCAGCGCCTATGCTGATAGACCCGGTGGCCTGCTTCCAGGCCCTCCCCAGACCGTCCACATCTCAGGGCCTTCGGGACGAAGGAGCCACGGAGGGGGTTTCTCCTGAGTTCATCCTACTTCTGCATAAGGCGTTCTGCCTGCGCCAGCACAGGTGCACACTACAAAGAGGGCTGTGGGACAGAGGGATACCGGGCCAACTGCAGAGACATCCAAGAGGACTAAACCCTCGGATGACTGGGAAGAGCAATCTCCATTGTCAGAAGGCCCTGTTGGAGTGGATCTGGACACTGAATTAGATTTGAAATATGAGGAGCTAAAAGGAGGAGAGATTTCCAGAGCTGGAAGAACATTCATGTTTTGTGCGGGTATTCTACCAGGAGGAGTTGCTGGCACTCATTGTCGAGCCCTTAAAGGCCCTTAATATGCCCACAGGTCGTCTGGCAGAAGAAGAGGCGCTGGAGGACCCACTGCTTCAGGCGGTGCAGAAGATGCAGAAGATCTTCCTGGTGCATAGAATGGTCAAGCAGATGATCCAGGATGAGTGGAATCTGCCAGAGGCTGGCCTAAGGGGGGTGTGGACCATGACTCACCTTTACCACTACCGGAGCAGGAGAGGGAATTGCTCCGGTCTCCGAAGGTTGATGCAGCAGTGTTGGTGGTAACCGAGTCAACGATCCCGGTAAAAGGCAGTTCGGCGCTCAAGGATGTCCAGGATAGAAAGTTGGATACCTTATTGAAGCAAGCCTTTGATATCAATGCCCTCATGCTACAGGCTTTCGTTTGTGGGGCCTGGGTGGCTAGGACTTGCTTCCACTGGTCGCAACTGGTTCAGCAGCTGGGGCATCTGGTGACAGTCTTGACAGGGGAGGCAGCCAAATTAGAATCTGGAGCTGTCTACCTCACGGATACCTGCTACGATCTCATCTGGGGACTCTCTAAAATCATGGCTTCCATTGTGGCAGCACGCCGCTACCTCTGGCTATGAAATTGGGCGGCGGACAGTTCCTCTAAGTCCCGGCTCAGCAAGCTCCCCTTCAAGGGGAAATTTCTGTTTGGAGAAGAATTAGACAAACTGCTGGTGAAGGCTTTGGGGGAATCCAAGGGTGGATGGCTCCCCGAGGATAAATAGAAGCAGATCTGTAACCCCCCCCCCCAGCACACACCCTGCCGCAGGAATTCGGGTGGTTTCAGATGACCCACTTTGCTCCCTACAAGAGGGGATGTTTTCCCTCGATGGATCAGGGGTTTCAAGGTTTTCGAGGCGCAGGTAGAGGGTTTAGCGCCATCTTGTCCTCTGAACATAAAAAGACACAATGAAGTGATAGGGGCCCAGGTGGAGGTGCAGCCTGTGGGAGGTCGGCTGTGGGATTTTTACCCTGCCTGGGTCCACATCACGTCTGACCAATGGGTCCTGGAGGTCATCCGGGAGGGCTATGCCTTCAAATTGACACAACATGTGCACCACTCCTTTGTTCAGTCCCCCTGAAAGGCGCAAAGCAAAGCTGCGGCAGAAAAGGACACCTTGACCCAGCTTCTGCAGCCAGGGGCAGCAGTTCCCGTACCTGAAGACCAGCGCGGATTTGGTCTGTACTCCACATCTACTTTGTGGTGCTAATAAAGGAGAGCTCCTTTCGGCCAATTCTCAACCTCAAGCACATGAACTGATGTCTGCGTGTGCAATGTTTTCACATGGAAATGTCGTGGTCTGTGATAGTGGTAGCAAGAAACGGGGAGCACTTAACATCGCTCGATCCCACGGAGGCATATTTGCGCATTCCCATCCGGCCAGAACATCAGCAGTTCTTCTGTTTTGCGATGCCGATGGGCCACTTCCAGTTACAGGCATTACCGTTTGGCCTTGCGACAGCCCCCGTACCTTTACCAAGGTCATGGTGGTGGTAACAGCGACGCTGTACAAGGAGAGAGTGCTGGTACACCCGTACCTCAACGAGTGGTTGATTTCATGGAAAGTCCAAGGAGGTGAGCGAACGAACAATGGCAAGAGTGGTGGAGTTCTGCAGAGTCTCTGTTGGGTGATCAACATGGCCAAGAGCAGTTTAGTTCTGTCATGGTAGAGTACCTTGTATTGCGCTTCAACACCTGCATGGGGAAGGTCTTCTTGCCAGGGCATCGGGCGCAGGGACTGCGACAATTGGTGTGCCAGTTCCTGTGGATGTTGGAACCGATGACCTGGCATTATCTTCAGGTGCTCTGGACCATGGCAGCAATGCTTGAGATGGTAGCATGGGCAAGGGCGCACATGTGACTGTTACAGAGGGCGCAGCTCTGCTGTTGGTCCCACCAGAGGCATCTGTCACAGACTCTCTTGCCCGCAGCCGACCAGGAGAGCGCTCAGGTGGTGGCTTTGCCCGGAGAACAAGGCAAACCGTGTTTTCAGCAGGAGGCGAGAGAGAAAATGTCGGAGGGGGTGGACGCCCTGGTGCAGAGGTGGCCCACAGACTACTTTGTGTTTGCCCTGTGAGTACTCATAGGCAGGGTGGTTCAGAAGATCCAAAGCACACAGGGGCTTGGTCTTCTGATTGCCCCAGATTGGCCAAGATGCTTGTGGTATGCCTACCTGGTGCGGCTCCTGGCGGATCGACTGTTGTGGCGCCTGGCGGATTGATTCCCGCATACAGCATGGCTTTTGAAAGGGCATGGTTGATGGAGAGGTAATTCGGGGCCAGTGATCACAACCTTGCTGAAGGCTCAGAAGAGGTCTATCTGCCTCTCTTACATCCGGGTATGGGCACGTCTTTGAAGAGTGGTGTGGAGGCAGTTGTTGCCAACCTTCCACTGCTACCATACTGGACATCTTGGCGTTTTTGCAGTCGAGCTTCGAGAAGGGTTTCGCTGCCAGTTCATTGAGGGTGAAACTTGCAGCAATTTCCTGTTGAGGAAGGGTCCAGGGTATATTGCTGGGTACGCACCCAGATGTGGTACAATTCCTGAAGGCAGTGGGGTGCCTCTGGCCCCCGTGGCGGTCAGTGGTCCCGCTTTTGATCTTAATTTGGTTTTAGCGGCTCTTACAGGGGAGCCCTTTCGGCCGTTGGGCCAGGCTTCACTGAAGGATTTGACCCTTAAAACTGTATTCCTAGTGGCAATTTGCTTGGCTTAAAGGATTTTGGTGCTTCAAGCCCTATCTTGCCAGGAACTGTTACTTTTTCTCAAAGGAGAAGGTAGTCCTCCGGCTGGTATCTTCTTTTTGCCCAAGGTGGTTTCGGCCTTTCATTTGAACCAATCGGTCTCCCTACTGGCTCTGGGGAGCACGGGGGAAGAGGCCGCGGACCTATGTTTGTGCCTCTTGGATGTTCGTAGGGTTCTGCGGCGCTATTTAAAGAGGACAGCGATGTTCCGCAGGTCAGATCAGCTGTTTGTACTGTTTGGGGGGGCCACACAGAGGGGAGGCAGCAGCCAAGGCCTCCATCTCCAGATGGGTAAGAGAAGCTATTGCATCTGCATACATTTCGAAAGGCAAGACCGTGCTGGCGGGGTTGTGGGCACACCACGTGGGCCCAGGTGGCCTTGTGGATGGAATATAGTCTAGTCCCGCTGATGGAGATTTGTAGGGCGATGACTTGGTCCTCCTTGCATACCTTTGCTAAGCATTATCACCTGGATGTTCAGGCAGCAGGAGATGCCTGTTTTTGGTAGAGCAGTCCTTCAGGCCGGTATTGCAGGTCCCTCCCATTAACCTAACTGCTCTGATACATCCCAGAAGTTCAGGACTAGACTGGAGGGACGATAAGTAAGATCTTACCTGCTAATTAGCATTCCTTGAGGAACTCCAGTCCAGTCCTGGATCCCTCCCTGAGTGGTTAGATATGCTATGATATACTGGTAGGCGACCCCGGTACTGGTTCCCTTGGTGGTGGCCCTCTGGATTCTGACTGCTGATATAGCTGCGCATGAAATGATTCAGATGCTGCAAAGATGTCTTACATATTGGGACATCATCTTTGGCAAGGTAGAAGGTCAACTTAAAAGAGGAAGGCCAGCACTGAGATGGATTGATATATTACAGCAGTTATAGGTGCCACTCTGTCAATAATGAGCCACCTAACTGAAGACCGAATACAGTTTAGGACAACTATTCAGAGGATTGCCATGAAGCAATAGACTCGGTGGCACTTATCAACAACCAAGTGTGCTGGTACCATATCAGACACTGATAAACATGGTTGGTGTTTTAAAATGCTTGGGCCCTGAACATCAACTCAATTCTTGTCCTTTTGTACCAGCAAATTACAGAGAAGCCTAAAAAACAGAGCCAGACAGTATGGATCATTGTTTGCCTCTGACTCGCTTTCAGTGACTTCCACTTTGAGGGCATTGACTTCCTCTCATGGGTCTCAGGTTTTTTCAAAGTCCAAACATAAGTCAGTCAATCTCTAGCTGCGCCCAAGTCATCGGCATTGAAGACTGATACCCAGACCAGAAGTCAGTCCCAGCATAAGCATCGTGACTCCCCTAGGGGTGCTTCCGATGCAGACTGGCCAGCCAAACAACCCCGGCGGGAGGATCTGTCCTCCACAGCACAAGAGGTGTTCCGGGACGCTCCCGAGGCATTGATCTCTGGAGAGCTACTGGCTCCAGATTCTGGGATGGTGGCTCAGAGCCCCATGGGTGATTCCATCCAGACATCTGCCATCCCCCTGGACCAGCACATGCAGGCTCTTGAGAGGAGTTTGGCAGCATTCCTGGCAGCCTCGGTACCGATAACATCGTGAGCTCCAGAAATGCAGGCTTTGGCACCGAGCCTACATCCAGGTGTATCTGCCCAATACTGGCCCTTGAACCGGCATTGTTGGAGCCTCCGAGGCCGATACCTTTGTTGGAACCAATTGATACCCTTGGTATCCAACAGACTCAAACTGCCGTGCCTCTCTGTTCCAATGCCTCCGTGTATCGGTATCAGCATTGATCTTCGAGGTCCATGAAGCATCGAGGTCAAACCCAAGACCGCCGATACTTTGACTTCTTACCAGATTCTGATTAGAGTTCTTCAGAAATCTGATGAAGGATCACTCTATTCCTGAGAATTTCCGGCCATTCCTTCAGACCCTTTGCTGTCTCGGGAACAGCATCGGCCCCCACCAGAAGTTATGACCTTTTAGGACTTCATACGTGATATGGCAGCAGGACCCTCCATCACAGTAGCCTCAGAAAGGAACAGAGGGCAGAGGAATTGGAGATACTCCAATACCCTCCCACGCCCAAGGAGGCAGCTACATTTCTAGTGCATTAGATCTTGCAGGATCTTATGCACTGAATGTGGGAGGCCCCGCTCATGGTTCTGCCTGTCAGCAAGAGGCTCAATACCATATACAGAGACTTCCAAAAACCTCAGTTCCCCCACCATTCAATGGTGGTAGATTCGGCAATACACCAAATAAAGTGCGCTAAGAACCATTCATCCATGTCACCTGCCAGAGACTTGAGGACACTCGATGCCTTTGGGTGTCTGAGCTTCCAAGCATGCACGTTGACCTCCAGAATAAACTCTGGGATCTGGAGATTTTCACTTCCCTGCTTCCTGAGGATAAGCAGAATGCATTCCAGACCCTCATGAAATAGGGCCAGAACATTTCTTCTCTTACCAGGGCCTCTTTTGATGCCTTTAAATCAACAAGCCGAGCTTCAGCAGTCTGCATTGGGGTTCACAGAATGGCCTTGTTACAGGCATCAGATCTCGGGTAATGGGTCCAGGATAAATTACTCTTAACAACACAACCCTTTCACACCTATTCTCTTACTTTTTTTCTTCAGTATGTTAAGTTGATATGTCTAACACTGAAATTTAAGGTTCAAAAGGCCTCAGTTAATGCTCTTGCCATTCATCGGTGAACCTTGTCACCATTGGACCGAGCTGAAAAACTTCCACATCATAGGCCTAGCCCTACCTACCTACACCTTTAATTCATAATTTAATTCAAAGAAATTAAAATTATATCCTAGAAAAGTACTTTTGAAGGATTCATTCAAACAATCGTATATAAATATTTTCAAAAAATAAAGTGTCTATATTACTTGGAAATGACTCTATCTAATAAGCACCAATTACTTCACGTTGAAAATGTGAAGATATCTCTTACAGAGACTGGCAAGCATCTGGAAAAATAAAGAGAAGAGAAGCACATTGAATGACTAATCTCAATCTCTTAATTTGTGGTAACACTATTCCACTTATCTTAACACTTTGCTCCCGATGTGATTCCTACGAAAATCTCTCAGAGAAAAAGCACTCGCTTCATGGTTCGTTGCCTCAGGTATTCAAGCCACTGGTCAAACCGCACCATGAGCAAAACTGGGCAGCAACTACGTTCCAGATCCGACAAAAGCTTCTGTTTCACCCTGCCGGGCTTCCTCAGGGATCGAACGTCATGCCCAAATAACCGTTACACCATTAAACAAGGGCGACCAAAGCGCCTCAGCTTCTAAAACAGCGTCTGACATCACTGCCCTTAAATACAATGCAACAGACTACTGCCAAGCTGATACGCCGTCGAAGCTCTAACGTCATCCCCCTCTTACTCCGCTCAACTTTATTAAGCGACTTACAACACCCTATTCACAAAAAACATTATAAAAAATGACCTAATCGGGTCTGTCAGTATCTAATTACACCTATGCCAAACTACATACTAGACATTAACTATATCACCTCTAAACTTCATTTTTCTACAGTTACCTAAATGATGTGGAAGTTTTTCAGCTCGGTCCAATGGTGACAAGGTTCACCGATGAATGGCAAGAGCGTTAACTGAGGCCTTTTGAACCTTTATCAACTTAACATACTGAAGAAAAAAATAGAGAATAGGTGTGAAAGGGTTGTGTTAAGAGTGGTTTACCTATACCCTTTCGGTGGTTTATTGTGTCCAGGATAAATTAGCCAATATCCCATGTACTGGAGAAAACCTTTTTGGCAAGGATTGGAGGGAAAAAGCCGGGGAGATTGAGACAGATAGCTCGCCCTAAAACACCTTTTTAGAAAACAGCTGACCCATTCAAGAGGAAGGCTCTTCCCAAGAAATCTTTTTATTCTGAAAGGAAGAGATACTATCCTTCTTGCTTGCCTTATGCTGCCTATCAGTTTCAATATCCTCAGCAGAGACAGCAGGGCCCTCGCCAACCCAAGAAGCCCATGCTTCTAAGCCTCAACCAGCTGCACAGCCATAGCCTGCACCTGTTTTTTGACTCCTTCCTAGAGAGCATTGCCAATCTGCCCCTGGAGGGTCCCCAGCCCCTCCACATAGCAAGCAGACTTTCACTATGCCCACAGATGGCACCTCATAACACCAGTGCTCTGGACACTCTAGATTGTCCAAAGGGGTTATCGGCTTCACTTCAGAACCTTATCCCCCACCAGCTTCACAGGGGATTATCCCTTGCAACCCCTTCAAAGCATTCTCTTAAAAAGAAGTGACCACCCTATTGTCCCAGGGTGCCATAGAAAGAGTTCCTCATTCTTAAAGGATAGGCTTCTACATATTTTCTCATTCCAAAGAAAACAGGAGGATTCAGGCCCATCTTGGATTTCAGAGACCTAAACAAGTTCATGATCCAAGAGAAATTCAAAATGATTTCTCTAGGAACTCTCCTACCATACCTCCAGAGACCTGATTGGCTATGTTCTCTACACCTAAAAGAGGCATACACACATTTACTGATCCATCCCTTGCACAGACCGTATCTGTGCTTCATGTTTCAAGGAAACAATTATTAATACTGGGTTCTCCCCTTTGGTCTAGCCTCTGTCTCAAGAGTCTTCACAAAATGAAGGGGATATTTGTCTTCTCTTACTTAGATGATTGGTTGATAGGGGAGACTTCCCTCAGAAGGTAGGACTCTCCCTTCATCGCACCATCATGGAGCTCCAACACCTGGAATTTGTCATAAACTTCCCAAAGTCTCACCTCGCTCCAACCCAGTAAAGCAGAGTAACAGCTTGAGTGATGCTATGACTTTTAGGACACATGGCCTCCATGGTCAGTGCTGTCCTCTATGCTTGATTTCACATGCAACAAGGGCAGTGGACTCTCTTACCAATGGATGCAAGCAAAGAGTCGACTCTCTGAGATGAGATCCACATCACCCCTCATCTGATCAAATCCTTTCAGTGGTGATGTCTTCCAGAGAGTCTACTCATTGGGTCCCCTTTTCAGATGCCTTCACCTCAATGCATCCGGATGACGGATGCTTCCAAGCTGAGTTGGAGGGGGAGGGGTGCGTTTGAATGACCTGACTACACAGACTGTGGACACAACAGGAATCTGTCCTCAAATCAATCTGCTAGAACTACAGGCACTGAAAAATGCTCTTTGGGTTTTTCAACCCCATTTTTCGGGACAACCTGTTCCATTCAGGATGGCAACCAAGTTGCCATGTTCTACATGAACAAATGGGGGCAAACGGGGTCTCGTCGCCTCGGTGAGGAAGCGATTCACCTGTGGTCCTTTGCCATCTCACACCGCATTCACTTCAGAGCAGTGTACCTCCCAGGCGAACTCAATGTCCTTGCAGACGAGCTAAGCTGTATCCTTCGTCCACACGAATGGACCTTGCATCGGGAGACTACTGCTGCTCAGATCTTCCTGACATGGGGGAATCCCACTCATAGATTTTTTTTGCCACTCTGCAAAACACAGCTTCCACACTTCTGCTTCTGGGTTCTGTCACTGCACCGACAGGCTCCAGATGCCTGCCTTCTCCACTGGGGACAAGGACTGCTCTTATGCATTCCCTTCCATCCCCTCAGTACTCAAGACACTGTTCAAGCTACAGGCCAACAGGGACTCTGATTCTCATAGCCCCCTTCTGGCCCCGTCAACCATGGTTTCCTCTGCTGCTTCATCTTGCACAGACTGTCACTCAACCTGGGATGCGCACCAGACATCCTCTCTCAGGACTACAGGATGCTCCTCCATCCCAATCTTCACTCCCTATGCCTGACAGCTGGGCTGCTGAGGGGCTAGTGCTTGCTGACCTCTATCTACCACAGGCGGTCAAGGATGTCCGCCTTGCATCTCATAATGATTCCACCATGTGCTCTTGTGCCTTCAAATGGCGTAGGTTTGTCCTCTGGTGTTCCCCAAAGGACATTAGCCCCTTTTCTTGCCTGGTAGAGTTGTTTCCTCCACTTACAGGTCTTAAAACTAACTCTGTGATTGTTTACCTTGGTGCCATTATGGCCTCTCACAGACAGATGGTCAGCCTATCTCCTCATACCCCTTAGCATGCTTCATGTGGGGTCTTTTGCTGTCCAAGCCACCCATTAAGCCACCTCTGGTGGCCTGGGATCTGAATGTGGTTCTGGTGCAATTTCTAAAGCCACCTTTCGAATCTTTAGCCACCACTTCACTGAAGTTCTTATCTTAGAAGGTCATTTTCCATATTGTCCTCACTTCAGCTTGCTGCATCAGTGAGCTGCAAGCTCTAATGGCAGATCCCCTCCCCCCCCAATACTGTGTTCCACCTTGACAAGGTGGTTCTCCGTACCCATCCACACTTCCTCCAGAAGGTGGTTTCCTCTTTCCATCTAAACCAGTTGATGATGATCCTGATTTTTCTTCCCTAGACCACATGCGCCTTGGGCTGAAGCAGCGCTACACCTTTAAGACTGCAAACAAGCACTGGCCTACTTTTTGGATAGACGTAAGTATCACAGAAGATCCCTTCAACTATTTATTTCCTTTGATCCTGGTCACCTGGGTCTACTGTTGACAAAACATGCTCTATCTAGATGGATAGCAGATGTGCATAAGCAAAAGAAATGCAAAGCAGGACTCTTTGTAGGGTCATGTCACTGCTCACAATGTGCGGGCTAAAGCAACCTCTGTAGCCAATCTCTGCTCAGTATCCATTGAGGAGATCTGCCAGGCAGCTACCTAGTCTTCCATTCATACTTTTGCTGCACACTACTGTCTAGACCAGGGGTCTGCAACCTTTAAGACATAAAGAGCCACTTGGACCCGTTTCCGAAGGGAAAAAAAAACCTGGGAGCCGCAAAACCATTGCGACATTTAAAACAAATCTAACACTGCATATATTGTTTCTTACCTTAATGCTATATACGACCCCCTACTTTTCCTGTTAAAATATAGGTGTTTGGCCTATACTCGCCGTATAAGACTACCCCTCTTCCTTCGCACACCAAAAAAAATACGCCAGAAAATATCACAACAACAAGTAACAATATTTGATTTCAAAATTATGATGATTTTGTAGTCAAATCACTAATATGAAATAAAATTATTTTTTCTACCTTTGTTGTCTGACCAATTTATTCTTTGATCATGCTGGTCCCGATCTGAGGCTTCTGCTTTCCTGTCTTCTCTTAGCTCTCTTTCTGTGGTCTATGGTCCATCTGCCATTTCTTATCTCTTCTTTTGTTTTCTTCACTTCTTTCCATCAGCCTATTTCCAGTCCCAGTAACCCTCCCCAATATCAGCCCCTTTCCAGTCCTCACTCCCAGTACCTTCCAATGTCAACTTGCATTCCCATGATTGCCACTGGTGTCCATTTCCTTCCAATCCCCCTCCGTCCCCACTGACCAGTCCCTTCTAGTACAAATACCATGGCAGCCTTAGCCCCCAGTTATCTTCCAGGGCCAGCAGCTCTATCCTCCCCTCCCCACAATCAGCCCATGCCCATTCAAAGCCCCCCAATCAGCTCGCTTCCAGTGCTAATCCCCCCTCAACCCCATTACCAGTGCTAGCCTCCCCTAATCAGCCCAATACCAGTCCTACCCCCATCAGCTCATTACCAGTCCTAGCCTCCCCTAATCAGCTCATTTCCAGTGCTAGTCCCCTCAACCCCATTACCAGTGCTCCATCCCTCCATGTCAGCCCCCTCCATGTCAGCCCCCCTCCCTACAACCATATCAGCTCCCTCCCTCCATGTCAGCCCCCTCCATGTCAGCCCCCCTCCCTCCATCCATATCAGCTCCCTCCCTCCATGTCAGCCCCCCTCCCTCCATCCATATCAGCTCCCTCCCTCCATGTCAGCCCCCTCCATCCCTCCATGTCAGCCCCCCTCCCTCCATCCATGTCAGCCCCCCTCCCTCCATCCATCCATATCAGCTCCCTCCCTCCATGTCAGCCCCCTCCATCCCTCCATGTCAGCCCCATCCATATCAGCTCCCTCCCTCCATGTCAGCCCCTCCACCCACCAACCATCCATGTCAGCCCCCCGCCCGCCATCCATATCAGCCCCCCTCCCTCCATCCATGTCAGCCCCCCTCCCTCCATGTCAGCCCCCCTCCCTCCATCCATATCAGCTCCCTCCCTCCATGTCAGCCCCCCTCCCTCCATCCATATCAGCTCCCTCCCTCCATGTCAGCCCCCTCCCTCAATCCATCCCTATCAGCTCCATCCTTCCATGTCAGCCCCCATCCCTCCATTTCTGCCCCCTCCCTCCCTCCATGTCAGCCCCCCTCCCTCCATCCATATCTGCTCCCTCCCTCCATGTCAGCTCCCCTCCCTTCTTCTGCAGCCGCGGCTCCCTGCCACTTACGGAACCGCGGCTGTGCTTTTAAAATCAACTCGGAGCCCTTCCTGTCTTGAAGGGCGACGTGCAGCATTGTCCCGCCTCCAAACTTCCTTTAGAGGCGGGACAATGCTGCACAGAGCCCGTCAAGACAGGAAGGGCTCCGAGATGATTTTAAAAGCACAGCTGCGGTTCCCTAAGAGGCAGGGAGCCGCGGCTGCAGAAGAAGGGAGGGAGCTTACAACACTATTGCCTGTCACCGGGCGGGCAGTGTGCTCCGGAGCCGCGGCAAAGGTGAGAAAGAGCCGCATGCGGCTCCGGAGCCGCGGGTTGCCGACCCCTGGTCTAGACAGACTCCCGTCGGGATGCTGTCTTTGACCAAGCTGAACTCCAACACCTCTTTGGGACTTAAATTCAACTCCTATCCTCCATCCCAGATTTCTACAAGATACCAGACTATCAAATAGAATCCAGTGGCCCACAACCAGACTCTTCAACTACACATTTTTTGCCTCAGGGATCGCACTACTCTCCCTCCCCCACCCCCCATATACCAGTCTGGTACATGGGAGCTAGTGAGCGCCATATGTGAAGACTGCATTCCTGCTTGTTCCTGGAGATAGCATAGTTACTTACCTGTAACGGATCATCTCCGAGAACAGCAAGAATCAGTCTTCACAATTCGCCCTCCTTCCCTAGGAGTTATAGGGTTCTTTTATTTTCTTCTTTCTCAGCTACAAATTCAGATGAGGAGAGGTGTTGGGAAGGCAGGCAGGCATGCAGGCGCAGTGGAGTGCTCCCAGAAGCTTTCCTGTTGGATGCTGGGGAGCATTCCTTTCGCGGGCTCAATCAGTGCCGTTCACCTATACATGAAGACTGATTTCTGCTGTTCGCAGAGATCACCTGTTACAGGCGAGTAACTACGCTTTGTGCCAATGCATCGTGCATTTAAAACCTGACTGCTGCTGGCAATTTTGACGGCATATGTACCCACTTACATACATAGTTCCAACTTGGACTGTGACAGTGTCTGCTCTTTGTCTTATGTGAGTGAAGTAATATGAGCATATAGTATCTAACAGGTTTTCCGATGCCTCCACTTTTTGTATCTGAGCTCTCTATGAAGTAGGGTATTTATATATGTTGCATTGTTATCACTTTCTAATATATTTTGGGAGCTGTGCATCTGTTACTTATTACTAGCTGATTTTTGTGTGTGTTCCACAAGTTTTTATAGACAGTTCATAACCTGGAGAATGTGTCTTTGTATCCCTACTTTGGGAGAGTTTCATAGATATCTCCATTCACTACGTCTGACACTTTACTGTTCTGTATTGCTATCATTTATTTCTTCTTTTTGCTCTGCTGATTGTTGGTTTTACTTCACCTTTTTACAATTTAATGTACTTACTGGACTTTTAATTGATGATTGCTGGATGAAATTTTTTTTGTCTTCATTTTTAACTGTCCTTGTGATTTGGTTTTGTTTCAGTTTTTTTTTCTATTTGTTTTTATTTTTATTTGTATTGATTTGCATATATAATACATTTTTTAATATATCTTTTATCATGTTTGCATTAAAATTAATACATAATCCTTGTGTTAGAGAGGTCATTATCCCCTGAAGAAGGCTTAGGCAGAAACACATGTAGGGAGACCTCGTGGATACTCAAAGCACTCCGTTGCATCCTACAGAATAGTGCGTCTTCCTTTGGGCCCTGTAGTCGCTGCAGGTGAGGTGTCCCCTTCTTGAGGCTTAAACAAGGGGCCATTTGCTCACTGGACAACAAATTTGTTCAAAAGTTTTCTTCCTCAAAAACGTTTGGTGATAGACACCTTCAAACTGAACACAAATATAATTTCAGATTGTCTGTATCACATAGGAATTTGGAGAAACATGGAATTGAATTTTGACTGAATTTAGCATGTTTAATCGCACCATGATACTGACATATTGCACTAGTTCACCTGAGCTAAAAATGTTTTGCTCCTGATTTTCATTTGTACTGAGCATCTGATGCTTCTCGTCTCGGTGTCCCAACAATAGTGGCCAGCATTCATGGGTTCCAGTTGCCCAGATACTGCTTTTTCATCGTCTCAATGTCCCAGTGAAATCTTTTATCGTGTTCATCGCTGACTGCACCAAGATTAGCAGGGAAGAAGTCCCAAGTATAAATGCAGAAAAAGAATCGGCGACATGTTGCATTTCATGGTTTTTTTTTATGCTTGAAGCATGTCAACCAGCTGAACATGGTTTGGTGCCCTGTAATTGCCCAGAAAATTGTCAACAACATCCCTGAATGCCTTACATGCGTCTTTTTTCTCAGGCCCCTCTAGCAGATCTTCGAACCACTTGTGATTGATGATATGTCTGACTTGTGGACACACAAAAATACCATTTGTTACAGCAGAAATGTCTCGTCAATATCACAATAGCTACATTCTGTTTCATTTGTTGTGAGTATACTCTTAAGCCTGAAAGACACAGCATAACTGCACTTACTAAGAAAGTGTATGAGCTCTACTTTGATTGTAAAGTTGGTAATCAAGACAAATCCTGGGCTCCTCACATTTGCTGTGCAACATGTGCTGTCCATCTCAGAGCTTGGCTCAGAGGTATTTGGAAGTCAAAGCTGTTTGCAGTACCGATGATATGGCGAGAACAGAAGTAACATGATGGACTGTTACTTCTGTCTGATGAATATATTCAGTTTCTCTCTTAAAAATAAGAAATCTATTGAATACCCCAGTCTGCCTTTAGCCATGAGACCTGTGCCACATGACAGTATGCCAGTACCGAAATCACCAGAGACGTGGAACCCAGATGAGGCAGATGAAGATGCCACAATACACATGGGCCAGAAGTGGAAAAAGACATGGATCCAGATTTTGAACAATTTATGCCCGGTGTGCCTCATCTGATAACCGTCAGAATTGAATGACCTGGTGAGGGACTTAAGTTTGTCAAAAACAAAAGCTGAACTACTTTGTTCAATATTGAAAGGATGGGTTTTGCTGTCACCAGGTATGAAAATTTCTGTCTTTCAGACCTGCCAAGAAGATATGAAAAATTTCTTTGCGCAGATTGACAACCTCTGTTTCTGTACTGACATTGATGGGTGGTTCACAGCGTTGGGTTGCGAGCATGAGTCGCAACAATAGTGTTTTTTTTATCAATTCGTCACTGTTAAGCCTGAAAACTATCTTGTTACACAATGGCAATGTCCACCCTTAAATACGTATTGCCTATGCAGCGCACATGAAAGAAACCTATGAAAACATGGAACTGCTGTTGAAACACATACAGTAAAACTACAATTGGAATATCTTTGATGATCTAAAAGTAGTGTTACTGCTACTAGGAATGCAGTTTGAGTATACCAAGTACTGTACATTTGCGAATGGGACTCCCGTGCTAGAGTCTTATTATATTAAAAAGAACTGGCTGCTCTGTAAGCGTTTGGTTCCAGGACAGAAAAATGTGGCACATGAACCACTTGTCGACACAACTAAGATATTTTTATCTCCTGTTCATATAAAACTTGGATTGATTGAAAAACTTTGTGAAAGTGATGAACAAGGAAGGTGAAGTATTTCAATATTTGAGACAGAGGTTTCTAAGAATAACCAATGACAAGATTAAGGAATGTCATTTAGACAAGAAGCTTACTTTCATTTAAATCCTATTGTTAAGTACACAAACTGATATCAGCGTCATGCATAGCATCTGTGTATGAAAACTGTGTTTATAGCCTGTACTGCCAACATCCATCCTGACTAAGCATGCCCACGCATTCTTGAGCAGTAGCATTTTCATTGCATGTTGTGAGACTGCACTGAGTGCATGCCTTTGCATGCCTGGACTAAACAAAACGTATTTCTAGGCAATATATCAGTAGACTTAGGCGATTTGAAAAAGAAATGGTGCGTGATAAGAAAATTTCAAGGTGATTTTCATGATCAGTAACCCAAAATCCATAAGATAACACCCAAAGTGTTTAGAAAAGCAAACTCTTTGTTGTCCAGTGATCAGGTAAAAGTTTTTTTATAGCTTGCACAATTTGGCAGTAAAAATGGAAACCACATTGGTGGAGATTCTAGGCCTATTTGACTAACTACCATGGTACATTTAAATTATTTAAATCTTTGATAGCCCGAAACTGTACTCAAATCATTACATAATCGATTCAGTTATATTTTTTTCAAGAAAAAATATTAGCTAAATTTTGAGCCACTAAGGCAGACAACTGAGATGTCTTGCCTGCCTGCATAGTAAAAAAAAAAAAAAAATCATACTGTATTAAGATCTCTTGGATGGTTCAGTGAATTTTCTGAATCGTCAATGCAAAGTAGTGCTTTTTCCCCCTTTTTTTTTTTTTTAAATCAAATCTTAACTACCACTTCCTGATATACCTTGAATACCTCATTAAACTTTGTTCATTTTCAAAAAGTGTAGATAGGTGCTGGTCCTTCCTCAGCATTCTTTAATTTCTGCAGCAATTGTGGTCCATCTGGTGTGGCAATGCAGACCCTAGGGCCTTCAGGTCGTCTTCTATGTGCTCGGAAGAAGGGCCAGTGGCGGGTCAGATCAGCCCAAATGCCGCTTCCTAGTGATTTTGGTGGAGATTGGAGTTTTGAGGTTTGGATCATTTTTCCTTTGCCCAAGGACCCAGAGTCCTGTACTCACACCTCAGGCGATGAGCTCATCCTTGGACAAGCTGTCGTCTACTTGATGATTACGACAATTCCGGCATTATCCGTCTCTTCAGAAAAGAGGAACTGGCAGTCCTCCTTGCCCCAGTGTTTTCATTTCTGACTGTCTAGTGAGTAGTACAGTTGGAGTGGAGGAGTAGCCTAATGGTTAAGAACACTGGCTTGGGAACCCAGAGGCCAGGGTTCAATTCCCACTAGCACTCCTTGTGGCCTTGGGCAAGTCACTTAACCCTCCATTGCCTCAGAAAAATCCAAGTTATCAATGTCCCTGTTTAATGTACATTACCAAGTTTAAGTTTCAATGTAAATCGCTTTGGTTGACATGATAAAGCGTTATATAAAACCTGCTAAATAAATACAGTGAGTAATACAGTTCTCCGTGGATAAATAGGAAGTAAGCCCTCATGTATTGGTGACATCACCGACTGAGCCCTGTGTGGGAACGCTCCACAGCTTCTAACAGAAGCTTTTGTGAGGCTCCACCGCACATGTACGCTTGCTTTCTCACCTGCCGTGGCACTGTCTCTTTTTCCACGGAGCCCCTAGGACATGTTCCTGCACCGTCAGGAAAACGTTTTTCATTCTTACAACCTTTGGGGTGCCTTTTTCATTCCAGTTTCACCGCCTGTCATTGGTAGTGCTGGCCCCGGTGACGACGCTTTCATTTTTTGTTTTTGTTTATTTTTCCCTTCATTTTTCCTTTTCCCACAGCTGGCATCATCGAACCATTCAACCTTCATACTGCATGTCCCCAGACATGTACCAGAAGCCAACAAGTGAGTTTAAAAAGTGCACTAGTGTTCCTGGACCATCTTTTACGGATCGGCACAACTGGTGCCTTCAATGCCTGAGCCTTGACCCACCAGCTCATCTTTTGTAACCTGTGCTTGCAGATGACAAGAAGGGGCCTGAAGGGTTGGGAGAAGCAGCAGGAGTCCTTCTTGGGGCCGATGAATACTTCATCTTTGACTCCGGCATCAACCTGGTGTTCTCAGGCACCACAGATACATCGGCATCAAGAGGAGCCAGAGCGAGTTCGGAGCAGAGGCAGGGTGGCATGTAGCGAAGGATCTCCGACCTTCGTCTGGAATAGACTTTGTCGACCCCCATTGACATGTAAGGGGGCATCCGAGCACTGGCCCAACGTCCAGTGACATCTGAGCCCTTCCTGATGCGACATGGAGAGCGATGGCCAGAAGCAGTCTGCTAAGGTACCCCAACAAGAGGACTTGTCATCCAAAGTATCGGAGGGGTGCCAGGAATACCTTGATGCCCTCACTGTTGTGGATTCACCTACAGGGATGCCAGAGCCAGTGGCCGACGTTGTAATTCCGGCCCTGATGCCTTCTGAGACTGTAGTCATGGTGGAACGCTTTTGATTCCCCAAGGCACACATGGTAGAGGTGTTGGCCATGACACTGGCTGGCCCTTCTGTGCCCAGGGCATTGGTACTGCAGGCAGTGCAGCTGATCCTTCAGACCCATGCACTGCCTGCCAATGCAGGCATATCGGGCCAGCAATCAGAATTTCTGCTGGTTCTTACGACCATCTCCCTGTCGAGTGTGTGAGGTTTGATGTCCCGGGGAGGCCCGGAAGCCCACTCTGCACCATCGGTCTCTGAGGTGCCCTTCCTCCATGTGCATCCGGAGTTGATGCCAGGAAGAGGCCCGACGCTACTTTGACTTTTCCTCAGAGTCAGAATCCAATGGCTCAGAGGCCGAGGGGTTAGATGTCTGGGAGCAAATCCCCTGAATTCCCCTTGGACCCCTCCTCTCCTCTAGGGGCAGAAGTCCCCCCCCCCCCCTCAGAGGATATGACCTTCCAGGATTTTGTGCAAGATGTGGCCAAAGCCATTCCCTTCTCCCTGGAGTCGGAGGATGATCCTCCAGTATCCTTCAGCCCCCAAGGACCAGATCCTGCAGAGGCTGCAAATGAGGATGTGGGAAAACCCCCTCATGTTGGCAGCAGTCAGCAAATGGCTGGACTCTATCTACAGGTCCAGAAGACCCTGTGTTGGGTTTTGAGAAGCCTCAGCTCCCACACCACTCTGGTGGTGGAGTCTGCCATGAAAAGGATCAAGAGCAGTAAGACACACACCTCGTTGCCCACGGATAGGGAGGCGAGAACCATGGACTTTGGCCAGTGGTGCTTCTAGAGCACCATGCTGGTGGGTAAGGTCCTTTCATACCAGTTGTACATGGGGCATGTTCCTCAAAGACATGATGGATTTGTCAGAGTTTAGCCCGTTCCTCCCTCTGGAGTGCCTGGATTCCTTACATGCCCTCATGGGCCATGGCAAGGACTGTTCCAAGTTCATAGTCTAGTCTACTTAGGACACCTTTGAGTCCACCTACAGAGCAGCAGCAGTGGGCATTGGCACCCACTGGCTCGCCTGACTTCAGTCCTCTGACCTGGAGCAGTGGGTGCAGGATAAGCTGGCTGTTGTGTCCTGCCGGGGGTGAGAGCCTCTTTGGGGAAACAGGTGGGGGCTAAGGCTGGTGAGACTGAGACACAGCACGTCACCCTCTTCAGTCTTTTGAGAAAAGACAGTCTATTCTTGTAAGACAGTGTAAGCGCCTGTACCTTCCAAGCCTGCAGAGCTTTCAGCCAAGGGCCCAGGTACCTTGTCAGCAGCGCCAGGAGTAACCTCAGAAAGCCTATCCAGCTTTGCAGCTCATGCCTGAGGCAGGGTTATGACTGGCTCCTCCGGAGTGTAGCCAATCTGTCAGCCTCCACAGAGGACAGCACCCTGGTGAGGGAGCGGCTTGTCCTATTCACGCATAGATGGCCTCTTGTCACCTCAGACATATGGGTGCTACAAATAGCTGGAAACGGCTATATGCTGCACTTTACTGAGCTGCTGCCCCCTTCCCCCTGAGGGAGTTCCTGCTAGACCCCCTGCATTTCACCCTGCCGCAAAGAGAGGTCTCTGCCCTGATCGCAGACCTCTCTAGTGAGCCGGTGCCTCCGGCTCAGGTTGAGCAGGGGTTCTACTCCAGATATTTCCTGGTCCCCAAGAAAACTAGAGAGGGGGAGTTCTGGCCCATCCTGGACCTCTGGGACCTTAACACCTACCTGGTGCAAGAAAAGTTCAAAATGATTTCGCTGGGGACTCTGCTTCCATACCTCCTAAAAGATGATTTTCTATGCTCCCTGGATCTCAAGGATGTGTATATACACATACTGATTCACCCTGCTCACAGAAAATACCTCAGGTTTGCCCTGGGGGACCGGCACTTCCAGTACTGAGTTCTTCCCTTTGGACTGGCATCATTGCCCCGAGTCTTCACAAAGTGTCTAGCGATGATGGCTGCTTATCTGCAGACTCTGAGGGTATTAGTCTTCCCCTACTTAGACAACTGGCTTATAAACAGCTGCACCCTGGAAGGAGTTCAGCGGTTGGCTCAGCTAACCATCCAGGTTGGGGTTCATGGTCAACTACACCAAGTCCCACCTCCAGCCCTCTCTACAGCTGGAATTCATAGGGATCCTCCTCGACATCACTCAGGCTTGGGCCTTTCTCCGATGAGTCACCTATAGAAGCTGATGGCCTTGGTCCATGATACCCAGCAGGGGTGTTGAGAGCACTTGGCCATATGACCTTGACCGTGCATGTTACGCCTCTGGCTCGTCTGCCAATGAGACAAGCTCAGTGGATTCTGAGCACATAGTGGAAGCAGGCCACTGGCCACTTCTGGAACCAGGTGACGGTTACTGGGCCTCTGGTACAATCACTGCACTGGTGACTGGAGTCGCAGAACTTGCTCAGAGGTCTCCTGTTTTCAAATCCCTCCCCCTCTTTTTATCTTTATTTGCTCATTTAATATACCGCTCTTTACCAAAGGTACCAGAGCGGTGTACAGTAACAAAAATACTTAGGCTGCTAGAAAGGAAAAGGAACGCAAAAAAAAAAAAGAGAAAGGATAGAGCGAGAGGATAGAGTAGAGTGGCAGGACGAGAACAGAACAAGGTGCACAGCGACAAAGGATAAATACATTCAGATTCAGCGGGGTGGAGGAGATAGGGGAGCAGAGGGAGGAGGGAGATTAAAGGCGGTGCAGAAAAGGTGGGTCTTCAGCTTGGTCTTAAAAGATTTATAGGAGGGTTCTAAGCGGAGAGAGGGGGGGAGCGAGTTCCAGAGTCGGGGGCCCAGGAAGAAAAATGCGGAAGAGCGGGTGGATTCAAGGTGGGCTTGTGATGGGGAGGGAAGGGACATACGATTCAGGTGAATGGACCTGAGAGAGCGGTGAAATGAATGAAGATGAATTAAGTCAGCGAGGTGTGGATGGCTTTATGCACATAAATGAGTACTTTGAACTGTATACGATAGACAAGGGGGAGCCAGTGTAGGCTAATCAAGATGGGGGTGATGTGGTCGAAATGAGAAGCATGTGTGAGGATACGTGCAGCTGTGTGGTGGACAAGTTGTAGTCTCTGCAGTTGTGTTTGGTGAAGACCGGCCAGAACAATATTGCAGTAGTCTAAGTGAGATACCACCAAGGACAGTAACAATGTGGTCATGGAGGAAACTGATACAAAGGGGCGAACTTCACAGAGTTGTCTTAAGGTGTGAAAAGACCGCCGCACGACAGAGGAAATATGTTCTTTGAAAGATAAAGCTGAGTCCAGAATGACTCCGAGGTAGCGTAAGGAGGAAACTACTGGTAGCGGAGAGGAGGACAAAAGAAGAGCAAGAGAGGGAACTGGGGCGCCAGAGGTAAACCAGATGGCAGATGTTTTTGAGGGGTTCACATGCAAAATGTTAGAGGAAAACCAGGTAGACACCCGAAGCCAAACAGGAGTTAAGGGGAGCAAGATCAGGGGCAGTGGGGTCCATATGGTGAAGAAGAATGTTATCAGCATCATAGTGGGCTGTAATGCTGTGCTGCTGAACTAAAAGGGCAAGGGGGGCCATGAAAACGTTAAACAGGAGAGGAGCAAGAACGGAGCCCTGGGGAACACCACATGGAAGGGGGGGGGGGGGGTTGAAGGAGAGGAGGAAACACCTGTGGAAACGGAAGAGGTTCTGTGGGAAAGGAATGAGTGAAACCAAGAGAGAACAGAGCCAGAGAACCCAATGTCGTGTAGGCGAGCTAGGAGAGTGGGGTGATCCACAAGGTCGAATGCTGCAGATAAGTCTAGAGAGACGGCAATGGAGATAAGACCTCGGTCATGAGCAGTGTGTACGACGTTAAGGAAGGAGAGAAGAATAGATTCAGTGCTGTGGTTGGGACGGAAGCCGGATTGACGGGGGTGAAGAGTCGGAGAAGCCTCAAGGTGGGTAGAGAGTTGTGCATAAACCAGTTTTTCAAGAAGCTTTGAGAGGAAGGGGAGATTTGAAATAGGGCGCCAATTGGCCGGGGAGGACGGGTCGAGAGAATTGTTTTTAAGGATGGGGCAGATAATGGCATGCTTCCAGATGGCGGGGAAAGAACCGGATGAGAGGCTAGAGTTGATAATAGAGAGCATATAGGGGGAGAGGGCCAAGGAGGGATCCAAGAGCCATTGAGAGGGGATGGGATCTGAGACGCAAGTGGTCTTTCGAATGGAAGAGTATACCTGGGCAAGATCTGATGCGGTCACGAGTTGGAAGGAGGGACCATATGTGGGGAAAAAGAGGGGAGTGAGAAGAGGGAGAAGAAAGGAGGGAAGTAGGAGAGAGGGGAGAGGGAGGAAGGGGGGGGGCAGGCAAGAAGGAAAAAGTGAGTGAAGATTTTGAATTTTGGTGGCGAAGTGAGAGGCCAAAAGAACGGGATCAGGGGATACCGGGGAAGGGGCAGGGGAGGTGAGGGAATGAGAGGCGGAAAGGGAGCGAAGTACAGAATAAACTTGGCGAGTGGAGTTGGCTGATGAAGAGACACGAGAAGAAAAGTAGCCCAATTTAGCAGAATGTAATAAAGAGCGATAATGAGAATGACAGTGTCGAAAATGAGCTAGAGAAGCGGGGGGGTGGGTGTTTACGCCAGTGCCTCTCGGCGCAGCGCAGGTAAGAGCGGTGGAGAAAGAAACCTGAGTGAAACCAAGGGTAGTGATGGTGGATGCAAGGGGAGGGAAGAGGCTGGCGTGGGGCAAGCTGGTCCAACGCATCAGTAAGGAGGGTGGTCCAGGACTGGGCCTGGAGGTCCACAGAGAGAAGATGGAAATCTGTGGGAAAAAGGGAATTGGAGGAAGGAAATTGGGAGAGAGTAGCGGGCGTGATACGGCAAACAAGACGAGGGGGAAAGGGGATTGCATCCAGGGCAATGGGAGGGGGAGGAAGCGGGAATAGAGAAAAATAGGCAGAGATGATCTGACCAGGGGACAGGCAGGGCATAAAGGGAGGTGGGAACTAAGAGAGAGGAGGAATGGGATATGACCAGATCCAGGGAATGACCAGCAGAATACGTAGGTATGCAGGTATATTGCTGGAGAGAGAGATCAGAAAGGAGAGAGAGAGAAGAATCGCGGGAGGAGGAGGGGGAGTCGACATGAATGTTAAAGTCCCCTAGGATCAGAAGTTGATAGCTGAGGGAGAGTTCGGAGAGAGTTGAGACAGAGTCCCACCGAGGCCCAGGCAGGGTAGGAGGGGCATAGACCAGGTAGAAGTATGTCGGGGGGGAGGAGTTAGAGCGAAGAAGAATGGACTCGGGATAGTGGATGGCAGGGGAGGATATCTCTTGGAAAGCCAGAGAAGAATGAAAGAGGGCAGCAACTCCCCCGCTGCTCCGACCTCGACAGGTGGAGAGAGCGGAGTAGCTGGGGGGAGACTACGATTCAGGAGAGTCTCCTCGCCTTCCCTGAGCCACGTCTCAGTCAAAAATAAGGCATCTATTGTATGTTGCGAGATGAGATCTTGGATGAGGGAGCTTTTTGAACGGAGAGAGCGGCAATTTAGGAGGTCTAGGTGTAAGAGGAGAATGGCTGGAGTAGAGGGAAGAGGGAGGACAGAGGAGGGACAAGGAACAAGATTGGAGAGATTCCTAGCAGCAATACCTGAGGGAACGGGGGAAGGAAGGCCTCCAGCTCCAAAGGACAGGAATTGCGGACATGGTGAACGGAACTACGGAGGCTGTCTGAGCTGAAAAAATAGATGGGTGGGACAAAACTAACAGAATGAGTACCCAGGGGAAAAGCTTACCGAGGGAAGGAGGAGTGTAGAGGGAGCGAGCGGGCCGGCCGCACAGACATGCAGTGGTCAGCCGATTTGAGGGACAGAACTTCCAGGAAAGAGAGAGAGAATAAGGAACTCTGGACTCGCTCCTGCGGACTCGCCCCAAGGAGCTCGCACAAGGAGCAGGCCTGCTCCTTGGGCGCGCACCTTTCGGCGCGCCTGCGGCGCGGAACGCCACACTGAGAGGAAATTTATGCTATAGAGGCACCTTGAGATCACGCGGTCGCGTGTAACGCGGCTGCGTCCCTTCCGGTTGGTGGGACAGCGTTTGTTTAGTGTTGCCAAGCAGGGGCATGCACAGAACGGCACCTGAGGGAGGGAGGAGACAAAATTAACACCAGTACAATAATATAAAATAATGAGGACGGTGAAAGCAAAAGAACAGTAAAAACAAACTGGAGGACATAAAGCAGACAAGCAAATGTATTACATCAATACCAAGGGAGGCAGGGAGACAGATGCAGACAAGTACAGTTTCAGTAGGAGCAGTAGTAGATTTTAACAAAATAGCAACTAGCGGAACGCCGCGCTGAGAGGAAATTTATGCTGTAGAGGCACCTTGAGATCACGCGGTTGCGTGTAACGTGGCCGCGTCACTTCCAGTTGGTGGGACAGTGTTTGTTTAGTGTTGCCAAGCAGGGGGATGCACAGAACGGCACCTTGAGATCACGCGGTCGCGTCACTTCCGGTTGGTGGGGCAGTGTTTGTTTAGTGTTGCCAAGCAGGGGGATGCACAGAACGGCACCAAGGGAGGCAGGGAGACAGATGCAGACAAGTACAGTTTCAGTAGGAGCAGTAGTAGATTTTAACAAAATAGCAGCTCCCCCTCCCCCAGTGGACATTAACACTGGATGTGTCCAAGCGGTGCTGGGGGGTGCATTTGGATGGCCTACACATGCAGAGTCTGTGGTTCAAGCAGGAGAGCCTGCACCAAATTTCTTGGAACTCCAGGCCATAGCAAATGCCCTCCGTGTGTTCTGGGTTCATTTGGCCAACCAATCAGGTGGCGATGTATTATGTCAACGAGCAGGGCAGCACGAGGTTGTACTTCCTGTGTTGCGAGATGGTCTGCTTGTAGAAGTTTGCCATTGCTCACAAAATGAAGCGGAGGGCAACTTATCTGCCTGGGGACCTCAACTCTCTGGTGTGCCAGCTGCACGAGTGGACCCTCAAGGCAATTGCGGGGCAGATCTTTTGGGAGTGAGGTACTCCTGTGATAGATCTCTTTGCCACCTCGCACAACACCCAGGTGGATCAGTTCTGCTCCAGGGTCACATCCATGACTGGCTGGCATTGGATGCCTGCCTTTTCCACTGGGTGGTGGGCCTGCCATAAGCCTATCTGCCCAGTCTGCTTGTGGCGAAGACCTTGCTGAAGCTGCAGGCTGACAGGGGCATGATGATTCTCATCTCTCCATATTGGCTGTGGCAGCTGTGGTTCACCCTGTTGCCCCATCCTTCTTGGAGGGAACCTCTGTGGCTTGGCTCTGCCCCAGATCTCATATCTCAGGAGGACGAGACCTTGCTGCTTCCCAACGCCCGGTCCTTTGCCTTCACAGCATGGATGTTGAGCAAGTAGTCCTCTCTGAGCTCAGCCTTCCCAAGAATGTTATGGAGGTTCTTCTGGCCTCCCACAAGACGTCTACACAAAGGTCTTATGCATTTTTAAGTCGTGGAGGTTCTCCTTGTGTGCGGACCGGGCCCTGGATCCCTTTTCCTGCACTGTGGACAGATTGCTGGAGTACCTCCTGCACCTCTGAGACTCCGGTCTCAAGTCAGATTTGGTCAGTCCACCTCAGCGTGATTGGGACATACCTTTGCGTCTCGGAGAGAGAGCCCATCTCAGCTCAGCCCCTGGTGGCTTGCTTCATGTGGGGCTTACTTCCTTTCTGAACCTTTGGTCAAGCCCCTTGGGACATTAATGTGGTTATGGTCATGGCACAGCTCTTGTCTCCCTTCGAGCCATTTGCCTCCGGCTCTCTGAAGTTCCTGACCTGGAAGGTCTTGTTCCTGGTGACGGTTAATTTGGCACGCCATGTCAGTGAGCTCCAGACCCTGGTGGCTCACCTATTCACCAGGTTCTAGCACAATAGGGTTGTCTTGTGCATGCGTTCGCACTTCCTGCCGAAAGTGGTATCTACATTCCACTTCAACCAGTTGGTCGTTCTACAGACCTTTTGCCTCATGCCTCATGCCAGTAGGGGGAGGCGGCACTGCGCATGTTGGACTGCAATCACGCCCTGGCCTTCTACCTTGAACGGACGAAACTGTTAGACCCAGCTGTTAGTCTCTTTTTTTGACCTTATTAAGCTGGAGACTATAGTCTCCAAATGCACTTTGTCGATTCGGCTAGCAGACTGCAACACTTTTGCTTATGCCCAGGAAGGCCTGAGCCTTGATGGTCTTGTCACAGTTCACAATATCAGAACCATGGTGACGTCGGTGGCCAAGTTGAGCTCGGTCTCCATGGAGATCTGCAGGGCTGTGATGTGATCGTCTGTCCACACTTTTACGGCTTATTAGTGTCTAGATGGGGTATTCCTGATGCAACAGCAAATTTGACCAAGTCATGCTCCAGCATATCTTTGGGAATTAGGTTCCAACTCCTCCCCCACTGGCCCTTCTGTCCAACAAGCCTACCAAAAAAGTGTATTCCTCAGTGATGCTATATGCTGAAGATACTGATTCAGTCAAGTCTCTTAGTGGGACTACTCCATTCTGTTTCTCCTGCTCTCCGGTTCATTTGCCCCTGTCGGGCTTTGGCCTCCTTGGTTTTCGGTAGCCTGTAGTTTGGGAGTCCCATATGTAAGGACTTACTTCCTGCTTGACCACAGAGAAAGTGTGATTACTCAACTGTAGCGGGTGTTCTCTGTGGAAAGCAGGTATAATCCTAACAACCCTCTCACCTCCCCTGAGGAGTTGTATTTCTGGCTACTGCTTTGATATTCTGTTGGAGAAGATGGTGTCACGACAGGCGGGAAGGCAGGCGCCCATGAGCGGTGGAGCCTCACAAAAGCTTCTAGTAGAAGCTTGGGAGCGTTCCCTTGCAGGGCTCAGTCAGTGACATCATCCATACGTGAGGACTTATTCCTGCTGTCCATAGAGAACACTTGCTGCAGGCAAGTAACTGCACTGTGCTGCAGATACACCCCCTCCTGCACGAGTTCGAAAGTCTCCAAGGGTCTTTCCTTTTTTGGAGGTGGTTTGATTTTATTCTGTTGCTATGAAGGGATCCACTGTGTCTGTCCCATGCCATTTTGAATTCTGTCACTGTATTTGCCCCCACCACTTCCATTGGGAGGGCATATCAAGCATCTACTACCCTTTCAGTGAAAAAGTATTTCCTGACATTGCCTTTCAGTTTACTCCCTTGCAGCTTTCCAATCTTTGAAAAAGGTTTGTTTGTTCATTAATACTCTTAAGTATTTAAAGGTCTGTATCATATCTCCCCTGCCCCTCCTCTCCTCTAGAGTATACATATTTAGGTCTTCAAGTCTCTTCTCATATGTCTTTTGGTGCAGGCACCAAATCATTTTGGTTGCCTTCCTTTGAACCATTTCCAGTCCTTTTTATATCCTTTGCAAGATGTTTGGTTTTGGAGAACATACGAGGGGGTACCCAAAAAAACCAGGAATTATTTTTTAAAAGCTATTTATTTCAAATTCTTTACAAAACAACCTTATCCCCTTCAAAATACTCTCCATTACAACTGATACATTTGTCCCACCGGTGCTTCCACTGTTCGAAACATTTTTTGTAGTCATCTTTAGAAACGGCTGACAACTCCTCCCTCGTTTTTTTTCTTGACTTCTTCAATGTTGTCAAATCGGTGTCCTTTCATGCCCCTTTTCATGCGTGGAAATAAGAAAAAGTCGCACAGAGCCAGGTCAGGCGAGTAAGGTGCGTGGGGCAGCGGAACCATGCCATTTTTAGCCAAAAACTGTCCAACAGAGATGGCTGTGTGTGCAGGTGTGTTGTCGTGGTGGAAGAACCAGTCTCCTGTCTGCCACAAATCGGGTCTTTTTTGACGAACACTGTTGCGCAATCTTCTTAAAACTTCCAAATAAAAGGTTTGATTGACGGTCTGACCTGGGGGAACAAACTCTGAATGAACTACCCCCTTGGCATCAAAAAAGCAAATCAGCATTGTTTTGCTGTTTGATTTGACTTGACGACATTTTTTTGGATGGGGTGACGATGACGTCTTCCATTGGCTTGACTGTTGCTTTGTTTCTGGGTCGTAACCATAGCACCATGACTCATCACCTGTAATGACCTTTGACAGAAAATCTGGATCAGTTTCAAGCTGTTTCAAAACACGACATGTTTCAACTCAATGTTCCTTTTGATTTTCAGTCAGATCCCGAGGAACAAACTTGGCAGCAACCCTTTTCATTCCCAAATCTTCCGTTAAAATTCGCTGAACCGAGCTCCAAGATAACCCACTAATCTCTGACAGTTGATCAATTGTCTGTCGACGGTCTGTGAGCACAAGCTCTCTAATCTTTTCAATATTTTCGTCGATTCGGGCAGTTGATGGACGCCCAGAACGAGGTTTGTCATCAATCGACATGTCGCCATTTTTAAACCGAGCAAACCACTGGTACACTTGACTTTTTCCCATAGCGTCATCTTGATAAGCTGTTTTCAACATTAAAACAGTTTCAGCAGCATTTTTACCAAGTAGAAAACAAAATTTCACAGCTGCACGTTGTTCACTTAAACTTGTCATCATAAAAAAAGAAACAAGAACAAAACAGCGCTAGCAAAAACAATCACTGCAGATGAACAGAACAAGCCAGGTCGACAACACAGGCGGCACTGAACTGACAATGAGTTGCACTATACACGCCTAGTGGCAGAAGTGCGTACTACACAAGCTCCGCCCACGGCAATGTTATTCCTGTTTTTTTTGGGTACCCCCTCGTAATATTCTAAGTGAGGTCTGTGATAAGGAAGCTTATCATAGCTCAGGAAGGAGCTATAGAAAAGGTGAAGTGACTCTGAACAAGCAACCTGTCAGTTCTGGTAGAAATAAGAAAACAGAATTTTCCCATAAAAGACTACCAGTCCCAGAATGCACCAGGTTTCCAACAGCCATTAGAGGAGCTGAAGTGGGGAAACGTGTGTTCAATCAGGAGGGCTATGAGGTAATCCCTAAGCACTCATCTCAAAGGGCAGGGCCTGATTCAGCACAGCTGCGCTGTTAGGGAGGAGCACTCATCTAAGCAGAATAAAGGTAGAGTTTATTCTACAGAGAATTATCCTCAGAATCAGCATCATCATGATCAGCTTGGATATCCTCAGTTTCATCTGGAGGATCATCAGAAGCAGAAGCCAAACCGGACGGACAGAGAGGGCAAGAAACCCTTTGGAAGAAAGAAGAGAAAAGCCTTTGGGAGGTCTAGAGGAGTCTGGAGGCATTCCAAGGGCCAGCATACACCATTGGACTGGGGAAAGCCAGAGGAATGGTGCTGCAGAGCTAGGAATCTCCAGACGGTACCTGTGAGGGAGACGGCTGCACGTGGAAGGGACCCTAAGACCCGTGCCAGAAGGTATGTGAAGAGAGATCCAGTGTCCAGGGATCTGAATTGGAAGGCTGGACATAAGAACTGGACTACATACTGGCCAGGCTATATAGAGAGGAACTCTAACAGCAATGGAAGCTCAGGTATGAACACTGATCTATGCCCTAGCTATAACCTTGAAAGACAGCAGGGAAACAAGTATTCTCCTGAAAGTGCTCCATTGGGAGATTCATCTGTGCCAATCCATGATATTGAACCCATGCTTGTTGAAGAAGGGGGAGTGATTGCAGATGAAGAATGTGTTTACATGGACTGCTCTCTGTCTAAACTCCTTTGGTGATTTTCTGTTATAAAATACAGCAACCATCACAAAGAAATACAAACTTGTTCTTTACTCTGCTCAGAAAAGCTCCTGAGTAGGATTTTTAGCCACGCAGTAGAATGCAAGCCAGCTAAGGGGTTTCAGCTAGGTAACTGCTAGCAATTGAGCCATACCTAATTGCTTGTGAGCTTTGAGGGAATCACTTCTGAATCTATGTGGGAAGATATAAGAAGTTAACCTGAAAAGAACAGTTTTTCTCTTCTTTGTGGATTTTTGTTTGCTGTTTGAGACATGCTAAGAAAATATTAGCTAAAGCCTACAGAAAAGACCAGTTTGTTATCAACCAGGTCTTATTTCTTTTGCTTTGATTGCCTAACAAGTTCAAATGTTTTCCTGATTTTGTTTTTTTCAAGTTTAACACTGAAAGCAAGTAACCTGATTTATGTGCTACCAAGCATATCTGTGTTGGGAGAAATAACCCCATAAATAAATATCTTATTGGCTTTACACTTGAGCACAACTAAATTATTGTGAGCAGCTGTGTCGGGTGTGAATGGACTGCATTGCCCACAATCCCTTGCAAATCATATTGACATATGCACTTGCCAAGACTGTGAACATTCTCACCCAGGCAGCCGTCTGACAGGTCTCACCAGCAACTTGTACAGTGGCATTAGTACCACCTCCTTTCTGCTGTTAATTCCTCTCTATATGCAACCCAGCAGCCATCTGGTTTTGTCCACTGCCTTGTCACACTGTTTTGCCACCTTGAAATCCTCAAACAATCACTCAGAGATCCTTTTCCTGGTCCGTGCACACCAACGCACCCCCCCCCATCACATACAATTTCATTGGATTTCTGCATACCAAATGCATGATACTGCACTTCACATTAAATCTTAACTGCCAAGCATTAGACCATTCTTCCAGCTTTTGTGGATCTTTCCTCGTTATCCACTCCCTCAGGGGAGTCCACTCTGTTGCAAATTTTCCATGTCATCTGCAAAATGACACACTTCCATTCAGTCTTTCAGCAGTATCGCTCACAAATACATTGAACAGTACCGGTCCCAGGACTGATTCCTGGGGCACGCCACTAATTACCTTCTTTTCATTCGAGTGAGTTCTGTTTCCAATCACCTTTTGTCGTCTGTTGGTCCAATTTCTGATCCGGTTCATCACCTTGGGACCCATCCCCAGGCTGTTCAGTTTATTGATACTGTTCCTCCCAGGAGGCATATCAAAGGCTTTGCTGAAATCTAGGTAGACCACATCCATGGCATGCCCTTGATCTTGTTCTCTGGTCACCCAGTCAAAGAACTCAATCGGATTTGCTTTGCATGATTGTCCTTTGGTAAAACCATGTTGCCTCGGATCATGCAACTATTGGTTTCGAGACAGCCCACTCTTCTCTTTCAGGAGTGCCTTCATTACTTTTCCTGCTACCGAGGTAAGGCTTACTGGCCTGTAGTTTGCAATTTCTTCTCTATTACAACTTTTGTGAAGAGGTACCACATCAGCCCTTCTCCAGTCTTGTGGAACTTCTCCTGTCTCCAAGGATCTATTAAAAACATCCTTTTTTTTTTAAAAATTATATATTTATTGATTTTTGAAAATACATTCAACTCCAAAAAATTGAATGAAGGAAACATGGTAACACAAGTATATCCAAAACCAAACAGAATATAATACATCACCAAAATCAGCCCACTACATTAACCTGGGAGAGTCTTCAGGAAAATTTTTACATTAAAAGGAAAAAAGAGCAAAGCAGTGCAAGACTTACACATCAGCCGTAGGGGAAGCTACAATCACAATGCTATCCTCCCTAGCCACTAAGAACTCCAGAAGCTGAGCAGGCTCAAAAAAGATAAATATCTTCTCTTTATACGAAACAAAACGAACAGGAAATTTTAACAAAAAAGTTCCGCCAAGGGAAAGGACCCTGGGCCGCAGGCCCAAAAATTCCTTCCTCCTCAGCTGAGTATTCCTAGCCAAATCTGGAAAAATACGCACACATGAGCCCATGAACTGCTGACTGAAATTCTTAAAATACAATCGGAAAATTAAAGCCTTATCAGACTCAAGGGCCAGAGTAATAAGGAGGGTAGAGCGGGCTGTGACTACCTCCAGAGAACTCTCTAGGAAACCCATCAGGTCTCCAGAGATTCCCGGGAGGCTGCCAGTAGCTCCATGAACTTCCCTGCCAGTAGTTAAATACTGAACTCTGGTTAATGGCGGGAGATTCTCCCCAGGTATCTTCAAGACCTCCTGGAAATATCTCCGCACCATTTCCAGAGGAGAACACACAGGAGACCTAGGAAAGTTAACCAGTCTTAAATTGTTCTTCCGGACTTGGTTTTCCAGGTATTCCAACTTTCTATTGGTCACATTCCGGTCCTTCACATGGACATGGTGTAGCTCACGCAGTTGATCCAGCTCCCCACTCAGCTGTACCGGTTTCCCCTCCTGTTCCTTTTGCACACTTGAGACTTGCTGTAAATCCACCTTTAAAGAGTTAATATCAGTACTTACAGATGTAGCAAACTTTTGCAAGGAGGAATTCATTGTAGCAATAGCCTCCCATAGCACCTCCATAGTTACTTTCACGGATTTCACCAAACCGCCTCCACCAGCATTCTCCCTTGGGGACACATCCTCCTGGAGAGGGCTGACCAGAAAACTGGATACAGCCCGTGGTGACACCGCAAGTCCAGGGGTCCCACACGGAGCGTCTGCTTCAGCTATGGAGCCCTCCAGATCCTCCTGACTCGGCATACTGGTCAGCATGCCGGCAGGAGGCCCTCCTCTGCCGTGCAATTCGCTTCCGGGACAAGGCGGGGGGGCCCGCTGCTCTGGGGACAGTAACACCCCAGACGTGCTCAGGTCCGATGAAATTGCCGGACCTGCCGAAGACGCCGCTCGCTCTCCCCCGCCAACGAAGCCACACATCTGGAGCGTCCTCTGACCTGCCACACTGGGAGCAGCATCACCCGGGGGTAGGTTAACCTGCTTCCTCTTCCTTCTGCCCATACCAACCACAGAAGGAGTGAAATGCAGAACAAGAAAAACGCTCACAGCACAGGACCTCTTGGCAGGGAATTCAAACTGCCGCCATCTTTAATCGGCTCTCTCGGTAATTTTTAAATCGGCTCTCTCGGTAATTTCCAAAAAACATCCTTTAAAGGCCCAGCCAGAACTTCTCTGAGCTCTTTCAGTATCCTGGGATGTATCCCATCCGGTTCCATGGCCTTATTCACTTTCAGTTTTGCAAGCTGTTCAAACACATCTTCTGTGTATGGTATCTACACCATTCCTGTTTGTCTTTTTGTCAATCACAGGTGGTCCTTCTCCAGGATTTTCTGTAGTAAAAACAAAACACAAGTATTTGTTTAGCATTTTTGTTTTTTCAATATCACTTTCCATGAAACTGTTCTCGGCACTTTTGAGTCTTGCATTTCCACCTCTGATTTTCCTCTTCTCCCGAATATACCTGAAGAAAGTTTTGTCATCACACTTTAGATCTTAAGCTATCTTTTCTTCTACCTTTTGGTTTTGCTATCCTTATTTCTCTTTGTCTTTTAGCTTTATCCTGTATTCTTTTCTGTATTCCTCTGTTTGCAAACTTCTGAATTTTGTGAAAGCTGTTTTTTTGCCTTTATTTGTGCAGCCACCTCTTTGGAGAACCAAATAGGTTTCCTTTTCCTCTTGTTTTTATTTACTTTCCTTACATATCTGTTGCCCCTTTTATTGCCTCCTTTAATTTAGCCCACTGCAGTTCCACTTCCCTTACCTCCTTCCACCCTGCCAACTCCTCCTTCAGGCACTTGGCTATTTTACTGAAGTTAGCGTCTTTGAAGTCTAGGACTTTGAACTTGATGTGATTGGACTCTGCCTTGGCTTTCATCTCAAACCACACTGTGTGGTGTTTGCTGCTGCTCACATGGGCACCCACCTGGCATTCGACACACTATTTCCGTTAATGAGTACTAAATACAGCATCAAACTTTCCCTGGTGTGTTCCATCACCATTTGTCTAAGCAATGCATTTTGGAAGGCATCCACAATTATTTTACTACTTTCCAGATCTGCAGAAGGAATACTCCAGTCCACATTGGGTAGATTAAAGTCGCCCAATATGATCATTTCCCCCCTTCATGGCTGCCTTTGTAATATCAGTGTGGTTTGCTACAATTATTACAGCTGCTACTATTCTGTTACATCTCCTGCTATAGATCTTCTACTTAAGGTTAACCTTCTCTGCCGCCACATTTATTACAACTGCTGCTATGCTGTTATATCTCCTACCACAGAAGTTCTTACTATTGTAACATACGCTGCTGCCATTTCTCAGAAGTTTCCAACTCACTGTTCCCACCCTGCCCCAGAATGGCCCCTCTTAATTCCTACCCATTCTCCCTGAGGTTTGCCCTCATCATACTATATTTCTCCTTGCTCACCTTCTCTTATGTGCTAACTCTAACCCATAATGCCCCCATTCCAATAATCCACTCTCCCAGACACCTATACATCCTACCACATCTATCCCACTCTTATCATAACCCCTACTACCGTACTTGCAAACTCAAACCCATTAACATAATTCCCAATCTTAATACTAACTCTCCCTCTAACATTCCCCTTATCTCTCTCAAATGTGCCTTACTCAATGCTCGATCAGTCAGAAATAAAATCCCTTTACTTTCTGACCTCATAGCTGATTATGACCTCGATGTACTCTGCATCACGGAAACCTGGTTTCAAGACTCTGACATGGTCTTAATAAACCAACTATGCCCCAAATCATACTCAATTAACATATGTAACAGAACACAGGGCAGGGGAGGAGGTGTAGCTATCATTTTCAGATCTAACCTTCAACTTTCTACTATTGAATCTACCTCGACCTCAGGCATGGACTTCATCACAGTTTCTAACTCAACTCTATCATTACACCTCTTATACCGTGCACCCCAGACAGACTCAACAGACCTCTCTATGATTCTAGACACAGCCTGCTCCCCACAATCTACCTTATGCCCCCTTATAATCTTAGGGGACCTAAATCTACATTCCATATCCTCTACTCAATCCTCTACTTTCCTCCAAGCTATGAACGCCCTCCATTTCACCCAAATCTTAAATCAACCTACACATTCAAAAGGAAGCATCCTAGACCTAATATTTATTCCTCAACAAGCTCCATTTGCTGATCAAGTCCTACACGCTATTCAACCCATACCTTGGTCTGACCATGCCCTCATCCTCTTCTCCTTCCCCTACTCCTCTCACAAAACTCAGCCTCCTACCCACTCTCAGCATACCCGAAAATTTAAACAATTCAATGCAGCCAACTTTCTAGAGCAAATTATTCCTTCCCTTGACCTACTAAATGAGATGAAACTCAATCAAGAGTCCCACATCTCTAAATGGAACGAAATCCTTTCTGCTGCCTCTCTTCTTCCACCTAAACAATTCCCCCAAAAACCTCCCAATAGAGCACCCTGGTTCTCTACCAATTTAAGAAACCTCAAAAGAGAACTTAGGCGTCTTGAACGTATCTGGAGACGCTCGCATGATCCTAATGCCCATACTGCCTACCCAACTAAACTCCACACCTACTGCTCCGAAACCCTCAACCATAAAAAGGAATATAATGAAAACATTATCCAACGTTCCCTTAACAAACCTAGAGAACTCTTCTCCATTGCCAAATCATTAATAAATGAACCCTCCCCGCAAGACCAACCACCGAAAATAACAGCACAAGCTATAGCTAGCCACTTGATCTCTAAATTCCTCCCGACCTCCTTAACCAATAACCACCAACATTTTACAAGCATCCCTCCAAACTGGATCTGTTCCGCCTCTACTCAAGTGTGCCACTATCCGACCAATCCTAAAAGGATCAAAACTTGACCCTACTTCCCCTACCTCCTACAGACCCATCTCTAGCATCCCTTTCCTTGCTAAAATAACCGAGAAACTAGTTCAAACCCAACTTCAAAATTATATTGATGATCACTCCCCCCTTGACCTATTCCAACATGGTTTTAAAAAAAACCACGGAGTTGAAACTCTCCTTACCTCCTTACTAGACTCTTTGTACTTACACACCCTTAATCCTACCCAAGGTTGCCTACTCATATTCCTTGACCTTTCTGCTGCGTTTGACTCCCTTCCTCACCATCAACTCTTAAGCAGACTCTATGAAATAGGACTCAGAGGATCAACTCTAAACTGGTTCCGTTCCTACCTAGATGGCAGAACCCAATAAGTCCGTATTGGTAGTGATACCTCCCTCCCATTTACTCTAAAACAAGGTGTTCCCCAAGGAGGGCTGACAGGCTAGATCCTATTTAATATCTTCCTTCAACCTGTTTGCAACATCTTCCAAAGCTATGACATTCAGTACTAATTATATGCAGATGACATGATGTGCTTTACCCCATTTAATCTGGCTAATCCAGACTTTTCTAAACTAAGCGCTTGCTTAACCACCCTAAAATCTTGGCTCTCCCAACACAACCTCCTAATTAATCAAGCCAAGACTGAAGTTCTACAGGTGTTTTTCGATACTTCTTACTCCCCTCCTCCAACCATTACTATTGGAGATTTCACTCTTGCTATAAAAAACCAAGTGAAATATCTTGGTAATATTCTTGTTCAGAACCTCTCCTTCACTAACCAATAAAGAAAACTTCCAATGCAATTTACGCAAAGCTACGTACCCTCCGAAACCTCAAACCCCTCTTAAGCTCTAACTCCTTTCGTTCTGTCTGCCAGGCCCTCACTACCCCATCTATTGATTACTGCAATCTAATCTATCATAGCCTATCCAAGAACACCTTACAACCGCTCCAACTAGCCCAGAACACGATTGCGCGACTTATAACCAACAGCCCTAGACGATCACACATCACCCCAGTCCTATATGATCTCCACTGGCTCCCTATTCAACACAGGATTAAATTCAAAGTGCTTACCCTTATACATAAAATCATCTCCAACGAGTCAGCTGCATGCCTCTCCCCTCTCCTTCCCTTCCCTACTAACAATAGAACCCGCCGTTCTAGCACCAAAAACCTCCTGACTATCCCAACCGCCAAAAGATATTGCAAACAATCTATCAGTAATAGGGCTTTCTCCCTTTATGCTCCTTCCCTATAGAACTCCCTTCCTCATGAACTGCGCAACTGCCCAACCCACACTGAGTTCCGCAAGAAATTAAAAACGCTTCTTTTCCTTGAACACTTCTCCCTCCCACCTTAGCTCCTAATTCGCGGCGTTTTTGGGACATTCAGCAAACCAGGTTAGAAGGAAGTCCTGATGACTGCAAATGTAAAGAATAACCGCGAGTTTCATAGATCGTGCTATTAACAGTTCAGCTGTGCAGTAATAAATCGTGCTGTGATCATTTTAATTCCCCCTGAAGAAGATTAACGAAACGCAAAGTGCGGCACCTATTAGATGGCGTCGGGGAAATGATCAGCGATGACCAGATAAGCAAGAATTAAATGCTACGATTAGTAAATGAAAATGCACGCATGAATAAGCAGAAATACATATTGATTTAGCTGTGAAGCACATTCTCAAGTATGGTATTAAAAGATTGAGATATGACAGTTCAAAAGCTTTAGAGGATTTCAAGACATGGGATAAAATTCATATCATTTAAGCATTGCAAGAGATAAATAGATAACGTTGAAAGTGAATTTTTAAGTACAAAAAGAAGAAAGAAAAGGGAAAAACCCAGAGACGTATTGAGGTCGTTGATGCAATCAGGCACATTGCTCGTAAAAATCATTGGAGCATTGCCGCTGGAAGTCTGAGACCTCTTGTCACTGGTTAATTCGTATTCAAGTGATAGAGTGAGGCAATGCTTGCTTAATTAACATAGTGTGATAATTATCAATATCCTTCTAAGTATAAGTTGAGGGCTTATTTTTCATTTTGATTAATACCTAATTCTCTACTGACACCTCCCTGCCCCTGCCTTATTCTCTAATTCTTTATATGTATTCATCTAGCCATGTCCATCCTGGTTTTTTACCGCTGTAAATAGTTATTTGTTCTGTTAAACGTTCTCCTTGTTACCCTTTCTATCAGTTACTTGTTCCATGTAAACAGTTGAAACATACTGCTGCTGTTGTTTTATGTAAACCGTCTTGATTTGTAGAAAGACGGTATATAAAATCTGTTAAATAAATAAAATAAATAAATATCAATAATTAAGTCTATCAGTTTCTTCTGTTTGAGTTGGAGGCCCGTAGACTACACCAGTATGGATGCTAGTGCCCTTTCTTCTTTCCAACACATTCCACAGCCCTGCTTCTTTTCCCCATGTCCCCTGCATTTCAGCAGCTTGAATACTGTTTTAATATCAAGAGTCTGGTTCACTTGGAGTGGGACTTGCCTGACTCCCCGGTAAAGTGGATAAGGGTCCTTACAAAGCTTTATGCACTACCGCAGGAGAGACTACACCATGTGTTTCAACATGCCTTCAGTGGACGCTCAGATCATGGCGGTCATGCAGCGGACCACCGTCCCAATGGAGGGTAGTATAGCCCTAACAGACCACCTGGATTGTAAGATGGAATCTTTCTTGAGCAGTCAGTTCTTGATCTCCTCCAGTTGGCTGTGTGTGCAGGTCTGATCCATGTTCTTTAGTGGATTCAGTCGCTTGCCCCAGAGGATACTGCCATCTCCTAGTTTGTAGCAGCCTTCTGTTGATGTTATATATGATTTTGTCTTCTTGGCAGCTAAAGATATTTGCTCTTTCAATAGCAATGTGGTGCTGGCTGTGACTTTGCTACTGGGCAGCAGACCCTGCCTCCCAAGTCCTGGTTGTTCCGGCTTTTCTTTAGAGGAAAGACTTATTTGGAGAGGACTTGGAGAACTGGTTAAGGATTTGGGCAAGTCCAAACCACCTCATCTCCTGGAAGATAAGTCAAGGGGCCTGGGAAGTGCATGGATGCATACGCCTCCTCAATGTCTATCTGGTTTCCTCATTATTGATACTTGGATTCCCAGAGCTTCCTGGACTCCCTGTAGGTATCTCCCTGGAAAGCCCACCGCATTTCCTCTCCTTGAATTTGATCCCAAATTCATGGGACTTCTCGATCCTGAGAACCTACCACTTCCAGAAGCGTCCGTCCCATCCAGAGCAATGATGGGTTGGGGGCCCATTTCAGAATGCCATCAGAGGGTGACAGGATGCATCTTTCTTCCAGGATTGGGCCTGGGTCACTGAGGATTGCTTGGTGATAGCTGTCATTCATCATGGCTATGTTCTGGATTGCACCAGGTGCTTTTGTGACCAGGAGAACCACCATTCAAGTCATGCTGGAAATATGAATCTATCTGCGGACAGTTGTTTGGTCTTGCCTGCTGAGCGAGGCAAGGGCCAGTATTCCATCTACATTGTTGAGCTAAGAACTGTTCCTTTCGGTCAATCCTTGACTTCAAAGGGGTCAACTCCCACCTGGGAACTCTACACTTCTGGATCCGAGACTCTATGGTCCATGGTCCAGGCGGTACAGCACAAGGAGTTGCGTTGGAGGGAAGCAGGAGCGACAGGCTGTGAGTGTGCCAGCATAGGCACTTTAAAACACAATGCAGCGGAGGGATCATTGTCTCGCCCTCCATCAGGCAAGATGATTGATGCTGGGAGGGGGGCGCTGCAATCTTTGGGGGGAGGGGACAGCATGGAGGGTCTGCCTAGGGCAGCAGAAACTCTTAGGCCAGCCCTTCCAAGGTGTATTTCTACATTCCTATCCATGAGAATCAATAGTGCTTTCTATATTTTCACCATGCTTGGTTCACATTTTCAATTTGCCACTTTTCCTTTTGGCCTGTCCACTGCCTGAAGGATGTTCTTGGAGGTAATGGTGGCATCAGCGTTGCGGTGTTAAGGAATCTGTGTATACTCACATCTAGGTGACTGGGTGGTTTTGAGCCATGTCGCATTCTGACATGTCTCAGGTGTTACCCATGTGGTGCAGTTCCTGGAGAGTCTTGGCTGGGTGATCATTTGTGGGACAAATCTCTTGGAGCACTTCCAGTCATTGGAATCCCTAGGAGCATGGTTTGACACTTCTGTAGGCCTGCTCTTCCTACCTGAGGTGAGGGTGGAACGTTGCCTTAATTGGCAGCCTTCTGGATTCGGCAGACTTGCAGAGTTTGGGATTACCTGCAGCCTCTTGGCTTGATGGCAGCATAGATTGAAAGGGTACCTTGAGCACAAGCTCATTTGCGACTGCTGCAGAGATTCTTGCTGTCTCGTTGGTCTCCTAGCTCTCTGGATTTCGAGGTCAGGCTTCCCCCTCCAGTCAACGGTAGTGTCCAGCCTGCATTTGTGAAGGCAGCCCCAGCTTCTGAGGAGGGTCATACCATTGGATGATCATTTGTGGCTCCTGGCAACAGATGCCAGTCTGTTTGGGCATGGGAGCCCATTGTGAGAGCCAAATGGCTCAGGATCATTGGAGCAGCCAGGAGTCACCATGGCCCTGTTGCACTTCCGGTCTCTACTCCGGAGCAGAGTATTCTGGATATTCTTGGACAATGTCCCAGCTGTGTGAGATGCCAACTAGCAAGGGGGCACAAAGAGTTTGAGTGACCTTGGAGAAAATCTTCCTGGTTCCTGGATGGAATAGAACCTTCTCGCCCTTTTTCACTGCAACACATCGTGGGAGTCTACAATGTGGAGATGGACTCCCTCAGTCCTCTCACTCTTGATCCCAGAGAGTGGGAAATGCCCGTCAACATTCAGCGGATTCTGCAGTCCTTGAGGTCATCCCAAGATGGATCTTATGGCGACCTGATCCAGTGTAAAGTATGTAGATTCTTCAGTCACCACAGAGAGGTAGGCTCCAAGGGCATCTCCACCCTAGTTCACTCTTGCCTAAGCAGTGCCTGCTGTGTGTGTTTCCTCCGTGGCCACTCATGGGACATGTGATTCGTTGCATAGAGTGACATCTGGGCTGGATTGTCCTGGTGGCACCAAATTGTCCATTGTTCGGGGTCTTGATGTGACACCTGCAGGAACCCCCTCTGTGACTTCCTCTAGCCCACGACAGCTAATCTCTAGGAACAAGCAGGAATGAGTCTTCACATATGGGTACGTCGGTACCGACGGAGCCTGCACGGGAACGCTGCCCAGCTTCCAATCAGAAAGCTTTTGGCAGCATCCCTCGCGCCTGCGCGCTGACTTCCCGCCTTCTCCAGAGCCTCTCTTCAGTTTTCGTTTTTCCGTGGAGCCGGCAGGACGTCCTCCTGTCACCGCAGAAACTTTTCTTTTTACTTACTTTAATTACTTTAGTTTGTGTTTTCTTGTGGTCGCGGCTGTATTCCCCGCTGCCACCGGTATCGCCGGTGGATTTTTGACTAAATTCTGAGAAACGTTTTCTTCAGTTTTTTGCCTTAACTTGTTGGGCCTACCAGGCCTCTTCATTATGGAGCCTTCTTTTCCTAAGAAGTGCTTTCGATGTGGAAACACCTGTTTCTTTTTAGACACCAATAGTTTGTGTCTCAACTGTGTGGGTCCTGACCCTTTTTCCCCTGACTTGTCAGGGGATAATTTTGTGAGGAAACCTTCAGTTTTTAGAGTTTCCCTCGATGCCGTTTTTTCCTCGGCAGTGAGGGTACCCGGTTTCTCCACTTCACAGGATCAGGTAACCCACAAACAGTCTGTTAAGACTAGTCAATGCTTGAGTGGTATGTCCCATGCCCAGCATGGTGACGGCTCCAGCCTTACCCTCAAGAATCCATTGGCATCACCCCTGCGGGAGTCTTCGGGCTCCAAAGCGTTAAAGGGGTTTCAGGTTGTTCCTGGGGCTCACCCCTCACAGAACATACCTGAGCCATGCTCGGGGGTGGTATCCGCTTCGAGCGGTACCGAGCCTCCGGCATCGGCACTGGTGTCGAGTGTTCCACTCTTCACCATGGATTGTCATCGGGCATCCTCGGTACCTTCGGGACCGATCGATACGCACCGGATTGACTTCCCTCGATCCCAGTCCTGTACGGTGCGGGTATCCGCTTCGAGCGGTACCAATACCCCGGCATCGGCTTCGGTGTCGAGTGTTCCACTCTTCACCAGGAATCGTCCTCTACCATCTTCGGCGCCCTTGGGGCCAGTCGATTCAATACCGATGGACATTTTCATATCTCAGCCATGCTCCGGGACGGTACCGGCGTCGATCGGTTCCGATACCCTGGCATCGGCATCGAGGTGGACCGCCTTACCCTTTCCAAGGGGTGGTCATCGGGTATCCTCGGTACCGTCGGTACCGATCGATGTAACCCAGGCTGCCTTAGTGGTATCGGCATCGCCGATACTGCCACCGGCGTCGGAACCCTCGCGACATGCATCGATAGCCTCGCTTTCTTCGATGCCGAGTCTTGAACCGATATCTAGTCTCGAGGACTGGGTACCGACACATCCCGGAACCGACTCCTGTCGTTTCCAGATAGGCAGTTCCGAAGATCCTAGCCATAACTCTCTCATGCTCTCGGTACCACTGCAGCAGTCCCCGATGGCAACTTCAACTGCTGGTCCTGTATCAGTATCGATGTCGATGCCTGTTCTTGCACCGATTCCACCGATGCCTAGTTTGGAACCGATACCTGGCATTGATGCAGTACCCACTGCCTCTAAGTTAACATGCCAGTATCCCTGTCCATCTACTAGGTTTCTTTCTTCACACCACTGTACGTCCTCTGGTGCTCAGCCTCTTTCTTTAGCCTTACCAGGGATGGTTCCCATAGGAGATCAGTCTTTTCAGGCTTTTCTCCTGGATATGGCAACCTTTCTTAATATCTTTATCCCTGGTTGTGATGCTACTCATGGCTCACCGGCACAAATGGAAAATATGATGCTTCCTTTACATCCTGCTCTGCAGGATCTCCTTCTGAGGGTCTGGAAATCGCCCTTACGACTTCCTCTAGTTTCTACAACCACTGAGGTTCGGTACCGGGTGCCACCCTCTCCAGGGTTTCAAAAGCCTCAACTTTCTCATCGTTCCCTTGTAGTGGAATCAGCACTAAGGAAAGTTAAGAGCAAGAAGAAGCATTCTTCTTATCCGCCAGGTTGTTCTTCAAGAACACTCGATGCTTTTGGTCGTCAGGCCTTCCAAACCTCTAAGCTGGCCTCCAGAATTCTTTTATATATTTTTCACATGAGTCTAACACTCCAGGAAGTCACAGAGAAATTGTCTCTTTTGACCCCTTTTTTACCAGAGCCCAAGGCTACTGATTATTCCTTGCTCGTCAATCACAGCCGGAATATATCCTGGTTCCTGTCTCGTGCTTCTATAGACTCTTTTGAGTCCGTTAGCAGATCCTCTGCTATTGCCATTGCAGCACGTCGCAGAGCCTGGCTTGAAGCTTCAGACTTGAGCAGATGGGCACAAACTATACTGGCTCATTCTCTTTGTACAGGAGAAGGTCTCTTCAATAAGGAGGCTTTACATCAGGTTGCTCAATGCTCCACTGACTCTCCTTCCACTAAAGACCAATCTAAGCCACCTCCTCCTTCAAGGGGTAGGAAATGTCCTACCAAACCTTTTTTCCCTAAGAAAAGAAAGTTTCATTCATCTCCTGCCCATCATTCGGCTGTACCTAAACAAGGGACGCCTCAGCCTAGCCTGAAGTCCTCCAGCTCTGGCCAGTCTCAGCATTCCCAGCAACCATAGGGGCCGGGACTTGTAATCTACAGTTCACTTCTACCCATTAGAAGTTTCACTGTGCTCCTCTTTTTCAGTGTACTAACCTGTCGGAAAATTTTTGTTCAGGGACTACAGACTTCTCCTCTTCTTACTCTCTAGAAGAGCAGTTGCAACTATCCCCTGATAGTTCTATCCCAACTGAACATTTTTTCCTTCATTTGACTTACCCTATGGGTATGACACCCTCCAATTACTTACTCTACCCTCTCAACCGGGTTTTCTCCCTGACTGAGGGGTACCATGCTGAAAAGCTTCTCTAGCAAGCTCGTTCCTCAGACAAGGAGAGGGGATATCTCCTCTCTTTTCTTGTCTGTTTTTCTTTATTGGACACAGGACAATCTCTCTGCTGTTTCTGTCAGCAGCTGTGCCTGCAGGAGTTACAGTAATTGTATTACTGGTACTTTTTCCAAGTTCCAGTCCCTTGTTCAAAATTTTGTCTAGCCTCAGTAGTGATTCCAAGCTATTCGTCATCTATCTTGGATCCTCCTACTCCTTTAGGCTTTCTCACATTATTCTAACCATCTCCTCTCCTAGGATATGGCAACACACCTGACTTCAGTCAGTTTGTCTCATATCTCTCCTGCACAATGCTCTGCAGTCTTCAGAGAAGCTTTCTACTATGAGGGCCTTGCTATAGAGCATTGACCTTGTCTCTGAAGCTTCTCTATTAGTAGGGAAAAGCTTATAAACCCTTCCCATGCCTGTGAGGGTTCTCCACACCCTCTAGCCTGGGGTGTTAACACGAGATATCAGTTCTTCTGCGTGAAAATCCAAGGCTGATGTTTACACATGCTACCTCTGGGTCCCTCCAGTAGGTCCCTCTGGTATCTTCTCTGCGTTTCTGCACATCTGCCATGTCAATGTTCTGTGGAACTCCCGCCTTGTTCCTTACAGATTCATATGATCATCTGTTCTCACGCGAACATCACGGTTATCTGGTTGGATTGCCTTCCTGCATCCCTCAATCCACGGAAATAGATTCTCTATACATATCCCAAGTGGGTTCACCCTCTTGTAGAGCGCAGAATCTTTTTCTTTTATATTCCCCATGTACAATTATGGGGCTGGGTGGTAGACATGTATCTTCAACCTGTTGTCTTGTATGTAGCATCTCCATATATGTCTACATACCTATATCATTACTCTGGTGGTGCAAAACCATGCCCCACAAATGTATCTATATTTACGTATATTATATCTATCTATCTATCTATATATATATTCCATCAACACACATATATATATATATATATATATATATATATATATATATATATATATATATATATATATGTCGGGGGGCTTCTTAATGGTTGATATGTCTTACACACTATCACCCTTACTGTCTATACTAAATGTTTTACCTCCTAGAGGTTTTAGACAGTCTATCGCCCTACTTCGCATACCATATTACGATGCAGAAACTGTTAGGCACCAATAACCACTATGGTGCTAACATCTTCCACTTTTTCTTTAAGTCCTTGAAGCATCAAGCTTCAATATTTTTCCTATCTCTCGCCAGCTAGGAAAAACAGTGTACATCTTTATCTTTGAGTACACAGCTGTTCTCCTTGGGAATAGGGGTTTTCCAGTCCCCCTCTTCCCGCCAGGACTGGGCTAGTTCTCCAACTCCGTCAGTCTTCTTCCTTTAGTCCTCAATGTTAATGACCTTATGCCTAAAGGAGTTTTCAGCTTTTTCCCATAAAGCTTTCTATTGTAGACCTGACGTCTAATCCTACCCAGTTGACACCTGGATCGTCTACTACCTCCAGGTCTGGACCTTCATCCTCACTGCTGGGAGGTCACCTTGAAGATTCCGCCACTGCTTATCCAGTAGACTCCATCATGCTTTCTACTTCCTACAATACAGTAGGTAAGCTGCATATTTTGAGTGTATATTAAATGTGTTTTAATGCTACTCATCATATATGCCAAGGACTCCTGTAGTCTGTAGGACCCTCTAGTCCTTGGCTATGCTGTTTCTTTCCTCACAGCTCCTTTATTGTCAACTCCTACCCTCCATCCCACATCGGATGCCGGGGATTCCTGGAAACAAAATGCACCCCTGCTCCAGGCTCCTGCATTTTTATGGGATCTCACCCTGGCATCTCCAGCTAGGGAGTCCCCATATGTGAAGACTCATTCCTGCTTGTTCCTAGAGATAGCACAGTTACTTACCTCTAACAGGTGATCTCTGGGAACAGCAGGAATTAGTCTTCACAACCCTCCCACCTCCCCTAGGAGTTGCATCTCTTTATCTTCTTCTTCCTTTTCTCTTTCGCCTTTGTCTCAGCTTTGAAACTTAACTGAAGAGAGGCTCTGGAGAAGGCGGGAAGTCAGCGCGCAGGCGCGAGGGATGCTGCCAAAAGCTTTCTGATTGGAAGCTGGGCAGCTTTCCCGTGCAGGCTCCGTCGGTACCGACGTACCCATATGTGAAGACTAATTCCTGCTGTTCCCAGAGATCACCTGTTTACAGGTAAGTAACTGTGCTTTCTCCTGCTGTGGTTTCCATGCTCTTCCAGGTGAGAGATTCTTCCATCCTTGCCTATATGTACATCTGGTGTCTTTTCGAGCACTGGTGCCATGAGCACCAGCTCATTCTAATATTGCAGACTTGCCAGCCTTGCATTTCTTCATAAGGGCTTTTTCCCTTTGTTACCTGAAGATTCAGGTGGCAGCCGTATCATGCTTAGGGAACTGCTAGCGGGGTAGTTTATAGCCTGGCAACTGGATGTGTCTCGTTTCCTTCAGTGGGTTTGGCACCCAGGGCCTCCCCTGCATTGGTTGCTCCCTTGTGGGATATTTCTCTGCTGCTCCAGGCCCAGATATCAAAGCCCTTTGAATACTTAAAGTGGGCCACGCTTAAAGATCTGACTTCTAAAACGGTCTTCTTAGCCACAATCTGCTCAGCAAGACGTATCTCAGAGCTGCAGGCATTTTCTTGCAGGGACACTTATCTGACATGTCCTTCGATCCATCCCTTCTGCCTTACCCAAGGCATATCATATGGTCTGTCTGCCCTTCTTTGCTTGGGTCTAGTGCCATGGGAAGGACAAGGACCTTTGCCTGGTGGATGCCCGGAGAGTGCTTCTCTGGCATTTTAACGTCACTACCTTCCTTTGCAAGTCAGACCGTCTTTGTGCTGTTTTGCTGGACTTCGTAAAGGTGATGTTACTTCCAAATCTACTCTGGGGCTTTGAATCAAGAAGGTCATTGTCTCTGTGTATCTGTTGCAGAACCAGCTGGTTCTAGAGGGTTTGTATGTGCATTCCCCTCAGGCGCAGGCATCCTTGTGGGTGGAGTGCAGTTTGGTCATTTTCTCAGACATTTGAGTAGCAACGTGGACATCATTTTCCACTTTGTCAAGCATTAATTTCTCCACCCACCATTACCCCAGTGCCATGGTCTGACCATTACTTAATCGAGACAAAGCTGCGATCTCAAGAGGACCTCCAGGATAGAAAATTGGAAATTCTTCTCAAGCAGGCGTTTGATTCTAGTGCTTTGGCACTGCAAGCTGTGGTGTGTGGGGCGTATGTTTCTAGAGCGTCCATTCATTGGCTGCAGGGAGACGTTTCGGGGGATGCCGCTTCGGTAGTTGGCACAGAGACCGCGAAGTTGGAGTCGGCCGCAGCTTATATGGCTGATGCCTTTTATGATTTGCTGCGGATTGCCGCGAAGACCATGGCCTCCCTAGTTGCGGCCAGGCGTTTTCTGTGGTTGAGAAACTGGTCGGCGGATGTTTCCTGTAAGTTGCGGCTCAGCAAATTGCCCTATAAAGGGAAATTGCTTTTTGGGGAGGCGTTAGAAAAGATTGTTAAGGATCTCGGAGACTCTAAAGGGGGGCGTTTGCCAGAGGATCGGCCTAAGCCGGCGAGAGGTGCTGGTGGTCTCCGAGGCTCAGGTCGGGACTCCCGTAGATTCCGAGGGGTGCGCTTTGCTCCCTACTCCAGGGGCCATACTGGTTTTCGTGGACAGTCCTTTTGAGGGGCCAGAGGTTTCGGCAGAACTTACTTCAGTGCGTCTCAGCCCTCAGTTAAAAAGCCGCAATGAAGATTTGTTGGTCCAGGTGTCGGTGCCTGTAGGAGGGCGCCTGCAAGACTTTCTTGCAGCCTGGACCGCCATCACTGCAGACAAGTGGGTGTTGGAGATCATTCAGAAGGGGTATGCTCTGGACTTCGCCTGCCCTTTGCCTCCCGCCTTTGTAATGTCTTCCTGTGCGCCCGGTCTGAAGTGGCAGGCCATCTCGGAAACGCTTTTTCGCCTCCTGCAGCTGCGGGCGGTAGTTCCCGTCCCTCGAGACCAATTCGGTTGCGGTCGATACTCGATATATTTCGTAGTTCCCAAAAAAGAAGGTTCTTTTCGGCCGATGCTAGATCTCAAAGGCGTCAACCGTACTTTGCGAGTTCCTCATTTTCGCATGGAAACGTTGCGTACCGTGATTCGGGCAGTGCGGCCGGGAGAGTTTCTCTCGTCCATAGATCTCACGGAGGCCTATCTTCACATTCCCATCAGACAGTCTCATCAATGATTTTTGCATTTTGCCCTTCCCATGGGGCACTTCCAGTTTCGAGCGTTGCCGTTCGGACTTGCCACGGCTCCGCGGACTTTCACGAAGCTTATGGTAGTAGTTGCAGCGGCGCTGCGAAAGGAAGGTATCCGTGTTCATCCATATTTCGACGATTGGTTAATCAGGGCCGATTCTCATTTGGCCTCGGTGACGGCGACAGCTCGAGTTGTGCAGCTTCTGGAGCAACTCGGTTGGGTAATCAATCACCCCAAGAGTCACTTGCAGCCAGTGAGGCAACTGACTTATCTTGGAGCCTTCTTCGACACGGATCGAGGGGCGGTATTTTTACCCGAGCCCCGAGTGCACAAGCTTTTGCAACAGGTGCAAGCGTTCTTGGGACTGTCGTCTCCGTCGGCGTGGACGTACTTACAGCTCTTAGGCTCCATGGCAGCGGCGTTGTATCTCGTTCCCTGGGCCAAGGCTCACATGCGACCCTTACAACAAGCGTTGCTTTCACGATGGTCGCCGCAGCTTCACCCTCTCTCGCAGCGTCTGGTCTGTCCGGAACATGTGCGTCACAGTCTCGACTGGTGGTTGGTTCCGGCGCATCTGAGAGCGGGAATTCCCTTGCAGGAGCCGTCCTGGGTATTAGTCACCACGGATGCCTGTCTCTCGGGCTGGGGAGCTCATTGCCAGTCGCAAATCACTCAGGGTTTTTGGTCCCAGGAAGAGAGCTCTTGGTCGATCAACCGACTAGAGCTTCGCGCGGCTCGGCTGGCCCTGCAGCATTTCTCGAGTTTGCTCATAGGGACTGCGGTACGGATATTCTCCGACAACGCAGTGACGGTTGCATATATCAATCGACAGGGGGGGACCAAGAGTCCCTCGCTCATCGCCGAATGTCAGGAACTGATGTCTTGGGCAGAGAGCCATCTTCTAGCGTTGTCAGCGGCGCACGTGGCGGGCAAAGAGAACGTGCAGGCCGATTATCTCAGTCGCAATGTGCTCGATCCCGGAGAGTGGGAGTTGAATGTGGCGATTTTTCACAACCTCACATTGCGTTGGGGGCAGCCAGTGATGAATCTTATGGCTACTTGCGGCAACGCCAAGGCAAGCCGTTTTTTCAGCAGGCGCAGGGAGCCCATGTCAGAAGGTCTCGATGCTCTGGTTCAGCCGCGGGACGCTCTCTTGTATGTGTTCCCTCCTTGGCCAATGTTGAGTCGGGTGATACAGCGAGTAGCGGGACACCGGGGTTCAGTGATCCTCATTGCGCCGGATTGTCCTCGACGTCCCTGGTATGCCGATCTGGTTCGGCTCCTGATAGCTCCGCCTTGGCGTCTGCCGGCTCGCATCAATCTGTTGCATCAGGGACCGGTGCTAATGCCGCAGGTGGATCGCTTCTTACTTACGGCTTGGCTCTTGAGAGGGCTCGCTTAATACGCAAGGGTTACGCGAGTTCAGTTGTGAACACCTTACTTCAGTCTAAAAGGCCAGGAACTTCTCTGGCGTATGTACGGGTGTGGCGTCTTTTTGAAGCTTGGTGTGGACAGCGCAACATTATTCCTCTGTCATCTACTTTACCCCAATTACTTTTGTTTCTCCAGAACGGGTTGGAGAAAGGTTTGGCGCTTAGTACCCTCAAGGTTCAGGTGGCAGCACTCGCCTGTTTTCGAGGAGCCGTGCACAGTCGCCGTCTTCTGACGCTCCTGGATGTGCAACGATTTTTTAGAGCGGCTAAAATTCTCTGTCCACCAGTGCGCCCAATCGTGCCCCCTTGGGATTTCAATATAGTTTTGGAGGCTTTTTCCCGATCGCCGTTTGCATCCCGGTCATCGCGGGATCTCCGTGAGTGTTCCTGGAAGACCGCATTTTTGGTGGCCTTATGTTCAGCGCGACGCATTTCGGAGTTGCAGGCCTTGTCTTGCCGGGAACCTTATCTTCAGTTTTTGCCGGAACGAGTCCTGTTGCGGACGGTGCCTTCGTTTTTGCCTAAGGTGCTGTCCGTTTTTCATGTTAATCAGTCAGTGGCCTTGCCCGTTTTTTCGGATTTATCAGATTCTCCGATGGACCAGGCTCTCCAGAAATTGGATCTTGGGCGTGTCTTAAAGACATACCTCAGGGTCTCCAAACCTTTTCGAAAGACCGACCGGCTGTTTGTCCAGTATGCCGGTCCCAATAAAGGTCAGGCGGCGTCGAAGTCCACCATTGCTCGTTGGGTTCACTGCGCTATTGTGGCGACTTACAATTCCAGGGGGAGATCTCCGCCGGTTGGGCTGAAGGCTCATTCCACTCGAGCTCAAGCGGCTTCCTGGGCGGAATTTGCTTTTGTTCCTCCGGTGGATATCTGCAGAGCAGCGACGTGGTCTTCTTTGCATACGTTTACGAAGCATTACCGTTTGGATGTTCAAGCCAGGGAGGATGCGAAAGTGGGGGCGTCGGCTCTTATCGCAGGGCTGGCGGGTCCCTCCCGGTTTTAGGTACTGCTTTGATACTGCCCTACCTTTCCCTGGACTGGCCCGGAGAAGCGATAAGGAAGATGAAATTAGGGCTTACCTGCTAATTGTCTTTCCTTGAGCTCTCTCCGGGCCAGTCCAGGGTCCCACCCTTTTCGTGTGTCGGATGCCTCGGTGTAAGCGTCAGAATAATAGCCGTATAATGGTGTTCGTGCGAGAGGGGCGGCTGGGGCTTCTAGGCTTCTTCCTAGAAAGAAGCAGATTCTATTTTTGCAATTGCTACAATAAGAAAAAAAAATAAATTAAAAAAAAAATAAAATAAAATAATAACATTAAATAAATAAGACAAGCGCTACTTTTGATGCTTCCTCCTTCCAAAGGACTATAGAGGATTATCAGTTTTATCGAGTTAACCTTGTGTTTTTCAGTTTCTGTTAGCTGCTTTGTCAGAAGGAGACTAACTGGTGATCCTCAGGGGGAGTGGCTTCACCTCTCAAGAAAACTTGAAGTCTTCAGTCCTCAGCTGCTAAAGGGGATTGACAACCCTACCTTTCCCTGGACTGGCCCGGAGAGAGCTCAAGGAAAGACAATTAGCAGGTAAGCCCTAATTTCATCATACAGGGTCTTCCCCTTAGAAACCCTGTTCTAGCCAGCTGTTCCACAGCTCCTCTTCTGTATTCAACTCCTACCCTCCATCCCCAGGATGCCTGAGGTCTTAAGCAATAGCATGGCTCGTTCTAGACTTGCATCTGAGCTTGGGAGTCCCCCATATGTGAAGACTCATTCCTGCTTGTTCCTGGAGATAGCACAGTTACTTACCTGTAACAGGTGATCTCTGGGAACAGCAGGAATAAGTCTTCACAACCCACCCACCTCCCCTAGGAGTTGCTTTTTCTCTATCTCTATCTTTCCCTTCCTTGCTCTCTCTCTCTCTCTTTGTCGCAGCTTTCAAACTTAACTGAGGAGAGACAGTTGGGAAGGCAGCACGCAGGTGTGTTGGGATGCTTCCAAAGGCTTTCTGATTGGACGCTGGGAAGCGTTCCCGCGCAGACTCCGTCGGTGCCGACGTACCCATATGTGAAGACTTATTCCTGCTGTTCCCAGAAATCACCTGTTACAGGTAAGTAACTGTGCTTTCAGGTCTAAGGAGCAATTTTGATAACCTCACTCGTTATTCTCTTTTCCAGGTCATTTATGAATGTCAAAAAGCAGCAGACCCAGCACAGATCCCTGGGGTACTCCACTATTCACCTTTCTCCATTGGGAAAATTGGCCATTTAGCCCTACTCTCTGCTTTCTATCTTTTAACCAGTTCCTGATCCACAATAGTACACTGCCTCCTATCCCATGACTTTTTAGTTTTGCCAAAAGTCTCTGAGGGACCTTGTCAATCCATACTCTGGATTGTAAGAGGGCCTTGTCCTATCTGCAACGGATTCAGGTCCACCGCAAAGTTCCTCTGCTTTTTGTTTCATATGACCCCAGTCGACTGTGGCTTCCAGTGACCATGGGTGGCGGACTGCATTGCCCTTGCCTATGAGAAGGCTGGGATCTCACTAGGCCACTGGGTCTCACAGCGCACCACAACAGGGTCATGGCTACCTCAGTGGCAAATCTGCATTCCATACCTGTGACAGAAATCTGCCTGACTGCCATCTGGTGTTTGGTCCACTGACTGATCTTTTGGAGTTCTAGTGGCTCCACTGACTGATCTTTTCAATGCCTCTTTGGAGTCGGGAGTGGTGCCAGAAGACTGGAGAAAGGCACATTGGTCCCATTATACCAGTGATTCTCAACCCAGGCCTCTGGGACCCCCGGCACACAAAGGAGCGAAGAGCAATTGGGCAGTAGGTTCAGAATTTAATTAAAGTGCAACCCCGACTCATTGCCTTCATCAGGGGATGTTCCCTCACAAAAAGATAAGAACAGCATCAGTCATGAACAAACGTACAAATAAATAACACACACACGCATAAAATATACAGACAAACATGTGATTAAGCAAAGATCAAAACTACTCTTTAAAAAAAAACAAAACGCATAAGTCTAATGAAGTAAAATCACATTCGTTTAAAACATAGAAACAGTGATGAATAAACAGAATTAAATAATGATAAAAACATATGTAAATAACCACAAATGTATACTAAAATGTTAGTCTAGAATAAAATACATGCAATATGACACATGCAAAAGGATGGACGTTGCTGAGTGCAATAATATGCATTCTAAAAGAAACTTCTAAATGAGAAAGGCCAACCCCATTTTGTGTCATAAACAATTGAATAATAAAACAGCATTCAAGAACTAAATGTAAAAGGAGGACGGGAAAAAAAGAGGAAAAGAAATAAAATTAGATGAGGATGACACATCAGCCATAGGACAAAAAAGTATATGAGAATGAAATACACTGTGATATTTAACACTAGAAGCCCCAAAAGGAATTTTACCTAGAAACCCCAAAGTGCTTCAATTGACGCATTATCACGATGACTGCATTTAGCATGAAATGCAGATGTGAATTAATGTGAAATTACTTATTTGTTAAATACGTGCAGTATGTGATGTCATTACATGATGTCATCGTGTGTTTATTGTTGGTAATGTCGGAGTAAAACTGTAAACAGTGACTGAGATGTGCCACTCAGTGGAAACATGAATTTATACCTAGAAGCCCCAAAGTACGTCAATTGACGCATCCAAGACAATTGAGTGCGTTAATTGACGTACTTTGGGGCTTCTAGGAATAAATTCAGTTTCCCGCTAGGTGGTGCATCTGTCATTAATTTTTGATGCACATATTTGAACATCTTGACCTTGCTAACAAAGTCATGGAACATGCCTGACATGGTTCTAGCAGTGGCGCTGGTATATAACTTCGAAGATGCATTTGCTTCAGTTGACCCACTTTGGGGCTTCTAGTATTAAAACAGGGAAGTGCAACCGGTACAGTAAATTAGTGTTGTAATATGGACAGGGAGAAGGGAACACCCAGTGAAAATGTAACATACTAGACTGGGAACACCATTTATATGTTCTGGGTGCTCCTAAGACACACTAAAGAAAGCTTACTAGTATCACTTTCTAATTGTGTGTATACAAAATGTGAAACCTGTGCCACAATTCTATATGAAACAATTGAAGAAGGGATATTAATGAAAATATTCTGCCAAAATGTCTCCAAAAAAGGAGACATTGATCCCTTTTTCCCTTTACACCAGTGATTCTCAACCCAGTCCTCTGGGACCCCTGGGTCAGTCGGGTTTTCAGAATATCCACAATGAATATGCATGAGAGAGATCTCCATGCACTGCTTCCATTGTATGCAGATCTATCTCATGCATATTCATTGTGAATATCCTGAAAACCCGACTGGCCTGCGGGTCCCAGAGGACTGAGTTGAGAACTACTGCTTTACACAACAGAAGTAAGGATGAGGTTGAAAACTACAGGCCGGTTAGTCTAACCTATGTGGTGAGTAAATTATTGGAAAGGCTGCTAAGAGAATAGTGAGGTTTCTGGAGTCCCAGTGGATTGCAGGATCCGAGGCAGCATGGGTTTACCAGAGGCAGATCTTGTCAGACAAATCTGATTGATTTCTTTGACTTGGTGAGCAGGGAGTTGGACCGAGGGGAGAGCCTTAGATGTGGTGTACTTAGATTTCAGTGAAGCCTTTGACACTGTTCCAAACAGGTGAGTCATAAACAAATTGAGCACCCTAGGGATGTACCCTAAAGTGACTGTGTTAGAAATTGGTTGAGCGGGAAGCGACAAAGGGTATAAGTAAATGGAGCGCACTCTGAGGAGGATATTACCTGTGGTGTTCTGCAGGGCTTTGTCCATAGTCCGATTTTCTTTTTCAACATCATTAATATTGTGGAAGGGCTGTCTACTAAGGTTTGTCTCTTTGTGGATGATACCAAAATCTGCAATAGAGTAGACACCCAGGAAGGAGTAGATAACATGAGGAGGGATCTAGCTAAGTTTGAAGAATTTAGCAGCTGAGATTTAATGCTAAAAAATGCAGGGTCATGCATTTGGGCTGCAAAAATCCAAGGGAGCGGTACAGTATAAGGAGCAAAGTACTTTTGCCCACGAAAGAAGAGCGGGACCTGGGTGTGATTGTTTCTGATGATCTTAAAATGGCTAAACAGGTAGAAAAGGCGACAGTGAGCCAGAAGGCATGCTAGAGTGCATAGGGAGAGGAATGGCTAGCAGGAAAAAGGAGGTGATAGTGCCTCTGTATAAGTCTGTGGTCCGACTTCATTTGAAGTATTTTGTGCAATTCTTGAGACCACACATTCAAAAGGATATAAACAGATTGGAGTCGGTGCAGAGAGTGGCTACTAAAATGGTTAGTGGTCTGTGTTATAAAGCATATGGGGACAGACTTAAAGATTTTAATATGTATATGTTAGAGGAAAGATGAGATACAGGAGATATGATAGAGGCATTTAAATACCTCAGTGGCATAAGTGCACAAGAGGAGAGCGTCTTTGGGGCGGACATAGGATGAGGGTAAAAGGGGTAATATGTGGTAATATTTCTTTACGGAAAGCGTGATGTGTGGAATAGTCTCCCAGTAGAGGTAATAGAGATGAGGAGAATATCTGAATTCAAGAAAGCATGAGAAACAGAGAATCTCTAAAGGAAGAAAGGGGGCTATTGTAGTTTTGGAAGGGCAGACTAGATAGGCCATGTGGTCTTTTTCTGCTCTCATGCTTCTGTTTAAAAGAACAAATGGGCCCATAACCATCCCACTGGTCTGGCTGCCCCTTTAGTCTGAGGTTAATGTAGATTACTTTTATACAATGAACATGTTATTGCATCCCCCAGAGCTCAAAGGTTGATGGCACTCAGAATAAGCCCTCATCTAGTTGAAGGAATAAACAAAGGAAGCCAAGCCAACAAACCCCATAACATGGGCGAGCACATGCGTGTGTGTGCATTACATATTTAATCATCTAATTCCACCACCCCACCTCCAAAAAACCCTTCTCCACCCCACTAAGTGGTTGATGCAGAAAGCCAGTTCAGTAGCTCTAGTACAAGGTTTCTGGATGCAGGTTTAGAAACATAGAAAAATGATGACAGAAAAAGACCATATGGCCTATCTAGTCTGTCCTTCCATATCAACAACTACAATAGCCCCCTTTTTTCCTTTAGAGATCCTCTGTGTTTGTCCCATACTTTTTTGAATTCAGATACTGTCCTCATCTCTACCACCTCCACTGGGGGACTATTCCACGGATCCACCACTCTTTCCGTAAAGAAATATTTCCACGTATCACTCTTGAATCTATCCTCTTTCACCCTCATCCCATGTCCCCTTGTAGCAGTACTTGCTTTCAATCGAAAGAGGCTCTCCCCCCTCTGCATTTATGCCATGGAGGTATTTAAACGTCTCAATCATATTACCTCGATCCCGCCTTTCCTCTAATATGTACATATTAAGATCCTTAAGTCTGTCCACATATGCTTTATAATGAAGACCACTAACCATTTTAGTAGCCACCCTCAGTACTGACTCCATCCTGTTTATATCCTTTTGAAGGTGTGGTCTTCAGAATTGCACATAATACTCCAAATGAGGCCGCACCAAAGACTTATACAGAGGCACTATTGCCTCCTTTTTTCTGCTAGCCATTCCTCTCCATATGCACCCAAGCATCCCTCTAGCTTTTGCTGTTGCCTTTTCTACCTTTTTAGCCACTTTAAGATCATCAGACACAACCATGCCTCGGTCCCGCTCTTCTTTAGTAGACAAAAATACTTCACCCCCTAAACTATATTGCTCCCTTGGATTGCTGCAGCCCAAATGCATGATCTTGCATTTTTTAACATTAAATCCCAGCTGCCAAATTCTAGACCATTCTTCAAGCTTAGCTAGATCCCTCCTCATGTTATCTACACCTTCCTGAGTGTCTACTCTATTGCAGATTTTGGTATCTGCAAAGAGGCTAACTTTACCCGACAGCCCTTTCGCTATATCACTAACAAAGGAGTTAAAAAGAATCGGACCAAGGACAGATCCCTGGGGCACACCACTGGTAACTTCCTTCTCCTCACAGTGAGCTCCATAAACCTGTACCCTTTGTCGACTCCCACTCAACCAATTTCTAACCCAAACAGTAACTTTAGGGTCCATCCTTAGGGTGCTCAGTTTGTTTAGAAGTCGCCTGTGAGGAACGGTGTCAAAGGCTTTACTGAAATCTAAATACACCACGTAGGGCTCTCCCTCGGTCCAACTTCCTTGTCACCCAGTCAAAGAAATCAATCAGATTTGTCTGACAAGACCTGCCTCTGGTGAATCCATGCTGCCTCGGATCCTGTAATCCACTGGACTCCAGAAACTTCATTTTCTCCAGGACCAAGCAGGAAGTCAGTCCTCACATATGGGTGACGTCGGCGCCAACGGAGCCCTCGCGGAGCAATTTTCCCCAGCTTTCAAAGAAAGCCTTTGGGAATTGCAGCGCGCATGCGCGGTCCCCTTCCCGCCCAAGGGTGCCATCTTAGCCAGTCTTATTTTTTCCGCGCCGGTCTCTTTCCTGCCCGGTCTTGCGACGCCGTTGCGAGTCCTTCTCTTATTTTTCGGTTTTTCTGATTTTTCTTGTCAGTTTCGTTTTCGGTTTTTCGCTGGCAGCCCGGTCCTTTGACCTTGCAGGGGCCCTTTTTCCCCCGATGGCTGCCAGTGGCTTCAAAAGGTGTGTTCAGTGTGACAGAAACATGTCTCTCACTGACACACATGACCATTGCCTCCGCTGCCTCGGCCCAGATCACGAGGAACTGATCTGTGGGGCCTGCAGCAAAATGTCCTCCAAAGCCTTACGGAGTCGGAGGCATCAGCGGGAAAGAATCTTCACAGATCCCACCCGGACCTCGTCGGAGGCCTCGGCGTCCAGAGGCTCCAGGTCTGAGCATCGCCGGAGTTCCTCCGACAGAGGTTATCCCTCGGGGGATCATCATTGGAAGACGAAACCCGCGAGGACGGCGTCGGTGGACGCTCCTGGTTCCGCGAGGGCCAGGTCGCATAGCCCCGATAGCCGTCTCGGGTCTTTGGAGCAGGATCGTCTCACGAAGCGACCTCGTCTGGAATCGGAATCGCCTGCTCCGGTAAGTCCTCTAGTCCTCGTGGACTCGCCTCCGAGGGGTCCGACGTCGGGGGCTGCTGGGTCACCTGAGGTCGGACTCAGGTTGACGGCCTTGGAGAGCAGACTGTCTGCCTTCATGGACCAGCAGCGGGCACTGATCGCTAGCCTCGCTGGCGCCTCTGCCCTGACCGCCGGGACGTCGACGTCTAAGTCGACCCCGGAGACCGAGCCGATCCTCGAGTCCATGCGGGCTTGAGTCGATCCTCGGTCGAGGTCTCCCTCGGCCTCCCGTTCGGGACCGAGGTCGTCGACGCCGACTCCCTCGGTGTCGGGGCGGCCGACGCCTACGCCCGCCCGACCCGACCCCACCGATTCCTCCTCGGAGTCGGCCTGGGAATCTGAAGTGGAAGAGTCACCTGATTCCTTTCGGACTCGGTGTGTCCCCTCGGACTCACCTGAGTCCGAACCTCGGAAGCAGTCCCCCCCGGAGGATGCCCGGTTCTCGGACTTCGTCAGGGATATGGCCAAGGCTTTGGCCTTCCCTGCGGATCCCGAGGAGGAGCCTCGAGCCAAAGAGCTCGACGCCCTCCAGTATGACTCTCCAGCGAAGGAGCACTTTACTGTACCGGTTCCTCCCATGCTGGAACGACTACTCTTCCGCATGTGGGAGAGTCCGGCATCGTCGCCGGTATTAAGCAAGCGGGTCGATTCCATCTATCGAGTCCGCAAGAGCCCTGGCTTCCAGAAAGCACAGCTACCGCACCATTCCATGGTGGTGGAATCGGCCATGCATAGGCTCAAGAGCCAGAAGATGCACTCCTCGGTGCCTCCCGGCAGGGAGGCCTGCAACCTGGATGGCCTCGGTAAGAAGTGTTTCCAAGGCTCTATGCTTGCTTGTCTGGTCCAGACCTACCAGCTCTACATGGGCATGTACCTTAGAGACCTGGCTAAGGAGATAGCCGGATTCTCTGCTGGACTTTCCGAGGAGCCTTTGCGGAGGTTCCTAGCCTTGTCCACTGGAATTCGAGAATGCTCCAAGTTCATTTCTCGAGCAGCCTATGATGGCTTTGAAGCATCGGCTCGAGTGGCCGCAGCCGGCATCGGTGCCCGCCGACAGGCTTGGCTTCAGTCGTCTGACCTTGAACCCTGGGTGCAGGACAAGTTGGTCGATGTCCCCTGCCGAGGTGAGAACCTATTTGGCAAGCCCATGGCTGAGAAGGCTGCGCAAATCGAGACGGAAACTCTCACCAGAACAAGGCTCTCTAGAAAGACCTCTGCCCCTTCCCAAAAGAAGAAGGGCTCGGGAAAAAAGTCCTTTTACCCGAGGAAGGCGGCTGCCTATAAACACTACCCTCAGTATCAGGCCTCCTCAGCTCCCCAACAGGGTCAGCAGGCCAAGGGACGGGGTAACGGGTCCCGTAGGCAGCAAGCCCCCAAGCCTGCACCACCGGCCCCTGCTCAGCAGGGTGGGGGTTTTTGACTTCATCGACATAGCCTCTCCCCCTCAGCTGGTTTCTCCCAGCACAGGAGGCAGGCTGGTCCACTTTGCCCACAGGTGGTCCAACATCACATCAGATGCCTGGGTGCTTCATGTTGTGCGAGAAGGCTATCTTCTCCACTTCCACCAGGTCCCTCCCTCCTATTTTCCGGGAGAGCCTCCACGACTCCCTCTGCACAGGGACTTACTCCTTCAGGAGTTAGCAAGTCTTCTTCAGGAACAGGCTGTGGAACCGGTGCCCCACCACCTGAGAGGTCAAGGCTTTTATTCCAGGTATTTCCTAATACCAAAAAGAACAGGAGGCCTCAGACCCATCCTGGACTTGCGCAACCTCAACAAGATCCTCGTGCGGGAGAAGTTCAAGATGCTTACCCTTGGAATCCTTCTGCCCTACCTCCAGCAGGGAGATTGGCTATGCTCCTTGGATCTAAAGGATGCCTACACACACATCCTCATCCACCCAAGCCACCGCCAATACCTAAGGTTTGTGGTGGCAGGAAATCATTACCAGTACAGAGTACTGCCCTTTGGCCTATCCTCCGCACCACGAGTCTTCACAAAATGTCTCGCGGTGGTGGCGACTTATCTCCGGCTTCAGGGCCTCTGTCTTTCCTTACCTAGACGACTGGCTCATCAGAGCATCGTCCTCACAAGAGGTCACACAAGCCACGCACCGCACTGTGACTCTTCTCCAGTACTTGGGCTTTGTCGTAAACTTCGCAAAGTCCACTTTGCTCCCCTCGCAGGATCTCGAGTTCATCGGCGCAAGATAGCACACTCTTCAGGCGCGAGCTTTCCTACCTCTCGACAGAGCTCAGCGGCTCATGGACCTAGCCAGCCGTTTTCGCAGCCAGTCTCTGGTCTCGGCCAGGCGCTTTCTGAGACTACTCGGCCATATTTATTTTATTTATTTATTTAGACAGTTTTGTATCCCGCCTTATCCTTCAATCAAAGCGGTCACAACACAATTGGGGGATACATTTAACACATGGGGATATGAGACACAAACACACTAATACTTACAGGGAACATGGGCAATGGAGGGTTAAGTGGCTTGCCCAAGACCACAAGGAGCACCTGTGGGACTAGAAACCCCAGTCCTTCTGGCCCAAGGTTGCTGTCCTCTAGTGGGATTTGAACCCCTGACCTTCCGGCCTGAAGTACCTTCCACCGTCCACGTGACCCCCAACGCCCGCCTGAATATGCGGCCTGCTCAGTGGTGCCTTCGCAAGCAGTGGCAACAGGCCACGGGCGGCCTCGCCGACTTAGTGCAGATCTCCGGCCCGCTGGCCTCTTCTCTGCAGTAGTGGCTTCATCAGCCGAACCTGGTACTCGGAATGCCTTTTCAATCTCCTCCGCCTGCTCAAGTACTGACGACCGATGCTTCTCTCCTGGGATGGGGAGCGCATTGCCAAGGGGCATGTACTCAAGGTCTCTGGACCTCGTGGGAGTCTGCGCAGCAGATCAACTTCCTGGAGCTCAGAGCAATCCGTCTGGCTCTCAAGGCTTTCTCCCACCTGACTTCTCGCCGGTCCGTCCTTGTCCAGACGGACAATCAAGTTGCCATGTTCTACGTGAACAAACAGGGGGGCACGGGCTCCTTCCTTCTCTGTCGGGAAGCGCAGAGGCTCTGCTCTTGGGCCGTCAGCCGCGGCATTCTTCTCAAGGCAGTTTATCTCCCAGGCCAAGAAAATTGCCTGGCGGACAAACTCAGCAGAATCCTCCAGCCGCACGAGTGGCGCCTGGATCCCTTGGTAGTTCAGAAACTTTTTCTGAAGTGGGGCCTCCCCACGCTGGATCTTTTTGCCAGTCCTCTCAACCGGCAACTTCCTCGTTTCTGCTCTCGGCAGCCGCATCCCCTCCGAGTAGCGGCGGATGCTTTTCTGCTCTCATGGTCGAAAAGCCTTCTGTATGCCTTTCCTCCCATACCGCTAATCTCTCAAACTCTTTTCAAGGTTCTCCGAGACAAAGCTTCCATGATCCTGATAGCTCCTCGGTGGCCCAGACAGCCGTGGTTTCCACTCCTGCTGCAACTGGCGGTGGAGGCTCTGTTCCCTCTGGGGTTTCAACCAGATCTCCTAACACAGGATCAGGGGTCCCTGCTACACCCCAACCTCAGATCTCTACATCTGATGGCCTGGCTGCTGAAAGGGTAGTCCTTGCTCCCCTTCTACTGCCGGCAGAGGTGGAAGAGGTCGTCCTAGCTTCCCGGCGACCTTCTACCCGCAAATGCTACGCCCTTAAATGGCGTCGTTTTTCCGTTTGGTGTACCCAGCAGTCTCTGGATCCCTTCTCCTGCTCGGTGTCGGTGGTCTTGCAGTACTTGCTCTACCTCTCTAATCTTGGACTTAAGTCCAACTCCGTCAAGGTTCACCTCAGTGCTCTTTCCGCACATCATGTGCCGGTGGACGGCAGACCTCTTTCCAACGACCCTCTCGTGGCAAGGTTTCTCCGAGGTCTCCTTCTCCTTAAACCACCTCTGCGCCCGCCAGCGCCTGACTGGGATCTGAATGTGGTTTTGCAGCGGATCACCTGTCCGCCTTTTGAACCTATGGCTACCTGTCCTCTCCGTTTTCTTTCTTGGAAAACCTTATTCTTGATAGCCCTCACTTCCGCTAGACGCGTAAGTGAACTACAGGCCCTCGTGTCTGATCCCCCTTACACTCGGTTCTACAAAAATAGGGTAGTCCTACGGACTCAACCTAAATTTCTTCCAAAAGTGGTCTCCCCTTTTCACATCAATCAGGAGGTGGTACTTCCGACCTTCTTTCCCAGGCCACACTCCAGCCGAGCTGAAATGGTCCTGCATACCCTGGACTGTAGAAGGGTGTTGAACTTCTACCTTGACCGTACGCGGGAGCACCGCAAAGCTGCTCAGCTCTTCGTGTCTTTTGACCCCAATAAATTGGGGCTCCCTGTCTCCAAGCGTACTCTGTCCATCTGGGTTGCTGACTGTATCGCTTGGGCTTATAGAGCAGCCGGACTCTCGTTAGAAAGTCGGGTCACGGCTCATTGTGTTCGGGCGAAGGCTACGTCAGTGGCTTACCTCCGCTCTGTTCCATTGGCAGACATCTGCCGGGCCGCTACTTGGTCTTCGAGCCAGACTTTTGCGGTCCATTACTGCCTCGAGAGGGAGTCCCGCAGGGACAGTGCTTTCGGACAGGCAGTCCTCCGAAATCTCTTCGAGGTTTGTGCAACTCCTACCCTCCATCCCGGATGTTGGGCTACCGGTGGGTAATAATTCAGTGAAGATTCCTTCCTTCTGTGCTGCTGAGCTAGAGGGAGCTCATTTTTGTGCTTAGGGTCTCCGGTAGCCTTAAGCTTGGGAGTCCCATATGTGAGGACTGACTTCCTGCTTGGTCCTGGAGAAAGCGTAGTTACTCACCTGTAACAGGTGTTCTCCAGGAGCAGCAGGAATCAGTCCTCACAACCCTCCCTCCTCCCCTTGGAGTTGCAATAATCTGCTTTAGTTTTTGCAAATTTTTATGCTGTCTTTTAGCTATGTCATCTGACTGGCTAAGATGGCACCCTTGGGCGGGAAGGGGACCGCGCATACGCGCTGCAATTCCCAAAGGCTTTCTTTGAAAGCTGGGGAAAATTGCTCCGCGAGGGCTCCGTCGGTGCCGACGTCACCCATATGTGAGGACTGATTCCTGCTGCTCCTGGAGAACACCTGTTACAGGTGAGTAACTACGCTTTCTCTTTCAGCAGCGTTTCCAATAATTTACTCGCCACCGAAGTTAAACTAACCGGCCTGTAGTTTTCAACCCCATCCTTATTTCTGCTTTTGTGTAAAGGGACCACATGAGCCTCTCTCCAGTCTTTGGGACCACTTCCTACTCCAATGAGGCATTGAAAAGGTCAGTCAGTGGAGCTGTTAGAACGTCCCCAAGTTCCTTCAGTATGATAGGGTGTATCCCATCCGATCCCATCGCTTTGTTTACTTTAAGTTGAGGTAGTTTCTCACAAACAGTCTTCTGAAAATTGTTCAAGATGTCCCTCGCTTCTGTTCCTGTTTGTGGGTGTTTTCTGAGGTCCTGTTCCTGGTTCTTCATCTGTGAACACAGAACAAAAATATTTAAGCAAGTCCACGTTATCGTCATCAGCTTCTACATATTCCTCCCCTTCACCCTTGAGTCTGACAATACCTCTTTTGCCCTTCCTCTTCTCACTGACATATCTGAAAAATGTCTTATCCCCCATTTTATTGCACTGGCTATTTCCTCCTCTTTTTGAATCTTTGCTTTCCTGACTACTTTGCTAGTTTCTCTAAGTTTTTCCAAATACTGTATAGTTGCCTGTCTTCCTCTCTGTGATTTCTTGTATTTCATGAAGGCCTCCCTCTTTTTCTTCACCTTTTCAGCTTCTTTTTTCGAAAGCCATAGCGGTCTCCTTTTCCTTTTATTTACCATTTTAACAAAAAGGTGGGTTGCCCTTAAAATATCCCCTTTCAGTTTTGCCGACTGTTTTTCTACATCCCCCAGCTGTTCCCATCCCGCTAACGACTCCCTGAGGTATTGGCCCATCTTGGCAAAGTTAGTTTTCCTAAAGTCTAAGATCCTCGTTTTTGAATGGATTCTAACAGCCCTAGTCCTAATACTGAACCACACCATCTGGTGATCACTGCATGCAAAGTGATCTCCCACTATAACATCAGAAACACTTTCACCATTGGTAAGCACCAAGTCCAGTATGGCCCCTTCACGTGTGGGGTCTGTTACCAATTGCTTGCTGGTCTGCAAAAAATTTTTTTTCGAGAGCTCTTTTGGTTATTCCACGTAATCTTTGTTTTTTGGTGCGCTGAATCCGAAAATGACCTCCATTTTGTCATAGGACATCACGTTTCCTGACAATTTAGGTAGCTATGTTAAATAAGGCAATTCCTCAAAATAAATGGAAATAGACTTATAAAATTAAAGTTTTATTACAATATTTTCATGAAAATCATTTTTTGAACTGAAATGAGCTCACCTACACACACTGAACTCGATTCTTCTTCCTTGTGAGGCTCCTCTTGGTGCATTTACGCTTGTGAATAGCATCTGGAATGTCTCTCTGAAGCATCCAACAGTAACCTGCCATCATTGTAATGCTCCATTTTCCCAGGTATCTCCTTTCCATCTCTTTAATGTCTTGGTGGAATTGTTCACCTTGTTCCTCACTCACAGCTTCCAAATTTTCAGGAAAGTAGTCAAGGTGGTACTGGAGGAAATGCACTTTCAAACTCATCAGGCAATCTAAAGCTTGAAATGCTTTCAGCATTCGTCCAACAATCTTTTTGTAGTGAGGATCTTTGTTATTGCCTAAAAAATTCTGTATGACTTCTTTAAATGCAATCCACCCTTCTTTTTGAGGATCCGTCATGGTGTTGACAAACTCTTGATCAACTATAAGCCTTCTAATGTCTGGTCCGACGAACACACCTTCCTTCAATTTTGCCTCCGACAGGCCTGGAAACTTGGTGACCAAGTATTTGAAGCATTCTCCATCTCTTGGAAGTGATTTTACGAATTGCTTCATCAATCCCAATTTTATGTGGAGAGGTGGTAGAAGAACTTTATGGGAAGGTACCAAAGTTTCTCGGAGGACATTTTTTCACCGACTGTTAGCACCCTCGGCTGCCAACTCTTCTTGGTCCAGGGATTTTGTTGGTCTCGACTGTCCCATAGAGAAAACAAGGATATTTGGTATACCCAGCTTGTTGCCCGAGCAGCATGCACAAGACCTTCAAGTCGCCACACGCCAACCATGGTCTTCATATTTAAGTTTACGAAGAACCAGTTCCAAGTTCTTGTAGGCTTCCTTCAAGTGTACGGAATGACCTACAGGTATGGAAGCGTAAAAACCGTTGTGGAGTAAAACTGCTTTGAGACTTCTTTTTGAAGAATCTATAAAAAGACCCCATTGCTCTGAATCATATTGGATTTTAAATTGACCCATCAGACCTTCGACATCGATGCAATAAACCAACTTGTCTTCCTGGGCGAAGTAAGGAGCGAACTCCTTTTCACGATGTCTGAACCATGAAGATGACACTCCTGGCAACAATAAATTCCTGCTTTTCAGCCTTGATCTGAGTAACTCAGCGGCATCTTTGGGAAGATTCAAGTCTCTTACCAAATCATTCATCTCCTCCTGAGAAAACAATTTTGGTCTTGTATCATCTTCAAAGTCAGAACTTGATTCGTCATCTGTTTCAGGTATGACTTCACCTTCATCGGAGCTAGTTATCTCTTCCAAGGTAGCAGGGGGCTTGGGTACTGGTATATCTGTGCCATGGGGGATGGGACGAATTGCCGAGTGAAGATTGGGGTATGAAATGGAACGCTTCCATTTGGAATTAAACCCTTTCACATTGCATGAACAAAAGTAACAATCTCCAGGAACAAGCAGGAATGTAGTCATCACATATGGGTATCGTCGGTATTGACGGACCCTGCGCGGGAACGCTCCCCAGCGTCCAATTAGAAAGCTTTTGGGAACATCCCACAGTGCCTGCATGCTGCCTTTCTGCCTTTCCCAACTGCCTCTCTCCAGTTCTTCTTTTTCCGCAGAGCCAGAAGGTGGTTGTTCCTGTCACCACAGAAGAATTCTTCTTTATTTATTTCTCTTTTGTGGTCGCGTCTGCCTTCCTCGACGCTTTAACGGTACCGCCGTTTTTTTCTTCTTATTTTCTGTCTTTAAAATATATATATATATATATATATTTTCTACTTTTTTCCTATTTTCTTCAGGTGCACACGCCTTTTTGGGCCTTAGGCCCAAAAACCTTTTCTTACAATGGAGAAACCTGCCTCAGGTTTCAAAAAGTGCACCAAGTGTGGCGGTACCATTTGTCACCGATACCCATGAATGGTGTCTAAAATGTTTAGGTCCTGACCACTCCATCAAGGATTGTATGTCCTGCGCCATGATGTCTAAAAGAGGTCGGCAGAACCGAGCTGCTAAGCTCAGTACCATGTTTCCCTCTGATGCAGTTTCAGTGGCATCGACGTCATCACCAGGAACAAGCAGGAATGAGTCTTCACATATGGGTATCGTCGGTACCGACGGAGCCTGCGCGGGAACGCTCCCCAGCATCCAGTAAGAAAGCTTTTGGGAGCATCCCACAGTGCCTGTGCGCTGCCTTCCCGCCTTTCCCAACCGCCTCTCTCCAGTTCTTCTTTTCCGCGGAGCCAGCAGGTCGTGTTCCTGTCACCGCAGAAGAAGTTCTTTATTTTTTTCTTTATTTTTCTGTGTCGCATCTGCCTTCGACGTCAGACCGGTACGGCCGGTCTTTTCTTTTCTTTCTTCTTTAAAAAAAAAATAAAAAAAACCCCTTTTCTTTATGCAGCTGTGCATTTTTATTTTGGGCCTTAGGCCTAAATATTTTCTCTTCATGGAGAAGCCCGCTTCCGGGTTCAAAAAGTGCACAAAATGTGGAGGTACTATTTCTGTCACCGACACCCATGATTGGTGTCTGAAATGTTTGGGTCCTGACCATTCCATCACGGATTGTGTGTCCCGCACCATGATGTCTAAGAGGGGTCGGCAGAACCGAGCAGCCAAGCTCAGTACCCTGTTTCCCTCTGATGCAGCCTCGGTGGCAGCGACGTCTTCTAGGGCTTCTTCTTCCTCCCATGGATCTCAGGTAACCAAACATAAATCTAGCCGGTCCTCGAAGGGCAAATCTCCCTCTAAAGCATCGAGATGCCTCCGGGCTTGTCCTCGAGGATTCCGCTCCGGCAAAATTACCCTGGCGGGAAGTTCCGGCTTCCAAAGCATTGTCTATGGGGTCACAGGTTGACATGGATGGCTCGGCCTCGACTGATCAGCTGTTGCCGTGTTCTCGGGTACCTGTGGCCTCCACTGATACCGACATCCAGACTTTGGCGTTGATGGATCAGAAAATTCTGTCCATGCAGCGCACCCTTATGGCGTTTATGCAGGCTTTGATGCCTTCAGTACCGCAAAAATCTCCGTTGCCGGTACCGACCCCGGCACCGGCACAACCAATTGCCTCGATATCGGCTTCGGTGTCGACTGCAACGGTACCCTGTCCTATGATGCCCATCGATACCGAACCGGTACCGCTTACTCCCGATGTCGATCCCACTCGGTACGCATATCAGGCTTTACAGGAGCATCCAGACAGGCGATACTTTGATTCCTCCGAAGACTGAGTCTGAGGCTTCTGTCGATGCGCCGGTACTTGTTCCTCAGGAGTCTGCTTCTCCAAAACGAAGAATGTCTCCTCCAGAGGACTTGTCTTTTCAAGACTTCATTAGGGAAGTGGCTAGAGGCCTCTCCATCACAGTGGCCTCTGAGTCAGAGCCTAGAGCCAAGCAATTAGATATTTTGCAATATCCTAAGGCTCCTAAGGAAGCAGCTACCTTACCTATTCATGAGATTCTTTATGATCTCATGTTGGGCATGTGGGAGACTCCTCTCACCACCTCTCCTCATTCTCGTAGGTTGGACACCATGTATCGTGTCCCTCCCTGTCCTGGTTTTCATAAGACTCAGCTTCCTCACCACTCTATTGTGGTTGAGTCTGCTATGAAGAAAATAAAGAATGCAAAGAGACACTCATCTAACCCTCCAGGACGTGAATGTAGGACTCTAGATGCTTTTGGCCGAAGGATTTTCCAGGCCAATATGCTTGCTGCCAGAATCAACTCCTATAGTCTCTATATGGGGATGTTTCTAAAAGAAGTCACACATCATCTGCAGACTTTAGCCCCTTTTTATTTCAGAAGATAAAAGGCAGGAATTTCTCACTTGGCTCAAACATGCCCAAGATGTTTCCAAATTCTCCAACCGTGCAGCCTTTGACTCTTGAGTGTGTAAGCAGAGCCACGGCTATTGCCATAGGTGCACGCAGAATTGCTTGGTTACAAGCCTCTGATTTGGAACTCTGGGTCCAAGATGAGTTGGGAAACCTTCCTTGTACAGGTGAAAATCTGTTTGGCAGGGATTGACAAGCAAAGGCCACTCAGATGGATGCTGAGAACTCTGCTTTGGATCAACTTTCAAAGTCTACCTCTGCCCCTGTTAAGAAAAGATTGTTCAAAAAGACATCTTTTTCTAAAAAGGGAAGATATTATCCTGCTCTTGGGCAGACATCTTCTGCAGGTCGTTTTGCTGCAAAGCGTCAGCAACCACCTAAACAGGCCAAGTCAAAGGCTGCCTGGCCTACCACAGCCCAGCAGCCTCAACCTCCTCAGGGCCTTTGACTTGCAACTAGAGAACTTAGCCTTTCTAGCTCTGGAAAAACCAGAGCCCCTCACCATTCCAGGAAGGTTGACTTACTTTGCGCTCAGATGGGAGCAAATCACAGCAGAGCAATGGACCCTCTCCATCATAAAGGAAGGGTACAAGCTTCATTTCTTAAGCCTTCCTCCTCACACCATGGTGAAACAGTTCAATTCTCCAATATCTCTCCTCAACCTTCTAGGTCAGGAGATTGCTACCCTTCTTGCCCAAGGGGCAATAGAAGAAGTACCTCCTCTTCAACAGGGCTCAGGGTTCTACTCCCCTTATTTTCTTATCCCAAAGAAAACAGGGGACTACAGACCCATATTAGATCTCAGAGAATTGAACAAGTTTCTATTAAAGGAGAAATTCAAAATGATTTCTCTAGGGGCTCTGCTTCCATACCTTCAGAGTCAGGACTGGCTTTGTTCTCTAGATCTCAAGGATGCGTACACCCATGTCCTCATCCATCCAGCACACAGAAGGTTCCTTCGGTTCCTTTTTCAAGGAAAGCACTACCAATACAGGGTGCTTCCTTTCGGTCTGGCCTCTGCACCAAGGGTGTTCATGAAATGCATGGCAGTAGTAGCTGCATTTCTCCGCACTCTGGGAATATTCGTATTCCCATATCTGGATGACTGGCTCATTCGAGCCCCATCCCAGTCAGAGGCCCAGACTTGCCTAACCTGCACAATGCGTATCCTTCAGTATTTGGGACTAGTAATAAACATCCCAAAATCCAATCTTACCCCTACTCAGGCTCTGGAGTTCATAGGGGCCTTGCTGGATACCACAACTGCAAGGGCCTATCTTCCTCAGGACCGTTGCCTACGTCTAGTGCAGTTAGCCTCCCAGATTCAGTTAAAGTCCCACTTAACTACTCGAGAGATGTTACAACTATTAGGCCACATGGTATCCACCGTGCATGTGGTTCCATATGCTCGCCTTCACATGAGGGCAGCTCAATGGACTTTGTCTACCCAATGGACTCAGGCATCAGGTTGCCTGTCAGACAAAGTAGCAAACTCCAGTCGCCTTTTTTGGTCTCTCCAGTGGTGGAAGTCCTCTCAAAACCTGTTGCTGGGGTCCCCTTTTCAACAACCACTACCCCAAGCAACTCTCACAACAGATGCTTCTCCAAAGGGTTGGGGAGCTCATCTACAAGATCTCTCCACCCAGGGCATCTGGTGTCCACAGGAGACTTCTCTGCATATCAATCTATTGGAACTCAGAGCAATATTCTTAACTCTCAGAGTGTTCCATACCCTTCTCAGCTACAAGACAGTCCTCATCCATACGGACAACCAAGTAGCCATGTTCTATGTGAACAAGCAGGGCGGGACTGGCTCTCTGTCGCTTTGCAACGAAGCTTTGTGACTGTGGGCCTTCGCCAGAGAGCATCACATCCATCTTCTGGCAGTATATCTTCCAGGCGTTCAAAACTCTTGGGCGGACAGACTCAGTCGAGTTCTGCTTCCACACGAATGGTCCCTCCACATGGACCAGGTAGCTAGGATTTTTCGAATTTGGGGAACCCCGGACATAGACCTCTTTGCAAGTCCGTGGAATGGCAAACTTCCCCGGTTCTGTTCCAGAATTCCGTGTCAGGGAGTTCAGGGCAAGGATGCCTTCCTCCTTCATTGGGGTCAAGACTTCCTTTATGCCTTTCCACCAATTCCCCTAATTCCCAAAACACTATTCAAGCTTCAGAGAGATCGAGGGACAATGATCCTCAGAGCACCACATTGGCCACGCCAAGTGTGATACCCTCTACTTCTGCATCTCTCTCAAGCTCCCTCCCTGGACTTGGGCTCCGCACCAGACCTTCTATCCCAGGAAGAGGGAACATTATGGCACCCAAACCCCCAGTCGTTCCATCTCAGGGCTTGGTTGCTGAGGGTTTAGACCTTCAAGATTTTCATCTCTCTCAGCAAGTCAGAGATGTTATTCATGCCTCTAGAAAGCCTTCTACTAGACGTTCCTATGCTTTCAAATGGAAAAGATTTACCATTTGGTGTTCAGAGAAGGGTCTAAACCCTCTTGCAATACCTCTGAATTCTCTACTAGAGTACCTCCTGCATCTATCCCATGCAGGTCTGAAAACAAATTCAGTAAGAGTCCATTTGAGTGCTATTACAGCGTCCCTCAAGCCTCTCAATGGACAACCTATTTCCTCTCATCCTCTTATAGCAAGATTCATGAGAGGCCTTCTTTTAACTAAACCTCCCATTAGACCACCTCCAGTGGCATGGGACTTAAACCTGGTTCTTGGCCAGCTCATGAAGCCACCCTTTGAACCTTTAGCCATCACCTCCTTGAAATTTCTTTCTTGGAAGGTTATTTTTCTCATTGCAGTCACCCCAGCACGCCGCATAAGTGAGTTGCAAGCTTTGGTGGCTAATCCACCTTAAACAAGTTTCCATCATGATAATGTAGTCCTCAGGACCAATCCACACTTTATGCCTAAAGTGGTCTCGCCTTTTCATCTGAACCAAGAGGTATATTTACCTGTTTTTTTTTTTTCCAGGACCTCATGCATCAAGTGCAGAGAGGAATCTTCATACCTTGGATTGTAAGAGAGCTCTCGCCTTCTACTTACAAAGAACACAGCAACATAGAAAGTCTTCTCCACTCTTTGTTGCTTTTGATCCTTCTCATTTAGGACTTCCAGTCTCTAAAAGAACACTGTCCAACTGGATTGCTCAGTGTATTTCTTTCGCCTACCAGAGTAGAAACCTTTCTCCGGAGGGCCATGTCTCAGCTCACAATGTGAGAGCCATGGCAGCCTCAATGGCTCATCTAAATTCTGTGTCCATCGACCAAATCTGTCGAGCGGCCACCTGGGCTTCGGTTCATACCTTCACAGCCCATTACTGCTTGGACAAGGACTCCCGCCGGGATGCCTTGTTTGGTCAGGCTGTTCTCAAACACCTGTTCCATTCCTAATCAACTCCTACCCACCTACCCTGGTTGGATGCCAGAGATCCATAGCAGGATGTAGAGTCCTTTTCAAGGACACACAACCTGGGGTTCTCCCCTGGCATCTGCAGCTAGGGAGTCCCCATATGTGAAGACTCATTCCTGCTTGTTCCTGGAGATAGCACAGTTACTTACCTGTAACAGGTGATCTCTGGGAACAGCAGGAATAAGTCTTCACAACCCACCCACCTCCCCTAGGAGTTGTATCTCTCTATCTTTCTTTCCTTTCCTCTCTCTCTCTTTGTCTCAGCTTTAAAACTCAAACTGGAGAGAGGCGGTTGGGAAAGGCGGGAAGGCAGTGCGCAGGCGCTGTGGGATGCTCCCAAAAGCTTTCTTACTGGACGCTGGGGAGCGTTCCCGCGGAGGCTCCGTCGGTACCGACGATACCCATATGTGAAGACTTATTCCTGCTGTTCCCAGAGATCACCTGTTACAGGTAAGTAACTGTGCTTTCCAGGCCTTCCTCTTCCTCCCGTGGATCTCAGGTAACTAAACATAAGTCCAGCCGGTCCTCAAAGGGTAGATCTCCTTCTAAGCATCGAGATGCCTCTGGCGTTGCCCTTGAGGATTCTGCACCGGCAAAATAGCCCCGGCGGCAAGCTTCAGCTTCCAAAGCATTATTGAGGCTCCAGGATGTTCTTGAGGCCTCGACCTCGGCAGAACTACTGGTGCCATGCTCTGGGGTACTGGCGGTCTTCTCCAGTACCGACATCCAGGCATCGGCAGCGTCGATAGACCAGAGAGTCCTGGCTATTGAGCGCTGTCTGGCGGCTCTCCTTGTGGCATCGACGCCCTCGGAACCGTGACGGACAATTCGTCCGGCCCCGGTATTGGTACCGGTACCGATGTCTGCTTTGCCGGTACCCAGTCATCCGATGCCCTCTGGTACTGGTTACTCCCGGTACCGACTTCGATCGGTACTGGTCTCGGGCTCTTCAAGAGCATCCTGACAGATGGTACTTCGAGTCCTCAGAAGAATCTGAGGATTCTGACAGTTCTATCGATGCAGGAATACTTCTCTCAGAGGAGCCCTCCTCCCCTAAGCGCAGGATGTCTCCTCCAGAGGATATTTCCTTACAGGATTTTATCAGGGAGGTGGCTCGGGTTCTGTCCATTATTGTGGCCCCTGAAACAGAGCCGAGGGCCAAGGAATTGGAAATTCTGCAATATCCCAGAACTCTTAAGGAGGCAGCTACCTTGCCCATTCATGAGATTTTATATGATCTCATGTTAAGGATGTGGGAGACACCTCTTACCACCTCTCCTCATTCTGGCAGACTGGATATTATGTATCGAGTCCCTCCTTGTCCTGGTTTCCAAAAGAGTCAGCTTCCTCACCACTCTATTGTAGTGGAATCAGCTATGAGAAGGATCAAGGGTGCAAAGAGGCATGCCTCTAATTCTCCAGGACGTGAGTGCAGAACCCTGGATGCTTTTGGACGTCGGGTCTTCCAAGCTTCCATGCTTTCTGCCAGGATCAGTTCCTATAGTTTTTAGATGGGAATGTTCCTGAAGGAGGTCACATATGATTTAGAAGCTTTAAGTCCTATTCTTCCTGAGGATAGAAGACAGGATTTTCTCACTTTGGTCAAACATGCCCAAGATGTTTCTAAATTTGCCAACCGTGCAGTCTTCAACTGCTTTGAGTGCATAAGCAGGACCTCTGCTATTGCCATAGGTGCACGTAGAATTGCTTGGCTCCAGGCATTTGATCTGGAGCTCTGGGTACAAGACAAATTGGGAAACATCCCTTGTACTCTTGAGAACCTGTTTGGTAGAGACTGGCAGGAAAAAGCCCATGAGATGGATGCTGAAAATTCCACCTTGGATAGATTATCCAAGTCCACAGCTGATCCTGCTAGAAAGAAATCTTTCAAGAAACCATTCTTTTCTAAGAAGAAAAGATATTATCCTGCCTATGCTCAGCAGGCACGTTCGGCAGGTCAGTTTGTCAAGAAGGGTCAGCAACCACCCAAACAGAAGAAAGCAAAGACTGCTAAGCCTCAGCCGTCACAGCAGTCTCAGCCTCCACAAGGCCTTTGAATTTCAGCTAGTGAACTTAGCTTTTCTGGCTCTCGGCGGACCAGAGCCTTCCACCATTCCAGGAAGGTTATGTCACTTTGCCCCCAGATGGGGGCAGATAACAGCAGAGCATTGGACACTCCATCATAAAGGAGGGGTACAAGCTTCATTTTTCAAGCATGCACCCTCACACAATAGTAAGGCAGTTTAATTCTCCGACCTCTCTCATCAACCTGTTAGGGCAGGAGTTCGCTATTCTTCTTGCCCAAGGGGCAATAGAAGAAGTAACCATTCATCAGCAGGGTACAGGGTTCTACTCACCTTATTTCCTTATTCCAAAGAAAACAGGGGGATACAGACCTATCTTAGACCTCAGAGAATTAAACAAATTCCTTGTCAAAGAGAAATTCAAATTGATTTCTCTTGGGTCTCTGCTGCCATACCTTCAGAGTCAGGATTGGCTTTGTTCTCTAGATCTCAAGGATGCGTACACCCATGTCCTCATCCATCCAACCCACAGAAGGTTCCTTGGGTTCCTTTTTCAAAGAAAGCACTACCAATACAGGGTGCTTCCCTTTTGGCCTGGCCTCAGCACCTAGGGTGTTCACGAAATGCATGCTGTCGTAGCAGCATTTCTCCGCACTCTAGGGATATTCGTCTTCCCCTACTTAGACGACTGGCTCATTTGAGCCTCAAGAGAGTCAGAGGCCAGGACGTCTCTGTCCTGCACAATGCGTATCCTTCAGTATTTGGGTCTGGTCATAAACATCCCAAAATCCAGTCTAACTCCCACTCAGTCTTTAGAGTTCATAGGAACTTTGCTGGACACCAGAAAGGCAAGTGCCTATCTCCCTCAGGCCCGCTGCCTTTGCATGGTGCAGTTAGCTTCTCAAGCAGTGCTAAACCCTCATCTCACTGCTCGAGAAATGTTACAACTACTATGCCACATGGCATCTACTGTACATGTGGTTCCCTATGCTCGCCTCCATATGAGGGCAGCCCAGTGGACTTTATCCACTGAATGGACCCAGGCATCAGTATGCCTGTCAGACAAAATAGCAAACACAAGTCGCCTTATTTTGTCCCTCCAGTGGTGGAAGTCCACTCAAAACCTGTTGCTGGGGTCCCCTTTTCAACAACCCTTACACCAAGCAACTCTCACAACAGATGCTTCTCCAATGGGTTGGGGAGCTCATCCGCAAGACCTCTCCACCCAGGGCACCTGGTCTCCACAGGAGAGTCATCTACATATCAATCTCTTGGAGCTCAGAGCAATCTTCCTTTGCTCTGCGAGTGTTCCACACCCTGCTCAGCTACAAGACAGTCCCCATTCATACGGACAATCAAGTAGCATTGTTCTATGTGAACAAGCAGGGGGGAACGGGCTCTCTGTTGCTTTGCAACGAAGCTTTGCGACTATGGGCCCTTGCCAGAGAGCATCAGATTCATCTTCTGGCAGTGTATCTTCCGGGCAGACAGACTCAGTCGAGTTCTGCTTCCACGTGAGTGGTCTCTGTATGCAGACCAGGTGGCCAGGATTTTTCAAGTTTGGGGAACCCCGGACATAGACCTCTTTGCAAGTCCGTTGAATGCCAAACTTCCCCGGTTCTGTTCCAGAACTTCAGCTCAGGGCTCTCAGGCCAGGGATGCTTTCCTCCTTCATTGGGGTCAAGACTTCCTTTATGCCTTTCCACCCATTCCACTGATTCCCAAAACCCTGTTCAAGCTTCAGAGAGACAGAGGCCGTATTATTCTCATAGCTCCACATTGGCCACGGCAAGTGTGGTACCCTCTGCTTCTACATCTCTCTCAAGCTCCCTCTCTGGAATTAGGCTCTGCCCCAGATCTCCTATCTCAGGAGGATGGAATGTTATGGCATCCCAATCCCCAGTCCCTGCATCTCAGGGCTTGGTTACTGAAGGCCTAGATCTTCAGGATCATAATCTTCCTCAGCAAGTAAGGGATATTTTTTATGCTTCTAGAAAACCTTCCACAAGACGCTCTTATGCTTTCAAGTGGAAAAGGTTTACCATATGGTGCTCGCAGAAGGGTCTTAACCCCTTTGCGATACTTCTGGAATCATTACTGGAGTATCTCCTTCATTTATCCAATGCAGAACGTAAAACTAATTCAGTAAGAGTCCATTTAAGTGCTATTGCAGCTTCTTTCAAGCCTTTAAATGGACAACCTATTTCCTCCCATCCTCTCATAGCAAGATTTATGAGAGGCCTTCTTCTAACTAAGCCTCCCATTAAGCATGAGACTTAAATCTGGTTCTTGGCCAGCTCATGAAGCCACCTTTCGAACCCTTAGCTACTACCTCCTTGAAATTCCTTTCTTGGAAAGTTATCTTATTGCAATCACATCAGCACGTTGCATCAGTGAGTTGCAGGCGCTAGTGGCTGATCCTCCTTATACAAGGTTCCATCATGACAAAGTAGTCCTTAGGACTCATCCACACTTTATGCCAAAGGTGGTCGCTCCTTTTCATCTTAACCAAGCGGTCTACCTGCCTGTGTTTTTTCCAAGGCCTCATACATCAAATGCAGAAAGGAATCTTCATACTTTGGACTGTAAAAGAGCTTTAGCCTTTTACTTACAAAGAGCACAACAACATAGAAGGTCCTCTCAACTCTTCGTTGCTTTTGATCCTTCTCATTTGGGACTTCCAGTCTCCAAGAGAACACTGTCCAACTGGATTGCACAGTGTATTTCCTTTGCCTATCAGAGTAAGAACCTTCCTCTGGAGGGCCATGTCACAGCTCACAATGTGAGAGCCATGGCAGCTTCAATGGCTCATCTGCACTCTGTGTCTATTGACGACATCTGTCGAGAAGCCACTTGGGCCTCGATTCATACTTTCACAGCCCATTACTTCTTGGACAAGGGCTCCCGCCGGGATGCCTTGTTTGGTCAGGCTGTTCTCCAACACCTGTTCCATACCTAATCAACTCCTACCCACCATCCCTGGTTGGATGCCAGAGATACATGGGGGGAAGTGGAGCCCTTTTACAGGGACACACAACTTCTGGGGTCTCTCCCTGTCATCTAAAGCTAGGGAGTTCCCATATGTGAAGACTACATTCCTGCTTGTTCCTGGAGATAGCATAGTTACTCACCTGTAACAGGTAATCTCCGGGAACAGCAGGAATTTAGTCTTCACAACCCACCCACCTCCCCTAGGAGTTGTATCTCTCTCTTTCCCTCTCTCTCTCTCTTTGTCTCAGCTTTAAACTCAACTGGAGAGAGGCAGTTGGGAAAGGCGGGAAGGCAGCACGCAGGCGCTGTGTGATGCTCCCAAAAGCTTTCTATTTGGATGCTGGGGAGCGTCCCTGCGCAGGCTCCGTCGGTACTGACGATACCCATATGTGAAGACTAAATTCCTGCTGTTCCCGGAGATCACCTGTTACAGGTGAGTAACTATGCTTTCCCGGCACCCAGGGTTTACATAGAAACATGACAGAAAAAGACCACATGGCCTATCTAGTCTGTCCTTCCATATCAACAACTACAACAGTCCACTTTTTACCTTTAGAGATCCTCTGTGTTGGTCCCATGCTTTTTTGAATTCAATTACTGTCCTCATCTCTGCCACCTCCACTGGGAGACTATTCCACGGATCCACTACTCTTTCCGTAAAGAAATATTTCCGCATATCACTCCTGAAACTATCTCCCTTCACCCGCATCCCATGTCCCCTCGTAGCAGAACTTGCTTTCAATTGAAAGAGGCTCTCTCCCTGAACATTTATGCCACGGAGGTATTTAAACATCTCAATCATATCACCTCTATCCCGCCTTTCCTCTAAGGTGTACATATTAAGATCCTTAAGTCTGTCCTCATATGCTTTATAATGAAGCCCACTAATTATTTTAGTAGCCACCCTCTGCACCGACTCCATCCTGTTCACATCCTTTTGAAGGTGCGGTCTCCAGAATTGCACACTATACTCCAAATGAGGTCGCACCAAAGACTTATACAGAGGCATTATCACCTCCTTTTTTTCTGCTAGCCATTCCTCTCTGTACGCACCCAAGCATCCTTCTAGCTTTTGCCGTCGCCTTTTCTACCTGTTTAGCTACTTTAAGATCATCAGATACAACCACGCCTAGGTCCCGCTCTCCTTTAGTGGACAAAAGTACTTCACCTCCTATACTGTATTGCTCCCTTGGATTGCTGCAGCCCAAATGCATGACATTATATTTTTTAACATTAAATCCCAGCTGCCAAATTCTAGACCATTCTTCAAGCTTAGCTAGATCCCTCCTCGTGTTATCTACCCCTTCCTGGGTGTCTACTCTATTGCAGATTTTGGTATCATCCGCAAAGAGGCAAACCTTACCCGACAGCCCTTCCGCTATATTACTAACAAAGATGTTAAAAAGAATCGGACCAAGGACAGATCCCTGGGGCACACCACTGGTAACATCCTTCTCCTCAGAGTGAGCTCCATTTACTTGTAGTCTTTGTCGCCTTCCACCCAACCAATTTCTAACCCAAGCAGTAACTTTAGGGTCCATCCCTAGGGTTCTCAGTTTGTTTATAAGTCGCCTGTGAGGAACAGTATCAAAGGCTTTACTGAAATCTAAATACACCACATCTAGAGCTCTCCCTCGGTCCAACTCCCTGGTCACCCACTCAAAGAAATCAATCAGATTTGTCTGACAAGACCTGCCTCTGGTGAATCCATGCTGCCTCGGATCCTGTAATCCGCTGGACTCCAGAAACCTCACTATTTTCTCTTTCAGCCGCGTTTCCAATAATTTACTCACCACCGAAGTTAAACTAACTGGCCTGTAGTTTTCAACCACATCCTTACTTCTGCTTTTGTGTAAAGGCACCACATGAGCCTCTCTCCAGTCCTTTGGCACCACTCCCGACTCCAACGAGGCATTGAAAAGGTCAGTCAGTGGAGTTGCTAGAACCGTCCCCAAGTTCCCTCAGTATTCTAGGGTGTATCCCATCCGGTCCCATCGCTTTGTCTACTTTAAGTTGAGCTAGTTTCTCACGAACACAGTCTTCTGAAAATTGTTCAGGATGTCCCTCGCTTCTGTTCCTATTTGTGGGTGTTTTCTGAGGTCCTGCTCCTGGTTCTTCATCTGTGAACCCAGAACAAAAATATTTGTTAAGCAATTCCGCTTTATCCTTATCAGCTTCTCCGTATTCCCCCCCCCCCCTCTACACCTTTGAGTCTGACAATACCACTTTTGCCCTTTCTCTTCTCACTAATATATCTGAAAAATGTCTTATCCCCCCATTTTATTGCAGTGGCTATTTCCTCCTCCTTTTGAATCTTTGCCTTGACTACTTTGCTAGCTTCTCTAAGTTTTTCCAAATACAGATGCCTGTCTTCCTCTCTCTGTGATCTCTTGTATTTCATGAAGGCCTCCCTCTTTTTCTTCACCTTTTCATCTACTTCCTTAGAAAACCATAGCGGTCTCCTTTTCCTTTTGCCTTTATTTACCATTTTAACAAAAAGGTTGGTTGCCCTTATAATATTCCCTTTCAGTTTTGCCCACTGTTTTTCTACATCCCCCAACTGTTCCCATCCCACTAACGACTCCCTGAGGTATTGGCCCATCTTCGCAAAGTTAGTCTTCCTAAAGTCTAAGATTCCTCACCTTGGAAAGAATTCTAACAGCCCTAGTCCTAATACTGAACCACACCATCTGGTGATCACTGGATGCAAAATGATCTCCCACTACATCAGAAACACTTTCACCATTGGTAAGCACCAAGTCCGGTATGGTCCCTTCACGTGTGGGGTCTGTTACCAATTGCCTGAATAGTTCTCCCTGTAGAGAATCCAGGATCTTCTTACTTCTAGATGATACTGCAGCAGGAATGTGCCAATCAACATCTGGCATATTGAAATCTCCTATCAGTAGCACTTCCCCTTTCCTAGCAATGCTGCGTATGTCTTCAATTAACTCTGTCCACCTCTTCCTCTTGTGAGGGAGGTCTGTATATCACACCAATGCAAATAGATTTCTCTTTCCCTCTTTCTAGTTTAACCCACAATGCCTCCCCTCTCCCTTTTAAGCTCTGTAATTCCAAAGCTTTAATAGTAGTTTTTACATATAGTGCCACTCCTCCTCCCCTTCTTCCTACCCTGTCCTTTCTGAATAAAGTATAGCCAGGTATAGTTACATCCCAGTCATGGTTTTCTGTGAACCATGTTTCTGTAACTGCCACTAAATCCAAGCCAGCCACTCCCACCAAAGCTTCAACATCAGGGATCTTATTTCCCATGCTACGGGCATTTATACACACTGCTTTCCATATGTTACCCCTGTTACCCATTTCGATAAAGGTATTTAATGTATCACCTACCTGGGGGCTTTCTTCACCCATCCCCAACGAATCTAGTTTAAAGCCCTCTTCAGTAGATTAGCCAGTCTATTACCGAAGATGCGTTGACCTTTCTTGGACAGATGGATGCCATCTCTGCTCTGCAACCCTTGGAACAGCATCCCATGGTCTAGGAAACCAAAATGCTCTCGATGACACCATCCACACAGCCATGCATTCATCTCCAGGATGCGAGCCTCTCTGCCTTGGCCTTTACCCTCAACAGGGAGGAGTGAAGAGAACACCACCTGTGCACCTAACTGCTTCACCCTCTGTCCCAGAGCCATGAAGTCACTTTTGATACGTTCCGAGATATACCTGGCAGTATCATTTGTTCCAACATGGATTAGCAACATTGGGTAATAGTCGGTGGGCTTGATGAGTCTCAGCAAACTCTCTGTAATATCTTGGATTTTGGCACCAGGCAGACAGTATACCTCTCTGGACATCAAGTCTGGTCGGCAGATGGACGCCTCAGTACCCCTCAGAAGAGTCTCCAACCACCACTACCCTTCGATTCCTTCTGGTCACTGATTCTGCAACTTTGGGGTACTTTAACTCTGGTTCTTCCCTTTCCAGGGATGCTTTCACCTCCTCCACTTCCAGGGCTGCATAATGGTTCTTCAATTCAAGGGCTGGAGAAGTTGGATTGGTGATTTTGCAGGCCCTGGTGACTTGTGTCCAACCATCGACATTCTGTTGGCACCCATCTTCTCCTCTGCTGGAGAGCTTGGTTGCTGCAAGAAGCATCTCATCAATGTACTTCTCACTGTCTTGAATGCTCCTCAGCCTCACCACCTCCTCTCTGAGATCCTCCACTTGTTTCCTCAGAGCTTCAGCATGCAGGCACCCTGCACATGGAACCGGTCCTTCAACTGGCATTAGGACATCTGTCTGCACTGAGGCAGAAGCTGTAACGGGGGCAACAGCTTTAGCAATACGATTTTTCCCAGCCATTGTTCTGTTCGTGGAGCTTAGGTATCTGTTAAAGCAAAAGAGAGAGATCTACCAAGTACCAGCCGGTTTCGCAGCTGTTCTTTCAGAGAAAAAGCAGTTAAATCTCTTCAATTATATTCAAAATGTGCTGGTCTGATTCTCTGTGATTTGTTAAAGGGGGAGGTGCCCTATAAAGCAAGACTGCTCACTAGGGGTGGGTGGGAGTCGGGGTGGGTAGGGAGGGAACTAACACCTGATTAGGTGTTAGCAGTTTCTAAACCTGAGGAGGTTACTAGAGTTCAGCAAAGGTCCCCTAAAGCACCAAAAAGAAAGTAACCTTGCTTTAAAAAATATACAAAAAACCCTTTTAAGAGCTCCCAGTCAGAGAGCTAGCAATGTAATATAATAAAAACAAACAAACAAACCCTCAAATCCTTACTGTTTGATCTGTAGAGCCCTGGTTAGGAAAGCCTCAACAGGGCAAGGCACTGGAGCCTTTTATGCAGGCCTCAGCTGCACTCAGGAAATCAAGCCCACTAACTCCTGATTAGGTTTTAGCAGTTTCTAAACCTGAGGAGGTTACTAGAGTTCAGCAAAAGGTCCCCTAAAGCACCAAAAAGAAAGTAACCTTGCTTTAAAAAAATACAAAAAACCCTTTTAAGAGCTCCCAGTCAGAGAGCTGTCCCTCTAGAGATCTACCAATCCCCAGTGTTTCATACAACCCTGAAGTTCTTTCCCTTCTTTTATGTAGTTTCCCTGTATAGTTAGATCTATCCAGTGCCCCCAATGTACAGTTCATATCTCCCAGCACAACCCACAGCCTCTTGGCTGTTTTCGCAAATTCCTCCAACCAATGATGAAAGAAAAACCCTTTAGAGCCATTCGGGGCATACACATAAAGAAGGAAGCGTTCTTTTTTTTTTCTCAATCTGCCCTACACTATCTTGGGTATTCCCCCCCCCCCCCAAGGCATAATACACAAAGGAAGCCTGCTTATGTATTAAAATCCCCACCCCCTTTTTTTGAAATTGTATGCCGAATACAATTGATCATAGCCCCATGCTTGCAATTTTTTATGCTCCAGGGCGTCAAGTGGGTTTCTTGTAGTAGAGTGAGATCAACCCTGCACCAGCTCAAAGATCTAAAAGTGTACTCAACATCGCTTGCAAGAGTGATTAATCCCTCTAATATTGAGGGTCGCAACTTTAAAACCCCATATCTGCAACTACATCCTCCGTAGACTCCCGCTCACCCGATTTCGCCCTAAACCTCCCTCCACTAATATCCTGCTGATCCCACTAACAAATCCCACTGAGTATCACACACAGAGAACACACCAAACCATAAGAGTTCAAATATACATACATTCCCTTCACCATCAATCGCCTTTTTCTTTGCATGTTACATTAGCATTTAGGCTTCCTTAGAGTAAGATTCACTTAACAAATATCCCACTCCTCCCATCCCCGCACAGCAAAACTCCACCCACTGCCCCCCTGAACATTCCCCTCATTCAAGCATTCCCTTTCACATAAACACCCATCAATAATCAAATGTCCAAAGATTGTTACTTGTCACTCCAGCTAAGTTGAGTTCTGTACCCTTCATAGGTAAATGAGGGCACATTTGCTTCCTACCACACACAAATCGCGAAAACCTCTTACCTTCGGTGTCAGCCATACTTCACACAATGATGTTCAGCTGCTTCCTGATATTTCCAGGTGATCCTCACGCGGGTGATCAGCTGTCATGTTGGAATCAACCCTCGCTGTCAATTCAGAGTGTGTAGCAGATTGCATCGCAGATACTGTAACATCCTCTTGAGAAGAAGTATGAGGAGCGGTGACTTTTTCCAGAGCCAGACACTAGGCCTGCTTGCTGCCAGACTGCATGCTTCTTTTCGGCAGTTTCCCGCCATTTGTAGACCCAGCATCTGATATCTTAATGCCTTTGAAAGACTAATTGTGCACAGCTTCTGGAATATGTAAAAAGTGCTGAGTGCCGTTATTCATAAAAGTAAGTCGAGCAAGATACCAAATAGAAGCTTTTATATCTTTAGATATAGGGGTTAAAGGGGCACTAAGAGGCGACAAGGCGATAGCGGAGAGACTGAATTCTTTGCTTCGGTCTTTACTGAGGAAGATGTAGGGATGTTACCCATGACTGAAATGGTATTTAAAGGTGCGGAAGAATTGAAGGAAATATCGATACATCAGGAAGATATATTACAACTATTTGATAACCTGAAGAGTAGCAAATCACCTGGACCGGATAGTATACATCCAAGGATGTTGAAAAAACTGAAATATGAGTTTGCAGACCTGCTATTAGTAATCTGTGAACTATCATTAAAATCATCTGTAATACCTGAAGATTGGAGGATGGCCAACGTAACGCCAATTTTTAAAAAGGGTTCCAGGGGTGTTCGGAAAACTATAGACCGGTGAGCCTGACGTCAGTACCGGGAAAAATGGTAGAAACCATCATAAAGAACAAAATTGCTGAGCATGTAGATCTAGTCATGGCTTAATGGGAGACAGCCAACATGGCAAAATTCTACCCGGAAACAATCCGAGGTAAACACTCAATCAGCAACCTACCCGCATGTCCCAGCAGCCCTAACACCCTAACACAAACAGAAAATGGTTAGCCTACACATAAGTCCCACCGCTAACCATCACACGTGTACTGTCCACCCACAAATGCACATGTAACAACTAGATGAGTTAGAGAAGTGTACATAGTATAAAGTTAGCTTGTAAATAGTTTTCCCGGTTTTCTCCATGTTTAATATCCTGTTTCACTGTAAACTCAGTGTTGCCTGTATGCATTGTAGTATGTTTTTGTTCGATGTACACCACACTGATTATAATAGCGCGGTATAGAAGAAATGTTAAATAAATAAGATCTTGTCTTACTAATCTGTTATGGGTTTTTTTTTAAAGACGTGAATAAACAGGTAGACAAAGGTGTATCTCGGTTGATATAATGTATTTGGACTTTCACAAAGCCTTAGACAAGGTCCCTCATCAGAGACTTTTGGCAAAACTAAAGAGTCATGGGATGGGAGGCAGTGTACTATTGTGAATCAGGAACTGGTTAAAAGATAGAAAGCAGAGGGTAGGACTAAATGGCCAATTTTCCCATTGGAGAAAGGTGAATAGTGGTGTACCCCAGGGATCTGTGCTGGGTCCTGCTTTTTGACACATTCATAAATGACCTGGAAAAAGGGAATAACGAGTGAGGTTATCAAATTTGCATAAACACAAAACTATTTAAAGTTGTTAAAACCCATGAGGATTGTGAAAAATTGCAAGAGGATCTTGATAAATTGGAAGCCTGGGCATCCAAATGGCAGATGAAATTTAATGTGGACAAGTGCAAAGTTATGCACCTAGGGAAATTATGGTTACACAATGCAAGATTCCACATTAGGAACCACCACCCAGGAAAAATATTTAGGCGTCATTGTGGGTAACATATTAAAACCCTCCGCCCAGTGTGCAGTGGCGGCCAAGAGAGCAAATAGAATGCTAGGTATCATAAGGAAAGGAATGGAAAATAAAACAAAGGATATTATAATGCCTCTGTCGTTCCATGGTGCGACCGCACCTTGAATATTGTGTGCAATTCTGGTCCCCGTATCTTAAAAAGGATATAGCGTTATTAGAAATGGTGCAGAGAAGAGCCACCAAAATGGTGAAGGGGATGGAAGGATACCCCTATGAAGAAAGACTAAAAAGGTTAGGGCTCTTTAACCTGGAAAAGAGACGGCTGAGGGGAGATATGATAGAAGTCTATAAATTAATGAACGGAGCGGAACGGGTAAACGTAGATCGATTGTTTACGTTATCAGAATATAGAAAGACTAGGGGACATACAATGAAGCTACAGGGTAAACTATTTAAGACAAATAAGAGAAAATATTTTTTCACTCAACGTATAATCAAACTCTGGAATTTGTTACCGGAGGATGTAGTAATGGCTGTTGGTGTAGCTGGGTTCAAAAAAGGTTTGGACAAGTTCCTGGAGGAAAGGTCCATAAACCATTATTAAAAAGGGACCCAGGATATCAATGCTTGACCCAGTACAAGCATTGTGGAACCTGTGTCTTTTGGGGAAACTGCTAGGTACGTATGATCTAGATTGGCCGCTGTTGGAAACAGGATACTGGGCTTGATGGACCTTGGTCTGACCCAGTATGGCATATCTTATGTTCTTATGTTAGCTGCTAGTAAGTCTCTACATTTCAGTAGTTCTTTCTGTCAGCAGACTGTTTCTGCCGTCAAGTCTGGGAAGACCATAATCTTCCAGTTATGATGGACATAATCTGTTTTCCGGGCAGCCTTAATAATAAATTCCCAATGTTAGTAGCACAATAGTTTTACGATAAAGGCTTGTGGACATGCATTAGCTTCGGGATGCGTCCTTAACTCTGTGAGCTCTTTCTGTTTCGAAGACCTCTGGGGAGGGGGGATACTAGGACAGCCTTTCAACAAGGCTCTCACAAATGTGTTGGCGTCCGCACTTTCCTCCCCCTCCAGGACCCCAAAAACTCTTACATTTGGTCTTCTGTCCTGTTTTTCTTGACTCCAGTTTATCATGGAGCTATGCCACCTACTTTTTCAATTTGCTTATATCCGTGGCCAGTTCTCTTTGAAAGTCCTCAGTTTTCCCGATGCAAGTCTCCGCTTGCTCCATCCTCTCTCCTATAGAAATAAATCTCTTCAATTTTGTCGAGTACAGTCTCCATAATCTTGAGTTTGGAAGACCAGATTTCTTGTAAAACCATTATTAGCATAGCACTACTGCCTGGTAGCACTTCATCCTACTCGCTAGCATTAGAAAACCCAGGAGAGGAAGGCTGTGTTGCTGAGTCAGAGGCCTTCACTGTGGTTTTCGCTTTAGCAGCGTATAAATCTCAAATTATCTTTGCTGACTTCATCTTCACTGATTTGGGCATCATTGGTAGTGGTTCAACAAATTCTCCTGCTGTGCAGGTTTAGCTGGGAGCACTCTTGAAATACGTCTGCTCATGACTCCATCTTAACTGGAAGCCCGTTTAGTAACATTTTCTGAGTGTTTCAGTCTTGTTTACTGCTTGGGAAGTATTCTGCTGGCTTCTCCGTGCTTCACCTGGTGATATGCCAAGTAATGACATCACTGGAAATTCAGGTCTGCCTCCACCTGCTGGCAAAGGAGTGTAACCCACTTGTTTGGACTGGTCTAGCAGGATTCCTGGAATATAATTTTTCAGGTATTTATATTTATCCTTTGTTGTTTTGGACTGTAAGCTGTCTCTGTCTACATCTTAGTGTGCACTTAACAATAATGTCTTCATAGACAGGGCTCTGGCTTCTCAATGTTCCATTATCTTGCAATTCATGAAGGGACTTTTACTTATCAAACAGCCCTTTCAGAAGCCGCCTGTTCCATGGAATCTTAATGCCATCCTTGCAACTTTGAAACTGCCATTTGAGCTCATGGATCTATCCTTTCTGAGGAATCTTACTGGGAAGGTTCTCTTTATAGTAGCTACTTTTTGAATAGAAGAATCAATGAATTTCAAGTATTAGTCACCTATAAGCCTTATATCTTCACTTCAGATTGCTGCCTCAACCAGTTAGTAAAATGTTTTCAGTAAAGCAGTACTTACCAGCTTGTCTTTTATGAATGCATCTCATATGATCTCGCTGCTCCTCACAGTGGGCAGAGAATGCTATACAGCAGTATGGCCCTGAGCATATGAATCACTTACCTGTGCCTGATTCAATTTTATTTTTGTGACACAAGAAAAGATACTTAAGTGTTATGGGTGCTTTCCTTAGCAAGAGTTAATCAGGCACATGGTGGGCAGAACTGTGGGACTCTCTCTCACCTTGAGCTTTGTAATTGTCTTTAAGCTATGGCAATAACTGAAGATTTGAGACCTCTGCACTGGGCAGTGCCATGCATGCTCAGAACTTTGCACTAGTTATGTTTGATGTAGCCAATTATGTGACTCATTAATTCTGCTATCTATGGAGAATACCTGTTACAGGTAAGCAATTTTGCTTTTTTTTAGTTTTATAAACCATTTTACATTAGCCTCAAGGGAAATCCCTTGAGGGGAATATAAAACAGGGAAAACAATTGGAAAAAAACTGTTTAAAAGGAAAAAAATACTTTTGCTTTTTAAAAAAAAAAAAGTAAACGTATTACACTCCATTGTGCTGCTTTTTAATTTGAGAGGTATTAAGACTTGTAAGGTTTGGAAGTTATTTTTTTGAGGGGGGGTATATGGTACAGTGGTGTGCAAAAGTCTGGAATCACTTGAGTTTTGCGTTTTTCGTACTTTCTAACGTTTTTTTTTTTTAAATTTTGCATTAGCCCAGCATATTCATCTTTCTACCACGTTAAAAGGGATACATTTGGCTATTAGAGTTGACTTTTTTGCATTCCTTGCTTCCAATTTAAATACTTTACAGACACTGGGAGATAGCTACTGCGATTTTTGTGGATCCTGCGTCAAAACTGGATCGAAATTATCCAATATGCACACATTATTTCTGAACAATCAGGAGGCTGGTTTCACTAACCAATCACAATGCAGATATCTAGCCAACAGTGCAGCTATAAAAACGCACGGAATGTTTGAATTTCATACGCTTTCTGGATTGACCATGAAGATTACTCGGACCCTGACGTTGGAGGAGCGTATTCGTGTGTCCTTTATGAGCGAGGAAGGATTTTAAGCCATCAGATAGCCAGGAAAGTTGGCTGCAGTCAGAGCGCTGCTGTTAAGATTGTACAGAAGAAGAAAGAAACTGGTTCAGTGCTGGACAAGCCTTGTTCAGGTCATCCACGTGCATCAACATCACACCAGGACCGCGCACTACGACGCATTTCACTGACTAATCGCAAGTTGACCTCTCCTCAGCTACTTCAAGAGTGGTCAGACAAGAGAGGTCAGTGTCAGCTCAACAGTTTGTCGCTGGTGCCTGCAGTTTGGTCTCCGGGGCTGCAAAGCACGGAATAAGCCACTGATGACTGACATACAAAGGCGCAACCGGATCGTGTGGGTGAGAAAGCACTCAATCTGGTCGACTGAAATGTGGGAAAAGTTGCTATTCAGCGATGAAAGTACCTTCTGTCTGTCTGGTAACCAGGCCCACACCTATGTGAGGAGATTTCCTGGAGAGGAATTCAAGCCTGAGTGTCTCAACCTCACTGTGAAGCATCCTTTGAAGGTCATGGTCTGGGGCTGCATGGCTGCTAGTGGCGTTGGACGCCTTCACATCGATGGAATGGTCAACGGGGCCAAGTACATCACCATACTGCAAAAGTGCATGGTGCCATCAGCACACCAGCTGTTTCCTGGCCAGTTTCTGTTCCAAGATGACAATGCACCCTGCCATCGCTCCAGACAGGTGATCAGCTGGAAGCAGCGGAACAACATCAAGTCAATGGACTGGCCTGCCCAATCAAACAAAAAAAGGAGCACCACTCTTGCAAGTATCAACAGGAGCCACAAAGAGCAAGAGACAAGGATGTAAGGATGGGTTCAATTGCATTATTGGAATGGACCCCAACGCGTTTCGGCAGTGTCTGCCTTCATCAGGGGGTAGCAGCTAAAATACAAACATGAATATTCATAAATAGTGATAACAACATAAATAATGAATAATTTCTTACTCTTATGTTTTAATTGATGCATTATGAAGATGGTTCATTTTTAGCTGTATACAAATGACGCTAAGCCATATTGGCGCTTCCAAAAGAACACACCAACATCATTAACTGAAGATAGCACAAACAGTTTGAATTGGGTGATTGTGAGTACAAGCCTTTTATGTATGATTTCTTATTTATGTTTTTAATATTGTCTTAATTGGTTTCCTGTCCTTATATATGAGTCAGTCCACTTATAATGTTCTTAGTATATATTTGTGTCACAATTTTATATGTTTACGATACAATATATATTTTTTTAATAATTCTTTTAATATTTTTTATATTTTTTATAACATAATCTTTCATGTCCTGCGTTTACCATAATCCTTTGGAGCAACGAATTTGTATTTTTAACAGTTTTAGGTTTTTATTGTTTCTAATGATTTTACAGTGTTCATAAGATTCATTATTTATGTTATCACTATTTATGAATATTCATGTTTGTATTTTAGCTGCTACCCCCTGATGAAGGCAGACACTGCCGAAACGCGTTGGGGTCCATTCCAATAAAGCAATTGAACCCATCCTTACGTCCTTGTCTCTTGCTCTTTGTGGCTCCTGGCCTGCCCAATCTCCAGATCTGAATCCAATCGAGAACCTGTGGCACAAGGTGGCTTTGGAAATATCCAAGAGGCATCCGACATCAAAGCGTGAGCTGATTGAGTCACTCATTGCAGTTTGGAACCGCGTTGTCACCAACGATCACCTTGTTAGACTGGTTCATTCAATGCAGACAAGGTGCAGTCAGGTGATCAAGAACAAAGGGTGGCCCATCAAATACTGAGCCATCACTGACACATAAAAATGGCCTTTTTCAAGGCCACATACATTAATTTGAAGGAAACCTGGCGTGCGTCCATATTTTAAAGCATACTTTCAATAATATATCGTCAGCCAACGATGTACATTATGCGATTTCCACAGAAAATCTATGAACAGGACAACTATGGGGATCCAACTCAAAAATTAAGGGCCAAACCAATACTAAAAGTTGGCCCTAATAGCCAAATCTATCACTTACCATGAGATACACAGAAAAAGCCACTGGGAGGAAAAAGAAATTAAGATATAAGTTCACAAAGTTGAAAAAACGTCAATTTACAAGTGATTCCAGACTTTTGCACACCACTGTAATTAACTAGACCTGCTTAGTTCTCTTGGTGCTGCTTGTGAACCAAACAAATAACTATTCTCCTTTATTCCATCCTATTTTCCCTGCTTTGTTTTACTTTAATTTTGTATGCTTTTTAGTGTGAGATTTTTAATATATCCAATCCAAAAGGGGTTGAATATCTGAGGGCAAAATAAATCTCTGAAAACTTAACAGAATAGGATGAAACTTGGCATATAGGAAAAATTGACAGAAAGATGGTTTTGAGCTCCAGTGGGAAAAAGTTCCAGGTTCTGTAGCATAGCAGCTTTTTTATATACAGTGAAATATAGCTGTTATGAAATTCCTCCTTTCAAAATCCCTCTCTATTTTTTACTCATCAAAACTGCCCCTCACTCTTTCCTCCCCTCACAATTGCCCCACCATCTCACATGCTACATCCCCCCCCCCCCCAAAAAAAATTACTCCTTCACAACCTGAGTTGGTTCAAGATGATGGCACCCTAGGCAAATCTTAAGCCTTAAGACCCATTCCCCCTCCAAGTGTCTGAATCTATAGTATAACTTTTAATGCTCTGCTCTTTGCTGCCCCCCAAAAAGAAGCTACCACTCTGGGTGACTGCCTAGTTTGCATAGTGGTTGGGCTGGTCCGGCTTTCAACTGCCCTACCAAGCTGCCAAATGCCCCTACACAACTGCTTCACTACACTGCAAACTGCCCCATTCCCAAAAGCAACCTCCGGCAACTGCCTCATCACCCTGCGAACTACCCCATCCCTAAAAACAACACCCCTGAACACTGCCCCATCCCACAATTGCCCCACCACCCCAGCTACACACACAAGAAATAATTCCCCTGTGAAAACTGTAGACTGAATCGTACTACTTTCTTATTGGTTGCTATGTATATTTGTAACTAATAATCTCCAGGAACAAGCAGGAATGAGTCTTCACATATGGGTACGTCGGTACTGATGGAGCCTGCGCGGGAACGCTCCCCAGCATCCAATCAGAAAGCCTTTGGGAGCATCCCACAGCGCCTGCGTGCTGCCTTCCCGCCTTTCCAACTGTCTCTCCTCAGTTGTTCTTTTTCCACGGAGCCAGCAGGTCGTGTTCCTGTCACTGCAGAAGAATTTCCTTATTTTTTCTTTTTCTTTTCTGTACGCGTCTGCCTTTCTCGACGCTATACCGGTACCGCCGGTTCTTATTGTTTTCTAAAAAAAAAGAAAGAAGACCTTTTATTTTTCTTCAGGTGTACTTCAGTTTTTGGGGCCTTAGGCCCAAAACCTTTTCCTTAAATATGGAAAAACCTGCCTCAGGATTCAAGAAGTGCACAAAATGTGGCGGTACTATATCCGTCACCGACACCCATGACTGGTGTCTCAAATGTTTAGGCCCTGACCATTCCATTAAAGATTGTGTGTCCTGTTCCATGATGTCTGAGAGGTTGACAGAACCGAGCTGCCAAGCTCAGTACCCTGTTTCCCTCTGATGCGGCTTCGGCGACGGTGGCATCGACGTCTTCCAGGGCTGCTTCTTCCTCACATGGATCTCAGGTAACTAAACATAAATCCAGCCGGTCCTCGAAGGGCAAATCTCTTTCCAAGCGTCGAGATGCCCCTGGCCTTGCCCTCGAGGATTCTGCACCGGCAAAAATACCCCGGCGGGAGGCTTCGGCTTCTAAAGCATTATCATCGGGGTTCCAGGACGATCTAGATGGCGTGGCCTCAACAGATCTCCTGGTGCCATGCTCTGGGGTACCGGTGGCCTCCACCGGTACCGACTTCCAGGCATTGGCAGCGTCGATGGATCAGAGGATTCTGTCCATCGAACGCAGTCTGGCGGCCTTCCTTGTGGCATCGACGCCCGTGGTACCGCATCAGACTACTCCACAGGTACCGGCTCCGGTATCGCCATCGGCACCGGTACCGGTGGCATCGACATCGGCTTCGGTGTCAGCCATGCCGGTACCCTGCCCTCTGCAGCCCTCCGGTACCGATACCCCGGTACCGATGATTCCCGATAACGATCCCGGTCGGTACGGGTATCGGGCTTTGCAAGAGCATCCCGACAGACGATACTTCGATTCCTCTGAGGATTCTGAAGAGTCTGTCGATGCAGCGATGCTTCTTCCACAGGAGGAGTCCTCTCCTAAACGAAGGATGTCTCCTCCAGAGGACTTGTCTTTTCAAGACTTTATCAGAGAGGTGGCTCGGGGTCTCTCTATTATAGTAGCCCCAGAGTCAGAGCCTAGAGCTAAGGAGTTAGATATTCTACAATATCCTAAAACTCCTAAAGAGGCAGCTACCTTGCCTATTCATGAGATTTTGTATGATCTCATGTTAAGGATGTGGGAAGCCCCTCTATCCACCTCTTCTCATTCTCGCAGGTTAGACACCATGTATCGTGTCCCTCCTTGTCCTGGTTTTCATAAAACTCAGCTTCCTCACCACTCTATTGTGGTTGAGTCTGCAATGAGAAAGATTAGAAGTGCCAAGAGACATGCCTCTAATCCTCCAGGATGTGAATGTAGAACCCTGGATGCTTTTGGTAGAAGAATCTTCCAAGCTTCCATGCTGGCTGCGAGAATAAATTCCTATAGTCTCTACATGGGAATGTTCTTAAAAGAAGTCACTGACCATTTGCTGACTTTAAGTCCTTTTATGTCGGACAGTAAAAGGCCAGAATTTCTCTCTGGGCTCAAACATGCCCAGGATATCTCCAAATTCTCCAACCGTGCAGCTTTTGACTCTGTTGAATCTGTCAGCAAAGCCTCAGCTATAGCTATAGGTGCACGTAGGATTGCTTGGCTTCAAGCATCTGATTTGGAGACCTGGGTCCAAGATGAATTGGGAAATATCCCTTGTACAGGGGAGAATCTGTTTGGTAAAGATTGGCAAGCAAAAGCCAATCAGATGGATGCTGAAAATTCTGCTTTGGATAGACTATCCAAATCTACTGCTGCTCCTGCTAAGAAAAGGCTGTTCAAGAAAACACCTTTTTCTAAAAAAGGGAAGATCCTATCCTGCTTATAGTCAGAGAGCATCTTCTGCAGCTCAGTTTCCTTCCAAACGTCAGCAATCCTCCAAACAGACCAAGGCAAAGGCTGCGAGGCCTGCTCCAGCCCAGCAATCTCAGCCCCCTCAGGGCCTTTGATTCTCTGCTAGAGAACTTAGCCTTCCTGGCTCTAGAAGGACCAGAGCCCTCCACCATCCCAGGAAGGTTATTTTACTTTGCTCCCAGATGGGGGCAAATCACAGCAGAGCATTGGACACTCTCCATCATAAGAGAGGGGTACAAACTTCATTTTTCCAGCTTGCCCCCTCTCACAAGAGTGCACCAGTTCAATTCTCCAACCTCCCTCCTCAGCCTGTTAGAGCAGGAGGTTGCCACTCTTCTAGCCCAAGGGGCAATAGAGGAAGTACCTTCTCAACAACAGGGCAAGGGGTTCTACTCCCCCTATTTTCTTATCCCAAAGAAAACAGGGGGCTTCAGGCCCATTTTAGATCTCAGAGAATTGAACAGATTCCTAGTCAAAGAGAAATTCAAGATGGTTTCTCTAGGAACTCTGCTGCAATACCTTCACAGTCAGAAATGGCTTTGTTCTCTAGATCTCAAGGATACGTACTCTCATGTTCTCATCCATCCAACTCACAGAAGGTTCCTTCGGTTCCTTTTCCAGGAGAAGCACTATCAATACAAAGTGCTCCCCTTTGGCCTGGCCTCTGCACCAAGGGTGTTCACGAAATGCCTGTCAGTGGTTGCTGCTTTTCTGTGCACCCTGGGAATATTTGTCTTCCCCTATCTGGACGACTGGCTCATTCGAGCTCCCACTCAATCAGAGGCCAAGACTGCTTTAACCTGCCCCATGCGTATCCTCCAGTATTTAGGGCTGGTAATAAATATCCCAAAATCCAATTTGATCCCTACTCAGTCCCTGGAGTTTATAGGGGCGCTGCTGGATACCACAAAGGCAAGGGCCTATCTTCCTCAGGCCCGCTGCCTTCGCTTGATGCAGTTAGCTTCTCAAGCAGAGTCAAAACCCCTACTAACTGCTTGAGAAATGTTAGTTACTAGGCCACATGGCAACCACCGTTCATGTGGTACCATATGCTCGCCTGCACATGAGAGCAGCTCAGTGAACTTTATCCACCCAAAGGACCCAGGCATCAGACTGCCTGTCAGACAAAATAGCAAACACAAGTCGCCTCATTTTGTCCCTCCAGTGGTGGAAGTCCCCTCAAAACATGTTGCTGGGTCTCCCTTTCAACAGCCTCTACCCCAGGAAACTCTTAAAACAAATGCTTCTCCAATGGGCTGGGGAGCTCATCTTCAGGACCTCTCCACCCAGGGCATCTGATCCCCACAGGAGACTTCTCTACATATCAGTCTCTTGGAACTCAGAGCAATCTTCCTTGCTCTGCGAGTTTTCCACACCCTGCTCAGCCACAAGACAGTCCTTGTCCACACGGACAATCAGGTAGCCATGTTCTACATAAACAAGCAGGGAGGAACTGGCTCTGTCCCTTTGCAACGAAGCTCTGCGACTGTGGGCCCTCGCCAGAGAGCATCACATTCATCTTCTGGCAGCCTATCTTCCAGGTGTTCAAAACTCTTGGGCGGACAGACTCAGTCGAGTTCTGCTTCCACACGAGTGGTCCCTCCATATGGACCAGGTATCCAAGATTTTTCAAATTTGGGGAACCCCGGACATAGACCTCTTTGCAAGTCCGTGGAATGCCAAACTTCCCCGGTTCTGTTCCAGAACTCCGGCTCAGGGGACTCAGGCAAGGGATGCTTTCCTCCTTCACTGGGGTCAAGACTTCCTGTATGCCTTTCCACCCATTCCCCTGATCCACAAAACCCTGTTGAAGCTTCAGAGAGACAGAGGCCACATGATTCTCATAGCTCCACATTGGCCACGGCAAGTGTGATACCCTCTGCTTCTACATCTCTCTCAAGCTCCCTCCCTAGAGTTAGAGTCTGCTCCAGACCTCCTCTCTCAGGAGGACAGAAAGTTGTGGCATCCCAATCCCCAGTCTCTGCATCTCAGGGCTTGGTTGCTGAAGGCCTAGATCTCCAGGATCTTCCTCTTTCTCAACAAGTGAAAGATGTTCTTTATGCTTCCAGAAAACCTAGACGTTCTTACGCCTTCAAGTGGAAAAGGTTTACCATCTGGTGTTCTGGAAAGGGTCTTAACCCCCGGTCAATATCTCTGGAATCGTTGCTGGAGTATCTCCTGCATCTTTCTAATCCAGGCCTTAAGACAAATTCAGTAAGAGTCCATCTGAGTGCTATTGCAGCTTCCCTTAGGCCTCTAAATGGACAACCTGTTTCCTCTCATCCCCTTGTAGCAAGGTTCATGAGAGGCCTCCTTTTAACAAAACCTCCTATTAGACCACATCCGGTGGCATGGGACTTAAATTTGGTTCTTGGTCAGCTTATGAAGCCACCTTTTGAACCTTTAGCTACTACCTCCTTGAAATACCTTTCTTGAAAGGTTATCTTTCTTATTGCAATCACATCAGCACGCCGCATCAGTGAATTGCAAGCACTAGTAGCTAATCCACCTTATACAAGGTTCCCTCATGACAAAGTAGTCCTTAGGACTAATCCACACTTTATGCCGAAGGTGGTCTCGCCGTTTCACCTCAACCAAGAGGTCTACCTACCTGTGTTTTTTCCAGGGCCTCATGCATCAAGTGCAGAGAGGAATCTTCATACCCTGGACTGTAAAAGAGCTGTAGCTTTTTACTTAGAGGACACAGCAACATAGAAAGTCTTCCCAACTCTTTGTTGCTTTTGATCCTTCTCATTTGGGACAACCAGTCTCCAAGAGAACTCTTTCCAACTGGATTGCCCAATGTATTTCTTTCATCTATCAGAGCAAAAACATTTCTCTGGAGGGCCATGTCACAGCTCACAATGTGAGAGCCATGGCAGCCTCAATGGCTCATCTGCACTCTGTGTCTGTCGACGACATCTGTCGAGCAGCCACTTGGGCCTCGGTTCATACCTTCACAGCCCATTACTGCTTAGACAAGGACTCCAGCCAGGATGCCTTGTTTGGTCAGGCTGTTCCTCAACATCTGTTCCATACTTAATCAACTCCTACCCACCATCCCTCATGGGATGCCAGAGATCCAGGTGGGGAAGTGCAGCCCTGTCCCAGGGACACACAACTTCTGGGCTCTCTCCCTGGCATCAAAAGCTAGGGAGTCTCCATATGTGAAAACTCATTCCTGCTTGTTCCTGGAGATAGCACAGTTACTTACCTATAACAGGTGATCTCTGGGAACAGCAGGAATAAGTCTTCACAACCCACCCACCTCCCCTGTCTGTCTCTCTCCCTCTCCCTCTCCCCCTCTCTCTCCCTCTTTGTCTCAGCTATAAAGCTCAACTGAGGAGAGACAGTTGGAAAGGCGGGAAGGCAGCACGCAGGCGCTGTGGGATGCTCCCAAAGGCTTTCTGATTGGAGGCTGGGGAGCGTTCCCGCGCAGGCTCCGTCGGTACCGACGTACCCATATGTGAAGACTTATTCCTACTGTTCCCGGAGATCACCTGTTACAGGTAAGTAACTGTGCTTCAGTTGCCATGGCCAACTAGGAATATAAGGGCCCAACGTTTAGAGCGGGAGTGGTGATATCTGTCAATCTTAACCTCCTAAATACAGAGCACAACTATTGTGTTCTCCAGGATTTTACTGATTTTTATTTATTTCAGAACTTTTATACCACCTTCCCGACCAAAGTTGTCCAAAGTGGTTTACGCAAGATATATAAAAAAAATTACAACCTAATCACATAAAAAATAAAAGCAGACATAACATCTGACTTTCACACCTGAGTTTAAGCTCCCCTTCCCCCAGAGACCTCTACCCTAACACAGATCCATCCAGCCTAACAGAATACACACCTCATAAAGTATTTATCAGGCTGGAAATAACCAGGTTTTTAACTGCTTCCCAAAATTAATGTAGTTCCTCTCCAACTACAAACCCATTGGCAACCTATTCCAAGGAAACATAGAAACATAGAAAAATGGCGACACAAAAAGACCACTTGGACTATCTAGTCTGTCCTTCCATATCAACAACTACAACAGTACCCTTTTTTCCTTTAGAGATCCTCTGTTTGTTCCATGCTTTTTTGAATTCAGATACTGTCCTCATCTCTACCACCTCCATTGCGAGACTATTCCACGGATCTACCACTCTTTCCATAAAGAAATATTTCTGCATATCACTTCTGAATCTATCCCCTTTCACCCTCATCCCATGTCCCCTTATAGCAGAATTTGCTTTCAATCGAAAGAGGCTCTCCCCCTGTGCATTTATGCCATGGAGGTATTTAAACGTCTCAATCATATCACGTCTATCCCGCCTTTCCTCTAAGATGTACATATTAAGATCCTTAAGTCTGTCCACATATGCTTTATAATGAAGACCACTAACCATTTTAGTAGCCACCCTCTGTACTGACTCCATCCTGTTTATATCCTTTTGAAGCTGCGGTCTCCAGAATTGCACATAATACTCCAAATGAGGTCGCACCAAAGACTTATACAGAGGCACTATCGCCTCCTTTTTTTCTGCTAGCCATTCCTCTCCCTATGCCCCCAAGCATTCTTCCAGCTTTTGCTGTCGCCTTTTCTACCTGTTTAGCTACTTTAAGATCATCAGAGACAGCCATGCTGAGGTCCCGCTCTTCTTTGGTGGACAGAAGTACTTCACCCCCTATACTATATTGCTCCCTAGGATTGCTGCAGCCCAAATGCATGACCTTGCATTTTTTAATATTAAATTCCAGCTTCCAAATTCTAGACCATTCTTCAGACTTAGCTAGATACCTCCTCATGTTATCTACTTCTTCCTGGGTGTCTACTCTATTGCAGATTTTGGTATCATCTGCAAAGAGGCAAACCTTACCTGACAGCCCTTCTGCTATATCACTAACAAAGATGTTAAAAAGAATTGGACCAAGGACAGATCCCTGGGGTACACCATTGGTAACTTCTTTCTCAGAGTGAGCTCCATTTACCTGTACCCTTTGTCGCCTCCCACTCTACCAATTTCTAACCCGAGTAGTATCTTTAGGGTCCATCCCTAGGGTTCTCTGTTTATAAGTCGCTGTGAGGTACAGTGTCAAAGGCTTTACTGAGATCTAAATACACCACATCTAGGGCTCTCCCTCGGTCCAACTCCCTCATCACCCAGTCAAAGAAATCATCAGATTTGTCTGACAAGACCTGCCTCTGGTGAATCCATGCTGCCTAGGATCATGTAATCCGCTGGGCTACAGAAACCTCACTATTTTCTCTTTCAGCAGCGTTTCCAATAATTTACTCGACATCGAAGTTAAACTAACCAGCCTGTAGTTTTCAACCACATTCTTACTTCCGCTTTTGTATAAAGGGATCACATGAGCCTCTCTCCAGTCCTTTGGCACCACTCCCGACTCCAAGGCATTGAAAAGGTCAGCCAGTGGAGCTGCTAGAACGTCCCCAAGTTCCCTCAGTATTCTAAGGTGTATCCCATCCGGTCCCATCGCTTTGTTCACTTTAAGTTTAGCTAGTTTCTCACAAACAGTCTCTTCTGAAAATTCATCCAGATGCCCCTCGCTTCTGTTCCTGTTTGTGGGTGTTTTCTGAGATCCTGTTCCTGGTTTTTTCATCTGTGAACACAGAACAGAAATATTTAAGAAATTCTGCTTTATCGTCTTCAACTTCTACATTTTCCTCCCCATCACCCTTGAGTCTGACAATACCACTTTTGCTCTTCCTCTTCTCCCTAACATATCTGAAAATGTCTTATCCCCCCATTTTATTGCATTGGCTGTTTCCTCCTCTTTTTGAATCTCTGCTTTCCTGACTACTTTGCTAGCTTCTCTAAGTTTTTTTTCCAAATATAGATGCCTGTCTTCCTCTCTTTGTGATCTCTTGTATTTCATGAACGCCTCCCTCTCTTTCTTCACCTTTTGAGCTTCTTTCGAAAACCATAGCTGTCTCCTTTTCCTTTTACCTTTATTTACCATTTACAAAAAAAGGTTGGTTGCCCTTAAAATATCCTTTCAGTTTTGCCCACTGATTTACTACATCCCCCAGCTGTTCCCATCCCACTAATGACTCAGAGGTATTGCCCATCTTGGCAAAGTTAGTTTTCCTAAAGTCTAAGAACTTTGCTTTTGAATGGATTCTAACAGCCCTAGTCCTAATACTGAGCCACACCATCTGGTGATCACTGGATGCAAAATGATCTCCCACTATAACAGCAGAAACACTTTCACCATTGGTAAGCACCAAGTCCAGTATGGCCCCTTCACATGTGGGGTCTGTTACCAATTGCCTGAATAGTTCTCCCTGTAGAGAATCCAGCATCTCCTTACTTCTAGATGATACTGCAGCAGGAATATGCCAGTCCACATCTGGCATATTGAAATCCCCTATCAGTAGCATTTCCCCTTTCCTAGCAATGCTGTGTATGTCTTCAATTAACTTTCCATCCTCTTCTTCCTCTTGTGAGGGAGGTCTGCATATCATGCCAATGCAAATAGATTTTTCTTTCCCTCTTTCTAGTTTAACCCACAGTGCCTCCTCTCTCCCTTTTAAGCTCTGTACTTCCAAAGCTTTAATATTGTTTTTTTACATATAGTGCCAATCCTCCTCCCCTTCTTCCTACCCTGTCCTTTCTGAATAAAGTATAGCCAGGTATAGTTACATCTCCAGGAACAAGCAGGAATGTAGTCTTCACATATGGGTATCGTCGGTACCGACGGAGCCTGCGCGGGAACGCTCCCCAGCGTCCAATTAGAAAGCTTTTGGGAGCATCCCATAGTGCCTGCGTGCTGCCTTCCCGCCTTTCCCAACTGCTTCTCTCCAGTTCTTCGTTTTCCACGGAGCCAGCAGGTCGTCGTTCCTGTCACCGAAGAAAATTTTTCTTATTCTCCTTTTTTGTGGTCGCGTCTGCCTTCCTCGATGCTATACCGGTACCGCTGGTGGTTCTTTCTTTCTTTTCGGGGGGAAAAAAAAAATTTGTATATTTTTTTTTCAAAGCTTTTCTTCTTCAGGTGCACGCGCCATTTTGGGCCTTAGGCCCAAATATTTTCCTCCACTATGGAAAAACCCGCTTCGGGTTTCAAAAAGTGCACAAAGTGTGGCGGTACCATCTCAGTCACCGACACTCATGAGTGGTGTCTTAAATGTTTAGGTCCTGACCACTCCATCTCGGAGTGTATGGCCTGTGCCATGATGTCCAAGAGGGGTCGACAAAACCGAGCTGCTAAGCTCAGCACCCTTTTTCCCTCCGATGCAGCCTTTGTGGCATCGACGTCTTCCAGGGCTTCGTCTTCCTCCCATGGATCTCAGATAACTAAACATAAGTCTGGCCAGTCCTCAAAGGGTAGGTCTCCTTCCAAGCATCGAGATGCCTCTGGCGTTGCCCTTGAGGGTTCTGTACTGGCAAAATTGCCCTGGCGGGAGGCTTCGGCTTCCAAAGCATTATCGGGGCTCCAGGATGTTCTCGAGGCCTCGACCTTGGCAGAACTACTGGTGCCATGCTCTGGGGTACAGGCTGCTTTCTCCGGTACCGATACCCAGGCATCGGCAGCGTCGATAGACCAGAGGTTCCTGGCTATTGAACGCAGTTTGGCGGCTCTCCTTGTGGCATCGACACCTCCGGAACCGCATCAGACAGTTCAACCGGTACCGGTACCGGCACCGACTCAGACATCAGTATCGGTACTGGTACCGTCTGCATCGACATCGGTGTCTGCTTTGCTGGCACCCAGTCATGCTATGCCTTCCGGTACTGATACTCCGGTACCGATTCCCCCCGGCACCGGTATCGTGCTCTACAAGGGCATCCGGACAGAAGGTATTTTGAATCCTCGGAGGAGTCAGATGATTCTGACAACTCTGTCGGTACCGGAATACTTCTCCCGGAGGAGCCGCCTTCTCTTAAACGTAGGATGTCTCCTCCAGAAGATATCTCCTTTCAGGATTTTATCTGGGAAGTGACTCGAGGTCTTTCCATTACTGTGGCTCCCAAAACAGAGCCCAGGGCAAACGGGTTCGAGATTCTACAATATCCCAAGGCTCCTCAGGAGGCAGCTACTTTGCCTATCCATGAGATCTTACATGATCTCATTCTAAGAATGTGGGAAACACCTCTTACCACCTCTCCTCACTCTCGTAGACTGGATACCATGTATCAAGTCCTTCGTCCTGGTTTCCAGAAGACTCACCTTCTTCACCACTCTATTGTGGTGGTATCAGCTATGAGAAGGATCAGAAGTGCAAAGAGGCATGCCTCTAGTCCTCCAGGACGTGAGTGTCGAACTTTGGATGCCTTTGGACGTCATACTTTCCAGGCTTCCATGCTTTCTGCCAGGATCAGTTACTATATTTTATATATGGGAATGTTCCTTAAGGAAGTCGCAGGAGATTTAGAGATTTTGAGCCCTCTTCTTCATAAGAGGCAGGATTTTCTCACACTGGTTAAACATGCCCAGGATGTTTCTAAGTTTGTCAATCGTGCAGCTTTTGACTGTTTTGAGTGCATAAGCAGAACGTCTGCCATTGCCATAGGTGCACTTAGAATTGCCTGGCTCCAGGCATCCGATTTGGAGCTCTGGGTGCAGGACAAACTGGGCAATATCCCTTGTACAGGTGAGAATCTATTTGGCAAAAATTGGCAAGAGAAAGCCAATAAGTTGTTGACAACTCCACTTTGGATAAGCCACAGCTGATCCTGCAAGGAAGAAATCTTTCAAGAAACCATTCTTCTCCAAAAAGAAGAGGTTTTATCCCTCTTATTCTCAGCAGGGATGTTCTGCAGTTCAGCCTGCCCAAAAGTCAGCAACCACCTAACAAAGGAAAGCAAAGACTGTTAAGCCTCAACCGTCTCAGCCTCCACAAGGCCTTTGACTTCCGTCTAGAGAGCCTTCCTGGCCCTCAATGGACCAGAACCTTCCCCCATTCCAGGATGATTGTGTTACTTTGCCCCCAGATGGGGGCAGATAACAGCAGAACATTGGACTCTCTCCATTATAAAAGAGGGGTACAAGCTTCACTATCTCCAGGAACAAGCAGGAATGAGTCTTCACATATGGGTACATCGGTACCGACGGAGTCTGCGCAGGAACACTCCCCAGCGTCCAATCAGAACGCTTTTGGAAGCATCCCAACACGCCTGCGTGCTGCCTTCCCGCCTTTCCAAACTGCCTCTCCTCAGTTTTCGTTTTTCCGCGGAGCCGACAGGACGTCCTTCTGTCACCGCAGAAAATTCATCTTTTATTTTTTAGTTTTCTTATGGTCGCGGCTGCCTTCCCCGACGCCACCGGTACCGTCGGTGTTTCTTTTCTTTTTTCTTCAACTTATTCCTGTTAGGGAATATATTTTCCCTCTTAGTGCCTGACGGGGTTTTTTCCCGGCCTGCTAGGCCTACCCCTTTTTCCTCATGGAAGCGCCAGCCACTATTCCTAAGAAATGTTCAAACTGTGGCGGTACAAAATTTATTTTAGACACTTATAATTGGTGTCTACCCTGCTTGGGTCCTGACCATTTTCCTCTGGAGTGTCCCTCCTGTAACAGTATAGTGGGAAGAAGTCTTCAGCATCAAGTTCCCCTCGATTCGCGGTCCCCATTCAACTTCAGGGCACCGACCACCCCTTCTTCACAGGATCAGGTAACCCAAAAACAGTCTGTTAAGACTAGCCAGTCCTCGAGTGGTAGATCTCATGCACAGCATAGAGATGCCTCTGGCCTTGCCCTCAAACACACTGGCTTTAAAACCCCGGTGGGAGTCTTCAGCCTCCAAATCCTGTGTGGGGTTTCAGGTTGTTCCTGAGGTTCACCCCTCTCTGAACATACCGGAGCCATGCTCGGTGGTGGCATCCGCTTCGAACAGTACCGATACCTCGGCATTTGGCAATGGTGTTGGATGAAACATTCCTCACCAAGGATCGTAGAATGGCGTCCTCGGTACCTACGGGGCCGTTGGATACGCTGCAGACCGATCTTCCAGTATCGGTATCGATCCCGGTACCCTCCAGATGTGCATCGATAGACTCGCTTCCTTCGATGCCGAGTCTGGAATTGATCTCCAGTCTGGAGGACTTGGTACCGACGGCACGGTTCCGATGATCCATGTTCGGCATTCTCGGTTCTTTCGATACTGTTAGAGCTGTCACCGGCTGGCCGCCTTCCACCGGTATTGGATACGGTACCGGTATCCATTTTTACATCGCTGTCGGTACCTTCCATGCTTCTTTCATTGGGCTCGCTTCCCTTGGTACCGAGTCTGGAATCGATCCCTGGCATGGACGATGCGCTACCGACTGTTGCTGGTTTGGACCTCCTATGGTACCGGCAACCATCCTCTAAGGATCCCATACTCCACCCTTTAGGATCTTCTACTCCTCTAAAATTGGATAGATCCCTGGGTGCCAATGCTAGTTCTTTAACAGATCTAGCCTGTCCTCCTTTTCCAAGAGGATTTCCCTCTAGGGATTTTTCTTTTCAAGCTTTTCTGCTGGATATGGCAAAATCACTTGCCATTTCTATACCTGGACAGGATCCTACACAAGGGAATACAGAATCCCTGTATATTCCTGGGAGTGCAAAGGAGAACATCATGCTTCCTTTGCATCAGTCCTTGCAGGATCTCCTCTTACGAATGTGGGAAGCTCCTTTAACGGTACCCCCACCTTCTAGGGCAACTGATCTTCTATATCAGGTGCCCCCCTCTCCAGGTTTTCAAAGGACTCAACTTCCTCATCATTCCATTGTTGCAGAATCAGCAATGAGGCGTGTTAAGAGTACTAAAAAGCACTCTTCTTATCCGCCAGGTCGTGAGTCTAAGACTTTAGATGCCTTTGGACGCCAAACCTTCCAGGCATCCATGCTTTCAGCAAGAATTCTCTCGTATATTTTCTAAATGGGATTATCTCTTGAAGAGGTCACAAAGAAATTACTGTTTTTGACTCTTTTTCTTCAAGAGCCCAAAAGAGCAGACTATTCCTTATTGGTTAGTCATGCTCAAAATATCTCTAGGTTCCTTACTCTTGCTTCCCTAGACTCCTTTGAGTCTGTTAGCAGAACTTCTGCTATAGCTATAGGGGCACGACGTAAAGCCTGGCTCCAAGTTTCAGACTTGGACAAATGGGCACAAGAAAGTCTGGGAAATACTCCTTGCACTGGAGAAAATCTCTTTAACAAGGAGTCTTTACTCCAAGTTGCTCAGTTAACCACTGACATTCCTGTTTTCAGAGGCTGTTCTACGCCTTCCTCTTTCCCAGTTGGTAGGAAATGTCCTACCAAACTTTCTTCCCCTAGAGGGAAAAAGTTTTATCCATCTTCTGCCCATCATACAGATGTTCCAAAACAGGGGAAACATCGCCCTGGTCTAAAGAAACCACAACCTCAACAGGTTCAGCAAACCCAGCAGTCGCAGGGTTTCAGATAGATCATCATTACCTCTCCTGGTTGGTGGTTACAGTTGCAGTCTGCTTCTTTTCACTTGAAGCATCTGCACTAATTTCATCCTAACTTTTCCTGGATCTCTCTTCACGAGACATCCTTTCTTTTACTCTGAGTCTTTATGATGATCATGCCCATAGTTAACAGGTTTCTCTTCCTCTTCTGGGAAAAGAGAAGTGACAACTATCAATAAGACAGTTTTTCCCTGTACTAGCATGTATCATCTTACCTTTCAGAGACTTACTGCATAGTCAGTCTCCTTCAACTCTGTCTTACCTCCCTCTTACTACAACATTCGGTTTGTAAGAGTGGCTCTATTACACTGGTAAGCCCCTATGGTCCTCTACCTATTCCACAGGGGGATTCTCCCTTCCAGAGTTGTCTCCCCCTTTTATTACCTTAGGGCAGCTCATCAGACAATAGGAAGTCTTACCACTCCTACTATGTCTGTTTCTTTTTCCCAATTTAAAAAAAAAAGGGGAAAAATAAATTTTTTTTTCTGCTGCCCTGGTACTTGCTGCAGATGCAGCAATTCTCCAGGACCAAGCAGGAAGTCAGTCCTCACATATGGGTGACGTCGGCGCCGACGGAGCCCTCGCGGAGCAATTTTCCCCAGCTTTCAAAGAAAGCCTTTGGGAATTGCAGCGCGCATGCGCGGTCCCCTTCCCGCCCAAGGGTGCCATCTTAGCCAGTCGTCTTTTTTCCGCGGAGCCTTACAGACGTGGTCTTCCAGTCCCCGCAGAAAAAGTTGATTTTCTTCATTATTTCTATTTTTTCTTCGGTTCGACGCCGGTCTCTTTCCTGCCCCGACTCGCGACGCCGTTGCAAGTCCTTCTCTTATTTTTCGGTTTTTCTGATTTTTCTAGTCAGTTTTCGTTTTTCGCTGGCAGCCCGGTCCTTTGACCTTGCAGGGGCCCTTTTTCCCCCCATGGCTGCCAGTGGCTTCAAAAGGTGTGTTCAGTGTGACAGAAACATGTCTCTCACTGACACACATGATAATTGCCTCCGCTGCCTCGGCCCAGATCACGAGGAACTGATCTGTGGGGCCTGCAGCAAAATGTCCTCCAAAGCCTTACGGAGTCGGCGGCATCAGCGGGAAAGAATCTTCACAGATCCCACCCGTACCCGGACCTCGTCGGAGGCTTCGGCGTCCAGAGGCTCCAGCTCTGAGCATCGCCGGAGTTCCTCCGACAGGGGTTCTCCCTCGGGGGATCATCATCGGAAGACGAAACCCGCGAGGGCGGCGTCGGTGGACGCTCCTGGTTCCGCGAAAGCCAGGTCGCATAGCCCCAATAGCCGTCCCGGGTCTTTGGAGCAGGATCGTCTCACAAAGCGACCTCGTCTGGAATCGGAATCGCCTGCTCGGGTAAGTCCTGTCGTCCTCGTGGACTCGCCTCCGAGGGGTCCGACGCCGTCGGGGCCCGAGTCGGGGGCTGCTGGGTCACCTAAGGTCGGACTCAGGTTGACGGCCTTGGAGAGCAGACTGTCTGCCTTCATGGACCAGCAGCGGGCACTGATCGCTAGCCTCGCTGGCGCCTCTGCCCCGACCGCCGGGACGTCGACGTCTAAGTCGACCCCGGAGACCGAGCCGATCCTCGAGTCCATGCGGGCTCGAGTCGATCCTCGGTCGAGGTCTCCCTCGGCCTCCCGTTCGGGACCGAGGTCGTCGACGCCGACTCCCTCGGTGTCGGGGCGGCCGACGCCTCCGCCCGCCCGAACCGACCCCACCGATTCCTCCTTGGAGTCGGCCTGGGAATCTGAAGTGGAAGAGTCACCTGATTCCTTTCGGACTCGGTGTGTCCCCTCGGACTCCCCTGAGTCTGAACCTCGGAAGCAGTCCCCCCCGGAGGATGCCCGGTTCTCGGACTTCGTCAGGGATATGGCCAAGGCTTTGGCCTTCCCTGCGGATCCTGAGGAGGAGCCTCGAGCCGAAGAGCTCGACGCCCTCCAGTATGACTCTTCAGCGAAGGAGCACTTTACTGTACCGGTTCCTCCCATGCTGGAACGACTACTCTTCCGCATGTGGGAGAGTCCGGCATCGTCGCCGGTATTAAGCAAGCGGGTCGATTCCATCTATCGAGTCCGAAAGAGCCCTGGCTTCCAGAAAGCACAGCTACCGCACCATTCCATGGTGGTGGAATCGGCCATGCATAGGCTCAAGAGCCAGAAGATGCACTCCTCGGTGCCTCCCGGCAGGGAGGCCCGCAACCTGGATGGCCTCGGTAAGAAGTGTTTCCAAGGCTCTATGCTTGCTTGTTGGGTCCAGACCTACCAGCTCTACATGGGCATGTACCTTAGAGACCTGGCTAAGGAGATAGCCGGATTCTCTGCTGGACTTTCCGAGGAACCTTTGCGGAGGTTCCTAGCCTTGACCACTGGAATTCGAGAATGCTCCAAGCTCATTTCTCGAGCAACCTATGATGGCTTTGAAGCATCGGCTCGAGTAGCCGCAGCCGGCATCGGTGCCCGCCGACAGGCTTGGCTTTAGTCGTCTGACCTTGAACCCTGGGTGCAGGACAAGTTGGTCGATGTCCCCTGCCGAGGTGAGAACCTATTTGGCAAGCCCATGGCTGAAAAGGCTGCGCAAATCGAGACGGAGACTCTCACCAGAACAAGGCTCTCTAGAAAGACCTCTGCCCCTTCCCAAAAGAAGAAGGGCTCGGGAAAAAAGTCCTTTTACCCAAGGAAGGCGACTGCCTATAAACACTACCCTCAATATCAGGCCTCCTCAGCTCCCCAACAGGGTCAGCAGGCCAAGGGACGGGGTAACGGGTCCCGTAGGCAGCAAACCCCCAAGCCTGCGCCACCGGTCCCTGCTCAGCAGGGTGGGGGTTTTTGACTTCATCGACATAGCCTCTCCCCCTCAGCTGGTTTCTCCCAGCACAGGAGGCCGGCTGGTCCACTTTGCCCACAGGTGGTCCAACATCACATCAGATGCCTGGGTGCTCCATGTTGTGCGAGAAGGCTATCTTCTCCACTTCCACCAACTCCCTCCCTCCTATTTTCCGGGAGAGCCTCCACGACTCCCTCTGCACAGGGACTTACTCCTTCAGGAGTTAGCAAGTCTTCTTCACGAACAGGCTGTGGAACCGGTGCCCCACCACCTGAGAGGTCAAGGCTTTTATTCCAGGTATTTTCTAATACCAAAAAGAACAGGAGGCCTCAGACCCATCCTGGACTTGCGCAACCTCAACAAGTTCCTCGTGCGGGAGAAGTTCAAGATGCTTACCCTTGGAATCCTTCTGCCCTACCTCCAGCAGGGAGATTGGCTATGCTCCTTGGATCTAAAGGATGCCTACACGCACATCCTCATCCACCCCAGCCACCGCCAGTACCTAAGGTTTGTGGTGGCAGGAAATCATTACCAGTACAGAGTACTGCCCTTTGGCCTATCCTCCGCACCACGAGTCTTCACAAAATGTCTCGCGGTGGTGGCAGCTTATCTCCGGCTTCAGGGCCTCTATGTCTTTCCTTACCTAGACGACTGGCTCATCAGAGCATCGTCCCCTCAAGACGTCACACAAGCCACGCACCGCACTGTGACTCTTCTCCAGTACTTGGGCTTTGTCCTAAACTTCGCAAAGTCCACTTTGCTCCCCTCGCAAGATCTCGAGTTCATCGGCGCAAGGTTGCACACTCTTCAGGCGCGAGCTTTCCTGCCTCTCGACAGAGCTCAGCGGCTAATGGACTTAGCCGGCCGTTTTCACAGCCAGTGCCTGGTCTCGGCCAGGCGCTTTCTGAGACTACTCGGCCATATGGCTTCCACCGTCCACGTGACCCCCAACGCCCGCCTGAATATGCGGCCTGCTCAGTGGTGCCTTCGCAAGCAGTGGCAACAGGCCACGGGCGGCCTTGCCGACTTAGTGCAGATCTCCAGCCCGCTGGCCTCTTCTCTGCAGTGGTGGCTTCATCAGCCGAACCTAGTACTCAGAATGCCTTTTCAATCTCCTCCGCCTGCTCAAGTGCTGACGACCGATGCTTCTCTCCTGGGATGGGGAGCGCATTGCCAAGGGGCACGTACTCAAGGTCTCTGGACCTCGTGGGAGTCTGCGCAGCAGATCAACTTCCTGGAGCTCAGAGCAATCCGTCTGGCTCTCAAGGCTTTCTCCCACCTGACTTCTCACCGGTCCGTCCTTGTCCAGACGGACAATCAAGTTGCCATGTTCTACGTGAACAAACAGGGGGGCACGGGCTCCTTCCTTCTCTGTCGGGAAGCGCAGAGGCTCTGCTCTTGGGCCGTCAGCCGCGCCATTCTTCTCAAGGCGGTTTATCTCCCAGGCCAAGAAAATTGCCTGGCAGACAAACTCAGCAGAATCCTCCAGCCGCACGAGTGGCGACTGGATCCCTTGGTAGTTCAGAAACTTTTTCTGAAGTGGGGCCTCCCCACGCTGGATCTTTTTGCCAGTCCTCTCAACCGGCAACTTCCTCGTTTCTGCTCTCGGCAGCCGCATCCCCTCCGGGTAGCGGCGGATGCTTTTCTGCTCTCATGGTCGAAAAGCCTTCTGTATGCCTTTCCTCCCATACCGCTAATCTCTCGGACTCTTTTCAAGGTTCTCCGAGACAAAGCTTCCATAATCCTGATAGCTCCTCGGTGGCCCAGACAGCCGTGGTTTCCACTCCTGCTGCAACTGGCGGTGGAGGCTCCGTTCCCTCTGGGGTTTCAACCAGATCTCCTAACACAGGATCAGGGGTCCCTGCTACACCCCAACCTCAGATCTCTACATCTGATGGCCTGGCTGCTGAAAGGGTAGTCCTTGCTCCCCTTCTACTGCCGGCAGAGGTGGAAGAGGTCGTCCTAGCTTCCCGGCGACCTTCTACCCGCAAATGCTACGCCCTTAAATGGCATCGTTTTTCCGTTTGGTGTACCTAGCAGTCTCTGGATCCCTTCTCCTGCTAGGTGTCGGTGGTCTTGCAGTACTTGCTCTACCTCTCTAATCTTGGACTTAAGTCCAACTCCGTCAAGGTTCACCTCAGTGCTCTTTCAGCACATCATGTGCCGGTGGACGGCAGACCTCTTTCCAACGACCCTCTCGTAGCAAGATTTCTCCAAGGTCGTCTCCTCCTTAAACCACCTCTGCGCCCGCCAGCGCCTGACTGGGATCTGAATGTGGTTTTGCAGCGGATCACCTGTCCGCCTTTTGAACCTATGGCTACCTGTCCTCTCCGTTTTCTTTCTTGGAAAACTTTATTCTTGATAGCCCTCACTTCCGCCAGACGCGTAAGTGAACTACAGGCCCTCGTGTCTGATCCCCCTTACACTCTGTTCTACAAAAATAGGGTAGTCCTACGGACTCACCCTAAATTTTTTTCAAAAGTGGTCTCCCCTTTTCACATCAATCAGGAGGTGGTACTTCCGACCTTCTTTCCCAGGCCACACTCCAGCCGAGCTGAAATGGTCCTGCATACCCTGAACTGTAGAAGGGCGTTGAACTTCTACCTTGACTGTATGCGGGAGCATCGCAAAGCTGCTCAGCTTTTCGTGTCTTTTGACCCCAATAAATTGGGGCTCCCTGTCTCCAAGCGTACTCTGTCCATCTGGGTTGCTGACTGTATCGCTTGGGCTTATAGAGCAGCCGGACTCTCGTTAGAAAGTCGGGTCACGGCTCATTGTGTTCGGGCGAAGGCTACGTCAGTGGCTTACCTCCGCTCTGTTCCATTGGCAGACATCTGCCGGGCCGCTACTTGGTCTTCGAGCCAGACTTTTGCGGTCCATTACTGCCTCGAGAGGGAGTCCCGCAGGGACAGTGCTTTCGGACAGGCAGTCCTCCGAAATCTCTTCGAGGTTTGAGCAACTCCTACCCTCCATCCCGGATGTTGGGCTACCGGTGGGTAATAATTCAGTGAAGATTCCTTCCTTCTGTGCTGCTGAGCTAGAGGGAGCTCATTTTTGTGCTTAGGGTCTCCGGTAGCCTTAAGCTTGGGAGTCCCATATGTGAGGACTGACTTCCTGCTTGGTCCTGGAGAAAGCGTAGTTACTCACCTGTAACAGGTGTTCTCCAGGAGCAGCAGGAATCAGTCCTCACAACCCTCCCTCCTCCCCTTGGAGTTGCAATCATCTGCTTTAGTTTTTGCAAATTTTTATGCTGTCTTTTAGCTATGTCATCTGACTGGCTAAGATGGCACCCTTGGGCGGGAAGGGGACCGCGCATGCGCGCTGCAATTCCCAAAGGCTTTCTTTGAAAGCTGGGGAAAATTGCTCCGCGAGGGCTCCGTCGGCGCCGACGTCACCCATATGTGAGGACTGATTCCTGCTGCTCCTGGAGAACACCTGTTACAGGTGAGTAACTACGCTTTCCTAGTGGTTAAGCCACTGGTTCTGTTCACCACACAACCAGGGTTTCTCCTCCACTAGCAATCCTTCTAGCCTCAGTGCTAAACCCCAAACAGGTTATCAACCTTGTTTGAAAACCCTATTATCACAGACTGGTTGGTTAACTTCTATTCTTCGCCCCCTTGTCCTTGGCAGAATAGTTTGTTACCCACTGACTTTAAACAGTCAGTTTTTTCTTCTAACCAACCTGCAGCATGCTCTCTGCAACTCTACAGAGTAGCTTTGCACTATGGGCCCTTGCTAGAGAGCATTAGTATCTTGCCTAGCAGATAACCCCAGATGGTTAGGAGGGGTTCCCCCAGTCATGTTCTCATGACTGGTAGGTGTTCCCTAACCTTACCATCTCATCTAAAATCTCTTTTGAGACATAAGACACAGGCCTTTCATCACATGAAAACCTAAAGAATGGCCAATTCCCCTGGCTTGGCCCATATCTCCTTTGTACTTCTTGCCAGAGATAGTTTTCTTTCAGTGGCAGCTCAGGGACACCTGATACCCATCTTGCCCTTATAGGCGGGTCACTATGGTATCTTATTCCACTGGCGCCCTCTATCCATTCACCATACTGCATTTCTGGAGAGATCTGGACTTGCTGCCTGCAGACTGAAGTTATCCTCTGCATTTTCACGTAGGCATCCTGGTTATTCAAGAGCTCAATTTCTGAAAGGAATCTAGACTCCTTGTCAGGGAGACCATTCCTCTGACTCTGTCAGTCATAACCAGGGAAAGAAGATTCTCTATGCATCTATTCAAGCAGGTATCACCCTTCTTGCTATTAGATGAATCTTTCTCTCTCCCCATATTCCTAGGGGGATCTAGTTATATAGGCATCTCTCCATCCACATACCTGGAGACGTGTCTATATGCCTACATATTTACACATATATATATTGTGTGTATCTAATGCCCATGTATATCTCTCTCTATATATATGCATATATACCCTATATGTATATATATTTAGGAATATCTAGATCTATCTAGAGCTAGCTAGAGCTAGCTAGATATATATCTTTTAGATAGATATGTATCCACATACTTATCTGTCTGTCTGTTTAGGTTCAGATATCCATATATTCCTATATGACCCTGACAGATGGGCACTACCCCTATCAATGCTGTGCCAGCATGCTTAGGGTTCTACAAATACAACCACTCCCTGTGGTAATTAGCAAACTTTTTTCTTACCATAACCTTTCAGGGTTAGGTACCTCTGAAGCTCTCCATGTACCTTTTTTCTTTCTTAAATGACCCCATTTAGGAAAGACATTGCGGAACTTCAGTTAATCTAAAGCTTAACGCTTCCTAAGTCTGTCCTTACTTTCTTATCAGATACAGGGGTCTCCATACCCTTTCTCTCCTACATGGACTAATTCCACTGCCAGTCCAGATGGGTCAGACTCATTTTCCTTTTGGTCCTAGGATTGTACTGTTCTTGGGCCGAAAGAGCTTAAGCTTTGTCTAATAGTACCTTCTGCGTTTTCTGCTGAAGCCCTACCTCTTTATACTACCCCAGTTTCCCCTGGGGCTATTTCTCACCCTGAAGGATTCTGACCTCCACTTGTTTTTTCTACAGTTATTACCTCTACTTCTCAGTGAGGTACTCCTTGAGGATCTTCTACTGGCTCTTCTAACAGATCCATATGAACCTCAATAGACTTTTTATAATGCCACCAAGGGAGGCCCATATTAGAATATTGCACTCAGTATTTTACTACTAAATGCCCTCTATACAGGGTCTTCCTCTATAGAAGTCCTGTTCTAGTCCAGCTGTTCAACAGCACCTTTTCTGTAATTCAACTCCTACCCTCCATCCCCAGGATGCCTGAGGTTCTGAGGAGTAGCATGGCTCTTTCTAGATTCGCAACATGCTAGGACTCCCTCTGGGCATCTCAGCTTGGGAGTCCCCATATGTGAAGACTCATTCCTGCTTGTTCCTGGAGATAGCACAGTTACTTACCTGTAACAGGTGATCTCTGGGAACAGCAGGAATAAGTCTTCACAACCCACCCACCTCCCCTAGGAGTTGCATTTCTCTATCTCTATCTTTCCCTTCCTTGCTCGCTCTCTTTCTTTGCCTCAGCTTTAAAACTTAACTGAGGAGAGGCAGTTGGGAAAGGCGGGAAGACAGCACACAGGCGTGTTGGGATTCTTCCAAAAGCGTTCTGATTGGACGCTGGGGAGCGTTCCCGCGCAGACTCCATTGGTACCGACGTACCCATATGTGAAGACTTATTCCTGCTGTTCCCAGAGATCACCTGTTACAGGTAAGTAAATGTGCTTTCTCCGCATGCCCCCACCCACAATGGTAAGACAGTTCAATTCTCAGACCTCTCTCATCAACCTGTTAGATCAAGAGGTCACTATGCTTCTTGCCCAAGGGGCAATAGAAGAGGTACCCATTCCTCAACACGGTGCAGGGTTTTACTCCCCCTGTTTCCTTATCCCAAAGAAAACAGGGGGACACAGACCTATTTTAGACCTCAGAGAATTGAACAAATCCCTGTTCAAAGTGAAATCCAAGATGATTTCTCTGGGAACTCTGCTGCCATACCTTCAGAGTCAGGATTGGCTTTGTTCTCTAGATCTCAAGGATGCGTACACTCATGTTCTCATCCATCCAACTCACAAAGTTCCTTTGGTTCCTTTTTCAAGGAAAGCACTACCAAAACAGGGTGCTTCCTTTTGGCCTGTCCTCAGCACCAAGAGTGTTTACGAAGTGCATGGCTGTGGTAGCAGCATTTCTTCGCACTCTAGGAATATTCATCATCCCCTACTTAGACGACTGGCTCATTCGAGCCCCATCAGAGTCAGAGGCCAGGATTTCTCTATTGTGCACAATGCATATCCTTCAGTATTTGGGTCTGGTCATAAACATCCCAAAATCCAGTCTAACTCCCACTCAGTCTCTAGAGTTCATAGGAGCTTTGCTGGATACCAGAAAAGCAAGGGCCTATCTTCCCCAGACCCTTTGCCTTCGCATGGTGCAGTTAGCTTCTCAAGGATTGCTAAAGCCTCTTCTCACTGCTCGAGAAATGTTACAACTAATAGGCCACATGGCATCTACCGTGCATGTGGTTCCTTATGCTTGACTCCATATGAGAGCAGCCCAGTGGACTTTATCCACTCAATGGACCCAGGCATCAGGGTGCCTGTCAGACAAAATAGCAAACACAAATCGCCTTATTTTGTCCCTCCAATGGTGGCAGTCCACTCAAAACCTGTTGGTGGGGTCCCTTTTTCAACAACCTTTACCCCAGGCAACTCTCACAACAGATGCTTCACCAATGGGTTGGGGAGCTCATCTGCAGGACCTCTCCACCCAAGGCACTTGGACTCCACAGGAGACTCACCTACACATCAATCTCTTAGAGCTCAGAGCAATCTTCCTTGCTCTTCGAGTGTTCCACACCCTGCTCAGCTACAAGACAGTCCTCATTCATATGGACAATCAAGTAGCCATGTTCTACGTGAACAAGCAGGGAGGAACAGGTTCTCTGTCGCTTTGAAGCTAAGCTTTGCGACTGTGGGCCCTCGCCAGAGAGCATCAGATTCATCTTCTGGCAGTGTATCTTCCAGGTATCCAAAACTCTTGGGCAGACACTCAGTCGAGTTCTGCTTCCACACGAATGGTCTCTACATGCAGACCAGGTGGCCAAGATTTTTCAAATTTGGGGAACCCCAGACATAGACCTCTTTGCAAGTCCATTGAATGCCAAACTTCCCTGGTTCTGTTCAGGGCTCTCAGGCCAGGGATGTTTTCCTCCTTCATTGGGGTCAAGACTTCCTTTATGCCTTTCCACCCATTCCCCTAATTCCCAAAACCCTGTTCAAGCTTCAGAGACAGAGGCCGTATGATTCTCATAACTCCACATTGGCCACAGCAAGTGTGGTACCCTCTGCTTCTATATCTCTCTCAAGCTCCCTCTCTGGAGTTAGGGTCTACTCCAGATCTCCTGTCCCAGGAGGACGGAATGTTATGGCATCCCAATCCCCAATCTCTGCATCTCAGGGCTTGGTTGCTGAAGGCCTAGATCTTCATGATCTTAACCTTTCTCAGCAAGTGAAGGATATCCTTTATGCTTCCAGAAAAACATCCACAAGACTCTCTTATGCTTTCAAGTGGAAAAGGTTTGCCATATGGTGCTCGCAAAAGGGTCATAGTCCCCTTACGCTACCTCTGCAATCATTACTGGAGTATCTCCTTCATTTATCTAATGCAGGACTTAGCACTCAAATGGGACTCTTACTGAGTTAGTCTTATCGCAGCTTCTTTCAAGCCTTTAAATGGACAACCTATTTCCTCCCATCCTCTTATAGCAAGATTTACGAGAGGCCTTCTTCTAACTAAGCCTCCCATTAGGCCACCACCGGTGGCATGGAACTTAAACCTGGTTCTTGGCCAGCTCATGAAGCAACCTTTCGAACCCTTAGCTACTACCTCATTGAAATTCCTTTCCTGGAAAGTTATCTTTCTCATTGCAATTACATCAGCATGTCGCATCAGTGAGTTGCAGGCGCTAGTGGCTGATCCTCCCTATACAAGGTTTCCATCATGACAAGGTAGTCCTTAGGACTCATCCACACTTTATGCCAAAGGTGGTCTCGCCTTTTCATCTGAACCAAGCGGTCTACCTGCCTGTGTTTTTTCCAAGGCCTCATGCATCAAATGCAGAAAGGAATCTTCATACTTTGGACTGTAAAAGATCTTTAGCCTTTTACTTACAAAGAACACAGCAACATAGTAAGTCCTCTCAACTCTTTGTTGCTTTTGATTCTTCTCATTTGGGACTTCCAGTCTCCAAGAGAACACTGTCCAGCTGGATTGCACAGTGTATTTCCTTTGCCTATCAGAGTAAGAATCTTCCTCTGTAGGGCCATGTCACAGCTCACAATGTGAGAGCCATGGCAGCTTCAATCGCTCATCTGCACTCTGTCTCTATTGACCACATCTGTCGAGCAGCCACTTGGGCCTCGGTTCATACATTCACAGCCCATTACTGCTTGGGCAAGGACTCCCGCCGGGATGCCTTGTTTGGTCAGGCTGTTCTCCAACACCTGTTCCATACCTAATCAACTCCTACCCACCATCCCTGGTAGGATGCCAGAGATCCATGGGGGGGAAATGGAGCCCTTTCACAGGGACACACAACGTCTGGGGTTCTCTCCCTGGCATCTAAAGCTAGGGAGTCCCCATATGTGAAGACTACATTCCTGCTTGTTCCTGGAGATAGCATAGTTACTCACCTGTAACAGGTGATCTCCAGGAACAGCAGGAATTTAGTCTTCACAACCCACCCACCTCCCCTAGGAGTTGTATCTATCTCTTTCTCTTTCCCTCTCTTTGTCTCAGCTTTAAACTCAACTGGAGAGAGGCAGTTGGGAAAGGTGGGAAGGCAGTATGCAGGCGCTGTGGGATGCTACCAAAGGCTTTCTAATTGGACGCTGGGGAACGTTTCCGCGTAGGTTCCGTCTGTACCGACGATACCCATATGTGAAGACTAAAATCTCCAGGAACAAGCAGGAATGTAGTCATCACATATGGGAATCATCGGTATCGATGGAGTCTGCGCGGGAACGCTCCCCAGCTTCCAATTAGAAAGCCTTTGGGAGCATCCCACAGCGCCTGCGTGCTGCCTTCCGGCCTTTCCCAACTGCCTCTCTCCAGTTCTTTGTTTTCCGCGGAGCCAGCAGGTCGTGTTCCTGTCACCGCAGAAAATTGTTGTTCTTTTTTTGTGGTTGCGTTTGTCTTCCTCGACGCTTTACCGTTACCGTTTTTTTCTTCTTTCTTTTCTTAAAAAACAAAACAGAAACTTTTTAGTACTTTTCCCGTTTTTTTTCCAGGTGCACGCGCCTTTTTTAGACCCAGGTTTTTTTTCCACAATGGAAAAACCCTCCTCTGGGTTTAAAAAGTGCATCAAGTGTGGCGGTACCATCTCCGTCACCGACACCCATGAGTGGTGTCTGAAATGTTTAGGTCCTGAACATTCCATCTCAGAATGTATGGCCTGTGCCATGATGTCCAAGAGAGGTCGACAGAACCGAGCTGCCAAGCTCAGTACCCTGTTTCCCTCTGATGCAGCTTCGGTGGCATCGACGTCTTCCAGGGCTTCGACTTCCTCCCGTGGATCTCAGGTAACTAAACATAAGTCTAGCCGGTCCTCAAAGGGTAGATCTCCTTCTAAGCATCGAGATGCCTCTGGCGTTGCCCTTGAGGATTCTGCACCGGCATAATTGCCCCGGCGGGAGGCTTCGGCTTCCAAAGCATTATCGGGGCTCCAGGATGTTCTCGAGGCCTCGACCTCGGCAGAACTGCTGGTGCCATGCTCTGGGGTACCGGCGGTCTTCTCCGGTACTGACATCCAGGCATCGGCAGCATCGATAGACCAGAGAGTCCTGGCTATTGAGCGCAGTCTGGCGGCTCTCCTTGCCGCATCGATGCCCTCGGAACCGCGACAGACAATCCGGCCGGGGCCGGCCCCGACGCCGGTATCGGTACCGGTACCGATGGCATCAACATCTGTGTCGGTATCTGCATTGCCGGTACCCAGTCATCTGATGCCCTCCGGTACCGATATCCCAGTACTGACTTCGGTCGGTACGGGTATCGGGCTCTTCAAGAGCATCCGGACAGACGGTACTTCGAGTCCTCAGAAGAATCTGAGGATTCTGACAGTTCTGTCGATGCAGGAATGCTTCTCCCAGAGGAGCCCTTCTCCCCTAAGCGCAGGATGTCTCCTCCAGAGGATATTTCCTTCCAGGATTTTATCAGGGAGGTGGCTCAGGGTCTGTCCATTACTGTGGCCCCTGAAACAGAGCCCAGAGCTAAGGAGTTGGAAATTTTTCAATATCCCAAAACTCCTAAGGAGGCAGCTACCTTGCCCATTCATGAGATTTTGCATGATCGCATGTTAAGAATGTGGGAGACACCTCTTACCACCTCTCCTCATTCTCGTATACTAGATACTCTGTATCGAGTCCCTCCCTGTCCTGGTTTCCAAAAAAACTCAGCTTCCTCACCACTCTATTGTAGTGGAATCAGCTATGAGAAGGATCACGAGTGCAAAGAGGCATGCCTCTAATCCTCCAGGACGTGAGTGCAGAACCCTGGATGCTTTTGGACTTCGTGTCTTCCAAGCTTCCATGCTTTCTGCCAGGATCAGTTCCTATAGTTTATATATGGGAATGTTCCTGAAGGAGGTCACAGGTGATTTAGAGGCTTTGAGTCCTATTCTTCCTCAGGATAGAAGACAGGACTTTCTCACATTGGTCAAACATGCCCAAGATGTTTCTAAATTTGTCAATCGTGCAGCTTTTGACTGCTTTGAGTGCATAAGCAGAACCTCTGCCATTGCCATAGGTGCACGTAGAATTGCTTGGCTCCAGGCATCTGACCTGGAGCTCTGGGTACAAGACAAATTTGGAAATATCCTTTGTACTGGTGAGAACCTGTTTGGTAGAGACTGGCAGGAAAAGGCCAATGAGTTGGATGCTGACAACTCCACCTTGGATAAATTATCCAAGTCCACAGCTGATCCTGCTAGAAAGAAATCTTTCAAGAAACCATTCTTTTCTAAGAAGAAAAGATATTATCCTGCTTATGCTCAGCAGGGACGTTCTGCAGGTCAGCTTGTCAGAAAAGGTCATCAACCACCCAAACAGAAGAAAGCAAAGACTGCTAAGCCTCAGCCGTCCCAGCAGTCTCAGCCTCCACAAGGCCTTTGACTTTCAGCTAGAGAACTTAGCCTTCCTGGCTCTCGTGGGACCAGAGCCTTCCACCATTCCAGGAAGGTTATGTCATTTTGCCCCCAGAATGGGGGCAGAAAACAGCAGAGCATTGGACACTCCCAAAGCTTTCTTATTGGACGCTAGGGAGCGTTCCCGTGCAGGCTCCGTCGGTACCGACGATACCCATATGTGAGGACTAAATTCCTGCTGTTCCCGGAGCTCATCTGTTACAGGTGAGTAACTATGCTTTCCTGCTGTTCCTGGAGCTCACCTGTTACAGGTGAGTAACTATGCTATCCCAGTCATGGTTTTCTGTGAACCATGTTTCTGTAACTGCCACTAAATCCAAGGGTCAGCCACTCGCATTAAAGCTTCAATATCTGGGATATTATTTCCCATGCTATGGGCATTTATACATACCGCTTTCTATATGTTGCCCCTTTTACCCATTTCCTTAAAGGTATTTAATGTTTCCTTTACCTGGGGGCTTTCACTTACCTGGGGGCTTTCTTCACCCATTCCCAATTAATCTAGTTTAAAGCCCTCTTCAGTAGATTAGCCAGTCTGCTAGTGAAGCATGTTGAACTTTCTTGGACAGATGGACGCCATGCAGCAGCAACAGAGAAGGCCCTCTTCTGAGTTTCTACTTCTAGCATCTCTTATAGATGGAATAACAACTTGTCCCTGATGAGAAGACTGGAAAGGCCTACTGGGATTATACCAATGTAATCCTCAAACTGGACCAGATCCATGCAGCAATTGAAAAGTCACTGTGCAAACCTTATACTGTATGTGGCTACGTACCGGCAACCAATGCAGATGTCACAGCAATGGAGAGGCCACATTCCAACTGGGAACTCCCATAATCAGCCTAGCGGCAGAATTCTAAGCAGATTGAAGTCACCAACAATCTGTCCAGTAATACTAAATACTAACCATTACATTAATCCAAAAGCGCCTTATTTGGAAACTAGAAGGATGACTGTGTTCAGGCATCTTTTTAGAGTTTCAAGCCTCTATCTGCATTAAGTCTGTAGTCTCAGTAAGCATGCCCTTCCTGTTTTCAGTTGTAACTATCAGTGGAGACACTGGGCAGTATCCATCCAGTGGGAGGGCTCTGGAAGCTGTGCTCTAGTCACTGGAAGGGAAGAGAAGCAGGGGGAAGTTCCTGTGCTATACAGGGCAGGTTTTTTGTATGTGGTGGGAGATGGAAGAGAAATGAAGCTCCCAGCCCCTTAAAAAAAAAATGCTTCAATGCATTTCTGAAGAAAAAGCTGTTCCAACAGCTCTAGCATACTTACATAGTGATGATGGAATTGTTTTCCTGCCAAATAGTCCACCCCTCTCATCTCCCCCCTCTCTCTCTCCGTACTTTATGCAGCTGATTTAATTTTGGTTATTTCTTTTTTAATCTTTAGACCAATTGCACCTGTTACGCTAAATATGAACATGGCTATGCCGTCTTGGTAAGTGTGGTGTTCACGATATTGTCAATCTAATGCCATCTACACTATAATATTCGGAGCTGAGCTCTGTAACAATCTATTTTACTTCTGGCTTAAACCTATATGTATTAGCTACTGTTCCCAGTTTTGATCTTTCTCAAAATAATGAAGTGTATGTGTGGAACATAAAGATTTCATTTATATATATATATATTTTTCTATTTCTGCTTCTTTTGCTTAAATTTGTGACTAAAACATCAAATGCTGTACAGCGATCACACAGAAATCTGTGCTCTGTTTGTTCCTTCTCCTGCTCTCATCTGGTTTGTGGGTTGCTGTATATATTTGTATAGACATTGCTATGTTTTGCTGAAAAAGCTGCAGTATAGAATCTAATGTTAGCTTTTATTTTCATATGGCTATGTAACAATCAAATTGGGTTGCTAAATTACTATTTCCCTCAAAAGAAAAGTGTCCAAACATTTAGCATATGCTGAAAGATTCACATTTTTCTTTCTTGAGAGAGGTTATAGTTCAGATGCTCAAGGTATAGTGCTCCCTAGTCTTGTATGTAAGTCTTAGAACTTCCCTCAATTTACCTTCCTCTTTTTATGATGCCACAATTCCAGTAAAACCAAAGGGGGGTAGAGACACTACCAGTTATGCCAACTATTGCCTGGTTTTCCTTTCTAAATATTATAAACTTTTTGCTAAACTGCTGTTTGTGTAGAGAATCATATTACTCTGAATGCTCACCCAGATTAATTGGGATTCATCAAAAATTAGATTAGGTTTGGATAATGCCTGACATAATATTTATCACATTAAGCATTTAAAAGGAAAAATAAGGATCCTTTCCTGAGACACTGAAAAGGCTTTTGATATGGTTGAATGACCAAATCTCTTTTTTCATTGTACTCAAGAAATTTTGGGTTTGGAGAGTTTTCTTCAGTGGATTAATGCATTATGTCACACTCGGCCAAGGTAATTGTCAATGGGTTCTTCTTTTTTTTTCCGGTTTATATGATATAGAGGTGTGTCGGGGGTGCCTCTATTGCTGTTACTCTTCACCCTGACCTTCAAGCCATTGGTCTTAGTAGTGAGGGGATCTACGTTTATTTAAGGTATTGCGTTAGCGGGAGAGACTCGTCATATTTCTCCTTATGTCAATATTTGAATTCCTGTTGAACTTGTCTACTTTTCTTCCCCAGTTGCTATTGCTATTGCAAAGATTTGGGAAAATGGCTTGTTAATTTTCTCCAGGAGCAGGAAATCAGTCCTCACATATGGGTGCCGATGCCGATGGAGCCCACGAGGTAACATCTCCACAGCTTTCAAAGAAAGCCTTTGGGAGATGCACCACACGTTTGGTCTCCTTACCACCTAAGGGATGCCATCTTGCTTCAGTCTCCTTTTTTCCACAGAGCCTATCGGACATATGTCTGTCGTCCCCTCCTCCCCCCTGGAAAAAGTTGATGTTTTTTCTTGCCTTTTACTTTGGTTTTCAGATCTATTCCTTTCTCTGGTTGCATACCGTTGCTGCTCTTATTTTTTTATTCGTAACATTTTTCTATACCACCCCTTCCAGAGATCAGGGGCGGTTTACAGGGAACCCAACAACAATTTACATAGAACAGGAAGCAACGTTTGTACAGGATAACTTGAGTTTCTGAACAAGTTTAGTTATAGTAGCTTAAAAACATAACTATGTAAAGATTAACTCTGTACAGGAGATCTTCGTGTTTGTTCTGAGTGGTCTTAGGCATGCCTTGTCAGGGTTGTGTTAGGTGGCGGGCTAGCCTGGTGGTGTGTGTTTTTGCGTGCGAGCTTTCACTACCGTAGTGCATGGTGAAGAGGTAGGTTTTGAGCTGTTTTCTGAAGTCTTTGAGGTCTTTTATTGCACGGATGTGCAGTGGGAGGGAGTTCCAGAGGCTGAGGGCATTGTATGAAAAAGCTCTGGAGCTGGTGGTTTGTTTCATTTTGTGGATAGAAGGAGGGACTGTTATGGAGTGTAGGGCATTTTCCCTACGGGATCTGGTGTTCTCAGGAGTGTGGAGGAGGGTTGAGAGGAAGGAGGGTGCAACATTGTTGATGAGTTTGAATGTAGTCACGAGTAGTTTGTATATTATTCGGCTTTCTATTGGGAGGCAGTGTAGGCCATGTAGAAGTGGTGTGACATGGTCGGTTAGTCTGGCTTTGCAGGTGATTCTGGCTGTGATGTTTTGTGCTCATTGGAGTATGTGTGTATTTTTTTCTGGTAGACCCTGCAGCAGGCTGTTGTAGTCAAAATGGGGGGTGATGTCGGCTTAGATGACTGCTCTGAAGTCTTTCTTCAAGGAGGGGTCTTACATGTTGTATGGTCTTTAGTTTGTATAGAATTGTTCTGGCTGTTTGTTTCAGGTGGGGTATCATACTCGGTGACGTGTCGAGGGTCATACCAAGGTATTTAACTTATTGCTTGACTGTAATTTTGGTGGTGTTGATGGTGATTTGGGATAGTGTTACATCTCGGTTCCTCGTGATGTGAAGTACCTCGGTCTTTTTGTAATTTAGGTTGAGATTGTTGGATTTTAACCAGGAGTCTGTTTCCTTGATGCATTCAGTTATGCTCTTCTCGCCTCCTGAGTCCACTTGCCTTTGGTGCTGTGTCTTTCCTCGGGTTCCCTTTTTTCCCCCTTGGGGTTTTTTCTTGGTGCATGGGATCTCCAGGAACAAGCAGGAATGAGTCTTCACATATGGTACGTCGGTACCGACGGAGCCTGCGCGGGAACGCTCCCCAGCTTCCCAAAAAGGAAAGCTTTTCGGAGCATCCCACAGCGCCTGCGCTCTGCCTTCCCGCCTTTCCTAACCAACTCTCCTCAGTTCTTCTTTTCCACGGAGCCAGCAGGTCGAGCCCTGTCACCGCTGAAGAAGTTCTTTATTTCTTTGGTCGCATGTCTGCCTTCCCCGACTCCGGACCGGTACCGCCGGTCTTTTCTTTCTTTCTTTAAAAAAAAAAAAATTTCGATATTTTTTCCTCACTTGGTGTATTTTTCTTAAGGCCTCAGGGCCCACAAGAAAATTTCCCTCATGGAAAACCAACCTCTGGGTTCAAAAAATGCACTAAGTGTAGCGGTACTATTTCTGTTACAGATACCCATGAATGGTGTCTTAAATGTTTGGGTCCTGAACACTCCATTCCGGATTGTCCGTCCTGCTCCCTAATGTCTAAACGGGGGTTACAGAACCAAGCAGCTAAGCTCCATGTGCTGTTTCCCGCTGAGGGCACCGGCAGTAGCATCGACATCTTCCAGGTCGTCTTCTCCTAAAGGATCTCAGGTAACCAAACATAAACCTAGCAGGTCCTCGAAGGGTAGATCTCCCTCTAAGTATCGAGATGCCTCCGGGCTTGCCCTCGAGGATCCTGCACCAGCCAAACAACCCCAGTGGGAAGCTCCGGCTTCCAAAGCTCCTCCTATGGGGTTACAGGTTGACATCGATGGCACGGCCTCGACCGATCACCTGTTAGAATGCTCTGGGGTACCGGCACAATCTACCGGTACCGACCTCCAGGCATTCATGGCGTCGATGGATCAGAATGTTCTGTCCATGCAGCAGGCTATTTCAGCCTTCATTCAAGCTGCGACGCCGGCGGTACCGCAATGAGCTCCGTTGTCGGTATCGGCTCCGGTACCGGCACCAGCGCCGATGCCGGTACCGAGGGCATCGACATCGACCAGGATACCGACTGCTGTGGTTCCTTGTCCAGGGCTACTTCTCGGTACCGATCCGGTACCGGGGACGCCCGATGTCGATACCGCTCGATACGCGTATCGAGCGTTAGAAGAGCACCCTGACAGGCGATACTTCGATTCCTCTGATGATTCTGATACATCAGATGAGTCTCCTGAAGTATCCATAGCCCTTCCTGAGGAGACTTCTCCAAAAAGAAGAATGTCTCCTCCAGAGGACTTGTCCTTTCAAGACTTCATAAGAGAAGTAGCTAAAGGACTCTCTATTTCAGTAACCTCTGAATCAGAGCCTAGAGCAAAAAAATTAGATATTTTAGGATACTCTAGAGCACCTTACCAATTCATGAGATTCTTCATGAACACATGATTGATTTATGGGAGACTCCTCTTACTCTCTCTCCTCATTCTCGCAGGTTGGACACTATGTATCGTGTCCCTCCTTGTCCTGGGTTCCAGAAAACTTAGCTTCCTCACCATTCTATTGTGGTGCAGTCAGCTATGAAGAGGATAAAGAGTACAAAGAGACACTCTTCTGCTCCTCCAGGAAGAGAATGCAGGACCTTGGATGCTTTTGGAAGAAAAATCTTCCAAGCCAGTATGCTTATTGCCAGAATCAACTCATATAGCCTTCATATGGGTATGTTTCTGAAAGAAGTGGCAGAAAAGCTGCACACTTTCCTCCCTTTTATTCCAGAAGATAAAAGGGAAGAATTCCGCATGTGGCTTAAGCATACTCAGGACATCTCCAAGTTTTCAAACAGGGCAGCCTTTGACTCCTTTGAAGGTGCCTGTAGAGCCTCAGGCATTACCATAGCTGCTCGCAGAATTGCTTGGCTCCAGGCTTCTGATTTAGAACCCTGGGTTCAGGATGGCTTAGGAAATCTGCCCTGTACAGGTGAAAATCTGTTTGGCAAAGAGTGGCAAATTAAAGCCACTCAAATGGATGCAGAGAATGCTGCTCTGGATAGACTTTCTAGGTCTACCTCCATTCCTGCCAAGAAAAAGACTTTTAAAAAGTCTTTTTTCAAAAAGGGCAGGATTCCTTCCACTTCTGGCCAACAATCTTCTACAGGACGCTTTACCGCTAAGCGTCAGCAACCTAAGCAAGCCAGGCCTAAGTCTACAGGGGCTGCTGTAACTCAGCAGTCCCAACCCCCTCAGGGTTTTTGACTTGATGCTAGAGAACTTAGGTTCTGGCTGTGTTAAAGCCAGAAAGGCTCTCACCATTCCAGGAAGGTTAGCTCATTTTGCTCCCAGATGGGAGCAAATCACAACAGAGCAGTGGACCCTCTCCATCATAAGAGAGGGCTACAAACTTCATTTCTCAGACCTTCCTCCCCACACCATGGTGAGACACTTCAATTCTCCCACATCTGTTCTCGACCTTTTAAGTCAGGAGATATCTACCCTTCTTGCCCAAGGGGCAATAGAAGAAGTTCCTCTTCTTCAGCAAGGGTCAGGGTTCTACTCCCCCTATTTTCTCATCCCAAAGAAGACAGGGGGATACAGACCCATTCTAGATCTCAGAGAATTGAACACATTTCTATGCAAGGAGAAGTTCAAGATGCTTTCTCTGAGCACTCTCCTTCCATACCTTCAAAGTCAGGATTGGCTTTGTTCTCTAGATCTCAGGGATGCGTACACACATGTACTCATCCATCCAACTCACAGAAAATTCCTACGTTTTCTTTTCCAGGGAAAACATTACCAATACAGAGTCCTTCCTTTTTGGTCTGGCCTCTGCTCCGAGAGTGTTCACCAAATGCATGGCAATAGTTGCTGCATTTCTACGCACTCTGGGAATATTTGTCTTCCCATATCTGGACGACTGGCTCATCCGAGCTCCATCTCAATCAGAGGCCCAGATTTCCCTGGACCGCACAAGGCGCATTCTGCAGTATCTGGGACTGGTAGTAAACCTCCCAAAGTCCCAGCTCATCCCTACTCAGTCCCTGGAATTCATAGCGGCCTGTTTGGATACCACCACTGCAAGGGCCTACCTTCCTCAGGCCCGTTGCCAACGTCTAGTGCAGCTAGCCTCCCAGATTCAGTCAAAGAGCCACTTAACTGCCAGGGAGATGCTACAACTGCTAGGCCACATGGCTTCCACAGTACATGTGGTACCCTATGCTCGCCTACACATGAGAGCAGCTCAATGGACTTTGTCCACCCAGTGGACTCAATCTTCAGGAGCTCTCTCAGACCAAATAACCTCCAAACGTCTCTTTTGATCTCTCCAATGGTGGATGTCCACTCAAAATCTGTTGCTGGGGTCCCCCTTCCAACGGTTGTTACCCCAAGCAACCCTCACAACAGATGCCTCTCAAACAGGTTGGGGAGCTCATCTACAAGACCTCTCCACCCAAGGCAACTGGTCCCCTCAGGAGACCTCTCTTCATATCAACCACTTGGAGCTTCGAGCAGTGTTTCTAGCTCTCAAGGTCTTTCATACCCTCCTCAGCTACAAAACAGTCCTTATTCATACGGACAATCGGGTAGCCATGTTTTACATAAACAAGCAAGGAGGAACTGGCTCTCTGTCGCTTTGCAATGAAGCTCTAAGATTATGGGCCTTCGCCAGAGAGCATCAAATCCATCTCCTGGCAGTATATCTCCCAGGAATCCAAAACTCTTGGGCAGACAGACTCAGTCGAGTTCTGCTTCCACACGAATGGTCCCTGCACATGGATCAGGTACTCAGAATCTTTCAAGAATGGGGAACCCCGGACATAGACCTCTTTGCAAGTCCGTGGAATGCCAAACTTCCCCGGTTCTGTTCCAGAATTCCGTGTCAGGGGGTTCAGGCCAAGGATGCCTTCCTCCTTCATTGGGGTCGGGGCTTCCTGTATGCCTTTCCACCCATTCCCTTGATTCCCAAGACTCTGTTCAAACTCCAGAGGGATCAAGGATCTATGATCCTCATAGCTCCACGCTGGCCACGCCAAGTGTGGTACCCTCTACTTCTGCATCTCTCCCAAGCCCCCTCCCTGGACTTGGGAGCTGCTCCAGACCTTCTGTCTCAAGAGGAAGGGACTTTGTGGCACCCAAACCCCAAGTCCCTTCACCTCAGAGCTTGGTTACTGAAGGCCTAGACCTTCAACACTGGAATCTTTCACAGCAGGTGAAGGATATCCTCCATGCTTTCAGGAAACCTTCCACCAGGCGTTCCTATGCTTTTAAGTGGAAAAGATTTTCCATTTGGTGTGCTGAGAAGGGTCTTGACCCTCTAGCACTACCTTTAACTTCTTTGTTAGACTATCTCCTGCATCTCTCCAATGCAGGACTTAAAACAAATTCAGTAAGAGTCCATTTGAGTGCTATTGCAGCATCCCTTAAGCCCATCAATGGACAACCTATCTCCTCTCATCCTCTTATTTCAAGATTCATGAGAGGCCTAAGTTTAACTAAACCTCCCATTAGGCCTCCTCCGGTGGCATGGGACTTAAATTTGGTTCTTGGTCAGCTCATGAAGCCACCTTTTGAACCCTTAGCCACTACCTCCTTGAAATTTCTTTCCTGGAAGGTTATTTTCCTCATTGCAGTCACTTCTGCTCGCCGCATCAGTGAACTGCAGGCCTTAGTGGCTAATCCACCTTATACAAGGTTCCATCATGACAAGGTAGTCCTTAGGACAAATCCACACTTTATGCCTAAAGTGGTCTCACCTTTTCATCTTAATCAAGAGGTATATTTACTTGTCTTTTTTCCAGCTCCTCATGCATCCAGTGCAGAGAGGAATCTTCATACTCTGGATTGTAAAAGAGCTCTTGCTTTTTACTTACATAGGACACAGCAACATAGAAAGTCTTCCCAGCTTTTTGTTGCTTTTGATCCCTCTCACTTGGGACTTCCAGTCTCTAAGAGAACACTGTCCAATTGGATTGCTCAGTGTATTTCGCCTACCAGAGTAAGAACCTTTCTCTGGAGAGCCATGTCACAGCTCATAATGTGAGGGCCATGGCCACCTCAATGGCTCATCTAAATTCTGTGTCCATCGACCAGATCTGTCGAGCAGCCACCTGGGCCTCTGTTCATACCTTCACAGCCCATTACTGCTTGGACAAGGATTCCCGCCGGAAATGCCTTGTTTGGTCAGGCTGTCCTCAGACACCTGTTCCATTCTTAAACAACTCCTGCCCTCCTTCCCTGGATAGATGCCTGAGATCCATAGGAGGACGCAGACCCCTTTCAGGGTCTCATATCCTTGGGGATCTCCCAGGCATCTCAGCTAGGGAGTCCCCATATGTGAAGACTCATTCCTGCTTGTTCCTGGAGATAGCACAGTTACTTACCTGTAACAGGTGATCTCTGGGAACAGCAGGAATAAGTCTTCACAACCCACCCACCTCCCCTAGGAGTTGTATCTCTTTTTTCTATCTTTCCTTTCCTCTCTCTCTCTCTCTTGTCTCAGCTTTAAACTCGAACTGAGGAGAGTTGGTTAGGAAAGGTGGGAAGGCAGCGCGCAAGCGCTGTGAGATGCTCCCAAAAGCTTTCCTTTTTGGGAAGCTGGGGAGCGTTCCCGCGCAGGCTCCGTCGGTACCGACGTACCATATGTGAAGACTTATTCCTGCTGTTCCCAGAGATCACCTGTTACAGGTAAGTAACTGTGCTTTTTCACATCCTTTCTAGCCAGGCCAAAGGAGTTTGACCTCGTTGGGGCCATGTTCCCCGCTATGGCCTCGGCTAGTGACTTCAAGCCTTGCGATCACTGTGCACATATGTCGCGCACGGATCCACATGATTGTTACCTTCGGTGCCTTGGTCCAGATCATGATGCCTTGGCGTGTGGTCTCTGCCAGCAGGTGACCCCCAATGCCCTCGAAGGCTGTAAGAAGCAGCACGAGCAATGTTCCCTCTAATTTTCTGTAGGCTATGTGCGCATAAAATATCAGCAGTGTGCGGCTTCTGAAGGAAGGTTAAATTTTTGTGCGCCACATAACGACACTCGGAGTTATATACCTTAAAATTTGACTACACGTCAGAATACAGTATGTACACCACATTGATTTTAATCAAATTAAATGAAAATAGACGATTACTAAATGAAGCGGGAAAGTTCTAGTAATTACAAACATAACTTTTAAATTTGAAGACATCTGTGTTTTCTTTCAGAATCAGAGCCGTAATTTTTGTGCGCTCTGTTGTAAAGTATGTGCGCTCTCTCGGCGAGGTGTGTGCGCGCGCACAGCTTAGAGGGAACAGTGAGCACGAGTCTATTTTTCACAAGACCAACTCTGCCCCGGAGTCATCCGTGGGACCCAGTGCCCTCGAGGGCCACTGTGGAGACATCTGCCTTGCGTGGCGACCACGCTGCCTCGGAGCCTCTGTCATGGGGCATGGATCCAGGGCTTCCTCAGGGAGGGATGCCCTTTGAAGAGCCAGACGACATCAGAGGCCTCATCAGGTGACTAGTCCGGGGCCATAGGGAAGTCCCATGGCCCCTAGTCTCAGAGCCCTTGATGTGAGGCCAAGGGTGATGGCTGGGAGCGACCCTCAAAGCTGCCATGGTGGGAGAAACCACTATCTATCTGGGGATTGATCTCGGTCCTCCGAGACCATCCTCGTCGAGGACATCCCGCTCAGTGGTGCTGGATCTGAGGTCCTCTGTGCCCGTGCTGGTGACTGCAGAGCCTTCTGGCCTCATGGCCAGGATGGTGGCCTTGGAATGCAGCTTGTCTGCCTTCATAGCCCAACAGCGGGATCTAATGCCCAGTTTCTCTGGGTCATCACTTTCAACCACTGGCCCCTCGACAGCGAGGGAGTCCCTGGAGGTGGAACTGATCCTCAAGCATTATCTATCTCAAGTAGCTCTGCACCGGTCCTGGTCCCGCTCAGGGCTGAGCACTTTCCTCTCAGAGCGCTTCCAACTCAGGGTGTCTGAGCTCCCAGGCCATCCAATTGTGTCATGAGCCCGAGGCCCGGAGGACCCTCGATCTCCTCTGATTCTGGGTTGGATTGGGGACTGAGGATGAAGAGTCTCCAGACACTCAGCTCCACAGGGATGTGTCCTCAGACCCTTTCCCTTCCGAAGCCCAGTGCCGGTCCCCACCTGAGGACCTGGCCTTTCTGGACTTGTTTGGATTATGGCGAAGGCTCTTGCCTTCAGAGTCTGAGAAGGAGCCTCGGGCGGAGGACCTTAAGATCCTCCAGTATGAGGCTCCCCCTAAGGAGGCCCTTAAGTTCTCATTTCCCCATTCTGGAAAGGCTGCTTTTCTGTATGTGGAAGACCCTGGCCTCTGTTCCCATTGTAAGCAGGCGGCTGGACTCTATCTACTGGGTCTGCTGGAGCCCTGGCTTCCAAAAAGCTCAATTGCCTCATGACCCCATGCTGGTGGAATTGGCCATGCTTAGGCTCGAGCCAGAAAATGCACTCCTCCGTGCCCCCAGGCAGGGAGGCCCATGCCATGGATGCCCTGGACATAAGTGTTTCCAGGGCTTGATGCTCATCAGCTGGATCCAGGCCTACTCAGTTGTACATGGGCATGTACTTGTGGGACATGGAGAGGGAACTCACCAGGTTCTCGGCTGGTCTCTCCGAGAAACCTCTTCAGCGGTTCTGTACCCTGGCCTCAATGGTCAGAGTGCTCCAAATTTATGACTCGGGTGGCCTGTGATGGCTTTGAGTGGCAGCCAGAGTAGCTGTGGTGGACATTAGTGCCTGCTGCTAGGCCTGGTGTCAGTCTTCCAACCTTGGAGCAGTTAATGTAGGACAAGTTAGTCAATGTCCCTTGCCGGGGAGAGAATCTCTTTGACAAGCCCATGATAGGCAAGGCTGCTGAGCTGGAGTCCAAGTTCATGACCAGGACCAGGCTCTCCAAAGAGACCATTGACCCTACCTGAAGAAGAGGAAGGCTTATGGAAACTACCCTCAGTACACAGCATTCCCAGCTCCCTAACAGGGCCAGCAGGCCAAGGGACCAGGGCACAGCCCTTGTAAGCCTAAGACCCTCAAGCCCCAGACCACGCCTCTGGTGCAATCTGGAGGGGGCTTTTGACTTCTTGGGCATAGTCTCTCTTCCCCCAGGAGGTCCTGGCCTGCAGCATACAGGGGGGCATCTGGTGTTTTACGCTGACCAGTGGGCCCTACAGGTGGTGAAAGAGGGTTACCTCCTCCACCTCGAACAGACACCCTTGCCATTCTTTCTGGGAGAGTCCCCATGGCTCCCCTTCACCGGAGCCTGCTTCAGCAGGAACTCACAGGTTTTCTGGCAGACAGGGAGGTGGAACCCGTCCCCCCCGACCTCAGGGGCAAGGTGTTCCACTCCCGCTATTTTCTGGTACCTAAAAGGACCGGAGGGTTTTGGCCCATTCTACACCTGCAGGACCTCAACCGGTTCTTGGTGAGAGAGAAGTTCAAGATGCCCTCCCTTAGAACATTGTTGCTATACTCCCTGGATCTAAAGCATGCGTATAAACACATCCTCATCCATTCCCTTCCAGGCAGTACCTCTGCTTCATGGTAGGAGGCTGTCACTCTGCCTCAGGGGTATTCACTGAGTGCCTGGCGGTGGTCACTGCCTTCCTGCATAGAAACATAGAAATATGATAACAGACAAGACCATATGGCCTATCTAGTCTGTCCTTCCATATCAACAACTACAACTGTCCCTTTGTTTCCTTTAGAGATCCTCTGTGTTTGTCCCATGCTTTTTTGAATTCAGATACTGTCCTCATCTCTACCACTCCATTGGGAGACTATTCCACGCATCTACCACTCTTTCCGTAAAGAAATATTTCCGCATATCGCTCCTGAATCTATGCCCCTTCACCCTCATCCCATGTCCCCTCGTAGCAGAACTTGCTTCCAATTGAAAGTGGCACTCCCCCTGTACATTTATGCCATGGAGGTATTTAAACATCTCAATCATATCACCTCTATCCCTCCTTTCCTCTAAGGTGTACATATTAAGATCCTTAAGTCTGCCCTCATATGCTTTATAATGAAGACCACTAACCATTTTAGTAGCCACCCTCTGTACTGACTCCATCCTGTTTATATCCTTTTGAAGGTGCGGTCTCCAGAATTGCACACTATACTCCAAATGAGGTCGCACCAAAGACTTATACAGAGAAACTATCACCTCATTTTTTCTGCTAGCTGTTCCTCTCCGTATGCACCCAAGCATCCTTCTAGCTTTTGCGGTCGCCTTTACTACCCGTTTAGCTACTTTAAGATCATCAGACACAAGCACACCTAGGTCACGCTCTTCTTTAGTGGACAAAAGTACTTCACCCCCTATACTATATTGCTCCCTTGGATTGCTACAGCCCAAATGCATGACCTTACATTTTTTAACATTAAATCCCAGCTGCCAAATTCTTGACCTTTCTTCAAGCTTAGCTAGATCCCTCCTCATGTTATCTACACCTTCCTGGGTGTCTATTCTATTGCAGATTTTGGTATCATCTGCAAAGAGGCAAACCTTACCCGACAGCCCTTCCGCTATATCACTAGCAAAGATGTTAAAAAGAATCGGACCAAGGACAGATCCCTGGGACACACCACTGGTAACCTTCTCCTCAGAGTGCGCTCCATTTACCTGTACTCTGTCGCCTCCCACCCATCCAATTTCTAACCCAAGCAGTAACTTTAGGGTCCATCCCTAGGGTTCTCAGTTTGTTTATAAGTCGCCTGTGAGGAACAGTGTCAAAGGCTTTACTGAAATCTAAATACACCACATCTAGGGCTCTATATTAACAAGCATGGAGGTAAGGCATAGTCCCTCCTGTGCTAGGAGACAGTGAGCCCCTCTGCTCTTTCGCCAGCAAAAGCGGGATGCTCTTGCGGGCAGTCTATCTCACGGGCCAGGACAACGTCCTGGCGGACTGGTTCAGCCGGGTCCTCCAACTGCATGAGTGGTGGCTGGACACCCTGGTGGTCAGCCAGATGTTATGTCTCTGGGGGCCCCTGCAGATGGACCTTTTCGCCAACCCAGCCAATGCTCAGATGCTCTGTTTCTGCTCCAGGCATCTACATTCCTTGCATTCCTCATTCCGTGGATGGAGGGTCTCCTCTGCACCTTCCTGCCCACGCCGCTGATCGCCAAGACCCTGTTCAAGGTCCAGCTTGACAGAGCCACCTTGATACTGGTTGCTGCTCAGTGGTCCCAGAGGCCATGGTTCCCCTTGTTCCTCTGCCTGTCCCAGGCACCCCTGATTCCTCTGGGGTGTGCCCTTGGTCTGCTCTCATAGGAGAGCGCTCTCCTGCACCCCTGTCTGGGATCCCTGACTATGGCAGCCTGGCTGCTAAAAGGGTAGCCTTGGCCCGCTTCAGTCCTTCAAACAAGGTGGAGGAGGTCCTCCTGGCCTCCCACAAAACTTCCACCTGCCGGGCCTATGCCTTCAAGTGGTGGAGATTCTCTGTGTGGTGTGTGGAGAAGTGGATCAACCCCTTCTGTTCAACCCTGCCTGGGACAGGTGAAGCAGCTACTGCAGCACCAGCTGGACAGAAGTCCAACTCCATTAGAGTACACCTTGGTGCACTTTCTGTGCACCACCATCTTGTCGAGGGCAAGTCCCTCTCCTCTCAACCCCTCGTGACTTTCTTCCTGAGGGCCTACTACTCTCAAGGCCACCCGTCCGCTCCATGGTGGCAGAGTGAGATCTCAACATGATTCTCTCAAACCACCACCTTTCGATACTCTTAGCTTTTACCATCCCAAGTATCTTTCCTGTAAGGTGGTCTTCATGGCGCTCACCTCTGCTAGCTCCAGATTTTGGTGGCTCATCCACCTTATATGAGGTTCCACAAGAACAGGGTTCCACATGCACCCCAAGTTTCTGCCTAAGGTGGTGTCTCCATTCCACTTCAGTCAGGAGGTGGTGCTCCCCACTTTCTTTCTGTGGCCTCACGCTAATAGGGTGGAGGCTGCTCTCCACACTCTGGACTGTACACGGGCCCTAGTCTACTGTCTGGAGCATACCCAGGCCCACTGTCTCTCCTCACAGCTCTTTATCTCCTATAATCCAAATTGGCTGGGGAAAGCGGTCTCTAAGCATGCCCTGTCCGTTTGAGTGGTGGATTGCATCGCCTACAAGTAGGTCGGTTTCTCCCTGGAGCACTGTGTCATGGTGTACAGTGTTTGGGCCAGGGCGGCCTCTGTAGCGAACCTGCGCTCTTTTCCTTTGCCAGAGATCTGCCAGGCCGCCACCTGTCCTCAGCCCATACCTTCACAGCGCATTACTGCCTGGAGAGAGTGTTCAGCCAAGCAGTACTCATTTGTTTGGGGTGTAAGGCAACTCCTGCCCTCCATCCCTTCAGTGTGTTCAGGCTACCAGAGAACTGGTTCCTCGCTTGACACAAGGGGCCGCTCATGGGTTTGCTGTTGTCTTTATTGCTGCTTCTCATGGTCCACATTTTTTCTGGTCACCCGTGGCTTTTACAGTTTTTTTTCAGTAGCCTGTAGCTGGGGAGTCCCATATGTGAGGACTGACTACCTGCTTGTTCCTAGAGAAAGTGTAGTTACTCGCCTGTAGCAAGTGTTCAGGAACAGCAGGAATCAATCCTTACAACCCTCCCTCCCTCCCCCACCGTGGAGTTGCTTTTCTTTTTTGACATCTTGAGCTATGTCGTCATACTGAGGCAAGATGGTGCCCTTAGGCTGGAAGGGGTCCACACGTGGGGTGAATCTCCCAAAGGCTTTCTTTGAAAGCTGGGGAGAGATTACTGCGTGAGCTCAGTCTGCGCCGTCACCCATATGTGAGGACTGATTCCTGCTGTTTCCAGAGAACACCTGCTATATAGGCGAGTATCTACACGTTTCCAAATCCATGCTTGTCTTGTGGTCAGGGTCCATGCAGTCTATGGCACATTTAGTTCCTTTCCCTATAAAGTTGTTACACTGTTTAAATATTTAGGTGTATTAAAATTCCAAGGAATCTTACTCTGTGAATTATAAGATATTGCAAAAAATCCAGTGTTTACTCGGTAGAAAGATATGGCGGCTTCATGGTTAAGAAGAATTAACTTATTAAAATGCTAGTTTTTCCAAATTGCTGTCTCTCTCCTAATTTATCAATATATATTCCTAAAGATTGTTTCAAGGTTATACACACAATAATTGCACCTTATTTTAGTCAGGGAAGCAATGTTGTTGTTGATTATCTCTAAGTCCCTTGGAGGAATGGGTCTCCCCAATGTAGTAATATACTACTGGAGCGCTTGTTTGAAATTAGGTAAAGGGGGATATGAGATTTGTCATATTGGATACAGCTTGAGACTGTTAGTGCAGCCTCATACACTATGAAGTCCTTTGTATTTATTTGGAAGATCTACCAGCTCTGCAACTGCATTCCAGCCACCCCTTTTTTTTTTAGTGTTAACATTCCTTATCGTGTTAGACCAGTCCAGTGGAGGAAGATTTCAGCAATTGTGATGTCATCAATCAGTTTATCTTCTTCTGCAGCACTAAGAGAAACAAGTATTTGTCTGCCCCCAGCAGGTGGCAAGATATAACATACATAGTAGATGTCACATAAAGACCAGAATGGCCAATCATGTCTTCCCAGTTTGCACTAGTGAGCTCTGTGTGGACTGGTGTAGCAGTGCAGATTAGCCTATCTCCTCTGGCCCACACCAATGGTGCTGTGGCTTCTATAACTGAGACCTGTAGTCCCAATGTTGCTTATAGCTCAGGTACGCTCCTGAGAGCAGGGGGAGTTAAGCCACGTGCTCTCTAGCTCTACCCTGATCGGGGGAGCGGTGGTGGCAGCAGATCTGTTCTTCGTGCCCGATGGCACCTTTACACTGCTTTTGTGTATCTTAGCCTTTTAACCAATAGTTGATGGTTAGAGAGATTTATCTCCAGGAACAAGCAGGAATGTAGTAGTCTTCACCTATGGGTATCGTTGGTACTGACCGGAGCCTGCGTGGGAATGCTCCCCAGCGTCCAATTAGAAAGCTTTTGGGAGCATCCCACAGCGCCTGCGTGCTGACTTCCTGCCTTTCCCAACTGCCCCTCTCCAGTTCTTCATTTTCCGTGGAGCCAGCAGGTCGTTGTTCCTGTCACCGCAGAAAATTTTTCCCTTATTCTTCTCTTTTTGTTTTGTGGTCGCATCTGCCTCCCTCAACGCTATACTGGTACCGTATATATATCTATATCTATATATATCTATAATTCTATATATCTCTATCTAAACTATTTTTTTCCAAATTTTTCCAGGTGCACGTACCATTTTGGGCCTTAGTCCCAAAATTTCCTCCACTATAGAAAAACCCGCTTCGGGTTTCAAAAGGTGCACCAAATGTGGCGGTACCATCTCCGTCACCGACACCCATGGGGTGTGTCTTAAATGTTTAGGTCCTGATCACTCCATCTCGGAGTGTATGGCTTGTGCCTTGATGTCCAAGAGGGGTCGACAACACCGAGCTGCTAAGCTCAGCACCCTTTTTCCCTCCGATGCAGCTTCTGTGGCATAGACGTCTTCCAGGGCTTTGTCTTCCTCCCATGGATCTCAGGTAACTAAACATAAGTCTGGCCAGTCCTCAAAGGGTAGATCTCCTTCTAAGCATCGAGATGCCTCTGGCGTTGCCCTTGAGGGTTCTGTACCGGCAAAATTGCCCCGGCGGGAGGCTTCGGCTTCCAAAGCATTATCGGGGCTCCAGGATGTTCTCGAGGCCTCAACCTCGGCAGAACTACTGGTGCCATGCTCTGGGGTACCGGCTGCTTTCTCCAGTACCGACACCCAGGCATCGGCAGCGTCGGTAGACCAGAGGTTCCTTGCTATTGAACGCAGTCTGGCGGCTCTCCTTGCGGCATCGACACCCTCGGAACCGCATCACACAGTTCAACCGGTACCGGCATAGACTCCGGCACTGGCACCGACAGCATCGACATCGGTGTCTGCTTTGCCGGCACCCAGTCATGCTATGCCTTCAGGTACTGATACACCGGTACTGATACACCGGTACAGATTCCCCCCCGGTACGGGTATCGTGCTCTACAAGAGCATCCAGACAGAAGGTACTTTGAATCCTCAGAGGAGTCTGAGGATTCTGACGATTCTGTCGGTACCGGAATACTTCTCCCAGAGGAGCCTTCCTCTCCTAAACGTAGGATGTCTCCTCTAGAAGATATCTCCTTTCAGGATTTTATCAGTTTGGTGGCTCGAGGTCTTTCCATTACTGTGGCTCTCGAAACAGAGCCCAGAGCAAAGGAGTTGGAGATTCTACAATATCCCAAAGCTCCTAAGGAGGCAGCTACTTTGCCTATCCATGAGATCTTACATGATCTCATGCTAAGAATGTGGGAAACACCTCTTACCACCTCTCCTCGCTCTCGTGGACTGGATACCATGTATCGAGTACCTCCTTGTCCTGGTTTCCAGAAGACTCTGCTTCCTCACCACTCTATTGTAGTGGAATCAGCTATGAGAAGGATCAGGAGTGCAAAGGGGCATGCCTCTAATCCTCCAGGACGTGAGTGTAGAACCTTGGATGCCTTTGGATGTCGTACTTTCTAGGCTTCCATGCTTTCTGCCAGGATCAGTTCCTATATTTTATATATGGGAATGTTCCTTAAAGAAGTCAAGGAGATTTAGAGGTTCTGAGCCCTCTTCCTGAAGATAAGAGGCAAGATTTTCTCACTCTGGTTAAACATGCCCAGGATGTTTCTAAATTTGTCAATCGTGCAGCTTTTGACTGTTTTGAGTGCATAAGCAGAACCTTTGCCATTGCCATAGGTGCATGTAGAATTGCCTGGCTCCAGGCATCCGATTTGGAGCTCTGGGTGCAGGACAAACTGGGCAATATCCCTTGTACAGGTGAGAATCTATTCAGCAAAAATTGGCAAGAGAAAGCCAATGAGTTGGATGCTGACAACTCCATTTTGGATAGGTTATCCAAAACCACAGCTGATCCTGCAAGGAAGAAATCTTTCAAGAAACCGTTCTTCTAAAAAAAAAAAAAAAAAAAAGAGGTTCTACCCCTCTTATTCCCAGCAGGGACATTTCGCAGGTCAGCCTGCCCGGAAGAGTCAGCAACCATCTAAACAAAGAAAGGAAAGCAAAGACTGCTAAGCCGCAACCATCTCAGCAGTCTCGGCCTCCACAAGACCTTTGACTTTCATCTAGAGAATTTAGCCTTCCTGGCTCTCAATGGACCAGAGCCTTCCACCATTCCAGGAAGGTTGTGTCATTTTGCCCCCAGATGGGGTCAGATAACAGCAGAACATTGGACTCTCTCCATTATAAAAGAGGGGTACAAGCTTCATTTTATCTGCATTCCCCCTCCCACAATGGTAAGACAGTTCAATTCTCAGACCTCTCTCATCAACCTGTTATATCAAGAGGTCACTATGCTTCTTGCCCAAGGGGCAATAGAAGAGGTACCCATTCCTCGACAGGGTACAGGGTTTTACTCCCCCTGTTTCCTTATTCCAAAGAAAACAGGGGGACACAGACCTATTTTAGACCTCAGAGAATTGAACAAATTCCTGTTCAAAGAGAAATTCAAGATTCAGAATCAGGATTGGCGTTATTCTCTAGATCTCAAGGATGCATACACTCATGTTCTCATCCATCCAACTCACAGAAACTTCCTTTGGTTCCTTGTCCAAGGAAAGCACTACCAATACAGGGTGCTTCCTTTTGGTCTGGCCTCAGCACCAGGGCTGTTCACGAAATGCATGGTTGTGGTAGCAGCATTTCTTCGCACTCTAGGAATATTCATCATCCCCTACTTAGACGACTGGCTCATTCGAGCCCCATCAGAGTCAGAGACCAGGACTGCTCTATCTTGCACAATGCGTATCCTTCAGTATTTGGGTCTGGTCATAAACATCCCAAAATCCAGTCTAACTCCCACTCAGTCTATAGAGTTCATAGGAGCTTTGCTGGATACCAGAAAAGCAATGGCCTATCTCCCCCAGGCCTGTTGCCTTCGCATGGTGCAGTTAGCTTCTCAAGCAGTGCTAAAGCCTCATCTCACTGCTCGAGAAATGTTACAACTATTAGGCCACATGGCATCTACCGTGCATGTGGTTCCTTATGCTCGCCTCCATATGAGAAACTATCAATATATAACCCCAAACTGGGCAGAAAAAATGATAAACAAAAAACAATAAAACAAAAAGCAAAAAAAACAAAAAACAAAAAAACAACAAAAATTGGGTATAAAATACAGACCACAGCTGAACACCAGCCACAGAGAAGCTTGCCCGAACTGGAGGAAAAAGACCTCAGCAACCCCACTTTAAGGCTCAGGGGAATAGAGTCACATCAACAATGCATATTAATACAATTGAGAAGACTCATAATACATCAGCGGTCAAAAAACCTCCAACCAGCCAGAGCAAAAGCAAACTTCAGGCTGGTGCAGCCGGTCAACGATAGTGTATAGGCAAAAATGAGAAACTAACAAAGCTCCATCAACAATGCTCCAAAAATCACTTATTTGACAAAATTGAAGACAAAAGTCAGCAGACAGCAATTCAACGTAGTAAAAGGAAGTGAAGATGATGAATCCAACGAGGGAGCTGCCCAGTGGACTTTATCCACTCAATGGACCCAGGCATCAGGGTGTCTGTCAGACAAAATAGCAAACACAAATCGCCTTATTTTGTCCCTCCAATGGTGGCAGTCCACTCAAAACCTGTTGCTGGGGTCCCCATTTCAACAATCTTTACCCCAGGCAAATCTCACAACAGATGCTTTTCCAGTGGGTTGGAGAGCTCATCTGCAAGACCTCTCCACCCAAGGCACTTGGACTCCACAGGAGACTCATCTACACATCAGTCTCTTGGAGCTCAGAGCAATCTTCCTTGCTCTGCGAGTGTACCACACCCTGCTCAGCTACCAGACAGTCCTCATTCATACGGACAATCAAGTAGCCATGTTATACGTGAACAAGCAGGGAGGAACAGGCTCTCGCTTTGCAACGAAGCTTTGCGACTATGGGCCCTCGCCAGAGAGCATCAGATTCATCTTCTGGCAGTGTATCTTCCAGGTATCCAAAACTCTTGGGCAGACAGACTCAGTTGAGTTCTGCTTCCACACGAATGGTCTCTACATGCAGACCAGGTGGCCAAGATTTTTCAAATTTGGGGAACCCCGGACATAGACCTCTTTGCAAGTCCGTTAAATGACAAATTTCCCCGGTTCTGTTCCAGAATTCCGGCTCAGGGCTCTCAGGCCAAGGATGCTTTCCTCCTTCATTGGGGGCAAGACTTCCTCTATGCCTTTCCACCCATTCCCCTAATTTCCAAAACCCTGTTCAAGCTTCAGGGAGACAGAGGCCATATGATTCTCATAGCTCCATTATGGCCACGGCAAGTGTGGTACCCTCTCCTTCTACATCTCTCTCAAGCTCCCTTTCTGGAGTTAGGCTCTGCTCCAGATCTCCTATCTCAGGACGACGGAATGTTATGGCATCCCAATCCCCAGTCTCTGCATCTCAGGGCTTGGTTGCTGAAGGCCTAGATCTTCAGGATCTTAACCTTCCTCAGCAAGTAAAGGATATCCTTTATGCTTCTAGAAAGCTTTCCACAAGACACTCTTATGCTGTCAAGTGGAAAAGGTTTACCATATGGTGCTCGCAAAAGGGCCTTAACCCCCTTGCAATACCTCTGGAATCATTACTGGAGTATCTCCTTCATTTATCCAATGCAGGACTTAAAACTAATTCAGTAAGAGTCCATTTAAGTGCTATTGCGGCTTCTGTCAAGTCTTTAAATGGACAACCTATTTCCTCCCATCCTCTCATAGCAAGTTTTATGAGAGGCCTTCTAACTAAGCCTCCCATTAAGCTACCACCGGTGGCATGGGACTTAAATCTGGTTCTTGGCCAGCTCTTGAAGCCACCTTTCGAACCCTTAGCTACTACCTCGTTGAAATTGCTTTCTTGGAACGTTATCTTTCTCATTACAATCACATCAGCACGTCGCATCAGTGAGTTGCAGGCACTAGTGGCTGTTCCACCTTATACAAGGTTCCATCCACACTTTATGCCAAACATGGTCTTGCCTTTTCATCTTAACCAAGCGGTCTACCTGCCTGTGTTTTTTCCAAGGCCTCATGCATCAAATGCAGAAAGGAATCTTCATACTTTGGACTGTAAAAGAGCTTTAGCTTTTTATTTACAAAGAACACAGCAACATAGAAAGTCCTTTCAACTCTTTGTTGCTTTTGATCCTTCTCATTTGGGACTTCCAGTCTCCAAGAGAACATTGTCCAACTGGATTGCACAGTGTATTTCTTTTACCTATCAGAATAAGAACCTTTCTCTGGAAGGCCATGTCACAGCTCATAATGTGAGAGCCATGGCAGCCTCAATGGCTCATCTACACTCTGTGTCTATTAACGATATCTGTCGAGCAGCTACTTGGGCCTCGGTTCATACCTTCCCAGCCCATTACTGCTTAGACAAGGACTCCCGCCGGGATGCCTTGTTTGGTCAGGCTGTTCTGCAGCACCTGTTCCATACCTAATCAACTCCTACCCACCATTCCCGGTAGAATGCCAGAGATCCATGGGGGGAAGTGGAGCCCTTTCACAGGGGCACACAACTTCTGGGGTCTCTCCCTGGCATCAGTAGCTAGGGAGTCCCCATATGTGAAGACTACATTCCTGCTTGTTCCTGGAGATAGCATAGTTACTCACCTGTAACAGGTGATCTCCGGGAACAGCAGGAATTTAGTCTTCACAACCCATCCACCTCCCCTAGGAGATGTATCTCTCTTTTCTTTTCTTTCCATCTCTCTCTCTTTGTCTCAGCTTTAAAACTCAACTGGAGAGAGGCAGTTGGGAAAGGCGGGAAGGCAGCACGCAGGCGCTGTGGGATGTTCCCAAAAGCGTTCTAATTGGACGCTGGGGAGAGTTCCTGCGCAGGCTCCGTCGGTACTGACAATACCCATATGTGAAGACTAAATTCCTGCTGTTCCCAGAGATCACCTGTTATAGGTGAGTAACTATGCTTTCCGGAAGGATGAGCTCACGGCGCTTATCACGGAATCTCTGCAGATACTTCATCTCACTACGGAGCATCCTGTGGAAGAAGAAAGTGGTGAAGACCCTATTATCCAGGCCGTCATGCAGACCCAAGTAATCTTCCCTGTCCATCGTGTGGTAGACAGGATGATACAGGACAAGTGACGACCAACCGGAAACAGGTCTGAGAGGAATTAGAACTATGAATAGACTATATCCATTGGCAGATAAGGACAAGGAAAAGTTTCGGTCTCCACGTATTGATGCGGTTGGTCAGCAGTGACCAAGAAGACCATGATTCCGGTGGAAGGAAGTGTGGCCTTAAAGGATGCACAGGACAGAAAGATGGATGGATTATTGAAACAATCCTTTGAAGCCGACGCTTTGTCATTACAGGCTTCCATTTTTGGAGTGTGGGTGACAAGAGCATGCCTCAGATGGTCTCAACGGCTGAGTCAGGCTTCGCAGCTGGAGCAGGAAAGTCTGTGTGAGCTAGATCGTTTAGAGTCAGGGTTGGCTTATTTGGCAGATGTTCATTACGACCTGATCAGAGCCCTAGCTAATAGCATGGCCTCTTTGGTGGCCGCCCTCAGGTCCCTGTGGTTGAGAAACTGGACGGCCGATGGCTCCTCTAAATTGCGACTCAGTAAGCTCCCGTTCAAGGGAAAGTTGTTGTTTGGAGAAGACCTTGATAAGCTGGTTAAGGAATTTGAGTCGAAAGGAGGTCGTCTCCCGGAGGATAAGCCTAAACTGGGTAAGACCCCGCAGGCCTTTCGGCGTCAGTCTAGAGATTTTAGAAGAATTTGAACTTCTCGCTGGGGGCTTTCCAGAGAGGAAGGTTTGTTTTGAGAGTCCAGGGGTTTCGTGGGTCAGGCAGAGGATTTTCAGCAGCCACGGCAGCCACACCTAGGAGACCTCAATGAAGTGAGGCAGGTGTTGGTGGAAAGTCAGTCGATAGGCGGGTGACTTCGGGAATCTCTACCTGGACCCAAATAACAGCCAATCAGTGGGTCTTGGAAATAATTTGTGAAGGTTACGCGCTAGAATTTGCAAAACCAGTTTGAGATTCCTTTGTAATGTTTCCCTGCAAAGGTCAGCAGAAAACCGTAGCGGTCCGCAATACTTTAGATCGGTTGTTACAACTAGGAGCGGTAGCACCAGTACCGATTACAGATTACAGCACGCGTCGATACTCTATTTTGTGGTGTCAAAGAAGGATGGAACTCTAAGACCTATTTTGGATTTCAAAGGGGTCAACTGTTGTCTTCGGTTATCGCATTTCAGGATGGAAATGTTAAGGTCAGTCATTGTAGCGGTGCGCCAAGGGGAGTTTTTGACGTCCCTCGATCTTACGGAGACAAGCTGGCTGGAAAGGTCCCTCCCAGTGATTACTACTCTGTTACATCCCAGAGGTTGAGGACTAAACTGGAAGAACGATAAGGAAATAGAATTACACTTACCTGGTAATTGTTGTTCCTGTAGTGACTCCAGTTTAGTCCTCATTCCCGCCCGGGTTTGTTTCTTAGCAGTGGAGTTCTTTAAGCGGAGGTGTTCCATTTTGGTAGGTGCATTTGTTTGCTATAATTTACTGTCCTTTCCTATTCTTCTGTTCTAGTGTTATGTATGACAAGGAAGGAAAGGAAGAGGTACAATGAAAAGAGTATTTTTCATCCAATGGGAAATTCCCTGGTAGATGTTAGTTAATATATGTTCTATTTCTTGTTAAAATTCTAATGAATAAAATAGCTACTTATTTGTTGCTCCTTTGAGTTTGCTTTGTCAATAGTTCACTGGGGTTGATGGGAGAGAGCAGCAGGCTACATCCAGTGATGTCACGTTTTTGACATGCCCAGTCTCCAAGCTGCAGGAGGAGGTGCACAACCCAGAGGTTGAGGACTAAACTGGAGTCACTACAGGCACAATATACTGTATATAGAAGATACTGAATTACTTGATGTGGAGTTTGCTAGATATGTTTGGGTCACGTTAATTCAATAGTATCCCCACTGCTACTAATATATGCCCACTTAGCTTCTACTATGTAAGAATTTTTTTAAAGGACCATCAAAGTCACAAGAGAGCAATCTCTTATAGTTTCAAGCTCTCACCCATTCTCATCATAGGTCCAATTCTTTGGTATAACCGTTAAATCTCAATATACATTAACTTCAATATTTGTCCATTAAATTTACGTAGCTTATCAGAAAATTCCTCCAACACTGTTTTCGAAGAGAAAAATATGCATCAGGAAGCTTCAGAACTGTATGGTCCCTTCTTTAAAACCCTTACAAATGCGTCTGAAAAGACAAGATGGCAACAACATTTCAAACAGTTCATGTGACTTTCATCCAATCATAACATGGTTTGCTATTCTACTTCTAGTTTTAACCTCTTTGGAGCCATGTAATGTGTTCTTTTGAGTCCATGCTGACTGTAACTGGAAGTAGATTGCCAGGCCTTTCTTCCGAGGCAATGGAAGGTTAAGTGACTTGCCTAAGGCCACAAGGAGTGCTAGTGGGAATTGAACCCTGGTCTTTTGGTTACAGTGTTCTAACCATTAGGCTACTCCTCCACTCCTGTGGGGCCATAGAGTCCATTTTTAAAGATCTAGGATTGCTCTTTATAATTTAGTGCTTTCTCTCTCTATTACCACACCAGATAGGTGCTTTACAGTGATCACGAATGCACCACTTAATATTCTCACTTCGATGTTTCTGCATCCAGTGATCCACTAAAGGAGTTGACAAATTCTTTGTGATAATTCTCTTACGATGTTCATTGAAGACATTCCAATCCCAATATAAACTTCAACGCATCTGGTATAATAAAACTACAAAAAATAAACCAGTGCAAAAATATAACAAAAAATTGTCACATTATGCAGAGACATATAAAGGTTCACCAGTGGAAAACAAAAGGCTCACTAGTGGAGAAAAAAGACCTCCATGAGTATTGTCAACCAATCCGATTCAACGGCTCTGTCAGCATAGCTGAAACAAATATGTACCATATGCACCAATGCTACGCAACCACACCATCATAGGTCAGGAAAAAGCTCCACTGTCAACATGTGAGACCATTGTATACGAGCTTCCTGATCAATAGCAACATCACATGTGCAGGCACAAACTCAACATGAACAAAAACATATAGCTGAAGCACATTGTCCACCCCACACTTCGCTGAAACACAAGTTGTCACGTGTATTGCGTTATCCACTCTGACGCCAGGTGTTTCGCAAAAGCTGCCTCAGGGAGAAGGATGCACATCAAAGCTCAACCATGCCGTGGCAAGGTAGTACCACCTATACCTACAGTGACAAACAGATATCAAACAATCACAAGATGTCCCACGCCCATATAGCAAAACACAAGCACAACTCCAGCGCTATGTCAACCAATTCTCGAGGAAAACCCCTGAAAAAACAGCAATAGAATGTTTAAAAATACTCACACACAAAGGTGGCCAAACAGCAAACAGTACTTGTGCCCCAGTGACTTCAGTGCGATTCAGCTGGCAACACATGCCGTGCATACGCTTTAAATAGTCACACACAAAAGCGGGGCTTGATGATAAACTAGCTGTATCAATTAATATCTCAACAGGGCGGTACAGAACACCCTCGGAAAAACCCATAGCTGTGCTCAACCCCCCCCCCCCCTCCAACAAAAGCCACGAAGGCATACCGAACTTATATAAATGATGCTAATGACTACCACATCATATACCAACTGCACCCCCACATATAACAGCCACAGGAGCTGCTGGAAATCGACATTATCCTGAAACCACTCACCCTATCCACAAACTACCAGCAAGCTCTCCAATCAGTGCTATCATTCAAACCAGAAGGAGCAGTTGCATCTAACTTAAAAATCCACGGACTGCTCCCTCCGGGTCAATATCAAATCCCTATCACCTCCTCTCTGTATCGGAGGGACATGGTCAATGACCCAACATTTCAAATTGGCAAAAACATGAGACATGGACTGGCAATGATCCACAAGATGAGCATGAGCAACAGCATGTTTCAACTTACTACCATGTTCGAACAGATGAAGACTAAGTTGTCGAAACATCTTGCCAACGTGCGCCAAACCACAAGGACACCAACATATATACCACAAAATCCGACCTACAATCTGTCTTCCACCATAACTTGCAGACACCATTATTGCACAAACTGAACATGCCCCACAAGCAGAATGGCCTCCCACCAAAGGCCTCTCAACCGTAGGACTCAAAACATTGCGCAAATTGTGCCCCCGAGAAAACACCATCCGAGGATTGTATTCAGTCAAGCCTGGGATCATGCACAGTACTTCAAAGTGTGAAAAAATGATGCGATGCAACAACCTTGAGCAATACATGAAACTTATATTTAGTTCTGCCCACATAAATCAGCAGACCAAGGGCATTGGATCAGATAAACCACAAATGAAGAATTGCAGTCAGTGTTATGATGGGATTTAAACACTTTTCCTGAAGATGAATGGGTCCATACTGGTCCTTGCAGCGTATGCACATACCAGTTACAGCATCCACATTGGGTGTGCTCACATATTTCCAGATCATCAACTGGCTTGAATTTGTATGCAAAAGAAATTTCTCTTCGAAACACGCAGTGTGTCGGAAAAGTCTATAAATTAATGAACGGAATGGAACGGGTAAATGTAGATCGATTGTTTACGTTATCAGAATATAGAAAGACTAGGGGACATGCAATGAAGCTACAGGGTAAACTATTTAAGACTAATAAAAGAAAAACTATGTTTTCACTCAATGTGTAATCAAACTCTGGAATTTGTTACCGGAGGATGTAGTAAAACTGTTAGTGTAGCTGGGTTTAAAAAAGGTTTGGACAAGATCCTGGAGGAAAGGTCCATAAACCATTATTAAAAAGGGACCCAGGATATCAATGCTTGACCCAATACAAGCATTGTGGAAACTGTCTTTTGGGGAAACTGCTAGGTACGTATGACCTAGATTGGCCACTATTGGAAACAAGATACTGGGCTTGATGGACCTTCGTCTCACCCAGTATGGCATATCTTATGTTCTTATGAAACTAAGTAAATTGAATGGACTAAGTAAATTTAATGGACATAAACTGATGTTAATGTGCAGTTGTGGTCAACATTATTGATACCCTTGCAGTTCAACTCCTTAATGTCCAATCTCTAGGTACAAGCAGGAGTGCAGTCTTCACATATGGGTGACATCAGTTCCGACGGAGCCTGCGCAGGAACGCTCCCCAGCATCCAATTGGAAAGCTTTTGGGAGCAATCCACTGCGCCTGCACATCTGTCTTCCCGCCTTCCTAACTCCTTTCCTCAGTTCTTTGTTTTCCATTGAGCCAACAGGTTGTTTCTTTCCTGTCACAGCCAAAGAATGTACTTTTTTGGTTAAATTCTGTGCTCTGCCTTTCAGTCAACGGTGCCTTCACAGACACTAGCCCCGATATTTTTCTCTTTTCAGAGATTTATTTTTTATTTCAATTTTGGTAGTTTCTACCACCAGCTAGGCCTTGGCCTACTTTTCTCACCACAATAGAAAAACACATCAGTGATTTAAAATTAACATATCAAATGCTGTGGTACTATATCAGTCAGAGATGACTAGTGCTTAAAATGTTTGGGCCCCCAGACCATGTTTCAAACTATTGTCCTTTGTGTCATCAAATGACAAAAAAGAGGCCTAAAGAACAGGGCTGGATAGTATGATGTTCCTGTTCGCCCCGGCCTCTTTCAGTGGCTTCCACATGGTCGAGGACATCAGCCTTCTCTCATGGTTCTCAGGTCTCCTCAGAGTCCAAACACAAAACTTAAGTCTAAGGCATCAGCATCAAGGACCAATACAGATTCCAGAGGTAAGTCCCTTCACAGCTATCGAGGCTCGCCAAAAGGTGTGTCCAATGCTGACCGGCCTGCCAAACCGCCCCGGCAGGAGGTCTTGCCCTCCAAAGCACAAGAGGGACTCCAGGACGCTACCGAGGCATCGATCTCCGGAGAGCTGCTGGTTCCATGCTGTGGGAAAGTGGCTCAAAGCCTCATATTTATTTATTTACATTCTCTTATATACCGTGCGATTCCGCATCAGTGCGGTTTACATAGAACATCAAAACTTAAACATTTCTGTAGCTGTGTTTACAATGAACTGGACATCGGTCAGCTTCCTCAACCCAGCGCATCCTGGCTATTGAGAGGAGCTTGGCCACACTCCTGGCAACCTCTGTACCAATGGTATCGACAGCTTCAGCAGTATGTCATGGCGCTTTGCCAACAACCGCTGGTTCCTAAGCGTCCCTCCAGTCCAGTCCCTCACCTCTGGGTTGTGCTCCCCTTCCAGCAGCTTGGAGACTGAGCACATCGTCATCTTGATAACCCTGGCCTATAAATACAACGGGCACCTCCCACAAGCTCCAGTATTCTCAATCTCCAAGCAGCTGGAGGGAAGCAGTAAGCCAGGGTTTCTGGTCTTACTGGAGAGGCTGTTAGAAATTTATTTTCCATCTTTGCTTATTTTGATTTGAGAGTTAGGATTTTTTCTCCTGATCTGCCTTACTGCCGGTTGGTATAAGGGCTTGGTTTCCTGCAGCAGGAGTAGGGGAGTAGGTGAAGGGATTCTCTCCCCCCACCCCATGCTCCTTCCTCAGATCGGATCAGGAGGAGGTCTTCGGGTAGAGAGTGAGCACATTTAGTGGCTCCAGCTTTGCTCCCGTGCCCAGTTGGATGAAGAGCAGCTCAGCAGACACACCAGTGTCATTGGAGGCCATTTTCAGCTGTTCCGCCCGCTGCTGAAGCTCCCCAGGCAGCTGAGTGCGGGCAGGAACGACGACGGAGAACGATCACAGGCGGCGGTGTGAATGACGTGTGGCGGCAGGCTGCGTGGTAAGGTAAGCAGACCACGCGTCCACCGGCTGCATGTTACAGGGAGGCCTTCCATTGCGGCTAGTTAAAAAGTGCAGGGAAAACAGGCCCGATTTATTCGCACGCTGCAGTTGGTCGTCTTACAGTGGGAACTGGCAGCGGAGCCTTTTGGAACCTTGGTACTTCTTGCCTGGAGGACGCCTTGTTTTGGTTAGCCAGGCTTGCTCTGGGGGTTTTCAGTGGGAAGCCTGGTCAAACCCGGCTGTGTTAAAATAAATAAATAAATAAAAATAAAATTCCTAGTCAGTTTGAGGGGAATTGGCAGAACAGTCTTGCTGAAGTTAAGGGTTGAACTTCAATTTTTATTTTTCTTCAGGTAAAAGAGAGAACGCAGGGCTTTGGTGTTTCCATGCTGGGGTGACTGCAGTACTTGGTGTGCGGGACCCGTTGGGGAGCAGTGTCAGAGGCAGGCATCTGCAGAGGATGGTCTGTGGAAGCAGTATCCCTGGAACACAGAACTCAGGCAAGTATACATCAGGAGCCAACACCTCCTCCCACCCTGGAGCCGAGGGACCCGTCGGAGATTGGTATCGGGGCTGGGCACCCTCCTCTCCCGGGGTCGGAACAGGCTCCCAGTTTGCAGCCTCCACCTAGACCTTCCACCTCTTGGAGGAGGGAGGTGCATAGGGGGTTTCTCCCCAGAGTTTGTCTTGTTGCATAAAGCATTCTACCTGCGACAGCAAGGGACGTATGACCTGGCACCAGGACGGGAGCGGATTGGGAAGCGGGCTGCGAAGTCGAAGGAGTTGGGAGTCTGAGGAGTCAGTGAAATGAATCAGACTCGCGGAGAAGGAGTCTGTTTTCCCCTTGTTCCGAGGGCCCGGAGGATGAGTCCGGACTGGGATGTGTTGGAGGATGAGGAAGAACTGGAAGAAGGCGAGATCCCAGAGGAACAGACTCATTCTCCAGGACCAAGCAGGAAGTCAGTCCTCACTTATGGGTGACGTCAGCCGACGGAGCCCTCGCGGAGCAATTTTCCCCAGCTTTCGCAGAAAGCCTTTGGGAATTGCAGCGCGCATGCGCAGTCCCCTTCCCGCCCAGGGATGCCATCTTGCTCAGTCTTCTTTTTTCCGCGGAGCCCTACAGACGTGTCTGTTAACGCCACTGAAAAGTTGATTTCTTTGATTTCTTTTCGTTAAATTTTTTTCTCGGTTCGTGTGTTCCTCTTCCCGCCGGGTCTCGATATCCCCTATCGGACCCGTTTACATTTTAATTTTTTTCCAACTGGCGGTCCCGCCACTTTTCTCTTCATCCCTGGCAGCGCGGTCGTTCGACCTTGCAGGGGCCCTTTTTCCCCTGATGGCTGCCAGCGGTTTTAAAAAGTGTGATCGCTGTGTCAGGCTCATGTCTCTTACTGACACGCATGACTGCTGCCTCCGCTGCCTTGGGGCCGAGCATGACCCTATAAGCTGCGGCCTGTGCAGCAAGATGTCCTTGAAGGCGCTGAGGAGTCGGCAGTCGCAGAGGGACCGGATCTTCTCTGACTCCACGCGGACCTCGTCAGAGGCCTCTACGCCTCGCGGCTCCGGTTCGGAGCATCGTAGGAGTTCTTCTGAACGGGGCTCCCCCAGCCGGGAACGCCGGTGGGAGAAGCGGCCCGCAAGGGGTGGATCCGGGCGGCGAAACTGGTCCTTCGAGGGCCAGGTCGCTTAGCCCGGTCCAGCTCCCCGGGCCCTCAAAGGAGGAGAAGCTTTCGAAGATCCCTCGTCTCGAAGTGGAGTCGCCTAGGCACGTGAGTGATATAGTCGTCCTGGACTCCCCCACGGATGAGCCGACGTCGGGCCCGACGCCGTCGGGGCCCGAGTCGACGGCTGCTGGGTCTTCTGAGCTTGATCTCAGATTGACGACCTTGGAGCGCAGTATATCTGCCTTCATGGACCAGCAGCGGGCATGGATCACCGGCCTCGCCAGTGCATCTGCCCCGACCACCGGGACGTCGACGCTCAAGTCGACCCCAGAGGCCGAGCCGATCCTCGAGTCCATACGTGCTCGATTCGATCCTCGGCCTAGGTCTCCCTCAGCTTCCCGTTCGGGACCGAGGTCCTCGATGCCGGCCTCGGCGTCGGGGCGGAGGTCCCCGGGTCCCGCCCCCGCGGATCCTCTCGATTCCTCCTCGGAGGAGTCGGGCTGGGACACGGAGGAGGACGAGTCACCCGGTTCTTTTCAGACTTGGTGCGTCCCCTCCGATTCGCCCGAGTCGGAGCCTCGGAGGCGGTCCCCTCCGGAGGATACCCGGTTCTCCGATTTCGTGAGGGATATGGCCAAAGCGTTGGCCTTCCCCGCGGATCCGGAGAAGGAACCCCGAGCCGAAGAGCTCGAGGCCCTTCAATACGACTCCCCCCCGAGGGAGGCCTTCACTGTACCTGTTCCCCCGATGCTGGAGCGGCTTCTCCTCTGCATGTGGGAGAGCCCCGCCTCGACGCCAGTGTTGAGCAAGCGGATCGATTCCATATATCGAGTCTGCAAGAGCCCCGGGTTCCAGAAGGCGCAACTTCCGCACCACTCCATGGTGGTGGAGTCGGCCTTGCATCGACTTAAGAGTCAAAAGATGCACTCCTCGGTGCCCCCGGGGAAGGAGGCCCGGAGCCTGGATGCCCTCGGTAGGAAGTGCTTCCAAGGCTCTATGCTTGCTTGTCGGGTCCAGACATATCAGCTGTACATGGGTATGTACCTCCGAGACCTGGCGAAAGAACTTCAGGGTTTCTCGGCCGGTCTCTCCGAGGAACCCTTGCAGCGGTTCCAAGCCTTGTCCTCCGGGATTCGAGAGTGTTCGAAGTTCATTTCTCGAGCGGCCTATGATGGCTTCGAGGCCTCGGCCCGAGTAGCTGGAGCCGGCATCGGGGCTCGCCGCCAGGCTTGACTTCAGTCATCCGACCTCGAGCCCTGGGTGCAGGACAAGTTGGTCGATGTCCCTTGCAGAGGGGAAAACCTCTTCGGCAAACCCATGGCCGAAAAGGCGGCGGAGCTCAAGTCGGAGACTCTCACCAGGACTCGCCTTTCTAGAAAGTCCTCTGCCCCTTCACAGAAGAAGAGGGGCGCGGGGAAAAGGCCTTTTTACCCGAGGAAAGTGTTTGCTTATACGCATCACCAAACACAATACCCGGCCACAACCCCCCTTCAAGGGCAGCGGCCTAGGGGACAGGGTAACGGATCCCGGAAGCAGAAAGCCCCCAAACCCGCCACGCAGGCCCCGGCCCAGCAGGGTGGGGCTTTTTGACTATGCCAGCATAGCCCCTCCCCCTCAGGGGCTTTCGGCCGGCACGGGGGTCGGCTGACCCACTTCGCTCACAGGTGGTCCGCCATAACATCCGAGGCCCTGGGTAATGCAGGTGGTTCAAGAAGGCTACCTCCTCCATTTTCACCAGGTGCCTCCCCCCTACTTCCCAGGGGAGCCTCCCAGACCCCCTCTGCACAGGGACTTGCTCCTTCGGGAGCTGCGAAGTCTGCTTCAAGAACGGGCGGTGGAGCCCGTGCCCCAACACTGCTGGGGTCACGGGTTTTACTCGAGGTACTTCCTGGTTCCAAAGAGAACAGGAGGCCTCAGGCCCATTCTAGACCTACGCAACAAGTTCCTGCAGCGGGAAAGGTTCAAGATGCTTACCCTTGGAACCCTGCTGCCTTACCTCCAGCGGGGAGATTGGCTATGCTCCTTGGATCTAAAGGATGCTTATACCCACATCCTTATTCATCCGAACCACCGGCAGTACCTAAGGTTTGTGGTGGCGGGGAAGCATTATCAGTACCGAGTACTGCCCTTTGGCCTGTCCTCCGCCCCCAGGGTGTTCACGAAGTGCCTGGCAGTGGTGGCCGCCTTCCTAAGGCTTCAAGGCCTCTTCGTCTTCCCATAACTGGACGACTGGCTCATCCGGGCATTGTCTGCTCCGGAGGTCGCCCAGGCCACCCAACGTACGGTGGCCCTGCTTCAGCACTTGGGCTTCGTCATAAACTTCGAAAAGTCCGCTTTGCTCCCCTCTCAGGACCTCGAGTTCATAGGGGTGCGGCTGGACACTCGGCAGGCGCGTGCCTTCTTGCCTCCGGAAAGGGCCAACCGGCTCTCGGCTCTAGCCGGCAGGTTCAGCGGCAGGTCGCCGGCCTCGGCCAGACAGTTCCTGCAGCTACTCGGACACATGGCCTCCACGGTCCATGTCACTCCGAACGCCCGTCTACATATGCGGCCTGCGCAATGGAACCTTCGCACTCAGTGGCGTCAGGCCACAGGGAGGCTGTCGGACCTGATGCAAATTTCCGACCGCCTGGTCTCCCTGCAATGGTGGCTTCACCTGCCCAACCTAGTGCTCGGCATGCCATTTCAGTCTCACCCACCGTCCCGGGTGCTCACGACAGATGCCTCTCTCCTGGGATGGGGGCGCATTGTCGAGGGACATGCACTCAGGGCCTTTGGACGCCTTGGGAGGCTGCCCAGCAGATAAACTTCCTGGAGCTCCGGGCGATCTGCCTAGCTCTGCGGGCCTTCTCTCACCTGACGTTCGGCCAGTCCGTACTGGTGCAGACGGACAATCAGGTTGCAATGTTCTACGTGAACAAACGGGGGCACGGGCTCCCTCCTATGTCGGGAAGCCCGGAGGCTGTGCTCTTGGGCTGTCGATCACGACATCCTCCTCAAAGCGGTTTACCTGCCAGGGCAGGACAACTGCCTGGCGGACAAGCTGAGCCGGATGCTGCTACCGCATGAGTGGAAACTGAACCCCGAGGTGGTCCAGCAGATCTTCCGCCGGTGGGGCTCTCCCACTGTGGATCTTTTTGCCAGTCCCCTGAACAGGCAGCTCCCCAGATTCTGCTCCCGGCACCCCCATCCTTCTCGGGAGGCGCCGGATGCTTTCCTCATCCCGTGGTCCACGGGTCTGCTGTATGCATTCCCTCCTACGCCACTGGTGGCCCGGACATTGTTCAAAGTTGTCCAGGACAGGGCCTCCGTGATCCTGGTGGCGCCTCGGTGGCCGAGACAGCTGTGGTTCCCCCTACTACTACATCTAGCGGTGGACACCCCTCTTCCTCTGGGGTTCCACCCCGACCTCCTAACCCAGGATCGGGGCACTCTTCTGCACCCCAACCTCCGGGCCCTACACTTGACGGCCTGGTTGCTGAAAGGGTAATCCTAGCTCCGCTACGGCTAGCCCCGGAGGTGGAAGCCGTCGTCCTAGCTTCTCGGCGTCCTTCCACCCGGAAGTCGTACGCCCTCAAATGGCGTCGCTTCTCGGTCTGGTGTTCTCAGCGGTCTGAGGACCCCTTCGCCTGTTTAATATCGGTGGTGCTGCAATACTTGCTTCACCTCTCCGACCTAGGTCTCAAATCCAACTCTGTCAGAGTCCACCTCAGTGCTCTCTCTGCGCATTATTCATCGGTTGAGGGCAGGCCTCTCTCCTCGCACCCTTTGGTGGCGCGCTTTCTCAGAGACCTCCTTCTGCTTAAACCTCCGTTGCGCCCCCCAGCCCCCGACTGGGACCTCAACGTGGTTCTGCAAAGGCTTACCTGTCCGCCTTTTGAGCCCATGGCTACCTGCCCTCCCCGTTTTCTCTCCTGGAAAACTCTCTTCTTGGTGGTCCTCACTTCCGCGAGGCGCGTGAGTGAGCTACAAGCCCTAGTGTCGGAGCCTCCGTACACTAGGTTCTACAAGAATAGGGTTGTACTGCGGACCCACCCTAAGTTCCTTCCAAAGGTGGTCTCCCACTTCCACATCAACCAGGATGTGGTTCTTCCGACCTTTTTTCCCAGGCCGCACGCCAGCCGAGCGGAAACTGTGCTGCACACCCTGGACTGTAGAAGAGCCTTATCCTTCTACCTTGACTGTACGCGAGAGCATAGGAAAGCCGTCCAGCTTTTCGTATCTTTTGACCCCAATCGGTTGGGGGTACCTGTCTCTAAGCGTACTCTGTCCTCCTGGATAGCCGACTGTATCGCCTGGTCTTACGGGGCAGCCGGTCTCTCCTTGGAGAGTTGTGTCACGGCTCATCGGGTCAGGGCGAAGGCCGCGTCGGTGGCTCAGCTCCGCTCTGTTCCATTGGCAGACATCTGCCGGGCCGCTACTTGGTCTTCAGGCCAGACCTTTGCGGCTCATTACTGCCTTGAAAGGGAGTCCCGCAGGGACAGCGCTTTCGGCCAGGCAGTTCTCCACAATCTCTTTGAGGTTTAGGCAGCTCCTCCCTCCGGCCCTAGTGTTGGGCTACCGGCCGGATTCGTATTCAGAGAAGACTCTTTCCCTCTGTACTGTTGAGCTTGAGGGAGCTCTTTTAGACTTGAGGTCTCCGGTAGCCTTAAGCTTGGGAGTCCCATAAGTGAGGACTGACTTCCTGCTTGGTCCTGGAGAAAGAGTAGTTACTCACCTGTAACAGGTGTTCTCCAGGAGCAGCAGGAATCAGTCCTCACTATCCTCCCTCCTCCCCTGGAGTTGCAGTCATTCTTATTGCGTATTTGCTAACTTTTGCTGTCTTTCCGCTATGTCATCAGACTGAGCAAGATGGCATCCCTGGGCGGGAAGGGGACCGCGCATGCGCGCTGCAATTCCCAAAGGCTTTCTGCGAAAGCTGGGTAAAATTGCTCCGCGAGGGCTCCGTCGGCTGACGTCACCCATAAGTGAGGACTGATTCATGCTGCTCCTGGAGAACACCTGTTACAGGTGAGTAACTACTCTTATTGTTCGGGTCTTCCATAGGGAAGAGTTACCGGTGCTGATTGGTGAGTCCCTGAAGGTCCTTAATATGTCAGCAGGTGTCCCGACTGAGGAAGAAGCATTGGCGGATCTGTTCTTTCACACAGTGCGAAAGGGGCAGAAGGTTTTCCCGGTCCACTGAGTGGTTTGGCAGATGATCCAAGAGGAGTGGAATCAGCTGGAGGCCGGTTTATGGAGGGTGCAATCCATGTCACGCTTGTACCTGTGGCTGGAGCAGGAAAAGAGTTGCTGCGATCTCTGAGGGTGGACGCAGCGGTGGTGGCGATAACCAAGAAGACTACAATCCCGGTCGAGGGCGGTGCAGCACTTAAGGATGCCCAGGACAGGAAGCTGGATACGTTGCTAAACAAGCCTTTGATATTAATGCCATGGCGTTCCAGGCAGTCTGTGGAGCCTGGGTGGCCAGGGCTTGTCTATGTTGGTCTCAACAAATGCAACAGCCGGGAGTCCTGGCCGAAGGCGTGTCTGGGGAAGCTGCGAGGATTGAGTCTGGAGGATTGAGTCTGGAGCTGCCTACTTAGCAGATGCGCACTACGATCTCATTAGGAGTCTGGCGAAGAGCATGGCATTGGTGGTGGCGGCCCGATGCTACCTCTGGCTGAGGAACTGGGTGGCAGACGGTTCCTCCAAGGCTCTGCTTAGCTGGTTGCCCTTCAAGGGAAAGCTACTATTCGGCGAGGATCTGGACAAACTGGTTAAAGGAGTTGGAAGACTCGAAGGGAGATAGACTCCCGGAGGATAAGACCAAACAGAGCTGCAGTCTGTCATCCATGCGGGCTCAGCCCCAGGAGTTTCGCAAGTTTCAAGTCGACTTGTTCGACACCTTTTCAGAGGGGACGTTTTCTCTCGGAGCCAAAGCTTTCGGGGGGTTTCAAGGGGCAGGTAAGGGGTTTAGTTCCTCTTCCTCGGGACCCAGTAAAGCCCAATGAAGTGAGGGTGACCCAGGTAGGGGTACTACCGCTGGGTGGGGCAGCTGCAGCAGTTCTACACAGCCTGGGTCTGGGTCACCTCCGATCAATGAGTTTTGGAGGTTATCAGGGCGGGTACACCCTCGAATTGGCAAGGCCCATTTCTCCGTTGTTTCACCTGTCATCCTGCTGGGCTCCAGGCAAGGTCGTAGTGGTGGAGGAAACTGATGCGGCTCCTGCGCCTAGACGCAGTGGTTCCGGTGCCAAAAAACCAGTACAACTGCGGTCAATACTCAATCTATTTTGGGGTACCTAAAAGAGAGGGTTCCTTTCGGCTGATCCTCGACCTCAAGCGAGTCAATCATTGCCTGCGGGTGCCTCACTTTCATATGGAGACGCTGCGGTTGATGATAGTCGTGGTGCGCAGGGGGGAGTTTCTGACATCCCTTGACCTCACCAAGACATATCTTCACTTACCCATCCGCTTAAACCATCAGCAGTTTCTGAGATTTGCAGTACCAATGGGGCACTTCCAGTTTTGCGCCTTACTATTCGGTCTAGCAATGGCCCCTCGTACCTTCACTAAGGTCATGGTGGTGGTGGTGGTAGTACTTCGCAAGGAAGGTATTCTGGTGCATCCATATCTCGACGACTGGTTGATCCATGCCAAGTCCAAGGAGGAGAGTTCAAAGGCAACATTCAGAGTAGTAGAGTTTCTGAGGAGCCTGGGTTGGATGATCAGCCTAACCAAGAGCAAGCTATCTCCCACTCAGGAGATCAAGTACCTCGGGACGAGGTTTGACACCTTCAGTGGTGGGGTGTTTTTCCCCCATCAGCAGGCACGAGAGCTTCATGTTCTGGTGCAGCGGTTCTTAGTGATGGGGGAGCCCTCAGCGTGGCACTACCTGCAACTGCTGGGGACTATGGCAGCAATGATTCAGTTGGTGCCCTGGGCAAGGGCCCACATGAGGCCGTTGCAGCGGTCCCTACTTCGCCACTGGTCTCACCAGACCCAGCCATTGTCGAGGAAACTACCCTGTCCGGCAGTGGCCAAGGAAGCTCTCAAGTGGTGGCTACAGCCGGGAAATCTGGAGAAGGGTATGCCTCTAGAGACCCCCCAGTGGGTTCAGCTGATGACAGATGCAAGCCTGGATGGCTGGGGAGCTCATTGAGAGGGGCACATTGCCCAGGGCCACTGGGATGCACAGTGGTCAATAAACAGATTAGAACTGCTCTCGGTAGCCCTGGCACTCAAGTCATTCGAAGGCTGGGTTTGAGGCAAGGCAGTTTGGGTTTTCTCAGACAATGCGACAATGGTAGCCTACATCAACTGTCAGGTCGGCACAAACAGTGTCCCCTCTTTCCCCTTTTCACTCCCAACTTTGCTCCCCTACCTCTGCTACCCTCTCCTCCTTTCCTGTGATCTCTGAAGAGGAAACTGCCCACCTTCTTTCTTCCTCCAAACTCACCACCTGCTCCTCTGATCCTATCCCCACCTGCTTCCTAAGCCCCATCTCCTCCACTGTTGTCCCTTCCATCTCTCATATTCTCAACCTTTCACTCTCCACTTCAACTGTCCCTGCAGCCTTCAAGCATGCATTGGTCACACCTCTCCTCAAGAAACCCTCACCTGATCCCACTTGTCCTAATTATTGACCCATTTCCCTCCTTCCTTTCGTTTCTAAACTAATTGAACGTGCTGTTCACCACCGCTGCCTCGACTTCCTCTCCTCTCATGCCCTCCTGGATCCTTTACAATCTGGCTTTCGTCCTTTACACTCTACTGAAATGGCTCTTGCCAAAGTCTCCAGTGACTTGTTCCTGGCAAAATCCAAGGGCCTTTACTCTGTCCTCATCCTTCTTGACCTCTCTGCTGCTTTTGACACTGTTGACCACAACCTTCTCAATACCCTGTCCTCGCTTGGTTTTAAGGGCTCTGTACTATTCTGGTTCTCCTATCGCTCCCATTGCTCTTTCAGTGTGTGTTCTGGTGGCTCCTCCTCCTCTGTCTCACTCCCAGTTGGTATACGCCAAGGATCTGTTTTGGGTCTGCTCCTTTTCTCTCTATATACCCAGACGCTTGGTGCGCTTATCTCTTCCCATGGTTTTCAGTACCATCTTTATGCTGATGACTCCCTGATCTACCTCTCTACGCTTGAAATCTCTCCGGCTATCCAGACCTGGATCTCTGCCTGCCTTTCTGACATTGCGGCCTGGATGTCTCACCGACACTTGAAATTGAACATGGCCAAGACTGAACAACTTATCTTTCCCCCTAAAACCTCCCCTCGTCTCCCTCCTGTCTCAGTCTGTTACATCCCAGAGGTGAGGGACTGAACTGGAGGGACGCTTCGGAAAGAGTAATTGGACCTTACCTGCTAATTAGCATTCCTGATGGGAACTCCAGTCCAGTCCCTGATCCCACTCTTGGTTTCTATTGGAATGTTGAGGCAAAGCCGACCCGAAGACATGCAGAGGTGAGTGTATTGCTTACTCGGGGCTGGCGGCACAGAGGTGGAGCGGCGGAATGGACAAGTGGTATACCTCTTGGTGCTGGGAACTCTGGGGTGAGTTGTCTGCAGGAAAGCCACCTCCTATTCCGGGGGGGGGGGGGGGGTATTCCCTTCCAGGGGAGAGTGGCTCTTAGGTTGGAGTTTTGTTCTTGTTACCAAAATTAAGATTGAAGTTTGGTTGTTTTACTTAATAGTCTCTCTGTTAAGTCTGCTTTGCCAGTAGGATACGCTGGTGGGAGGTGTCAGTGGTATTTATAGCCCAGGGTCATCAAGAAGATGAGGTGCTCAGTCTCCAAGCTGCTGGAAGGGGATCACAACCCAGAGGTGAGGGACTGGACTGGAGTTCCTTCAGGAACGCTAATTAGCAGGTAAGGTCTAATTACTCTTTCTGGGACCAATGCTGGCACTTGAACCTTCATCAGGGGAGCTTCTCCCTCCGATACCCACTTTGGAACCGACGAACATTGTCAGTACCCAGCAGGCTCCCGATGCTGCACCAGCTGATCATCGGTACCAGCATCTCATTGACATTGGTGAAGTATCGATCAAGCATGAGATTGTTGATATTTTGACTGTCAGACTCTGACTCCACTTCTTCCAATTCCGATGACCTTTTCCCCTCATGAGCGGCGTCTGTTCACACTAGAGGATATGTCTTTCCAAGACCTCATTAGGAACATGGAAGCAGGCCTACAAATTAGTGTCATCGGAGATGGAACAGAGGATAGAGGAATTGGAAATCCTCCAATACCTCTCGAAACCTAAAGAGACTGCCACTTACTGGTACACCGCATCTTGCAGGATTTGATGCATCCTCTAATGGGGGAGACTCCACTAATGGTTCCGCCTTTCAGCAAACGACTCAATACCACATACAGAGTTCCAGCATGCCCAGGCTTTCGGAAGCTTCAACTTCCATGTCATTCTATGGTGGTGGAATCAGTGATGTGCCGCATCAAGAGTTCTAAGAATCACTCTTCCATGCCCCCAGGCATGGACTCCAGAAGTCTCGATGCCTTTAGCCATCGATGCTTTCAGGCATGAATGCTCGCCTCTAGAATTACCTCCTACGTGCTCTACATGAGCATGTTCCTCGAGGATGTATCCAGGGATCTGGAGACGTTTGCATGTCTCCTTCCCAATGACAAACAAAATGTGTTCCAAACCCTAATCGGGCAGAATCAAAATATATCCAAATTTCTTACCAGAGCATCTTTCAATGCCTTTGAGTCATCCAGCAGAACTTCAGCAGTCTGCATCAGTGCTCGCAGGATGGCCTGGCTCCAGGCATCGGATCTTGAACAGTGGGTCTAAGACAAATTGGTTAATATTTCCTGTTCTGGAGAAAACCTCTTCGGAAGGGCTGAAGTGAAAAGGCTGGAGAGATTGAGACAGATGATGTCACCCTCAAACACCTTTAAAGAAAAACAGCAGGACCCCTCTAAGAGGTGGACTAATCTAAATAAATCTTTCTATCCAAAGAAGAAGAGAGTGTCCTCCTTATCCACCTACAGCTGCTTACCAGCTTCAACAGCAGCACCAGCAGGGCCCTTGCCAAACCAAGAATCCTAAGGCTCCTGAACCACAACCATCTGCACAGCCACAACCAGCACCTGTTTTTGACTTCTTCCTGGAGAGCATAGCCACTCTGCCTCTGCAGAGTCCCCAACCCCTACACATAGCAGGCAGGCTCTGTTCCTATGTCCACAGGTGGCACCTCATAACACCAGAGCAGTGGGGACTCAGCATTTCCAAAGGGGCTATCTGCTTTATTTTGAAAGCTTACCCCCCAACCACCTTCATAGGAGATTATCCCACAAACCCCTGCAGATAAATCTCCTCTCGGTGAAGGGTGCCATTAATCCTGTCCACGTCATAGTTTGTGTGGTATTTTTTTTTCCTCAGAAATTACTATTTCTCCAGGACCAAGCAGGAAGTCAGTCCTCACATATGGGTGATGTCGGCGCCGACGGAGCCCTCGTGCGGAGCATTTCCCCAGCTTTCAAAGAAAGCCTTTGGGAATTGCAGCACGCATGCGCGGTCCCCTTCCTGCCCAAGGGTGCCATCTTGCTCAGTCTTCTTTTTTCCGCGGAGCCCGACGGACGTAGTTCGTTTTTCGCCGAGAAAAGTTGATTTCCCTGTTTTTCCTTCGGTTCGACGCCGGATCCTTTTCCCGCCTGGGCCCGATATGCCGTTATCGAGCCCACTCTCTCTTTTTCGGTTTTTGTCCTTCGTGACTAGCGTTCGCGCCATTTTTTCTTTTTTCACTGGCAGCCCTTTCTTTTGACCTCGCAGGGGCCCTTTTTCCCCCGATGGCTGCCAGCGGGTTTAAAAAGTGTGATCGGTGTAAGAAACTTATGTCTCTTACCGACACACATGACTGCTGCCTCCGCTGCCTCGGACCCGATCATGACCCGATAATCTGTGGTCCATGTGGCAAAATGTCCTCGAAGGCGTTGAGTCGGCAGCACCAGAAGGATAGGATCTTCTCTGACTCCGCATCTGGACGGGCCCGAACCTCGTCAGAGGCCTCGACGTCTCAGGACTCCGGCCCCGAGCAGCGTCGGGGGTTCCTCTGAGTGGGGGTCTCCGCAGCATCAGTGGACGCTCCTGGTTCCTCGAGAGCCAGGTCGCATAGCCCCGATAGCCGTCCTGGGTCTTCGGAGTCGGAGAGGCCTGCCAAGCAACCTCGTATTAAGATGGAGTCTCCTGGACACGTGAGTGCTGTAGTCCTCGTGGACTCTCCTCCAGGGGAGCCGACGTCGGGGCCCGAGTCGGGGGGCTGCTGGGTCTCCTGAGCTCGGACTCAGGTTGACGGCCTTGGAGAGCAGCCTCGCTGCCTTCATGGAACAGCAGCGGGCATTGATCGCCGGTCTCACAGGTGCATCTGCCCCGACCACCGGGACATCGACGTCCAAGTCAACCCCGGAGGCCGAGCCGATCCTCGAGTCCATGCGGGCTCGAGTTGATCCTCGGCCACAGTCTCCCTCGGCCTCCCGTTCGGGACCGAGGTCGTCGACGCCGGTACCCTCGGCGTCGGGGCGGATGGCATCGGTACCCGCCCGACCGGAGCCGCTCGATACCTCCTCCGAGGAGTCGGGCTAGGAGACGGAGGACGAAGAGTCACCCGACACCTATCGGACTTGGTGTGTCCCATCGGACTCGCCGGAGTCCGAACCTCGGAGACGATCCCCACCGGAGGATACACGGTTCTCGAACTTCTTGCGGGATATGGCCAAGGCCTTGGCCTTCCCCGCGAATCCCGAGGAGGAGCCTCGAGCCGAGGAGCTCGAGGCCCTCGGTAAGAAGTGCTTCCAGGGCTCTATGCCTGCTTGCCGTGTCCAGACATACCAGCTCTACATGGGCATGTATCTCCGAGACCTGGCAAAGGAGATTGCCGGGTTCTCTGCTGGTCTCTCCGAGGAACCTTTGCAGAGGTTCCAGGCCTTGTCCACTGGTATTCGAGAGTGCTCGAAGTTTATCTCTCGAGCAGCCTACGATGGCTTCGAGGCTTCGGCCCGAGTAGCCGGGGCCGGCATCGGTGCCCGCCGACAGGCTTGGCTACAGTCATCCGATCTCGAGCCATGGGTACAGGACAAGTTGGTCGATGTCCCCTGCCGAGGTGAAAACCTCTTTGGCAAGCCCATGGCTGAAAAGGCTTCAGAACTCGAGACCGAGACTCTGACCCGGACTAGGCTGTCCAGAAAAACCTCTGCCCCTTCTCAGAAAAAGAAGGGCTCGGGAAAAAAGACCTTTTACCCAAGGAAGTCATCTGCCTATAAACAATACCCTCATCAGGCCTCTGCAGCTCCCCAACAGGGTCAGCAGGCCAAAGGGCAGGGTCATGGGCCCTGTAGGCAGAAGGCCCCCAAGCCACCAACACCGGCCCCTACTTAGCAGGGTGTGGGGGGTTTTGACTCAGAAGGCATAGCCTCTTCTCCTCAGCTGGCTCACATCAGCACAGGAGTCCAGCTGGCCCACTTTGCCCACAGGTGGTCAGCCGTCACATCAGATACCTGGGTGCTCCATATAGTCCAAAAGGGCTATCTTCTCCATTTTCACCAGGTACCTCCCTTCTATTTTCCAGGGGAGCCTCCACGACTCCCCCTGCACAGGGACCTACTCCTTCAGGAGTTAGCAAGTCTGCTAAAGGAACAGGCTGTGGAACCGGTGCCCCACCACCTGAGAGGTCACGGCTTTTATTCCAGGTACTTTCTGGTACCAAAAAGAACAGGAGGCCTCAGACCCATCCTAGACTTACGCAACCTCAAGTTCCTGGAGAGGGAAAAGTTCAAGATGCTTACCCTTGGAATCCTGCTGCCCTACCTCCAGCAGGGAGATTGGCTATGCTCCTTAGATCTAAAGGATGCTTATACTCACATCCTTATTCATCCAGACAACAGACAATATCTCAGATTTGTTGTGGGGGGAAACCACTACCAGTACAGGGTACTACCCTTTGGCCTGACCTCCGCCCCCAGGGTGTTCACCAAGTGCCTGGCGGTGGTGGCGGCCTACCTGAGACTTCAGGGTCTTTTTGTGTTTCCATACCTGGACGACTGGCTCATAAGGGGCCAGTCTCCCCAGGAGGCCAGTCAAGCCACCCTTCGCACTGTGGCTCTGCTTCAGCACTTAGGGTTTGTCATAAACTTCGCAAAGTCCACTTTGCTCCCGTCCCAGAACTTAGCATTCATAGGAGCAAGGCTGGACACTCTTCAGGTGAAGGCTTTTCTGCCAGTGGCCAGAGCCCACAGGTTGATGGATCTAGCCAGGCAGTTTCACAGCAATTCCCTGGTCTCCGCCAGGCAATTCCTGAGACTTCTCGGCCATATGGCTTCCACGGTTCATGTAACCCCCAATGCCCGCCTGCACATGCGACCTGCTCAGTGGAGCCTTCGAACTCAGTGGCATCAGGCCACAGGGAGCCTTGCAGACTCAGTAAGAATATCCGCCCTGCTCGTCTCCTCTGCAATGGTGGCTTCATCTTCCGAATCTGGTACTCGGAGTGTTTTTTCAATCCCCTCCGCATTCTCAAGTGCTGACGACAGATGCTTCTCTTCTAGGTTGGGGAGCACATTGCCAAGGGGCATGTACTGTCATGAGGCTGGAGCTAGAGAAGAAACAGTGTTGAAAAAAACTCCTGATTTTCATGGAACTCAGAAAAGGCAGAGCGCAGTTCCAGCGCAGCTCAGCCAGAGGGCGCATGAACAATTACACAGTACCTGAAGCAACGTGCTCTAGCATTGATCACATTAGTAACAAGCAGTTTCACCTGTCCTCAAACTCAGAACGTGCAAACCAGAAATCCCTTTATAAAGGAAATCAGATGATCAGTGAGATAGGAGGAACAGGAACAGGAGAAGGAACAGGTACCAGAAGAGGCGGAAGCAAGAGCAAGTGCTGGGGAAGTGGCAAGAGCGAGGTCAGAAGGACCGGCAGCAGGACCAGTGAGAAGCCTGGGACAGGAAGGCTTCCAGGTGCAGCCAACTCAAGGAGACAGAATCCAAAAGAGGTATACTCAAAGGGATAAAGTCCAGAGAGGCCAAAGGTATTGGAACGGAGTCCAAAGCCAAGCAAACCAAAGAAGCAGCTTGCCTGATGAAAGCAGCTCTCCTAGCCCAAGTAAGTCTCCTATGCTAAACCAGAAAGGCACAAGGAAAGGAGATTCCTTTTACAGTGATACTTATGCCAAGAAACACAGAGTGGAAATCCACGTCAGGTTTTCCTGGTAACTCTGATTGTAGAGCAGTGCACAGAACAGCTTGTCAGCCTGAGAAGCTAAGTCACAAGCTGAGTCCTGGGTGTGGCAGCCTACAGAAGCCAAGGTATGAAAAGCCTTTCATTATAAGGGAAAGTTTAAGTGATGAAAACCTTATGCAAATAGATAAGCCTCAGAAAGTTAGAAGTAAAGCTAACCTTTTAAAAGTACTTCCCAACAGTGTGCTAAGGAAGTTGTATGAGAAACCGAAGAACCCCTGTGAGGAGTTAACAGATACTGAAGACAGTCATAGCATTGAAGAAGGTAGTGACCCAGAATCAATGGACTTTGATTGTGAAACCAGTGTTCCCATTCCTCAGAGTGAACCAATGGAATGTAACTTCTGTTCAAGAACTAGCTTGATTTCCTTGCTAGATGTATAGAAAAAAGAGAACTCTGCATATGGTGAAGTTGATAGCCATTTGTTTCCTGATGTTAATTTCTATTGATTTGAAAGAAGCCTTAACCCAGATAAACAGTTAATTGTGAAGCCTACAACCCTTAACTGTTTATATAACGGTGGAACCTTTTTGTTAGAGGAAAGAATTACCTTCATTTTCTTTTGTGTCTTATTGAACCTAAGCGTTGACCGGGGAAATAAAGCCTTATTACCCTACACTTTGGCGTAGATTGTTCTTTGTTAGGAGTTCTGCACTACAAGGACCAGAATCCTCCTGGTCCTTCAGCTCAACCACTCCTTAAAATAAATTAAATGTCACCGGGCGCCCTTATTTACTACGCCAGTAGGGGCGCCTGGCGACAGTACTCAGGGTCTCTGGACCCCTTGGGAGGCTGCTCAGCAGCTAAACTTCCTGGAGCTACGGGCGATACGCCTAGCTCTGAGAGCCTTCTCCCACCTCACATCTCACCAGTCTGTGCTGGTCCAGACGGACAATCAAGTTGCCATGTTCTACGTGAACAAACAAGGGGGCACAGTCTCCTTCCTTCTCTGTCAGGAGGCACAACGGCTGTGCTCTTGGGCCGTCAATCACGGAATCCTCCTCAAGGCTGTCTACCTCCCAGGTCAAGAAAATTACCTGGCGGACAGACTGAGCAGGATCCTGCAACCACACGAATGGAGGTTGAATCCATTGGTGGTTCAGCAGATCTTTCTGAGGTGGGGCCTCCCCACCATGGATCTTTTCGCCAGTCCTCTGAACCAGCAACTCCCGAGATTCTGTTCCAGACAACCGCATCCTCTCAGAGTAGCAGCAGATGCGTTTCTGATCCCGTGGTCTACAGGCCTGCTGTATGCGTTTCCTCCCACGCCACCAGTGTCCAGAACACTTTTCAGAGTCCTCGAGGACGGGGCCTCCATGATTCTGATAGCCCCCAGGTGGCCGAGGCAACCGTGGTTCCCACTTCTGCTGCAGCTGGCAGTGGACTCTCCTCTTCCTCTGGGGATTCAACACAATCTCCTGTCCCAGGAGCAGGGATCTCTCTTGCACCCCAACCTCCAGTCCCTTCATCTGATGGCCTGGCTGCTGAAAGGGTAGTCCTAGCTCCCCTACTACTGCCTAGAGAGGTGGAAGACGTAGTCTTGGCCTCTCGACGGCAATCCACCAGGAAATCCTACGCTCTTAAGTGGCGTAGATTCTCCGCATGGTGTGCTCAGCACAGCGAGAATCCCTTCTCGTGCTTGGTAGCGGTAGTGTTGCAATATTTGCTTTACCTCTCCAATCTAGGCCTTAAGTCCAACTCTGTCAGGGTTCACTTCAGTGCTCTCTCAGTGCACCACTCGCCAGTGGACGGAAGGCCTCTTTCCAACCACCCTTTGGTGGCTCGTTTTCTCAGAGGCCTCCTCCTGCTTAAGCCTCCTTTACGTCCACCAGCCCCTGAGTGGGATCTGAATGTGGTCTTACAGCGGATTACTTGTCCGCCATTTCAACCTATAGCTACCTGCCCTCTCCGTTTTGTCTCCTGGAAAACCTTATTTCTGGTAGCTCTTACCTCTGCTAGGCGAGTAAGTGAACTTCAGGCACTAGTGTCTGATCCCCCTTACACTAGGTTCTACAGGAATAGGTTAGTCTTACGGACTCACCCGAAGTTTCTTCCTAAGGTTGTCTCCCCTTTTCACCTCAATCAGGAGGTGGTTCTTCCGACCTTCTTTCCCAGGCCGCATGTCAACCGGGCTGAGATGGTCCTGCATACTCTGGACTGTAGGAGGGCGTTATCCTTCTACCTTGACCGTACGTGGGAGCATCGGAGGGCTGTTCAGCTCTTCGTTTCTTTTTACCCCAATAAGTTGGGGTTACCTGTCTCCAAGCGTACCCCTCTCGTTGGAGGGTCGAGTCACGGCTCATCGTGTCAGGGCGAAGGCTGCGTCAGTGGCTCATCTCCGCTCTGTTCCGTTGGCAGACATCTGCCGGGCCGCTACTTGGTCTTCAAGCCAGACATTTGCGGCCCATTACTGCCTTGAGAGGGAGTCCCGCAGGGACAGTGCTTTCGGACAGGCAGTACTCCATAATCTCTTTGGGGTTTAGGCAACTCCTACCCTCCGGCCCTGGTGTTGGGCTACCGGTCGGGGGCGTTCTCAGAGAAGATTCCTTCCTTACGTACTGACGAGCTAGAGGGAGCTCATTTTTTAGGCTTGAGGTCTCCGGTAGCCTTAAGCTGGGGAGTCCCATATGTGAGGACTGACTTCCTGCTTGGTCCTGGAGAAAGAGTAGTTACTCACCTGTAACAGGTGTTCTCCAGGAGCAGCAGGAATCAGTCCTCACAACCCTCCCTCCTCCCCTTGGAGTTGCAGTCATGATTTATTTTTGCTAATTCTTTTGCTGTCTTTTAGCTATGTCATCAGACTGAGCAAGATGGCACCCTTAGGCGGGAAGGGGACTGCGCATGCGTGCTGCAATTCCCAAAGGCTTTCTTTGAAAGCTGGGGAAATGCTCCGCACGAGGGCTCCGTCGGCGCCGACGTCACCCATATGTGAGGACTGATTCCTACTGCTCCTGGAGAACACCTGTTACAGGTGAGTAACTACTCTGTTTCACAGACTACTTTTTGTTGTTGTATACCTTTTGAACATACTATTAAGTTATTATGACATACAGTTGGAATATTTCCAATCATTTCTCAAGATATTGTACACAACATACCTAAAATGCAAGGGTGCCAAGAATGTTGCCCACAACTATATATTGGGATTGAACCATTATATCAAAAAATTGGTCTGAAATAGAATGGGTGAGAGCTTGAAGCTGTATAAGAACATAAGAACATAAGATATGCCATACTGGGTCAGACCAAGGTCCATCAAGTCCAGTATCCTGTTTCCAACAGTGGCCAATCTAGGTCATACGTACCTAGCAGTTTCCCCAAAAGACACATGATTGCTTTCTTGTGATTGATGGTCCTTTAAATATTTTTTTCTTATATAGTAGAGGCTAAATATATTTGTGTGCCATAATTCTCTGCTGGTAGTGGTCTATGTGATTTCAATTGGTATATTATACAGTAATCCTGCAAATTTGCCACAGGCATGTTTCTTGAATTCTTGAAGATGCCTATAATGAAACCTATTTTGCACTTTTTTTAAAAATTAGAACTCAAGGATGCAGTAGTTCTATTAGAACATTCAGAATGTTCCTCGGGGTTCTATTTTATGGTTACTGCTGGGTTTTAGTTCCCTAGAAATTCCTGGAACAGAGCTGTGACAGCATTATAATGCTATAGGAACTACAAAGCTTTGACACTGATGGACTGTAATGGCAATTATGTTCCAAGAAATAACTCTTGCAGGGACTATATCTTAAGTATTGCTTATTAACAGATTATTTTTATTCTTGTTGCATAGGTTTGACATTATAGGACTCTCTCCAGATTCAAGGGAGGATGAGCTAGGCATCAAACAGGCATCAGAGAATAGTAAGTTCAAAGAGGGTTTTACTGTTTTTATTCGATAAACTCAAATCTATGGTGCATTGCTCTTCATTTTACAACACCATATTTAATGATGATAAAAAGATTGTGTTCCAATTCCTGAAACGGTGATTTTTTTTTGTACATTCATTGTCTAAAAATTCTAATGAAATCCAAGAATTAATGCAAAAGTATTGACAAATAGATTTTCATAGATCATCAGTATACAGACAAGTGTAGAAAGTAAAGTTTAGAAGACAAGTTTATATTGGCGTATTCTTATTGACTCGCATTGCATTGCATTTTTATCCCGTCATTCCATAGTTTTTAATGCTATCCATTTATAGTTGTCGCATTTAAGTTCTTAGAGAAGACATAACGCCTTAGTTACCATTGTCCATCAACCACCAGGAGGAAGTGATATGTCAAACAGCTAGATCTACTAAGCTGTGGTATGATTGTCACAGAAATGAGGAGTAAAGGAACCAATGGAGACAACTACTAACCTCCCTTCATACAACTTAATCTCCTACTGAGCTCAACTACTCTGCAGGGGAGGTGTTGATGGAGTTCACAGGCGAAAAGGAATTGTATAAATAGAGATTTCATCTGTAATAGTATTCAGCCCACACGGTTGCAGTATTAGGTCAAAGTGAGTTACAATCAGATACACTAGGTATTTCTCTGACACCCAAGGTTCTGCAACAGTCTAAACGGCTGTTGCAGAAAACCTTAGCATGGCATTTTTCTCGTGCTTTTCTTGTGCTAGGCTTGTTTTTTGATGTAGAAAGCAAGCTAGCATCAGAAAAATGACCACGCTAAATTGCAGTGCACTAGGCATGCAAACTGCTGCATATTTAATTGTGCCTGATGTAAAAAAATTACGCTGAAACTTACCGCAGTTTTTTTACAATATTTTTAACGCTTGATCTTTACACCAACTTCAGGTAGGTGTAAAGGTTCAATTACGAGCAAAAAGAGCACTTCACCTCAAATGATCCAGGCATCGGGGAAAGCCCTCAATGCCATCAGCACAATGTCGGGGTCAACAACAGAAGTAAAATTGCTGGTGGCCCAGTGATCCCAATTCCCTCCCCCCTCCCCCAAACAACAAACACAAGAACCCAGTGGCCCTGACACCCCCTCCTTCCAAAACAAATGGGATCTGGTGGTCCTGTGATACTGATTCCCCCCCCCCCCCCGCCAAAGCCCCACTGAGGAGATTTATAGGGTGCCAGCGTGGACTTCGTTGTCTGTTCCATTGCACTGTAGCTAGCTGTATTTCAACAGGACGACACAAATTTTGTTGCCAGGATGCTCAGAGTATGGGTGACCAGTGCGTGCACAATGTGAGGGATTGCTGTCTTACATCTTGTCTCTTCCTGATTGGTCTGGTGGACAATAAGGAAGGAACAATTTGGTCTTGCCTACTAATTTTCTTTCCTTGAGTCTTGCCAAACCAGTTCAGAAGCACACCCTGAAAGTAATATTTGGTTATTGGCATTGATTTTTGTTTTGGGTCCTTGTGCTTGGTTGGCATATAGCCAGTTTTGGAGACGTATGAACTGCCTATTTTCTCCTGAGTATTTTGCCCAAAGAGATTAGGTGAACGCCTTTGACTCGCCTTCCTCCATGATTTTTGGTCACCTTGTTGGGATGGGGTCTAACATTTGGCTTGTTAAGAGAAGATTAAGAATGTGACTGCAAGGTATTCTATATGGCATCCAAAGGATTGAGCCCTATGTTAAGTGAAAATTATTTATTTATTTTTGTCCAACAATTTATATCTCTCTCCTGCACTTTTCACCATTTAGCTCAAGGGGTCAAGGCATCCACAGCTGCTCATTGGCATCCGTTGCTCAAACTTCCACTTCCAGGAAGAATCTGAATTTGTCTTGAAGTTTGAGCAACGGACGCCAATGAGCAGCGGTGAAAAGTGCCAAAGGGAGATAAGGATTGCTGGACTATTTATAGATAAGTGAATGGTTAATAATAATGTGACCCTGAAGTAAGGTGAGTTGGGAACCTTGTCTGAAATGTAGTGCTATGTCAGGTGGCAGACTGAGTGGGATTTGTAAAGTGTCCTAGTGATAAGACTGAATGAGGAATCTGAATCTGCCTTGGAGTGAGTGAGCTCCTCTTTTTTTGTGTTATAGATTTTGGCAACAGATGAGTGTTTGGACTGTTTTTTAAATCATGAATCTTTTCTAATAAAGCAATATTGTGGACAACATTTTAAAATTTCTTCGGTAAAAAGGATTTCTGTGGGTAACCCAGTATCTCCAGGAGCAAGCAGGAATGTAGTCTTTACATATGAGTATTGTCGGTACCGATGGAGCTCGCACGGGAACGCTTCCCAGTGTCCAATAGGAAAGCTTTTGGGAGCATCCCACTGCTCCTGCTCCTGCGCCGTTGCCTTCCCGTCTTTCCAACTCTCCCTCTTCAGTTCTTTGTTTTCCGCAGAGCCGACAGGCAGCAAACCCTGTCACCGCAGAAAAGTTTCTTTTTTGTGGTCGCGTCTGCCTTCCTGTCGATGCCTATACCGGTACTACCGGCGTCTTCTTTAGTTTCTTTATTTTCTTCAAAAAAAATAAGCTGCTTTTTTTTTTTTTTTTTTTGAGGGTCTGTCCCCTCTTGGTGCTTAGGTGCCATTTTGGGCACTAGGCCCTATTTTCTTCCAAAATGGAGAAGCAATCTAGTGGTTTCAAAAAATGTTCAAATGTAGCAGTACCATTTTGGCTACCGACACCCATGATTGGTGTCTTAAATGTTTCGGTCCTGATCATTTACCATCGGAGTGTCTCCTTTGTAGAAAGATGACCAAAAGAGGCCTGCAAAACAGAGCTGCAAAACTCTGCACCCTCTTTGCCTCGAATGCAATGTCCTTTGCATCGATGTCATCCAGGGCTTCATCTTCCTCCCATGGATCTCTGGTAACCAAACCCAGGTCTTCCAAGACCGGCCGGTCCTCAAAGGGTAGATCTCCTTCTAAACATTGAGATGCTACTAGCGTTACCCCCGAGGAAAACACACCGGCCAAACAGCTCTGGCAGGAGGTTCTGGCCTCCAAAGCATTAACGGGGTTCCAGGATGTTCCCGAGGCTTCCACCTCTGGAGAACTCTTGGTGCCATGTTCTGGGGTTGTGGCCTGCTCCGCCAGTACCGACACCCAGACATTGGCAGACTCCATGGATCAATGTATCCTGGCCATTGAGCACAGTCTTGCGGCCTTATTAGTGGCCTTGGTACCGCTAAAGCCGCTACAATCGATGTAGTCATCTGTACCGATACCAGTACCGAATGTATCTGCATCGACCGATGCACCTTTCTCCATGCTTCCTCCTATGCTGGTCCTAGAATCGATCTCTGGAATCGAGGGTCTGGTATCAAGGCATTCCGATGCAGACTTCGATCGATACCAGCGACAAGCAATACGAGAGCATCCGGCCTGTAGATACTTTGAGTCCTTTGATTCCGATGATTCCAAGGACTCTGTCGGTACCGGAGTGGTTCTTACGGAGGATCCTTCTCCTTCACCACAGCGTCGGATGTCGTCTCCGGAGGACATGTCCTTTCAGGACTTCATACGTGATATAGCACGGGGACTCTTGATCACTGTGATCCCTGAGAAGGAACTGAGAGCTGAGGAATTAGAAATTCTTCAGTATCCGGCAGCACCTAAGGAGGCTGCTACCCTTCCCATTCACTGAATTTTGCATGACCTCAAGCTTAGGATGTGGGAAACACCCTTGACGGTGTCTCCACATTCTAGGAAACTCGATACAATGTACCGAGTACCGCAATGTCCCGGTTTCCAAAAAACAGTTACCACACCATTCCATGGTGGTGGAATTGACAATGCGCAGAATCAGGAGTGCTAAGACGCATTCTTCCAACCCTCCAGGTCGTGAGGCGAGGACACTCAATGCCTTTGGGCGTTGATGCTCTCAGTCCTCTGCTATCGGCCAGAATAAGTTCTTACATACTTTATATGGGGAGGTTGCAAGAGATTTGGAACTCATGGCCCCACTTCTTCCCGATGTCAAGAGGTTCGACTTTCTCACTCTGGTCAAACATGCCCAGAATGTTTCTAAGTTCATGAACCGTCCAACCTTTGATTGCTTTGAGTGCATTAGCAGAACGTCTGCTATTTCCATCGGTGCACGTTGCATTGCCTGGTTACAAGCATCTGATTTGGAACAGTGGGTGCTAGACAAGCTGGGGAATATTCCTTGCACAGGAGAAAACCTCTTTGGCAAGGATTGGCAGGACAAAGCTGCTCAGCTTGAGTCCGAAAACACCACCTTCACATGAGGGCAGCTCAATGGACTTTGTCCACCCAATGGACTCGGGCATCAGGTTGCCTGTCAAACAAAATAGCAAACTCCAGTCGCCTGTTTTGGTCTCTCCAGTGGTGGAAGTCCTCTCAAAACCTGTTCCTGGGGTCCCCTTTTCAACAACCACTACCCCAAGCAACTCTCACAACAGATGCTTCTCCACCCAGGGCATCTGGTCTCCACAGGAGACCTCTCTCCACATCATCCTCTTAGAGCTCAGAGCAATCTTTCTGGCTCTGCCTTCCACACCCTACTCAGCTACAGGACAGTCCTCATCCATACGGACAACCAAGTAGCCATGTTCTATGTGAACAAGCAGGGCGGGACTGGCTCTGTCGCTTTGCAACGAAGCTTTGTGACTGTGGGCCTTCGCCAGAGAGCATCACATCCATCTTCTGGCAGTATATCTTCCAGGCGTTCAAAACTCTTGGGCGGACAGACTCAGTCGAGTTCTGCTTCCACACGAATGGTCCCTCCACATGGACCAGGTAGCCAGGATTTTTCGAATTTGGGGAACCATGGACATAGACCTTTTTGCAAGTCTGTGGAATGCCAAACTTCCCCGGTTCTGTTCCAGAATTCCGTGTCAGGGAGTTCAGGGCAAGGATGCCTTCCTCCTTCACTGGGGTCAAGACTTCCTTTATGCCTTTCCACCAATTCCCCTAATTCCCAAAACACTATTCAAGCTTCAGAGAGATCGAGGGACCATGATCCTCATAGCACCACATTGGCCACGCCAAGTGTGGTACCCTCTACTTCTGCATCTCTCTCAAGCTCCCTCCCTGGACTTGGGCTCCACACTAGACCTTCTATCCCAGGAAGAGGGATCATTATGGCACCCAAACCCCCAGTCGCTCCATCTCAGGGCTTGGTTGCTGAGGGCTTAGACCTTCAAGGTTTTCATCTCTCTCAGCAAGTCAGAGATGTTATTCATGCCTCTAGAAAGCCTTCTACTATTTATTTATTTATTTTATTTATTTAACTGCATTTATATCCCGCTTTTCACCGGGTCAAAGCGGTGGAACACGTAACATAGGACGGGGTAATTTTTTGGGTGGGACGTTCCTATGCTTTCAAATGGAATAGATTTACCATTTGGTGTTCAGAGAAGGGTCTAAACCCTCTTGCAATACATCTGAATTCTCTAGAAACATAGAAATATGACGACAGAAAAAGACCACATGGCCTATCTAGTCTGTCCTGCCATAACGACTACAATAGTCCCCTTTTTACCTTCAGAGATCCTCTGTGTTTGTCCCATGCTTTTTTGAATTCAGTTACTGTCCTCATCTCTACCACCTCCACTGGGAGACTATTCCACGGATCCACTACTCTTTCCATAAAGAAATATTTCCGCATATCACTCCTGAATCTATCTCCCTTCACCCTCATCCCATGTCCCCTCGTAGCAGAACTTGCTTTCAATTGAAAGAGGCTCTCTCCCTGAACATTTATGCCACGGAGGTATTTAAACATCTCAATCATATCACCTCTATCCCGCCTTTCCTCTAAGGTGTACATATTAAGATCCTTCAGTCTGTCCTCATATGCTTTATAATGAAGACCACTAATCATTTTAGTAGCCACCCTCTGCACCAACTCCATCCTGTTCACATCCTTTTGAAGGTGCGGTCTCCAGAATTGCACACTATACTCCAAATGAGGTCGCACCAAAGACTTCTACAGAGGCATTATCACCTCCTTTTTTCTGCTAGCCATTCCTCTCCGTATGCACCCAAGCATCCTTCTAGCTTTTGCTGTCGCCTTTTCTACCTGTTTAGCTACTTTAAGATCATCAGACACTACCACACCTAGGTCCCGCTCTTCTTTAGTGGACAAAAGTACTTCACCCCCTATACCAGTGATGGCTAACCTTTTTGAGCCCGAGTGCCCAAACTGCCGCACAAAACCAAAGAATTTCCTCAAAGTGCCAGCACGTCAATTAAAGCTCCATTTGCATAAGGTGCTTCATTTGCATAAATATTTGCATAATGTTACCATACACTAACTTTTAGTAAACATGCCTCTTAATGAGTATATGGATAAAGAAAGACTAAAAGGTTTCTACATTACTATAATCCAGTACCAACCGCCAGGCACATTAGGAACTACTACAAACGCTGCCCATTTAGAACCCATAGCAAACCCGCCGTATCCTAACAGCACTACCAGGACTCACAAAGCACCATACTCTACCTATCAAAAGGCAACACTGCAAATATTAAACCAATACATCTCAGAGAACAACAATACATGACCTACTGGGGAAAGAACAAGTGGCAATGTCAAATAGGAATTATATAAACAGAATACCTCAGCTCAGTTACACATGCAGAACAGACCATTACCAAACAAGGAATCACAATTTAGAAACAGGAAGACAATAATTAAACTGGGAACCCCAAAAGCCAAACTTGGAATATACAACAACACTGTAGAAATAAAACTATATATTAATTTCCTCTTGTACTAAACAAAGCACAAAAATTAATGATGCACATTTCCCAGAGCTGACATATTCAAATTAATAAATTCAAAATAAAGAGATATTTTTCTACCTTTTGTGCATTTTTTTTCAGTTGCAATTGTTCCAGCCACTTTCTTCTGGTTTCTTCGTGTCTTCTGCTAACTCTCCATCTGCTGTCCATTTGTCCTTTCTTCTGTCTTCTTGGTTTTTTTTTCCATTCTCTCTCTACATCTGCTTTAACATACTAATCTTTCTCCTTTTGCTCTTTCCTCATTCCTATTTCATCTACTCAAAATTTACCCCTCCATCCTCAATCCCCACTTACTCTCCCAATACCCGGCCAATTGTAGATTTTTTATCCCTCCCACACAAAATATTTTTCCCCTCTCCATTTTACTCTCCCAGCCCCATCCCATTCTAATCCTCCCCCAACACCAGCTCCCTTCTAGTTCCAGCCTCACCCAGCATCCATTCCCTTCTAGTCCCTGCATCAGCCCATTTCCAGTCCTAGCAGCCCCCCAACCCAATACCAGTCCTATCCCCCCCTCATCAACCCACTTCCAGTCCTAACCCCCCATCCCCCCTTTTTCAGTTTAATCCCCCCTACAACCCAATACCAGTCCTAACCCCCCATCAGCCCACTTCCAGTCCTAACCCCCCATCAGCCCACTTCCAGTCAGCCCCCCATAGCCCATTGCCAGTCCTAACCCCCCCCATCAGCCCACAGTCCATTACCAGTCCTAACCCCATCAGCCCACCTCAAGTCCTAACCCCTCCCCATCAGCCCATTTCTTGTCCCAGCCCCCCATAGCCCATTATCAGTCCTAAACCCCCCCATAGCCCATTACCAGTCCTAACCCCATCAGACCACCTCCAGTGTTAACCCCCCATCAGCCCATTTCCAGTCCTAACCCCACCCAACAGCCCACCTCAAGTCCTAACCCCTCCCCATCAGCAGGCCTAACCCCCCCTAGCCCATTAGCAGTCCTAACCCCCCTCTCTAGCCCATTAGCAGTCCTAACCCCCCCCCCCCATAGCCCATTACCAGTCCTAACCCCCCATCACCCCATTTCCAGACAGCCCCCATCAGCCCACCGCCCATTAGCAGTCCTTCCCCCCCAGCACATTAGAAGTCCTAACCCCCCCTAGCCCATTAGCAGTCCTAACCCCCCAGCCCATTAGCTGTCCTAACCCCCCCCCTAGCCCATTAGCAGTCCTAACCCACCCCCCATGGCAAATTTAAAAAAAAAAAAAGCAGCTGGCTCTGGCTTCTGCCGCGGCAGCGGCAGCATGCAGTGTCCCGCGGGGCCCCCTCCGCCCGCTAAGCCCCTCTGCAAGGGCTTTCAGATTCGCGAGGGAGAGCGTCTCCCTCGCGTCTCTGTTAAGCCCGCAGGGGCTAATGGGAAATTTCCCATCAGTCCCTCTAAAGGGGCTGATGGGAAATTTCCCATTAGCCCCTGCGGGCTTAACAGAGACGCGAGGGAGACGCTCTCCCTCGCGAATCTGAAAGCCCTTGCAGAGGGGCTTAGCGGGCGGAGGGGGCCCCGCGGGACACTGCATGCTGCCGCGTCCGCGGCAGCAGCCAGAGCCCGCTTTTTCTTTTTCTGCGGACCTTCACGCGTGCCAGCTGCAAGGCCTTCGCGTGCCACAGCTGGCACGCGTGCCATAGGTTCGCCATCGCTGCCCTATACTATATTGCTCCCTTGTATTGCTGCAGCCTAAATGCATGACCTTACATTTTTTAACATTAAATCCCAGCTGCCAAATTCTAGACCATTCTTCAAGCTTAGCTAAATCCCTCCTCATGTTATCTACCCCTTCCTGGGTGTCTACTCTATTGCAGATTTTGGTATCATCCGCAAAGAGGCAAACCTTACCTGAAAGCCCTTCCGCTATATCACTAACAAAGATGTTAAAAAGAATCGGACCAAGGACAGATCCCTGGGGCACACCACTGATAACATCCTTCTCCTCAGAGTTAGCTCCATTTATCTGTACTCTTTGTCGCCTCCCACCCAACCAATTTCTAACCGAAGCAGTAACTTTAGGGTCCATCCCTAGGCTGCTCAGTTTGTTTATAAGTCGCCTGTGAGGAACAGTGTCAAAGGCTTTACTGAAATCTAAATACACCACATCTAGGGCTCTCCCTCGGTCCAACTGCCTGGTCACCCAGTCAAAGAAATCAATCAGATTTGTCTGACAAGACTTGCCTCTAGTGAATCCATGCTGCCTCGGATCCTGTAATCCGCTGGACTCTAGAAACCTCACTGTTTTCTCTTTCAGCAGTGTTTCCAATAATTTACTCACCACCGAAGTTAAACTAACCGGCCTGTAGTTTTCAACCACATCCTTACTTCCGCTTTTGTGTAAAGGCACCACATGAGCCTCTCTCCAGTCCTTTGGCACCACTCCCGACTCCAGTGAGGCATTGAAAAGGTCAGTCAGTGGAGCTGCTAGAACGTCCCCAAGTTCCCTCAGTATTCTCGGGTGTATCCCATCCGGTCCCATCGCTTTGTCTACTTTAAGTTGAGATAATTTCTCACGAACAGAGTCTTTTGAAAATTGTTCAAGATGTCCTTTGCTTCTGTTCCTATTAGAGTATCTCCTGCATGTATCCCATGCAGGTCTGAAAACAAATTCAGTAAGAGTCCATTTGAGTGCTATTGCAGCGTCCCTCAAGCCTCTCAATGGACAACCTATTTCCTCTCATCCTCTTATAGCAAGATTCATGAGAGGCCTTCTTTTAACTAAACCTCCCATTAGACCACCTCCAGTGGCATGGGACTTAAACCTGCTTCTTGGCCAGCTCATGAAGCCACCGTTTGAACCTTTAGCCACCACCTCCTTGAAATTTCTTTCTTGGAAGGTTATTTTTCTCATTGCAGTCTCCTTAGCGCGCCGCATCAGTGAGTTGCAAGCTTTGGTGGCTAATCCACCTTACACAAGGTTCCATCATGATAAGGTAGTCCTCAGGACCAATCCACACTTTATGCTTAAAGTGGTCTCGCCTTTTCATCTGAACCAAGAGGTATATTTACCTGTCTTTTTTTCCAGGACCTCATGCATCAAGTGCAGAGAGGAATCTTCATACCTTGGATTGTAAGAGAGCTCTCGCTTTCTACTTACAAAGAACACAGCAACATAGAAAGTCTTCTCAACTCTTTGTTGCTTTTGATCCTTCTCATTTAGGACTTCCAGTCTCTAAAAGAACACTGTCCAACTGGATTGCTCAGTGTATTTCTTTCGCCTACCAGAGTAGAAACCTTTCTCTGGAGGGCCACGTTACAGCTCACAATGTGAGAGCCATGGCAGCCTCAATGGCTCATCTAAATTCTGTGTCCATCGACCAAATCTGTCGAGCGGCCACCTTGGCTTCTGTTCATACCTTCACAGCCCATTACTGCTTGGACAAGGACTCCCGCCGGGATGCCTTGTTTGGTCAGGCTGTTCTCAAACACCTGTTCCATTCCTAATCAACTCCTACCCACCTACCCTGGTTGGATGCCAGAGATCCATAGCAGGAGGTAGAGTCCTTTTCAAGGACACACAACCTGGGGTTCTCACCTGGCATCTGCAGCTAGGGAGTCCCCATATGTGAAGACTCATTCCTGCTTGTTCCTGGAGATAGCACAGTTACTTACCTGTAAGAGGTGATCTCTGGGAACAGCAGGAATAAGTCTTCACAGCCTACCCACCTCCCCTAGGAGTTGTATCTCTCTATCTTTCTTTCCTTTCCTCTCTCTCTCTTTGTCTCAGCTTTATAACTCGAACTGGAGAGAGGCGGTTGGGAAAGGCGGGAAGGCAGCGCGCAGGCGCTGTGGGATGCTCCCAAAAGCTTTCTTACTGGACGCTGGGGAGCGTTCCCACGCAGGCTCCGTCGGTACCGATGATACCCATATGTGAAGACTTATTCCTGCTGTTCCCAGAGATCACCTGTTACAGGTAAGTAACTGTGCTTTGCCCGTGAGGAGATTGGTAACCAGTGCAGGTCTTGTAATATTGGAGTTATATGGTCTTGTATTGAGGCACTAGTAATCAGGGGCGGTTCATTAGGCCGAGTGAGGCGGTGGCCTCAGGCGGCAACTTTTTGGGGGTGGCAAAAATTGCCCCCACAAAGCCCGCCTCACTCGGCCTTCAAAAAAAAAAAAAAAAAAAAAAATGCCACTAGGAAGAGCTGCCGTGGCAGAAGGAAATGCCCTGCAGCTGCCCCGGCAGAGCCCTCCTCTCTCCCTTCAGTGCCGGCTTTACAGAGCCGCAAGGGGAGAGTTTCCCTTTCTCGCGGTGCTGCTAAGCCCGCCGGCGCTGATGGGAAACAAGAAATGCTCTGTAAAGCCGGTGGCGATGCTGAGGGAGACAGGAGGGCTCTGCCGGGGCGGCCGCAGGGCACTTCCTTCTGCCGTTGCTGAAGCGGCGGCAGCTTCAGCAGCCAGGTTTTTTAAATTTCAATTTCCTGGGGGGGGGGGGGTGGCTAGTACTAGAAATGGGCTGTTGGGGGGTTGTTAGGACTGGAAGTGTGCTGATGGGGGGGCTAGCACTGGAAATTAGCTGATCGGGGGGATGGGGGGCTAGGACTGGAAATGGGCTGATGGGGTAGGGGGGGTTAGGTCTGGAAAAGGCCTGATGGGGGAGGGGGGTTAGGACTGCAAGTGGGCTGATGGGGGGGCTATCACTGGAAATGGGCTGATCGAGGGGGGATAGGGCTGGTAATGGGCTATCGGGGGTGGCTAGGACTGGAAAAGGCCTGATGGGGGGGGGGTAGGACTGGAAATGGGCTGGGACTGGAAATGGGCTAATGGGGGAGGGGAGGAGAGTGCTGCTGGCCCTGGAAGAAAACTATGGGCTAGGGCTACAAATGGGCTGATGCAGGAGGATGGTAGAATAGGACTGGAAGGGAGCAGATAATGAGGGTCTGCAAGGGGAAGGAGGGGACAGGAAGAGAGCTGACACCTGGGATGTACTGAAGGGGGACTGGAAGGGAGCTGACACTTGGGGATGGGAGTGGTTGGGTAATGGGGAGGAGGTTGGAAGGGAGCTGACATGCAAATGGCACTGGAAGGGGGATGGACAGAGGGTAGGGCGACTGGAAGGGAGCTGTCTGGGGGGGGGGGGCGGTACAGAGTGGACATGAATTGATATCTGGGATGGTATTTGGACTAGAAGGGGCTGGGCAGTGGGGAAGGAGGGGGACTGGAAGGGAATGGACACCAGTGGCAGTCGTGGGAATGCAAGGTGGTTGACATTGGAAGGTACTGGGAGGGGAGGACTGGAAAGGGGGCTGATACTGGGGAGGGTTACTGGAACTGGAAATGGGCTGATGGAAGGAAGTGAAGAAAACAAGAGATAAGAAATGGCAGATGGACCATAGACCACAGAAAGAGAGCTAAGAGAAGACAGAAAAGCAGAAGCCTCAGATCGGGACCAGCATGATCAGAGAATAAAATGGTCAGACAACAAAGGTAGAAAAAATAATTTTATTAAATTTTAGTGATTGGACTTTGTGCTATTTTTATATTTTACACAGTATTGGAGAATTGCATCTCTTATTTATCTGATGTTGTACTGCATGTGGACTCTAAATTTCAAAATCACTCACTCTATAAAAACAAAAAGCTGTTCTGTTTCATAAACAACTCAAATGTTTGTTAAATACTTTTCAACAACGCAAGACTACGAAGAAGGTCTCAGCAAACAAGGGCTTATGACAGACTCGATGCAGGATCACTGTCGCCATACACAGGCCCGATAACATCGACCTTCTCGTAGACCCAGAATGATCACCACAGCCAAAAGCAAATTGCTTAGCTTTGAAACAATTCTTGCAATAGGCATGTGGACTCTGGCTTTTTGGGGTTTCAATTTAAATTTTGTCTACATATTTTTATTTTATTTTAGATTGTGGTTATTTATTCTGAACTTGGTGAGGGTCGTTGAAAGTGTGACTGAGGTCAGGTGTTCTGTTAACATGGAGTCTGTACATAAAGATCTATACTGTACCATAGTAATTTGACTTGTTCAGCTTTTCATACTGGGCCCTGGAACATACATACACCTCTGTAGTATTTACAGTGACACTTTTTTTGGATGGGCTCCTTATGTGAGTTTTGGAAACTTGTGCTGATATGGTATGGTAGGTTTGTTCTTTGTTGTACGGTTTTGTATTAGTTCACAATATGCCTGGTACTGGAGAATAGTGGTGGTGGTTGTTAGTGAAATGATCAGAATCAGATTTTTTTTTAAAATGAGTTCTGTGGGTGAATGTCCTGGTTCTGCTCTGCACCTATTGTGGATGCAAAATATGTTGAAAAAGAAAAAGCAAGAACCATAACGCAGTTTATAACAAAAAAATAAAAATGAGTTATAATTTAGTTTTACAAACTGTGCTGTTGGTTCTTGCTATCTTTTAGTTCCTTGATGTGCAAATGGGACAGTACCTAGACCTGTGCAAGCGGTGCAGCCGCACAGGGCGGAAAGGCTTGGGGGGCACATTTTGTCTGTCTGCTGTTGCCCTGCTATCGCTGGCAGGACAATAGCAGGCAGCCAAAATGCGCCCCCCAAGCCTTTTCACAGCACTTTAAGCAGGTCTGGTCCCTCCCTCCTCTGACGCAATGTCAGAGTAGGGAGGGACAGATCTGCTTAAAGTGCCGGTGCCTTTCAGATTGGGCGCATGCCCCCCTCCTCCTCCCCATACCTCCATCCAGCGCTGCCTGCTCTTTCCCTGCTGCTGGTGCTACCATGAAAAAAAAAAAACAGGGCGGCAGCAGCAGGGAAAGAGCAGGCAGTGCTGGACGGAGGTATAGGGGAAAGGGGGGGGGGGGTGCACCCGAATTGCAAGTTGCACAGGGTGCGATTGCAGCTCGATAGGCCCTGTGTGCAAACATCTTGCATTTCCTCCATATAATCTAATCTGCTTTTTGGTTGGTTCGGTTCAGTCTCTGATTGGATTTCTGAAAAAGCCCCGCCCCCTCTAAGGTGGGGGGGGGGGGGGGAGGTGTGCGCCATTTCATACTTAGCCTCAGGCAGCAGATTGCTTTGAGCCCCGCTGCTAGTAGTAATGTGGGCAGCAGTGTTCTGGACTATTTGTAGGGGACTGGTGGTTTGTTTAGGCAGACCTTGTAATAGTATAATCTCCAGGAACAAGCAGGAATGTAGTCTTCACATATGGGTATCGTCGGTACTGACGGAGCCTGCGCGGGAACGCTCTTCCAATTAGGAAGCTTTTGGGAGCATCCCACAGCGCCTGCGTGCTGCCTTCCCGCCCTTCCCAACTGCCTCTCTCCAGTTCTTCGTTTAACGCGGAGCCAGCAGGTCGTGTTCCTTTCACCGCAGAAAATTGTTTCCTTATTCTTTATTTTTTTGTGGTCGCGTCTGCCTTCCCCGACGCTATACCGGTACTGCCGGTTCTTCTTTCTTTTTTTTTCAAAAAAATATTAATATTCCTTTTTCCAAACTTTTCTTTCCAGGTGTGCGCCATTTTGGGCCTTAGGCCCAAAATTTCCTCCACAATGGAGAAACCCGCCTCGGGTTTTAAAAAATGCACCAAGTGTGGTGGTACCATCTCCGTCACCGACACCCACGAGTGGTGTCTTAAATGTTTAGGTCCTGACCACTCCATCTCCGAGTGCATGGCTTGTGCCATGATGTCCAAAAGGGGTCGACAGAACCGAGCTGCCAAGCTCAGTGCCCTTTTTCCTTCCGATACAGCTTTGGTGGCATCGACATCTTCCAGGGCTTTGTCTTCCTCCCGTGGATCTCAGGTAACTAAACATAAGTCTAGCCGGTCCTCAAAGGGTAGAACTCCTTCCAAGCATCGAGATGCCTCTGGCGTTGCCCTTGAGGGTTCCATACCAGCAAAATTGCCCCGGCGGGAGGCTTTGGCTTCCAAAGCATTATCGGGGCTCCAGGATGTTCTCGAGGCCTCGACCTCAGCAGAACTACTGGTGCCATGCTCTGGGGTACCGGTTGCATCCGGTACCGACATTCAGGCATCGGCAGCATAGATAGACCAGAGGTTCCTGGCTATTGAACGCAGTTTGGCGGATCTCTTTGCACCATCGACGCCCTCGGAACCGTGTCAGATGTTTCAATCGGTACCGGCACCGATGCAACCGTGTCAGACGGTTCAATCAGTACCGGTACCAGTACCAATAGCATTGACATCGGTATCTGCTTTGCCGGCACCCAGTCATGCGATTCCTTCTGGTGCCGATACACCGGTACCGACTTCGGTCGGTACGGGTATCGGGCTCTTCAAGAGCATCCGGACAGACGGTGCTTCGAATCCTCGGAGGACTCAGAGGATTCTGACAGCTCTGCTGGTACCGGGATACTTCTCCCGGAGGAACCTTCCTCTCCTAAACGTAGGATGTCTTCTCCAGAAGATATCTCCTTTCAGGATTTTATCAGTTTGGTGGCTCGAGTTCTTTCCATTACTGTGGCTCCTGAAACAGAGCCCAGAGCAAAGGAGTTGGAGATTCTACAGTATCCCAAAGCTCCTAAGGAGGCAGCTACTTTGCCTATCCATGAGATCTTACATGATCTCATGCTAAGAATGTGGGAAACACCTCTTACCACCTCTCCTCGCTCTCGTAGACTGGATACCATGTATCGAGTACCTCCTTGTCCTGGTTTCCAGAAGACTCAGCTTCCTCACCACTCTATTGTAGTGGAATCAGCTATGAGAAGGATCAGGAGTGCAAAGGGGCTGTGAGTGTAGAACCTTGGATGCCTTTGGATGTCATACTTTCTCCAGGACCAAGCAGGAAGTCAGTCCTCACATATAGGGGACGTCGGCGCCGACGGAGCCCTCGCGGAGCAATTTTCCCCAGCTTTCAAAGAAAGCCTTTGGGAATTGCAGCGCGCATGCGCGGTCCTCTTCCCGCCCAAGGGTGCCATCTTGGTCAGTCTTCTTTTTTCCACGGAGCCCTACAGACGTTGTTTGTAATTCCCCGCAGAAAAGTTGATTTTATTTTGTCTTTTTTCTCGGTTTCGACGCCGGTTCTTTTCCCGCCCGGACCCGCGACGCCGGTTGCGAGTCCGTTCTTTATTTTTCGTTTTTTTGTCCTTCGTGACAGATTTCGCGCCTTTTTTTATTTTTTCAAGGGGCCCTTTTTCCCCCGATGGCTGCCAGCGAGTTTAAGAAGTGTGATCTGTGTAAGAAGCTCATGTCTCCTACCGACACACACGACTACTGCCTCCGCTGCCTCGGACCCGATGATCTGTGGTCCGTGTGGCAAAATGTCCTCAAAAGCGTTGAGTCGGCAGCATCAGCGGGAACGTATCTTCTCTGACTCAGGCCGGGCTCGGACCTCGTCAGAGGCTTCGACGTCTCGGGACTCTGGTCCTGAGCATCGTCGAAGTTCCTCTGAAAGGGGGGTCTCCTACCCGGGAACATCATCGGAAGAAGAAACCTGCGAGGGCGGGGTCGGTGGACGCTCCTGGTTCCTCGAGGGCCAGGTCGCATAGCCCCGATTCCCGTCCCGGGTCCTCGGAGATGGAGAGGCCTTCCAAACATCCTCGTCTCGAGATGGACTTGCCCGCTCATGTGAGTACTGTTGTCCTCGTGGACTCGCCTCCGAAGGAGCCGACGTCGGGCCCGACGCCGTCGGGGCCCGAGTCGGGGGCTGCTGGGTCTCCTGAGCTCGGACTCAGGTTGACGGCCTTGGAGAGCAGTCTGACTGCCTTCATGGACCAGCAGCGGGCATTGATCGCTGGCCTCGCCGGTGCTTTTGCCGGGACGTCGACCCCGGAGACGGAGCCGATCCTCGAGTCCATGAGGGCTTGAGTTGATCCTCGGTCACGGTCTCCTTCGGCCTCCCGTTCGGGACCGAGGTCGTCGACGCCGACTCCCTCGGCGTCGGGGCGAATGGCATCGGTGCCCGCCCGACCGGAGCCGCTCGACTCCTCCTCCGAGGAGTCGACCTGGGAATCCGAGGAAGGAGAGTCACCTGGTTCTTTTCGGACTCGGTGTGTCCCATCGGACTCCCCCGAGTCTGAACTTCGGAGACGGTCCCCCCGGAGGATACCCGGTTCTCGGACTTCATGCGGGATATGGCCAAAGCCTTGTCCTTCCCCGCGGATCCCGAGGAGGAGCCTCGAGTCGAAGAGCTCGATGCCCTCCAATATGACTCTCCCCCGAAGGAGGCCTTTATTGTACCGGTTCCTCCGATGCTGGAACGATTTCTCTTCCGCATGTGGGAGAGCCCGGCGTCGTCGCCGGTGTTAAGCAAGCGGGTCAATTCCATTTATCGAGTCCGCAAGAGCCCCGGGTTCCAAAAGGCACAACTACCGCACCATTCCACGGTGGTGGAATCGGCCATGCATAGACTTAAGAGTCAAAAAATGCACTCCTCGGTGCCTCCTGGTCGGGAGGCTCGAAGCCTGGATGCCCTCGGTAGGAAGTGTTTCCAGGGCTCTATGCTTGCTTGTCGAGTCCAGACCTACCAGCTCTATATGGGCATGTATCTACGAGACCTGGCTAAAGAAATAGCCGGGTTCTCTGCTGGTCTCTCCGAGGAACCTTTGCAGAGGTTCCAAGCCTTGTCAACTGGTATTCGGGAGTGCTCGAAGTTTATCTCTCGAGCAGCCTACGATGGCTTTGAGGCATCGGCTCGAGTAGCCGCAGCCGGCATCGGTGGCCGCCGACAGGCTTGGCTTCAGTCATCCGACCTCGAGCCATGGGTGCAGGACAAGTTGGTCGATGTCCCCTGCAGAGGTGAAAACCTCTTTGGCAAGCCCATGGATGAGAAGGCTGCACAGATCGAGCCCGAGACTCTCACCAGGTCTCTCAAGGAAGACCTCTGCCCCTTCTCAGAAGAAGAAGGGCTCGGGGAAAAAGCCCTTTTACCCGAGGAAGGCGGCTGCTTATCACCACTACCCTCATTATCAGGCCTCGGCAGCTCCCCAGCAGGGTAAGCAAGCCAGGGGACGGGGTAATGGATCACGTAGGCAGCAAGCCCCCAAGCCTGCACCACCAGCCCCTGCTCAGCAGGGTGGGGGTTTTTGACTTCATCAGCATAGCCTCTCCCCCTCAGCTGGTTTCTCTCAGCACGGGAGGCCGGCTGGTCCACTTTGCCCACAGGTGGACCAACATCACTACAGATACCTGGGTGCTTCACATTGTCCAAGAGGGCTATCTTCTGCACTTCCACCAGGTGCCTCCCTCCTACTTTCCGGGGGAGCCTCTCAGACTCCCTCTGCACAGGGACTTACTCCTTCAGGAGTTAGCAAGTCTTCTTCAGGAACAGGCTGTGGAACCGGTGCCCCCCACCTGAGAGGTCAAGGCTTTTACTCCAGGTACTTTCTGATACCAAAAAGAACAGGAGGCCTCAGACCCATCCTGGACTTGCGGAACCTCAACAAGTTCCTCGCAAAGGAAAAGTTCAAGATGCTTACCCTTGGAATCCTGCTGCCCTACCTCCAGCAGGGAGACTGGCTATGCTCCTTGGATCTAAAGGATGCCTACACTCACATCCTCATCCACCCCAGCCACAGACAATATCTCAGGTTTGTTGTGGGGGGCAATCATTACCAGTACAGAGTACTACCCTTTGGCCTATCCTCCGCACCAAGTGTGTTCACCAAATGTCTAGCAGTGGTGGCGGCTTATCTAAGACTTCAAGGCCTCTTTGTATTTCCATACCTGGACGACTGGCTCATCAGAGCACAGTCTTCCCAAGAGGCCACTCACGCCACGCACCGCCCTGTGGCTCTGCTCCAGCACTTGGGCTTTGTCATAAACTTCGCAAAGTCCACTTTGCTCCCCTCTCAGGATCTCGAGTTCATCGGCGCACGATTAAACATGCTTCAGGCGCGTGCCTTTCTGCCTCTCGACAGGGCAAACAGGCTCATGGATCTTGCCAGCCACTTTCACAGCAATTCCCTGGTCTCTGCCAGGCAATTTCTGAGACTGCTCGGCCATATGACTTCCACAGTCCATGTGACCCCCAATGCCCGCCTGAACATGCGGCCTGCTCAATGGTGCCTTCGCACACAATGGCATCAGGCCACTGGGAGCCTAGCGGACTCCGTACAGATCTCCGACCCGCTGGTCTCTTCTCTTCAATGGTGGCTTCATCTGCCAAACCTAGTGCTCGGAATGGCTTTTCAGTCTCCTCCGCCTTCTCAGGTCCTGACGACCGATGCTTCTCTCCTGGGTTGGGGAGCACATTGCCAAGGGACATGTACTCAAGGCCTCTGGACTCCTTGGGAGTCTGCCCAGCAGATCAACTTCCTGGAACTCAGCTATCCGCCTAGCTCTGAGGGCCTTCTCCCACCTCACTTCTCACCAGTCTGTGCTGGTCCAGACGGACAATCAAGTTGCGATGTTCTACGTGAACAAACAAGGGGGCACAGGCTCCTTCCCTCTCTGTCGGGAAGCACAAAAGCTGTGCTCTTGGGCCGTCAGCCGCTGCATCCTCCTCAAAGCTGTTTATCTCCCGGGTCAAGAAAATTGCCTGGCAGACAAACTGAGCAGAATCCTCCAGCCGCACGAGTGGAGATTGGATCCGTTGGTGCTTCAGCGGATCTTTCTCAAATGGGGCCTACCCACACTGGATCTCTTTGCCAGTCCTCTCAACCGGCAACTTCCCCAATTCTGCTCTCGACAACCGCATCCTCACAGAGTAGCGGCGGATGCTTTTCTTCTCTCCTGGTCCACAGACCTTCTGTATGCCTTTCCTCCCATGCCACTGGTGTCTCGGACGCTCTTCAAGGTTCTCCGGGACAAAGCCTCAATGATCCTCGTGGCTCCTCGGTGGCCGAGGCAACCTTGGTTCCCGCTTCTAATGCAGCTGGCGGTGGACACTCCACTTCCTCTGGGGTTTCAGCCCGATCTCCTGACCCAGGATCACAGGACTCTCCTATTCCCCAACCTCCGGTCCCTTCATCTGATGGCCTGGCTGCTGAAAGGGTAGTCCTGGCTCCCCTCCTGCTGCCTCCAGATGTGGAGGAAGTCGTCTTGGCCTCCAGGCGACCCTCCACCCGGAAGTCCTACGCTCTGAAGTGGCGTCGGTTCTCCGTCTGGTGTGCTCAGCAGTCTCATGATCCCTTCTCCTGTTCGATATCAGTGATCTTGCAATACTTTGCCTCTCCGAACTTGGACTTAAGTTCAACTCGGTCAGGGTCCACCTCAGTGCTCTTTCTGTGCATCACATGCCGGTGGATGGCAGGCCTCTTTCCTGCCACCTTCTAGTGGCTCGTTTCCTCAGAGGCCTCCTTCTCCTTAAACCACCTTTGCGCCCACCAGCCCCTGACTGGGATCTGAATGTGGTTTTACAGCGGATTACCTGTCCGCCTTTTGAACCTATGGCTACCTGTCATCTTCGTTTTCTTTCTTGGAAAACCTTATTCTTGGTAGCCCTCACTTCTGCTAGACGCGTTAGTGAGCTACAGGCCCTAGTCTCTGATCCTCCTTACACTCTGTTCTACAAGAATAGGATAGTCCTGCGGACTCACCCTAAGTTTCTTCCTAAAGTGGTTTCCCCTTTTCACATCAACCAGGAGGTGGTACTTCCGACCTTCTTTCCCAGGCCACACTCCAGCCGAACTGAGATGGTCCTGCATCCCTGGACTGTAGAAGGGCGTTAACCTTCTACCTTGACCGTACGCGGAAGCACCGAAAGGCTGTTCAGCTCTTCGTGTCTTATGACCCCAACAAGTTGGGGCTCCCTGTCTCCAAGCGTACTCTGTCCATCTGGATTGCTGACTGTATCGCTTGGGCTTATGAGGCAGCCGGCCTCTCGTTGGAAAGTCGAGTCACGGCTCATCGTGTTAGGGCGAAGGCTGCGTCAGTGGCTTACCTCCGCTCTGTTCCATTGGCAGACATCTGCCGGGCCGCTACTGGTCTTCAAGCCAGACTTTCGCAGCCCATTACTGCCTGGAGAGGGAGTCCCACAGGGACAGTGCTTTCGGACAGGCAGTCCTCCGTAATCTCTTTGAGGTATAGGCAACTCCTGCCCTCTGTCCCGGCTGTTGGGCTACCGGTTGGGGGCGTACTCAGAGAAGATTCCTTCCTTCTGTGCTACTGAGCTTGAGGGAGCTCCTTTTTTGTGCTTAGGGTCTCCGGTAGCCTTAAGCTTGGGAGTCCCATATGTGAGGACTGACTTCCTGCTTGGTCCTGGAGAAAGAGTAGTTACTCACCTGTAACAGGTGTTCTCCAGGAGCAGCAGGAATCAGTCCTCACAACCCTCCCTCCTCCCCTTGGAGTTGCAGTTCTATGATTTCGTTTTTGCTAATTTTTGCTGTCTTTTAGCTATGTCATCAGACTGACCAAGATGGCACCCTTGGGCGGGAAGAGGACCGAGCATGCGCGCTGCAATTCCCAAAGGCTTTCTTTGAAAGCTGGGGAAAATTGCTCCGCGAGGGCTCCGTCGGCGCCGACGTCACCCATATGAGAGGACTGATTCCTGCTGCTCCTGGAGAACACCTGTTACAGGTGAGTAACTACTCTTTCTAGGCTTCCATGCTTTCTGCCAGAATTAGTTCCTATATTTTATATATGGGAATGTTCCTTAAAGAAGTCACAGGAGATTTAGAGGTTTTGAGCCCGCTTCTTCCTGAGGACAAAAGGCAGGATTTTCTCACACTGGTTAAACATGCCCAGGATGTTTCAAAGTTTGTCAATTGTGCAGCTTTTGACTGTTTTGAGTGCATAAGCAGAACCTCTGCCATTGCCATAGGTGCACGAAGAATTGCCTGGCTCCAGGCATCCCATTTGGAGCTCTGGGTGCAGGACAAACTGGGAAATATCCCTTGTACAGGTGAGAATCTATTTGGCAAGAATTGGCAAGAAAAAGCCAATGAGATTGATGCTGACAACTCTACTTTGGATAGGCTATCCAAAGGCACAGCTGATCTTTCAAGAAGCCTTTCTTCTCAAAAAAGAAGAGGTTCTATCCCTCTTATTCCCAACAGGGACGTTCTGCAGATCAGCTTGTCCGAAAGGGTCAGCAACCACCTAAACAAAGGAAAGCAAAGACTGCCAAGCCTCAACCGTCTCAGCAGTCTCAGCCTCCACAAGGCCTTTGACTTTCATCTAGAGAACTTAGCCTTCCTGGCCCTCAATGGTCCAGATCCTTCCACCATTCCAGGAAGGTTATGTCACTTTGCCCCCAGATGGGGGCAGTTAACAGCAGAACATTGGACACTCCATTATAAAAGAGGGGTACAAGCTTCACTTTCTGTGCATGCCCCCTCACACAATAGTAAGACAGTTCAATTCTCAGACCTCTTATCAACCTGTTAGATCAAGAGGTCACTGTGCTTCTTGCCCAAGGGGCAATAGAAGAAGTACCCATTCATCAACAGGGTACAGGGTTTTACTCCCCCTATTTCCTTATCCCAAAGAAAACAGGGGGACACAGACCTATTTAGGACCTCAGAGAATTGAGCAATTTCCTGGTAAGAGAAATTCAAGATGATTTCTCTGGGAACTCTGCTGCCATACCTTCAGAGTCAGGATTAGCTTTGTTCTCTAGATCTCAAGGATGCGTACACTCATGTTCTCATCCATCCAACCCACAGAAAGTTTCTTCGGTTCCTTTTCAAGGAAAGCACTACCAAATACAGGGTGCTTCCTTTTGGCCTGGCCTCAGCACCAAGAGTGTTCACGAAATGCATGGCTGTGGTAGCAGCATTTCTCCGTACTCTAGGGATATTCATCTTCCCCTACTTAGACGACTGGCTCATTCGAGCCTCATCAAGTCAGAGGCCAGGACTTCATTATTTTGCACAATGCGTAGCCTTCAGTATTTGGGTCTGGTCATAAACATCCCAAAATCCAGTCTAACTCCCACTCAGTCTCTAGAGTTCATAGGAGCTTTGCTGGATACCAGAAAAGCGAGGGCCTATCTTCCCCAGGCCCTTTGCCTCCGCATGGTGCAGTTAGCTTCTCAAGCAGTGCTAAAACCTCAGCTCACTGCCCGAGAAATGTTACAACTACTAGGCCACATGCATCATACCACATTTCCAAACTGAACTTGCAAAAATATTATTGAAATATAGGTAATATTAAAAAAGGGGGGTTGTTTGAGAGAGGTATTTAAAACAAGAGACCATTAGGGGAGGTTGGAGTACAACAGTGTAAACAAGATCATATGCAAGGACACCATGCACAAAAGCATTTCCCATCTAAAAAAACCTTTGTTGTCGCTAAATAGCATCCGCATAGCAGGGAATATTTGTACAACCATCTGTACTCCAACCTCCCCTAATGGTCTCTTGTTTTAAATACCTCTCTCAAACAACCCCCCTTTTGTAATATTACCTATATTTCAATAATATTCTTTGCAAGTTCAGTTTGGATATGTGGTATGATGCATGTTCACAATTTTAGATACCATTTAGGGAGGTATTAATTTCTTTGCAGTTTGTTTTTTGACACATCATGCCGTGCCTGTCATGCTCACTTTTTTAGTTTTAAGCCTGTTTTGTTCTAGTTCATAGATATGAGGTTTTCCAGTATTAGCAATTATTTATAGTTGAAGCTTTCCTTCTGTGTTCCTTCACTCCAACTGACTAACTCCTGCAGTTCTTTAGATATAGAAAGGTACCATTATATATCTTTTTTGTTACAGAAAGATATCAATTTTTGATACAGTAGGGTACCATTAGTTTTTAGTTTGATTAGTATGTGATTTGTTCGTCTCTTAGTTGTACTTATTACATTACAACTGGCACATTGATGATTGTATTGTTTATATTTTATTTGTTTTTAATCTCATTCATTTATGTCTTGTTAGTGCGACTGTTTTCTCATTAATGCCTTAGAACAACACGGTATAAGACCATCTGTTTTAATGGTCTTCAACAAAGGTATTTGTTTTTTATTCTTGAGCATATGCGTTCAGTTGGTTCTGCATTGATTGTATATGAAATGTTTTATTTTAATTTTAATTCAATTTTGTTCATTAAAATGATAAGACAAATCAAGCAATAAAAATTATTTATTTGTTTTATGGATAGTGCTTTTTGTGGTCTGTTTTTATGATTTTAAGCATTTACATGTTTATTCTTTAGTTTTGTGCCTGACAAACCCCTGACAAAGGGTAACGAAAAACGGCCTGTGTCGGGTTGTCAAGGGATTAATAAAGGCTTTGTCTTTCCACCTTTATCACACCTTGGACTGGTTGGTTGGTTTCTGCGTGGTATCTGTTTCTGTACTGTGGTATCTTATTCTTCCTCACGTACAACATTTTGCACTTGTCCACTTTAAATTTCATCTACTGTTCAGATGCCCAGTCGCCCAGTCTTGAAAGGTCCCTCTTCCAATTTCTCACAATCTGTACGCAATTTAAGAACTTCAAATAATTTTGTGTCATCTGCAAGTTTGATTATTTCACTCATTCCCTTTTCCAGATCATATATAAATGTTAAAGCACTGGTCCCAATAGAGATCCCTGGAGTACTCCCACTATTCACTTTTCTGCACTAAAAATATTAATATTTAACCATGCCCTTTTTATTTATGTATTAATTTTTTGTCTTTTAGCTAATTCCCAACCTAAAATAAGGCATTACTTTGTCTTTTGTGACTGAATTTTCTCAGGTGTCTTTCATGGAGGGACTTTGACAAAAATGGCTTCTGAAAGTTCAGATATGTTGAAAGCAATATGTGTAGATCAGTGGAACGTACTCCTACTTCAAATAATTTTTCGTTTTATTTTAGACAGTAGAATATGAAACACATACGTGAAGGCTTTTGCAAAGCATGGTAAGAATAGCAGCTAGTGGGTTGCCTAAGTAGGACTTTTTCATTTTTAAGTGAGACAGTTGAGCAAATGAGGTTGTATCCAGCCTATACCCAGTCTCCTTTTCATTTTTTTTTAAATTTATAAACGTTTCAAAATATCAAGCAAAGCATGTACAGAAAAGATAAATAATCCAGTAATAAACACTCATGAAACATTACATCTCCAGGAACAAGCAGGAATGAGTCTTCACATATGGGTACGTCGGTACTGACGGAGTCTGCGCGGGAACGCTCCCCAGCGTCCAATTAGAACGCTTTTGGGAGCATCCCACCACGCCTGCGTGCTGCCTTCCCGCCTTTCCCAACTACCTCTCCTCAGTTTTCGTTTTTCCGCGGAGCCGGCAGGACGTCCTCCTGTCACCGCAGAAAATTCTTCTTCTATTTTTTAGCTTTCTTGTGATCGCAGCTGTCTTCCCCGACACCAACGGTACCGCCGGTGTTTCCTTTTTCTTTTCTTGTAAAATTTTTCCTTTTTAGGGAATATTTTTTTTTCCTTAGTGTTTCACGGTTCTCAGGCCTTCTAGACCTCTTCATCTTCCTTCATGGAACCGCCAGCCACTTTCCCCAAGAAATGTACAAACTGTGGCGGTACAACTTTATTTTTAGACACTCACAATTGGTGTCTAACCTGCTTGGGTCCTGACCATTTTCCTCCGGAGCCCTCGGACAATAGTATTGTGAGAAGAAGCTTTCAACATAGAGTTCCCCTCGACACGCGGTCCCCCTCCAACTTCAGGGCACCGACCATACCTTCTTCTACACAGCATCAGGTAACCCAAAAACAGTCTGTTAAGACTAGCCAGTCCTCGAGCGGCAGTTCTCATGCACAGCATAGAGATGCCTATGGCCTTGTCCTCGAGAGTCCACTGGCTTCAAAACCCCGGTGGGAGTCTTCGGCCTCCAAAGCCTGTGTGGGGTTTCAGGTTGTTCCTGAGGTTCACCACTCACAGAACATACCTGAGCCATGCCCGATGGTGGCATCCGCTTCGAGCGGTACCGATACCCCGGCATCGGCACTGTTGGATGAAACATTCCTCACCAAGGATCGTCGTCTGGCGTCCTCAGTATCTGTGGGGCCGGTGGATACGCTCCAGAGCGACCTTCCAGTATCGGTACCGGCACCGATGCTAGTACCGACGTCTGTACCCTCCAGACGTGCATCGATAGACTCGCTTCCTTCCATGCCGAGTCTGGAATCGATCTCCAGTCTGGAGGACTGGGTACCGACTCCCGTCGGTACCGAAGGCTCGGTTCTGATAATTCGGATCCGCAACTCTCGGTTCCTCCGATACCATTAGAGTTGCCACCGGCTGGCCTTCATCCACCGGTATCAGATATGGTACCGAAGTCGGTACTGCTATCCACATTACCATTGCTGTTGGTACCTTCCATGCTTCTCTCGTCAGGCTCGCTTTCCTCGATGCCGAGTTTGGAATCGATCCCTAGCATGGACGATGTGTTACCGACTGTCGCTGGTCCTGACCTGCAGTACCAGCGACCACCCTTTAAGGATCCCATACTGCACCATCCAGGATCTTCTATTCCTATATATTTGGATAGATCCCTCGGTGCCATCGCTAGTTCTTCATCAGATCTAGCCTATCCAAGGGAAGTTCCCTCTGGGGATCCTTCTTTTCGGACTTTCCTCCTGGATATGGCAAAATCACTTGCCATTCCTATTCCTGGACAGGATCCTACACAAGGGAATACAGAATCCCTCTCTGTTCCTAGCAAAGCAAAGGAGAACATAATGCTTCCTTTGCATTATTCTTTGCAGGATCTCCTTCTGCGAATGTGGGAAGCTCCTTTAAAGGTACCCCTACCTTCCAGAGCAACTGATCTCCTATATCAGGTGCCCCCCTCTCTGGGGTTTCAAAAGACTCAACTCCCTCATCATTCCATTGTGGTAGAATCAGCAATGAGGCGAGTGAAGAGTAATAAAAAGCACTCTTCTTGTCCGCCAGGTCGTGAGTCTAAGACACTAGATGCCTTTGGACGTCAAACCTTCCAGACATCCATGCTTTCAGCAAAGAATTCTCTCATATATTTTTTATATGGGTCTATCTCTTGAGGAGGTCACAAAGAAATTGCATCTTTTGACTCCTTTTCTTCAAGAGCCCAGGAGTGCAGACTATTCCTCACTGGTTAGTCATACTCAAAATATCTCTAAGTTTCTTACTCGTGCTTCCCTAGACTCCTTTGAGTCTGTTAGCAGGACTTCTGCTATAGCTATAGGGGCACAACGTAGAGCCTGGCTCCAAGCTTCAGACTTGGACAAATGGGAACAAGAAAGACTGGGAAATACTCCTTGCACTGTAGAAAATCTCTTCAACAAGGAGTCTTTACTCCAGGTTACTCAGTTATCTACTGACTTTCCTGTTTCCAGAGGCTGTTCTACGCCGCCGCCTTTCCCAGTAGGTAGGAAATGTCCTACCAAACTTTCTTCCCCTAGGGGGAGAAGGTTTTACCCATCATCTGCACATCATACAGATGTTCCCAAACAGGTGAAACATCGCCCTGGTCTGAAGACTCCACAAACTCAACAGGGTCAACAAACCCAGCAGTCGCAGGGTTTCAAATAGATCATTGTCTCTCTTGGTTGGTGGTTAGGGTGGCAGTCTGCTTCTTTTCACTGGCAGTATCTGCACTAAATTTATCCTAACCTACCTAGATATCTCTTCATGAGACATCTTTTCTCTAAGAGTCTTTATGATGATCATGCCCATACTTAACAGTTTTTCCTCTTCCTTTTGGAGGAAAGAGAGGTAACTACTATCAATGGACAGTTGTTTCCCTGTACTGGCATGTATCATCTCACCTGTCAGAGACTTCCTCCATAGTCGGTCTCTTTCAACTCTGTCTTACCTCCCTCTTACTACAACATTTGTTTTGTAAGAGTGGCTCTTACACCGGTAAGCCCCTATAGTCCTCTACCTGTTCTACCGGGGGATTCTCCCTTCTGGAGTTGTTTTTCCCCCTTGTTACCTTAGGGCAGCTCATCAGACAATAGGAAGCCCTACCATGTCTGTTTCTTTTTCCCAATCTAAAAAGGGAAGAGGGAAAAGAAATTCTCTATGCTGCCCTGGTAGTGGCTGCAGATGTAGCAATTCCTAGTGGTTAAGCCACTGGTTTTGTTCACTACACAACCAGGGCTTCCCCTCCACTAGCAATCCTCCTAGCCTCAGTGCTAAGTCCCAAACAGGTTATCAACCTTGTTTGGGAAACCCTATTATCACAGTCTGGTTGGTTAACTTCTATTCTTCGCCCCCTTGTCCTTGGCAGAATAGCTGGTCACCTGCTGGATTTCCACTGCCAGTTTTTTCTTCTAACCAACCTGCAGCATGCTCTCTGCATCTCTACAGAGTAGTTTTGCACTATGGGCCCTTGCTAGAGAGCATTAGTATCTTGCCTAGCAGATAACCCCAGAGGATTAGGGGGGATTCCCCCAGTCATGTCTGGCAGGTATTCCCTGCCCTTTCCATCTTATCTTAAATCTCTTTTGAGGTATAAGCCTCAGGCCTTTCATTACGTGAGTCTTCTCGTCAGAGATAAATTTCTTCAATGGCAGCTAGAGGACGCCTAATACCCATCTTGTCCTCATAGGCGGATCACTAGGGTATCTTCCTCCAGAGGCGTCCTCTATCCATTCTCCACTGCAATTCTGGAGATATCTGGACTTCCTATCTGCTGACTGAAGTTATCCTCTGCATTTTTCACGTAGGCCATCCTGGTTATTCAAGAGCTCAAATTCTGCAAAGAATTCAGCCTTCTCTTGTCAGGGAGACTTTTCCTCTGACTCTGCCAGTCATAACCAGCAAAGGAGGATTCTCTATTTATCTATTCAAGCAGGTATCAATCTTCTTGTTGTCAGATGAATATTCCTCTCTCCCTATATCCCTAGGGGGGATGGGGTTCTATGGACATCTCTCCATCCATATACCTGGAGACGTGTGTCTATATGCCTGCCTATTCATATAGGTATATATAGATATATATAAATACATATATTGTGATAATGACAGCAATGCTGAGCAGATGGATTGGGAAAATAATGAGCATTGTACCTTTAAGAGGAAGGACAAGTCAGGTTCCCATAGAAACCGAAAGCTAACTAGAACTGAGCCCAGCTATAGCAGTCACGTAGGAGCTGAGTGGAACTCTGAGTTACACCTGAGTAGCCAGAGGGGTGTGGCTGCTGAAGGAAGCCGTTTTAAACCTACTTCAGAGCTAGAGTTCAGGAAGAGAGGTGGAGAGAGAGAGAGCACACAGAAGCCACGAGGCGAGCAACGACAGCAGACAGAGCAACGCAGGCAAGGAAGGCAAAGAGGAGAGCAGCAAAGAGGGAAACTTTGGAACCCAGAACTAGCAAAGGAGGATTCTGGAAGGTCCATTTCCTTTACCTCAGGAGCACTAAAAGCAAAGCCAAAACCTCTGTGGAAACTACCCGAAGAAAAGGTAGAAGAGTTTACCTATACGAGGGAGGAAAGCTCTGATTACAGAAAACGCACTATACAAGAAAAATTCACTCGAAAAATTATCATATAACCACAATCTCTTTGAAAACCTCTTGCCACTGGTCTCAGATAAACGGGTAAAGTATGACACTTATTTATGGGTAATTTGTTCGCCCACTCTAGTGTCCGTTTACATCAATGACCTGTTTTTGCAAGTGGTTTTTTTATAGACACATTTATGTTGCTTTCATCTCATTATTTTAAATACGTTTTTCTTCAACTTTATACAAAAGTCATTATATAGGCCATTCCACTTATCTTAAACGTTGTAGAATGGCAACAGTTGACATTCCGTGTTGATACAAACAGAGGAAAAAACCCCAACGCCTCAATTTTGTCAGCGCTTCAGAGCGTTTCTCCAGTTGGGTTTCTCAAGAGGCACCATAAACTTGTTTCGTATCAAAACCAGACAGTATCCACATTTTCTCAACATAGAAGAGCTATTCGCTAGGATAAAAAACAGCAACAGCACAGACATGGTTAAAAATTGAAAATGTACCGAAGTTATTTCTAGAACTATACTTCACTTCTCAGTTAAATCATCTCCTAACACTTCTCCGGTTTCTTACTCTTACCAGTCACCAGCTCATTTCATTAATGGTTCTGTGGAATTGTGAACGCCAACGCATGCGCTCTACTTGAAGATTTAAATCACCACTAGAAACCTCTTCTGATTGGAGCAGACTACACACATGCTTGCCAGTCTACACAAATATTCAGTCCATCAGGTTTTACCGTCTGAAGTTGATAAATCCACCATTGTTCTCGATATAACAGCCTTTGCTCAGGCGATTTTCCTTGTGACCCATGTGTAACTGACTCTATGCACCAGCAGTGCAACATCTCAAACTCGTGAGCCAAATCTAAGCAATGCTGAACAATTGGTGCTGTCAGAATCTCTAGTAGTGAATCTCTCAAACCAGGTATTAACAGAGGCAGAAATAGAATTGTTAAATAAAGGATTTTCCTTTGTTCCTCGGATCACCTTTGATTTTTTTCAGTTTCAAATAGACTTTAATGAGCTTATTCGGAAGTTGCATTAAGATCTTTTTTCGACTCCGCCTCTTCTGGTCCTACAAGCTTCTCGGATTCACAATCAATTAGAGACCCTGCTCACTCAACTCCAGTGGGTACAAATCGAGTACGGCTACCATTACAATCACGTTGGCTGCCACCTACTCCTCTCCCCTCGGGCATACAGGTTTTTAAAGAATTGGTGCTAAAAGATATTGGAAAAATGTTAAAAATAAGTCCAAAGAGTAGAATGAATTTCACGGTAGAACAGCTGAAAACCTTGAAAGAATTGCAAACTAGAACAAACCTGGTAATACGACGAGCAGATAAAGGGGGAGCCCTTGTTGTACTTGATCGTCATTATTATATGGAAGAAGCATTGGCTCAATTACAGGATGTACGTACATATGAATTGTTAACAACAGATCCGACGCCTCGTTTACAGGATAAAATTAGTATTCTATTAAAGGACGCGGTACAAAACAAAATCATTTCTTTGAAGGAATCCAGGTTTCTCATGGTGCAACATCCTCAATTAGCTAAGTTTTATACGGTACCAAAACTGCATAAAAACCCGGGACGTCCCCCTGGCAGGCCTATAGTGTCTACCAGGGGTTCTCTGCTTGAACCCCTTTCCATATATTTGGACTCCTTTTTACGGCCACTACTGAAAACAATACCATCTTTTGTAAGAGACACCACTCATTTTCTAAATATATTGCAAAATTTAACATTTTGGGCGGCACAAACAGAAATTCTTCTAGTCACATTAGATGTTCAATCTTTATATACAAGTATCCCACAACAGTCAGCTCATTTGATCATACAAAAAGTTCTTCAAGATAGAGGAGATTTGTCAGTAGAACAAAGTACGTTTTTGAACAAAGTTGCAGCTTTTACTTTGTTTGAAAACTTTTTTGTTTTTGATAAACAAATTTACCATCAAATTGTGGGGGTGGCTATGGGGGCCACTTGTGCCCCCTCTATAGCAAATTTTTATATGCATATATTTGAGAAACAGTATTTATCACAGTCCCCGTTTAAGGCTCATATTAAATCTTGGCACCGCTATATCGACGACATTTTTATGTTATGGCAAGGGTCCACCTCAGATTTAACTAGTTTCGTCGAATGGCTGAATGCCTGTGATAGTAATTTAAAGTTCACCTGTGAAAGCAACACAATGCGAATTACCTATTTAGATGTGGAAATCATCAGACAACCGGAAGGCTGGAAAACTACGGTGTTTCGAAAGGCCGCTCATAAGAACACTTTTCTTCATTATTCTAGCACACATCCGCAGCGCCTAAAGGATGGCCTTCCTATATCTCAGTTTCTAAGATATCGTAGAAATTGTTCTACTATACAAGAATACAAGTGTTCATCTAAGTATTTAAAAGCCAGTTTTTTGGATAGAGGATATCCAAAAAAGGTCATTCGTCAAGCCTATCGCCGAGCTCTCTATAATAATAGAGACTTGTTGCTAACATCTGAAGAGAGATCAGGGCGACAAATAGAAGAAAGTAATGTGAATTTGATAACGGCCTTCTCACCTATGAGCACTAAAATTCAAAAAATCATTAAAAAGCATAGCCCGGTTCTGACAGTGGTGCCAGAACTGCAGAACACATCAATACGCTGTGTATGGAAGCGAAATAAAAATCTCAAAGAATATTTATCTCCTACAGTGTTGCGACCTTTAGATTGGGGTTCGAATGGTCAAATTTTGGGGAATCACACTAAGTGTGGTCACTGTAATATTTGTGACATTACATTGGAACTTTCTGATTTTGTACATAAAGGGAAGCGTTATGCTTTAAAACAAGTGACAAATTGTGAATCCAAATCAGTAATATATGCTATTCAATGTCCCTGCTCTTTACTGTATATTGGAAAAACAATTCGGACTTTTAAGACACGCATGCAAGAACATCGTAGCAGATTGCGCAATAAACAACTGACAGCACCAATTGTTCAGCATTGCTTAGATTTGGCTCACGAGTTTGAGATGTTGCACTGCTGGTGCATAGAGTCAGTTACACATGGGTCACAAGGAAAATCGCCTGAGCAAAGGCTGTTATATCGAGAACAATGGTGGATTTATCAACTTCAGATGGTAAAACCTGATGGACTGAATATTTGTGTAGACTGGCAAGCATGTGTGTAGTCTGCTCCAATCAGAAGAGGTTTCTAGTGGTGATTTAAATCTTCAAGTAGAGCGCATGCGTTGGCGTTCACAATTCCACAGAACCATTAATGAAATGAGCTGGTGACTGGTAAGAGTAAGAAACCGGAGAAGTGTTAGATGATTTAACTGAGAAGTGAAGTATAGTTCTAGAAATAACTTCGGTACATTTTCAATTTTTAACCATGTCTGTGCTGTTGCTGTTTTTTATCCTAGCGAATAGCTCTTCTATGTTGAGAAAATGTGGATACTGTCTGGTTTTGATACGAAACAAGTTTATGGTGCCCCTTGAGAAACCCAACTGGAGAAACGCTCTGAAGCGCTGACAAAATTGAGGCGTTGGGGTTTTTTCCTCTGTTTGTATCAACACGGAATGTCAACTGTTGCCATTCTACAACGTTTAAGATAAGTGGAATGGCTTATATAATGACTTTTGTATAAAGTTGAAGAAAGTTGAAGAAAAACGTATTTAAAATAATGAGATGAAAGCAACATAAATGTGTCTATAAAAAAAACCACTTGCAAAAACAGGTCATTGATGTAAACGGACACTAGAGTGGGCGAACAAATTACCCATAAATAAGTGTCATACTTTACCCGTTTATCTGAGACCAGTGGCAAGAGGTTTTCAAAGAGATTGTGGTTATATGATAATAATTTTTCGAGTGAATTTTTCTTGTATAGTGCATATTAGTAGTTCACTCTGACGAAGCCTTGAAATATTAATTGTCTAGCTGATTACAGAAAAGGCATTGCGAGTGAGAAAGGTACGTCTGCCATAATTCCTAGCCAGAGACTTGCTGAGGAGATTGTGCAGCAGTTAAAGAACAGTGCTAATAAGAGCAGAGATAGCACTGCTGCGAAAACAGTTCCAGTCAGAAACATTCTTAGTAAGTGTTTTGAAACAGACGTAAAGGCTGTTGCTAAGAGCTTACGTAAGAATCGGTTTCCTGCACTAGAGAAAGTTACTGCCAATCAGAGGGACAACTTTATTGAACAGCTGCAAGAAGTTCTCAGGGACCTGCAGTCTAGAAGTTCCCCTAAGCAGAATTATAATGATTACAGCGAGGAGATGATTGTTGACGTAGAAAGCACTCCTGATACAACTGATATCTGTGAGATGGATTGTTCTTTGTGAGATTGATCACTTGGACCTACTACGTTAGACAACCTTTGCATGAAGGTAATGCAAAATTGTTTTCTCCTTAATGTTTGCTGTGAAGAAACAGTGTGCCATATGCTTTATTTTCTAACTTTGAATTGCTCCTATTTCCTATTTTGAAAGTAATCCGTGTCATGTTTTGAGCCAAGAATCTATGTGTGGAAAGGAAAACCCCAAATAAAAATGTATCTGTTCAAATGACCCTTGTGCCACCACAACACCTTTGTTTGATAGTAAACCTAGACTACAACTCCCAGCGTATCTTGCTGCTACCTTAGTCAAAAAGGACACTTGAAGACAAAGTAGAGGTCACCCTTGCTCTAGAGTCACCGGCCCTAGGCGGGGGCAGGACAATATATACTTATCTATGTCTATCGGTGTGTCTTCTGCCCATACATATCTCTTTATAGATATAGGCATATATACACTATAGGTGTATATATTTAAATATATATATAGATATATATATAGATTTATAGATATGAGATATATTTTTAGATTTATTTATTTTTTATTTATTTAACAACTTTTATATACCGCGCTATTTGTTATCAGTGCAGTTCACATATAACAAGGGTGCACAGTCAGAAAACTGTTCTGTGCTTACATTGTAACAGGAGTTTCAACTTGGAGCAACAGGGTAACTATAAACATATGTACAAAAATACAATTAGATTAGGTTAGTATATACAAGAAGGGCTAAGGCAAGCTCAAAATACTCATGACAGGGTAAGGTTTGTGGATATTGGTGTGTGGGTGAGCAGCGGCGGGGTGGATGCTTGAGCAAAGTGAAGTAGGAAAATGTGGTGGTTGATTGCCTTACGGAACTGAATAAGGTCTTTGATGGATCTAATTTCTGGTGGAAGTTCGTTCCAACATTTAGGGGCGTAGAAGGCGAAGGTTCTTTTCCTGGTCGTCTGGGTGCACTGGATGGACTCTTTGGGGATGATCAAGGTGTTGTCGGTTACTGACCTTCTAATTTTGTTTTTCAGGGTGAGGGTGATAAGGTCACTGATTGTCATGGGGGCTAGCTTATTGATAATCTTGAAGATAATGAGAAGGACTTTGTATGTTAACCTGCAATGGATTGGTAGCCAGTGGAGTTCCTTAAGTATCGGGGTGAAATGGTCTGATCTTGCTAAACCACAGAGAACACGTGCAGCCGCATTCATAGCGAGTTGCAGCGGATTAAGGGTGTTCTTGGAGTCCATACAGGGCGACATTTGCGTAATCAAAGTGTGGTAGGATGAGGGTCTGAAAAATGGTCCTGAAGTCATTATGAGGTAACATGGGCCTGAGGTGCCTTAGCGTTCTAATTTTATTGTAGACAGATCTGGTGGTGTTTCGTATGTGCTCCTTAAAGTCGAAATGCTGGTCCAGAGTAATCCCTAGGTAGCGAATGGAAGGTTTACTGGGTAATTCCGCATCTCTTACTCTTAGGGAAGATGGAGGTGAGAAATCTTTGTTCCTTGATATGAACAGAACTTCCGTCATCTTGAAGTTTATGCGGAGATTTTGAGATAGCCAGTCAGTGATGGCGTTGAAGCAATTAATGAGGCTGGAGAAGTCTGGTTGTTTGATTTTGAAAGGAGTAAACAGCAGGACGTCATCTGCATAGATTAGAGTAGAGATATTGAAGGAGCGTATGATGTCACATATCGGCTGCATGTAGACATTGAACAGCAGCGCGGATAAAGAAGGCCCTGTGGAACACCTTGGTGTTGGTGGAAAGGTGCGGATGTGGTAGAACCAACTCTGACATGCTGCCAACGATCTGATAGATAAGACCTACACCATTCCCAGGTGAGGCCACGGATGCCCTTCTCTTGGAGACGAGTGAGAAGTTGAATGTGATTAACAGAGTCAAAGGCGGCAGAGATATCTAGGAAAATGAGAGCAAAGCCATTATCAACCTTGTCCAATCCTCTATTCAAAGCGTTGGTTAGGGTGGTGAGGAGAGTTTCTACGCCGTGAGACTCCCTGAATCCGTGTTGACAGGGGTCGAGAGGTGACACCTCGTCAATGTGGTGTTGAATCTGCCGCTGGACAACCTTCTCTATTATCTTGGATAATAGAGGTATACTTGAGATTGGGCGGTATGAGTCAGTCTTTAGTGGGTCAAATCTGTTATTCTTCAGAAGTGGTCTTATTGATGTTTTTTTGAGGAATGCGGGAAAAGAGCCTGTTGCAAAGGAAAGTCCAATGATGTTGATTAGAATTGGACTAAGTTCAATACAGATAGATCTGTATCCATCTACTTATCTATCTGTCTGTTAGGTTCTGATATCCTTACATTCCTATATGATCCTGACAGATGGGCACTAACCCTATCAATGCTGTGCCAGCATAACTAGGGGACTACACCTATAACCACTTCCTGTGGTAATCAACAAACTTTTTCCTTGCCATAGTCTTTTCAAGTTAGGTACTCCTGAAGCTCTCCATGTACCTTTCTTTCCTAATTGACCCCATTTAGGAAAGACATTGTGGAGCTTCAGTTGCTCTAAAGCTTAGCGCTCCTGAGTCTGTCCTTACTTTCTTATCAGATACAAGGGTCTCCATACCCTTTCTCCCCTACATGGACTGATTCCAACCACAGTCCAGTTGGGTCAGACTCATTTTTTCTCTTGGTCCTAGATTTGTACTGTTTTTGGACCAAAACAGCTTAAGCTTTCTTTAATAGTACCTTCTGCATCTCTGCTGAAGCTCTACCTCCTATACTACCCCAGTTTTCCCCTGGGGCTATTTTCTCATCCTGAAGGGTTCTGACCTCCACTTGTTTTTGTTCTACTGTATTACCTCTACTTCTCAGTGAGGTACCCCTTGAGCACATTCACTGGCTCTTCTAGCAGATCCATATGTAGCTCAGTGTACTTATGCAATACCAACAAGGGAGGCCCAGATTACAATATTTTACTACTAAATACCCTTGATACAGGGTCTTCCCCTTTTGAAGCCCTGTTCTAGCCAGCTGTTCCACAGCTCTTTTTCTGTATTCAACTCCTACCCTCCATTCCCAGGAAGCCTGAGGTCCTGAGGAATAGCATGGCTCGTTCTAGACTTGCAACATGCTAGGACTCCCTCCAGGCATCTGAGCTTGGGAGTCCCCATATGTGAAGACTCATTCCTGCTTGTTCCTGGAGATAGCACAGTTACTTACCTGTAACAGGTGATCTCTGGGAACAGCAGGAATAAGTCTTCACAACCCACCCACCTCCCCTAGGAGGAGTTTTTTCTCTATCTCTATCTTTCCCTTCCTTGCTCTCTCTCTCTTTGTCTCAGCTTTAAAACTTAACTGAGGAGAGGCAGTTGGGAAGGTGGGAAGGCAGCACGCAGGCGTGGTGGGATGCTTCCAAAGGCTTTCTGATTGGATGCTGGGAAGCGTTCCCACGCAGACCACCGGTGGCATGGGACTTAAACCTGGTTCTTGGTCCGCTCATGAAGCCACCTTTCGAACCCTTAGCTACTACCTCATTGAAATTCCTTTCTTGGAAAGATATCGTTCTCATTGCAATCACATCAGCACGTCGCATCAGTGAGTTGCAAGCACTAGTAGCTGATCCACCTTATACAAAGTTCCATCATGACAAGGTAGTCCTTAGGACTCATCTACACTTTATGCCAAAGGTGGTCTCGCCTTTTCATCTTAACCAAGCGGTCTACCTACCTGTGTTCTTTCCAAGACCTCATGCATCAAATGCAGAAAGGAATCTTCATACTTTGGACTATAAAAGAGCTTTAGCCTTTTACTTGCAAAGAACACAGCAACATAAAGTCCTCTCAACTCTTTGTTGCTTTTGATCCTTCTCATTTGGGACTTCCAGTCTCCAAGAGAACACTGTCCAACTGGATTGCTCAGTGTATCTCCTTTGCCTATCAGAGTAAGAACCTTCCTCTAGAGGGCCATGTCACAGCTCACAATGTGAGAGCCATGGCAGCATCAATGGCTCATCTGCACTCTGTGTCTATCGACGACATCTGTCGAGCAGCCATTTGGGCCTCGGTTCATACCTTCACAACCCATTACTGCTTGGACAAGGACTCCCGCCGGGATGCCTTGGTTGGTCAGGCTGTTCTCCAACACCTGTTCCATACTTAATCAACTCCTACCCACCATCCCTGGTTGGATGCCAGAGATCCATGGGGGGAAGTGGAGCCCTTTCACAGGGACACACAACTTCTGGGGTCTCTCCCTGGCATCAGTAGCTAGGGAGTCCCCATATGTGAAGACTACATTCCTGCTTGTTCCTGGAGATAGCATAGTTACTCACCTGTAACAGGTGATCTCCAGGAACAGTAGGAATTTAGTCTTCACAACCCACCCACCTCCCCTAGGAGTTGTATCTGTCTATTTTTCTCTTTCCCTCTCTCTCTCTTTGTCTCAGCTTTAAACTCAACTGGAGAGAGGCAGTTGGGGAAGGCAGGAAGGCAGCACGCAGGCAGGCTTTCTAATTGGACGCTGGGGAGCGTTCCCGCGCACGCTCCATCTGTACCGATGATACCCATATGTGAAGACTAAATTCCTGCTGTTCCCGGAGATCACCTGTTACAGGTGAGTAACTATGCTTTACATGCAGAGGTGTCCTTGATAAACGGGTATCTAAAAGGATTAGGATCGTCAGAGATAGAGGAAGATCCATAACATTGAACTGAAACATGCTACATTAACAGAAGACCTTAAATTCATATGTGCCAGAAATAGATTGAAAATACCAGAGGCGCAAATCTTACAGAGATACGAAGAAAAGAAAGATAACAAAATAAACTATTTAGAGAGAACCCATAACAGTTCTACAGGACACTGGAGATTCTGTAAGAGCTGGAAATGATTGTTCGTCTCTTAGCTAATTGCAAAGTTCTGATGGCAAAAAACTTCTGTTTAGAGAGGCACAAATTTCTAATCCCACCGCTCTTTGGCACAGTTCAAGTATTAATGGCAAGCGTTGGCAGTAAATTTATGAGACTGAGATCATACTTCACATACCCTGGCTTAGAAAGTGAGGTTCATGACAGTCATGGTATACACAAAATTAACCATGTAACCAAACAAATCACCCAAATGTCTTCATGTTGTCACCTTATTTTTGATTCCTTATTTTCCCCTTTTTAAAAACAAAAACAAAAAAAACAAAAAAAAAACCTGTCATTATTTTTCCATATATTTAAAAAAAAAAAAAAAATCGTGTATAATGGCCCAGTGGGACGTGCAGATAAGGCACAAGGAGAGCAGAGCTCCTGCAGACAAGTCTTGGGTGCACAACAAGCAGAAGCAAGAGATGAACACAGTTGCTTAAAAGGGTGCTTTATTGGAGTCCCCAACGCGTTTCGGCTGACGCCTTCCTCAGGGTGAGGGGTACTTACATAAATAAGAAAACAAATATATTAAAACCAGCACACATCAAAAAATCAACATATATCAAAAAAATCAACACATCAAAAAAATGTCAAAAAAGCAACCAACATGTTAATCGAGAACTACTACTACAGCCACATAAAAAAGACAACACAGGTACAGATACACTACATTTAATAACTAAATATTCCCCATTTAGTTATCAGATCCAAAGAATCTTAAAGAAACATAGTAATGTTTTGCGTAGCATTCCAGGGTTGGAAGATTATAAAATTCAATGCGTCTGGCAACGTCACGGAAACTTAAAAGAAATTCTTAGTCCAGCGATATTAAGAACACCGAAGCAAAGCTTTGGATCTGAAGTTTTGGGTCATCATAAATGTGGGACTTGTACTATCTGTGAAATAACGTTGGAAATGAATCATTTTTCACACAAAGGGAAAATTTATAAATTACGACATTACACTACCTGTGATTCCACATTTGTAGTATATGTCATTATCTGTCCATGTCCTCTGGTCTACATAGGAAAAACTATCCAAGCATTTCACGTCAGAATGAAAGAACATAAAAGCCGATTGAATTGTAAATATCTACAAGCTCCTATAGTTTCTCCAGGACCAAGCAGGAAGTCAGTCCTCACATATGGGTGATGTCGGCGCCGACGGAGCCCTCGCGGAGCAATTTTCCCCAGCTTTCAAAGAAAGCCTTTGGGAATTGCAGTGCGCATGCGCGGTCTCCTTCCCGCCCAAGGGTGCCATCTTAGCCAGTCTTCTTTTTTCCGCGGAGCCCTACAGACGTACCCGTTGTGTCCCCGCTGAAAAAGTTGATTTTAGTGATTTATTTCTCTTTTTTCCTTTTTTCGCTGGCAGCCCGGTCCTTTGACCTTGCAGGGGCCCTTTTTCCCCCGATGGCTGCCAGTGGTTTCAAGCGGTGTGTTCAGTGTGACAGAAATATGTCACTCACTGACACACACGATAATTGCCTCTGCTGCCTGGGCCCGGATCACGAAGAACTGATCTGTGGGGCCTGTGGCAAAATGTCCTCCAAAGCGTTAGAGTCGGCGGCACCAGCGGGAAAGAATCTTCGCTGACCCCGGCCGTACCCGGACCTCGTCGGAGGCCTCGGCGTCCAGAGGTTCCAGCTCTGACCATCGCCGAAGTTCCTCCGACAGGGGTTCTCCCTCCGGGGACCATCGACGGAAGGTAAAACCCGTGAGGGCGGCGTCGGTGGACGCTCCTGGCTCCGCGAGGGCCAGGTCGCATAGCCCCGATAGCCGTCCCGGGTCTTTGGAGAAGGAGCACCTCCCGAAGCGACCTCGTCTGGAGTCGGAGTTGCCTGCTCAGGTAAGTCCTGTAGTCCTCCTGGACTCGCCTCCGAGAGGTCCGACGTCGGGCCCGACGCCGTCGGGGCCCGAGTCGGGGGCTGCTGGGTCACCTGAGGTCGGACTCAGGTTGACGGCCTTGGAGAGCAGACTATCTGCCTTCATGGACCAGCAGCGGGCACTGATCGCTAGCCTTGCTGGCGCCACTGCCCCGACCGCCGGGACATCGACGTCTAAGTCGACCCCGGAGACCGAGCCGATCCTCGAGTCCATGCGAACTCGAGTCGATCCTCGGTCGAGGTCACCCTCGGCCTCCCGTTTGGGACCGAGGTCGTCGACGCCGACTCCCTCGGTGTCGGGGCGGCCGACGCCTCCGCCTGCCCGAGCCGACCCCACCGATTCCTCCTCGGAGTCGGCCTGGGAGTCTGAAGAGGAAGAGTCACCTGATTCGTTTCGGACTCGGTGTGTCCCCTCGGACTCACCTGAGTCCGAACCTCGGAAGCAGTCCCCTCCGGAGGATGCCCGGTTCTCGGACTTCGTCAGGGATATGGCCAAGGCTTTGGCCTTCCCTGCGGATCCCGAGGAGGAGCCTCGAGCCGAAGAGCTCGACGCCCTTCAGTATGACTCTCCCGCCAGGGAACACTTTACTGTACCGGTTCCTCCCATGCTGGAACGACTACTCTTCCGCATGTGGGAGAGTCCGGCCTCGTCGCCGGTATTAAGCAAGCGGGTCGATTCCATCTATCGAGTCCGCAAGAGTCCTGGCTTCCAAAAAGCACAGCTGCCGCACCATTCCATGGTAGTGGAATCGGCCATGCATAGGCTTAAGAGCCAAAAGATGCACTCCTCGGTGCCTCCTGGCAGGGAGGCCCGTAACCTGGATGGCCTTGGTAAGAAGTGTTTCCAGGGCTCTATGCTTGCTTGTCGTGTCCAGACCTACCAGCTCTACATGGGCATGTATCTCCGAGACCTGGCTAAAGAGATAGCCGGATTCTCCGCTGGACTGTCCGAGGAACCTTTGCGGAGGTTCCTGGCCTTGACAACTGGTATTCGGGAATGCTCCAAATTCATGTCCCGAGCAGCCTATGATGGCTTTGAAGCATCGGCTCGAGTGGCCGCAGCCAGCATCGGTGCCCGCCGACAGGCTTGGCTTCAGTCGTCTGACCTTGAACCCTGGGTGCAGGACAAGTTGGTCGATGTCCCCTGCCGAGGTGAAAACCTCTTTGGCAAGCCCATGGCTGAAAAGGCTGCACAAATCGAGACGGAGACTCTCACCAGGACTAGGCTTTCTAGGAAGACCTCCGCCCCTTCCCAGAAAAAGAAGGGCTCGGGAAAGAAGTCCTTTTACCCGAGAAAGGCGGCTGCCTATAAACACTACCCTCAATATCAGGCCTCCGCAGCACCCCAACAGGGCCAGCAGGCCAAGGGACGGGGTAACGGGTCCCGTAGGCAGCAAGCCCCCAAGCCTGCACCACCAGCCCCTGCTCAGCAGGGTGGGGGTTTTTGACTTAATCAGCATAGCCTCTCCCCCTCAGCTGGCTCCTCCCAGCACCGGAGGCCGGCTGGTTCACTTCGCCCACAGGTGGTCCAACATCACTTCAGATGCCTGGGTGCTTCAAGTCGTAAGAGAAGGCTATCTTCTCCACTTCCACCAGGTCCCTCCCTCTTATTTCCCGGGAGAACCTCCACGACTCCCTCTGCACAGGGACTTACTCCTTCAGGAGTTAGCAAGTCTTCTTCAGGAACAGGCTGTGGAACCGGTGCCCCACCACCTGAGAGGTCAAGGCTTTTATTCCAGGTATTTCCTAATACCAAAAAGGACAGGAGGCCTCAGACCCATCCTGGACTTGCGCAATCTCAACAAGTTCCTCGTGCGGGAAAAGTTCAAGATGCTTACCCTTGGAATCCTTCTGCCCTACCTCCAGCAGGGAGATTGTCTATGCTCCTTGGATCTAAAGGATGCCTACACGCACATCCTCATCCACCCAAGCCACCGCCAATACCTAAGGTTTGTGGTGGCAGGAAATCATTACCAGTACAGAGTACTGCCCTTTGGCCTATCCTCCGCACCGCGGGTCTTCACAAAATGTCTCGCGGTGGTGGCGGCCTATCTCCGGCTTCACGGCCTCTGTCTTTCCGTACCTCGATGACTGGCTCATCAGAGCATCGTCCTCTCCGGAAGTCACCAATGCCACACACCGCACGGTGACTCTTCTGCAGTACTTGGGCTTTGTCATAAACTTCGCAAAGTCCACTTTGCTCCCCTCACAGGATCTCGAGTTCATCGGCGCAAGACTGCACACTCCTCAGGCGCGAGCTTTCCTGCCTCTCGACAGGGCTCAACGGCTCATGGACCTAGCTGGCCGTTTTCGCAGCCAGTCTCTGGTCTCCGCCAGGCGCTTCCTGAGACTACTCGGCCATATGGCTTCCACCGTCCACGTGACCCCCAGTGCCCGCCTGAATATGCGGCCTGCTCAATGGTGCCTTTGCAAGCAGTGGCAACAAGCCACCGGCGGACTAGCCGACTTAGTGCGCATCTCCGGGCCGCTGGCCTCTTCTCTACAGTGGTGGCTTCATCGGCCGAACCTGGTGCTCGGAATGCCTTTTCAGTCACCTCAGCCGGCTCAAGTGCTGACGACCGATGCTTCCCTCCTGGGTTGGGGAGCACATTGCCAAGGGGCATGTACTCAAGGTCTCTGGACCGCGTGGGAGTCTGCTTAGCAGATCAACTTCCTGGAGCTCAGAGCAATCCGTCTGGCGCTCAAGGCTTTCTCCCACCTGACTTCTCACCAGTCCGTCCTTGTCCAGACGGACAATCAAGTTGCCATGTTCTACGTGAACAAACAGGGGGGCACGGGCTCCTTCCTTCTCTGCCGAGAAGCTCAGAAGCTCTGCTCTTGGGCCGTCAGTCACGGCATTCTTCTCAAGGCAGTTTATCTCCCAGGCCAAGAAAATTGCCTGGCGGACAAACTCAGCAGGATACTCCAGCCGCACGAGTGGCGTCTGGATCCCTTGGTAGTTCAGAAACTTTTTCTGAAGTTGGGACTCCCCACGATGGATCTCTTTGCCAGTCCTCTCAACCGGCAACTTCCTCGCTTCTGCTCTCGTCAGCCACATCCCCTTCGAGTAGCGGCAGATGCTTTTCTACTCTCATGGTCGGAGAGCCTTCTGTATGCTTTTCCTCCCATCCCGCTAGTCTCTCGAACTCTTTTCAAGGTTCTCCGAGACAAAGCTTCCATGATCCTGGTGGCTCCTCGCTGGCCCAGACAGCCGTGGTTTCCACTCCTGCTGCAATTAGCGGTAGCGGATCCGTTCCCTCTGGGGTTTCAACCGGATCTCCTAACACAGGATCAGGGGTCCCTGCTACACCCCAACCTCAGATCTCTCAATCTAATGGCCTGGCTGCTGAAAGGGTAGTCCTTGCTCCCCTTCTCCTGCCGGCAGAGGTGGAAGAGGTCGTCCTAGCTTCTCGGCGACCTTCTACCCGCAAATGCTACGCCCTTAAATGGCGTCGCTTTTCCGTTTGGTGTGCCCAGCAGTCTCAGGATCCCTTCTCCTGCTCGGTGTCGGTGATCTTGCAGTACTTGCTCTACCTCTCTAATCTGGGACTTAAGTCCAACTCCGTCAAAGTTCACCTCAGTGCTCTTTCAGCACATCATGTGCCGGTGGACGGCAGACCTCTTTCCAGCGACCCTCTCGTAGCGAGGTTTCTCCGAGGTCTCCTTCTACTTAAACCACCTCTGCGCCCGCCAGCTCCTGACTGGGATCTGAATGTGGTTTTACAGCGGATCACCTGTCCGCCTTTTGAACCTATGGCTACTTGTTCTCTCCGTTTCCTTTCTTGGAAAACTTTATTCCTGATAGCCCTCACTTCCGCTAGACGCGTAAGTGAATTGCAGGCCCTCGTGTCTGATCCCCCTTACACTCGGTTCTACAAAAATAGGGTAGTCCTACGGATTCACCCAAAATTTCTTCCAAAAGTGGTCTCCCCTTTTCACATCAATCAGGAGGTGGTACTTCCGACCTTCTTTCCCAGGCCACACTCCAGCCGAGCTGAAATGGTCCTACATACCCTGGACTGTAGAAGGGCATTGAACTTCTACCTTGACCGTACGCGGGAGCACCGTAAAGCGGCTCAGCTTTTTGTGTCTTTTGACCCCAATAAATTGGGGCTCCCGGTCTCCAAGCGTACTCTGTCCATCTGGGTTGCTGACTGTATCGCTTGGGCTTATGGGGCAGCCGGACTCTTGTTAGAAAGTCGAGTCACGGCTCATTGTGTTCGGGCGAAGGCTACCTCAGTGGCTTACCTCCGCTCTGTTCCGCTGGCAGACATCTGCCGGGCCGCTACTTGGTCTTCGAGCCAGACTTTTGCGGTCCATTACTGTCTCGAGAGGGAGTCCCGCAGGGACAGTGCTTTCGGACAGGCAGTCCTCCGAAATCTCTTCGAGGTTTGAGCAACTCCTACCCTCCATCCCGGATGGGGGCTACCGGTGGGTAATAATTCAGTGAAGATTCCTTCCTTCGGTGCTGCTGAGCTAGAGGGAGCTCATTTTTGTGCTTAGGGTCTCCGGTAGCCTTAAGCTTGGGAGTCCCATATGTGAGGACTGACTTCCTGCTTGGTCCTGGAGAAAGCGTAGTTACTCACCTGTAACAGGTGTTCTCCAGGAGCAGCAGGAATCAGTCCTCACAACCCTCCCTCCTCCCCTTGGAGTTGCAATCATCTGCTTAAGTTTTTTTGCAAATTTTTATGCTGTCTTTTAGCTATGTCATCAGACTGGCTAAGATGGCACCCTTGGGCGGGAAGGAGACCGCGCATGCGCGCTGCAATTCCCAAAGGCTTTCTTTGAAAGCTGGGGAAAATTGCTCCGCGAGGGCTCCGTCGGCGCCGACGTCACCCATATGTGAGGACTGATTCCTGCTGCTCCTGGAGAACACCTGTTACAGGTGAGTAACTACGCTATCACACTGTATTGAAAAAGGTCATTCATTCACAACACTACGCTGTTTCTGTATTGATCAGGTTATCCAGGGAGCAGGGGGTAAATCCCGTGAACAAACCTTATTGAGACGTGAACAGGAATGGATATTCCGCCTGGGTACTTTACATCCAACAGGTTTAAACATTGCTATTGAATGGGTGGTATGTTAAAGAGCTTTACTTCACGTGATAGCTTCCAAGGATTTAAAAAAGAAGAGTTATCTCTATCCCGCATGCGTGGCGTGTTTTTGGGTGCATGATTGAGCATGGAAGCAGCCGTGAGTATCTCTTTGGACATATTGACCAACTTTTTCCTATTCTTGCGATATCTGATATATTAAGGTAAACGTTTTCATTTTTCTTAGGCAGTCCCCTGAAGAAACGCTAATAGTGAAACGCTGTGGTGCCTTGTTAATGCGTTGGGAATTCAGAAAAAATTGAGGCACTGCTGAAGACGCTTTCAGATAAGAATTTGGCTTGCTAAAGAGTATAACGGCATTGCTTTTGACACTTTACAGCGATACACCTGGTCGTAAAGTTATAAAGTAAAGCATTAGGAAAGCCCGACAAACTGAAGAACTATAGTTATGGTGGAGTCTGTTTCATGGTGTGAATTTGGTCTATAACATGCAATGCTATAGATATAAGTCAACAACGAGGGATTAAACGTGGTTTGAAGTTGTTAGAAACCACGACATGAAAATCCCCATCGTGTGAACAAAATGATAGCAGCAAGTCGAGATTAAAAACACAATGCTCTAGTTGCAGCGCAATTTTATTGAAAACATTAAAATTAGAAGAAAAAGATACGCGTTAAAGAATCGGCGATATTACAGATCATTGATGTATTGAAGGCAGTTTACTGCACCATGAAAGTTAATGCAGTATATAGCCATATTCGATTCTGAGATCTGATCGCTATAAAAATATTGCATCTACATTATATACTAAATAGTTGGTCTATGGTAAATGAGTAGAGCTTGTTATATTATTCGTAGCTATACAGCATTGAGCTCTGGAAAGTGACAACAATATAGTTGACATTTAAAAAAGCAACCAGAGCATGATGAAAATATATTGCAAAAATAAGATTAAAATTAAAATTAAGCACATGATTCTATACATATACATATGGCACTTAAAAAGCGTAAATTTAGAAACCATAATAAGTTAATTAAGACCAAAAAATACAGATAAACTGTAAATAAAACCATTAAAAATGATTAAAAGACACCATGAGTGTAGACGCAGGGCAGAAAGGAACTAATTCAAATTCAAAACATTGCAATCATAGATGCACTACTCACTAAACTATGCACCGAAGTGCCGTTTAAAGTGTAAAGATTCTTTAATTCCCAAAGACGGGAGTATCTTGCCACTACAAATAGAAAAGAGGAAATAACTCTATAAATTAAAATGTAATGGTGCTGTACATAGAGAACTGTAATTCATAAAGATTATTATTGGTACAACTGCTGCTGAAAGAAATGAATCTTAAATACCTGAAAAATAGCACGACCTAAACCATGCGTTTATAAAAGGACTTAAAAAAAGCCGATGGCAAGAATCTGCAAAACAACGTAGTGAATTGAACAAATGGATATTTAAATTAAAACATATGTACTATTCCAACAAATACTGGTGAACAAAACTGACCAACCTCGGATGGTCCCGATCTTTTAACAAGAATTACTTACTGCGGACGGCAAAGCTGTTATAAAAACATTCATCTAAACGGGTTAGTACTGTGTTTAAAATGATGTTTTAAAGACGCCGATTTTCGTGCCAAAAGGGGCGTGGTTAGTACCATCCAATCAAATGATTCCTATGTTACTTAGTAGTGTGTAACTGTAAAAAAGATAATATTAATGTTAAAACCTTAAAAAATGAAATAGTACCTATAGATATTTGCTTAGCGATTACTCCTCGACAAACTGATAATGTAGTAAAACGTCGATGTCTCGCCAGGGGGGCGTGGTGAGAAACTGTCAATCAGCAAGGAGGTATTGGGAAAGAATATGTGCGGTAGTGTTTTACCTTAAAAAAGCTGATATTGTATGTGCACAATGTGGACCTTTTGCAGGAGATCAATCAAAGTATAAATGCTTGTGTATACGGAAAACTTTACAAACTTAACTAATTCATTAGACATGAAAACCAAAATGGAACCATGGATACCTTAAAAAGTAATTCTTTTGAATAAAATATAATAAAAACTATATAGAAGAATTTGTGTAAAACCCCTAAAACTAAAATATTGTCATCTTTCTGTTGTGAGAGCGTTATAGATGTCTAATAAAACTGTTAAATCGATCTCTTAACATGAAGAATCAATTAAGAAAATTTAGAAATTTATATGAAACCTGTAGGTCTTTGTTAAAACAATTGATACTAAACCTAAAAAATGGAATAAACTAAAATAAATAAAAGATAAATAAATAAATACGAATATGTAAAAAAAGGGGGATGGCTAAAAACTGATCCTAAAAATGTGATAATATATTTGAGAACACCAATCATAGCTAATCTACAAAAAGAATCATGTGTTATAATTTGTGTACCTCTAAAACAAAAAAAAAAAAAAAAAAAAGGGGTTGCTTAAAATATACAAAAATAATGCAAACCGTTAAAAACTATAAGATTACAGGAATACTGACAGATCAACCTCTTGATTGAGACCATTGGGCTCTAAACAATTGAACTCATATATGAATCGCTGCTCTAACTTGAGGAGAGTCTTATCGACATCTCCACCTCTCCAATGAGGGAGCACTGCTTTTAAGACAATATATTTTAAATCTTTTATAGTATGTTTCATTTTAAGCCAGTGAGCAACAAGTGGACGATCTAAAGCCTCTCTGTGAAGGCAGCTCCTGTGTTCTATAATACGAGTACGTATTTGACGTTTAGTTTTCCCAATGTAAACCAAATTGCGAGGGCATAGAATCAAATAAATAACATTTTCTGTTTTACAATTAGAAAAAGTGTTAAGATACACCTTGTGATTAGTAATTGGATGGACAAAAATTTTTTTTGCTAAAATAGTATGGGGACAAACGGAACAACTACCACATTTATAATGGCCTTTAATTGTAGATAAGGGCTTGTGGTATGTTAGAGCGGATGGCACAAGAATATTAGCCAGATTTGGGTTTCGCTTATAGGCTATCATGACTTTTTTAGAGGCAAAAGTGGGTAAAGCAGTTAATAGGTACCATTCTTGTTTTAATATTTTAGTAATCTCACTAGAATAATTGGAAAAGGTTAAAGGGCAGACAACATGGTCTGTCTTCTTGACTCGATCCTTTTTCTTAAGAAGGGACGTGCGATCTATAGTGCATGCCTTAAAAAAGGCCGCCTTTATACATTTTTTTGGGTAACCTTGCTGGCTAAATCTAAGATGCATGTCAGCCGCATGCCTTTCAAAGTCTAAATCATTGGTGCAAAGCCTTTTGATTCTTAAAAATTGGCTGGTAGGTAAATTGTATTTTAAAGATGTGTTGTGAAAACTATCATATTGTAACAAAGTGTTACGGTCAGTAGGTTTGCGGTATAAATCTGTGACAAAACCATCTTGGCCTTTTTTAATTAAAATATCCAAATATGCTATCTGTTCCATACTAGATTGACCTTCAAATTGTAAGTTGGGATCTAGGCCATTAAGCCATTGAAAAAAGAGTTGCAAAGTGGTTTCTGTCCCATCCCAGATCATCAACACATCGTCTATATATCTCTTCCAAAGTCGCACGTGTATTTTGTATGGATTGAGACCTAAAAATTCTTTCTCAAAATTTGCTACATATAAATTAGCGACATCTGGTGCTATGGACGAACCCATGGCTACCCCTTTTACCTGTTTATAAAAAACCCCTTTGAATGAAAAATAATTTTCAGTCATGGCTATGGAGGTAAGCTGAGTGAGGTAAAAAGTGGGAATACGTATGGGTCTTTCCCCTCCGTATTAGAGTATTAGTTAATATTTCTAGGGCAGCTGTTTGAGGAATGTTAGTATAAAGCGAATTGATGTCCAAGGTAACTAGTAATAAATTATCTTGATATCCTGAAAAATCTTGCAACATGTTAATGATATGTGTGGAATCTTGAACATAAGAGTCTGCTAACATAACAAAGGGTCTGAGAAAAATATCTAAAAATTTGGAAAGTGGTTCTAAGAGGGAGCCAATGGCTGAGACTGTTGGACGTCCCGGTGGATTATCTAATGATTTATGAATCTTGGGGATTATGTAAATTGTGGGAGTGATTGGATGAGAGACTGTAAGAAAAGATATTTCTTTCGGAGTTAAGTATCCTGCCTCTTTTCCAATGTAAAGAAGAGTATCAATCTTTTGTTGCAAGAGTGTTGTAGGGTCATCATATATTTTTTCATAGAAGTCCTTGTTGGTAAGTTGACGCATAATCTCTGTAATGTAAGCAGTGCGATCCTGTAAAACCAGTGCTCCACCCTTATCAGCGGGTTTTATTATTATATCATTGTTATTGCGAAGGTCATGTAGTGCTGTTTTTTCAGCCTTAGAAAAATTATAAAATACCCTGTTTTTCTTTTTATATAATTCCTGTACCTTGGATAACACTACTTTTTCATATGCTAAAATAAGGGGGTCTGAGTTGGATGGGGGCATCCAAGTCGAGGGTTTTTTATAACTGAGGGATCATCATTGTTGCTGTCGATACCATTAAAGTAATTTATTATTTTTAACTTGCGGAAGAACTTGAACAGTTCAACATGAGTAGCAAATGGATCATGCTTTTTAGTTGGTACGAAAGACAAACCTTTTTCCAAAACTCGTATTTCAATATTAGTGAGTTGGTGCTTGGACAAATTGATTATACCACTTATAGGTCCCAATCTAATCGCCTCTTGGACATTAATGTATGATCTCTGTCCCTGCTGCGTTGGGGAAGGGGCTGATGGTGCCTGGAGTATGGTTGGGACTTGTGGGGGTATTGATATGATTTTCGCCCACCTCCTTGCCAAAGAGAATCCATCTGAAAATCCCGATTAGGACTGCGGTGTTGACGACGAGCCGGAGGGGGAGCTGTGGTGAATAGTGAAGTGGGGAGGGATCTATGGGTTCATGGGAAGGTTCTCTTGAGTGATGTCGACTCCGTTTCTGACTTCTTTCTTGATTAGGGGAAATGGAAGGAGATTTACCTTGGGACCTAAATTGGTTCCTTGAATTACTCCTAAAACGTGGTCTTGGAGAGTGATGAGGAGGTTTTTTATAGGAAGTGCTTCTTTGTCGGGTTCTAAAACCTGATCCATCGTGTGTCCAGTAATAGACCGTGTTTAATTTGTAGTCTTCCTCATCTCTTTTTAGTTTATTAATCTTAATATCCTTTCTATATTCAGCAGTGTTGCGGTCAAATTTCCTTTTTTCTGATTCATATTGAGTATCTTGTTTCTTGAGCTTATCTATGGAGGTATCTGTTAAAGGCTTGAGTACTTCTGCCCTGTGTCTAGAGGTGTTGACAATTAAAATCATTAAGTCCAAGGAACATTTGTTGAGAATTTTGATCCAATCAGACATAAAAGTTTTGTCGTCCTTGAACATGCCGGGTGCTTTCTGCATACGAAGACCTCTTGGGATAATTTTCTTCTGACAAAATTAACCATGCAACCAAACAAATCACCCAAATGTCTTCATGTTGTCACCTTATTTTTGATTCCGTATTTTCCCCTTTTTAAAAACAACAAAAAAAACCCTGCTATTATTTTTCCATATATTTAAAAAAAATAAAATCGTGTATAATGGCCCAGTGGGACGAGCAGCCTGCCTTCCATCCTTCCTGAATCCCAGATCACTGTCTACCCTATACACACAGAGGCACTGTGCGGTGAGATGGAGTTGGGGGTGGCACAAGGGCGGGGTGTGGGCAGGCCAGACTCCTGGACGTACAGGTCCGATTCGGGTAATGACCCTGTACGTCTGGGGGAGCAAAAGGGGGGTGCAGTACTTATACCACCTCTGAGATGGGATAAGTGCTAGTCCCCTGTGTTCCCCGACATGGCAGCCTCTACCCCCAACGCAGTGGACACACAGAAGACACTGGCCTGCTGCCTGACCACAGCTTCAATGAGCTTACCGAAGGTAGTGCAGGGAGGGGGGGGGGGGGGGGACAGACATTGGGCCATCCACTCACCTGTGTATTTGGGGGGCCTGGCTGTGCAGTCCCTTGGACGTCCCTGCGGCTGTGGTAGAGGCACGCCGGGCTGTCCTGCCCAATTCTGACTGCCGCAGGAAGGTTTGCTCCTGTGTTTCAGAATCTGGTCCAAACAGGGCCCATCCTGCACGGGGTCATCCAGATGGCCTGGACTTGCCTCTTCCAGAATCAGGCTCCATATGTTTAAAGAAGGAGAAAATACCTCAGTGCAGTCCCATCATTTATAATTTTAGACTATTTATTTAGGCAGTTCTAACTTATCTGAGTGTATCTTCCAGTCAGTGTTATACTCAGTACTGTTATACTTTGTGGCTGTGTTCCGCAAGTAAGCTGCTTCAGGAATGTATCCAAATTCTGTTGTGTACACTTTTTTCACACCTCCAAACATGCTGAGCTGAATCAAAAAAAATGTTTGATTCACAGCTAATGTAGAGCCAACATTGAATGAAGCTTCACCAGCATGGATTTAGAAAAGGTACAGAGAAGAATGACCAAAATGATAGGGATTGGAAGGATACCCCCTACAAGGAAAATGCTTAAAGGTTAGGGCTCTAAAACATTGGAAAGAGATGGCTGAGGGGGAGATAAGCTACAAGTTTATAAAATGAGTGGAATGGGTAAGTTGGTTGGTTGGTTTAATCCTTCAAAAATTACAAAAACTAGAGGACAAACAATGAAACTACCATGGAGCACCTTTAAGACTAATGGGAGAAAATATTTTTTCAGTCAGCACGTAATCAAACTGTGGAATTTGTTGCCAGATGTAGTAAAAGCTGTTAGTGTAGCTGGGTTTGAAGGAGGTTTGGACAAGTTCCTGGAGAAAAAGTCCATAAACCATTATTAAAGTGGACTAAGGAAATCCACTACTTACCCCTGATATAAGCAACATGGAATATGTCTACCTATTGGGTTACCTGACTGGTACTTGTGACCTGGATTGGCCACTTGGAATCAGGATACTGGGTTTGACAGATCTTTGGTCTGATCAAGTATGGCATATCTTATGTTATGTTCTAAAGGCTAAAGAGGTTAGGACTTTTCAGTTTAGAGAAGACAGCTGAGGGAAGATGTGATATAGGTCTATAAGATCATGACTGGTATGCAAAGATTAGGAGACACGCTATGAAATTACTAAGTACATTTCGAACATTGGAGAAAATATTTTCACCCAGCACATTATTAAACTCTGCAATTCATTACAGTTAGTATACCTTTGAAGAAAGTTTGAACAAGTTCTGGAGGAAAAAGCCATAAACTGTTACGGTAGATTGCAGGAAATTCACTACCTATCCTTGGGGGTAATCAGCATGGAATCTATCAGCTTTTGGGACTTTTGCCATGTTTTTGACTAAGATTGTCCACTGTTGGAAATAGGATACTAGGTTTGGACCTTTGGTCTGACCCTGTATGGCAATTATGTTCTCATTTGTTGTTTTTTCTAGATTCATAATTAGGTTTACTTTGAAAGTCCTTTTTTTTGTAGGCCTGTTGCTGAAAATACTAGTTTATTTTTGGAAACTGAGATGGCTTTAGCAGTCTGTTTTCATAAAAGAAAAAGAAAAAAACTATGTTTAATTAGTTTTGGCACTGCATCTTTTTTTGAGCATCATCTGGTTTTAAATACTTCATACATAATACAAATAACACTGAAGAAATTTGAAAGAAAGGCCCTTTTATAAATGGAGCAACTTAATATAGGAAATAAAAAGCTTAGGCTAAAGGACAGGCATTAAATTTTCATCATTCTCTATTTAATAGATTTGTTTGTTCCCATGAAATACATAATAAATGCTTCATAGGAGGTTCTTCATGCTCAAAATAAAGCAATTATAAACCTTTAAGCTCTATTAAAGGTCAGTTTTTGACTTCCACCTTCTGTCAACATGTGCTTGATGCTTTTGTTTAAATCTACTAAGAGTTCTACTTTATAAGCCTATTAAATAATTGTGTAAGAAGTTAACAGCAGTTTCATTGAACAATTATATTTTATCTTGTTGATATTTCAATTTATTTCATTGATTACAATGTGCTGCCATTAGTGAGTAGAAAGAATGTGGGATTTTATTTTTTTTTAATTTTGTGTTGAACACGAGTAGACTTGGGTCTAATGGTTTATACATAGAAAATACTAAAATTTGGTCTCCAACCATTCTTATTTTTCTTTGTAATTTCTATAATTGTCTCTTTAAACTCACTTTAATGATGGTAGCTGAGTATTTGCAAGCTTTTACTCTTTGAACAGCAGCCTTTAGCTACAAAGGCAGTTATACTGATATGTCATTAAATTAACCTGTGAAGGGGCTGTTTTATATGATCAACAATGAGTGTTGGTGCTGCCAGAATGAATGGCCAATTTGGTTGGATGAAGTGTCTGAAATTCTTTCAGAAATAAGGCAGCCATATAGCTGGGTCTGTTTGGCAGACTGGGATGACAGCATTAACTAGCAGCAATATCTGTCTGCAGAGGCTTCATGTATAGAAATAACTATTCCAAATACATCCTGCTAGACCAGTCCAGACTAGTGGGTTGTGTCCCCCTACCAGCAGATGGTAAGAGAGAAAAATTCCTGAAACTTTGTGACATCACCCTTGGTATAAAAACCCATTCCCCGCCTTCAGTATTTTCTCTGTCTCAACAGATGGTGGACTTCTAGCTCCTGACGTTCTCGAAGAAGAGATTTGGTGTCAGTGTAGCTATCTTTGGCAGTTGTGCACACTGTGGTGCCGCCTCTTTGCTGACAGTTTTCATTTCTTCATTTTCCAGAGCTGCTCCTGGTCAAGAGGGACCAGTTAAGCACCTCTGAAGAAGTGCTTCTTCTCATGAGGAGCAGTTGCAGCCTTCTGTTCTGATTGTTCTGCAAGCAAGACTTCTACCAGCTAAGTTGGCAGTCACCTTTTGTTGTTTTTCTAACTCCTTAAAGCTTGAATAAGGGGGATTGGGGTTTTTTTTTTTTGTTGTTTGGGTTTTTTTAAGCAAGGACTGGTTGCTGAGGAAGTTGGGCGTGTTTTTCTTCTCCGGACCCCCCCTTCTTATTTTTCCCCTCCTTCGAGAGCAGTGAGTGTTTTATTTCTTTCGCGGTTCTCTTTTAAAGCAGCGTCTCAATCTGTTTTTCAGCAGTATCTTGTTCTTCTGACTACGTGCACATCTCTTCTTTTTTCGGTCTGCTCAGTTTTCTGCAGTTTCCTTTTTCCTGCTTCTCTTCAAGTGGTCAGTCAGCGGCTCCTTCCTGGCTCCATTTTGCTGTTTCCAACCATAAGTTTTGTGCTGCAGCTGCCATTCTTTCTTCAGAGTCTGATTTTTAGCTCCCTGGTTCTTCCTGTAACTTTTTCTTTTATTCTGTTGTGAAAATGCCGCCTTCCCTACAGCACTGCTTGGGCTGTGGGAAGAAATGTAAGACTGTCAGGTAGTTTGTGTTCCTCCTGTGGTTCTGATCAAGGGGGTCCTTCTGCGTCCTGCAGGTCCTGATTCCGGTAACCCTTCCAGGTCTCTTGCTTTAGCTCCCTCTGGGTTACTTCAGGGTGATGCTAGATCTCAAGATGCCCTTTTCTGGTTTTGTTGCCTGAGCAGCCTGCTCACTCTACAGCTCTCTATTCAGCCTATGCAGACTTCAGCTGACTGTTCTGATCCTCCAGTTTATGCAGCTATTCTGTCAGGCCTGGGATATGTGGCATTCGGGGACTACCGCAGCTGATCTTCCATCTAGAAAGCATGCCTGCCAAAGTTTGGCTGGAGCTGCTTTAGATCTGGCCAAGGGATACCTCCTCTCCTCCAGGAGACTAATGCCCTGCAGGGGAAGATGACGGTCCTTCAGATGAAAATTCTGTCATTTCTGAGTCTGGCCGGGAAGGAGGAGAACTCTCTCCATTGGAAGATGACCAGGAGCCTCGAGAAGACAGTCAGGATATCTGGTTATTTCGTAAGGAAGAGTTTCCAACTGTCTTTGCTCAAATTACGGAGGCTCTGCACCTCTTAGACTCAAGTGCAGCAGCCTTCAGATTCTTCTAAACCTCAGCTAGACCCTATTATAGTGGGCATCAGGAAACCTTCTAAGACTTTTCTCTTTCCCTTGGAACTACAACAGATGGTCTCCTTAGAGTGAGATTCTCCCAATGTGTCTCTACGTTCCGCTCGTCACTTGGGGTGTGTTTACGTTTGGTCTTCGGATAATCTTGAAAAGTGGCTGTGTTTCCCTAAAGTAGACGCCTTGATCACTGCAGTCACTAAATGCACATCATTCCTGTGGAAGGCGGCACTGCCCTCCATGATCAGATAAATCGCAAGGTGGAGGGCCTCTTAAAAAAACACTTTCTTGTCATAGATCTTGGCATTGCAGGCCTTTGTTTGTGGAGGTCTTGCTGCACGCGCTCAGCTCCGATGGCTTCAGTCACTTCTAGATGATCTGGCTTTGTCCTGTTTAGAGTCAGTTACTGCTTTTCTTGCAAGATGCCTTTTATGATCTGCTACATTTTTCTGCTCTGTCTGGCTGCTGCTACAGTGGCTCAGCATTGGCTGTGACTTTGTCATTGGAATGTGGATGCTGCTTCCAAGGGCTGCTGCCTTTTTGGTGAGGATTTGGAAAAACTTGTGAAGTATGTGGGGGAAGTCAAGCCTCAATGTTTGCCAGAAGATGAGCGCAAATCCAATTTTTGTTGTCCTGCCATGTCGTCATCCATGTTCTCAGAGTCCACTTCAGAGACGTTTATTGCTACTGGCCTGGCAAATCTGGTGGATCTTTGAATAGGGCCGGCTCTAAGTCTCACTCCTTTCTGGGTAACTGTTGCAACCGGGACAATTTCTAGTCATCCAACAAGTTTTCTTTCTGCCAAATTTTCCCATTGACTTTTTCTGGGTCCATTCTGGGGTGCCTCCTGTGGGCGGATACTTATGGTATTTTTCCCACAAATGGACCCAGATAACATCGGATTAGTGGGTACTCGAGGTAGTAACATAGGGTTATGCTCTCAGCTTCACTGAGCCAATGCCGAATGTTGTCTTCATCTTTCCATGTGGTTCCAAGGCCAAGGCAGCAGCTATACACTTGACTCTGTATTGCTGCCTTCAGCTCAATTCCAATATGTCCAGTTCTTCCTTCAGAAAGAGGTTCTGGTCACTGTTCCATTTACTTTGTCATTCCCAAGAAGGACTGCTCCTTCCATTCTATCCTGGACCTCAAGGGAGTCAATTGCAGTCTTCAGGTGCCACAGTTCATAAGAACATATAAGAACTTAGATATGCCATACTGGGTCAGACCATCAAGCCCAGTATCCTGTTTCCAACAGTGGCCAATCTAGGTCATACGTACCTAGCAGTTTCCCCAAAAGACACAGGTTCCACAATGCTTGTATTGGGTCAAGCATTGATATCCTGGGTCCCTTTTTAATAATGGTTTATGGACCTTTCCTCCAAGAACTTGTCCAAACCTTTTTTAAACCCAGCTACACTAACAGCCTTTACTACATCCTCCGGTAACAAATTCCAGAGTTTGATTACAAGTTGAGTGAGAAAAAATTTTCTCTTATTAGTCTTAAATAGTTTACCCTGTAGCTTCATTGCATGTCCCCTAGTCTTTCTATATTCTGATAACGTAAACAATTGATCTACGTTTACCCGTTCCACTCCATTCATTAATTTATAGACTTCTATCGTATCTCCCCTCAGCCATCTCTTTTCTAGGTTAAAGAGCCCTAACCTTTATAGCCTTTCTTCATAGGGGTATCCTTCCATCCCCTTTACCATTTTGGTGGCTCTTTGAACCTTTTATAATAATGCTATGTCCTTTTTAAGATACGGTGACCAGAATTACACACAATATTCAAGGTGCGGTCGCACCATGGAGCTATACAGAGGCATTATAACATCCTTTGCTTTATTTTTTATTCCTTTCCTTATGATACCTAACATTTTATTTGCTCTCTTGACTGCTGCTGCACACTGGGCGGAGGGTTTTAACATGTTATCCACAATGATGCCTACTGTGAATCGTTTTCCAGGGTGGTGGTTCCTAATGTGGAACCTTGCATCGTGTAACCATGGTTTGGGTGGTTGTTCCCTAGGTGCATAACTTTGCACTTGTCCACATTAAATTTCATCTGCCATTTTGATGCCCAGTCTTCCAATTTATCAAGATCCTCTTGCAATTTTCTACAATCCTCATGGGTTTTAACAACTTTAAATAGTTTTATGTCAACTGCAAATTTGATAACCTTACTCGTTATTCCCTTTTCCAGGTCATTTATGAATATGTCAAAAAGCAGCGGACCCAGCACAGATCCCTGGGGTACACCACTATTCACCTTTCTCCATTGGGAAAATTGGCCATTTAGCCCTACCCTCTGCTTTCTATCTTTTAACCAGTTCCTGATCCACAATAGTACACTGCCTCCTATCCTATAACTCTTTAGTTTTGCCAAAGGTCTCTGATGAGGGACCTTGTCAAAGGCTTTCTGAAAGTCCAAATACACTATATCAACAGACTCACCTTTGTCTCCCTGTTTATTCACACATCCTTATGTCCATCAGCCACCCAGCTGTCTACATGCCTAATGATTGAATCGTCAACTGTGACTGTCCTAACTCTTCCCTTATTTGGGCACATGTCGCTTGACAAACCACCTCTGTGCTAGAGGGTTTTACATCACCCGGAGGACAGGTGGGAGTGTTTGTCTTCCCCTTTCTGGACAATTGGCTGATCAAGAGTGCCACTCTGGAAGTAGTCCAAGAATCAATACAATTGACCATTTTGAGTGTTGGAACTACTAGGGTTCGGGGTAAATTATCCCAAATCCCAACTTTAGTCTACCTAACATTTTGGAATTCATTGGAGCCTTGCTCGACACGACTCAAGTGAGAGCCTTCCTACCACACGACCATCTTCACAAATTGACAGCACTTGTGTGGGAAACTCAAGCGAGTCAGGAAATAACAGCTCAGAAGATGTTGACTGTACTAGGCCACATGGCCTCTAAGGTGCATGCCACATCCTTGGTATCCCTCCAGTTGAGGTAAGCTGAGTGGACTTTGAGGACTCAATGGACTCAGACCACAGGTTGACTTAGGGATCGTCTGTGTGTCGCTGCCCCTCTCGTTCAGTCATTACAATGGTGGACAGTCCACCACAATTTGCTCAAGAGTCTTTCTTTACAAATTTCTCTGCCCCAAAAGGTTTTAATGACAGACTTGTCCAGGCTAGGGTGGGGAGTCCATCTCAGTGGGTTGCACACCCAGGGCAATTGATCCATCTGAGAAAGTATCCATCAGATCAACTTCTTGGAACTAAAAGCAGTGGTGAATGCTCTAATAAGCGCTTTCCGAGATTGACTAGCCAACCTCATTTTTCTGATTCAGACAGACAATCGGGTCTCTATGTTCTTCATCAACAAGCAATGAGCAATGGATTTGTACCTCCTGTGTTGAGATGCTGTCAAGTTGTGGAAGTTTGCCATCATGCATGGGATAGACTTAAGAGCCACATACCTGCCAGGCAATGTTCCCTCTAATTTTCTGTAGGCTGTGTGCGCATAAAATATCAGCTGTGCAGCTTTTGAAGGAAGGTTAAATTTTTGTGCGCCACCTAACGACACTCGGAGTTATATACTTTAAAATTTGACTACACGTCAGAATACAGTATGTACACCACATTGATTTTAATCAAATTAAATGAAAATAAACAATTACTAAATGAAGCAGAATATTTCTAGTAATTACAATCACAACTTTTAAATTTTAAGACATCTGTGTTGTTTTCTATCAGAATCAGAACAGTAATTTTTGTGCGCTCTGTTGTAAAGTATGTGCACTCGCTCGGCGAGTTGTGTGCGTGTGCACACACGCACAGCTTAGAGGGAACAGTGCTGCCAGGCAAGCAAAGCACTCTGGCAGGCAGACTTAGTTTAGTCGTCCAGCCGCACGGGTGAATTTCTGGACAGGGAGGTTGCAACTCTAATCCTTCAAGAGTGGACAACCCTCGATAGATCTGTTCGCCACCCGGCGGAAAGCCCAGGTGGATCAGTTCTGTTCCAGAGTTAAGATCATGCAGCAGATTAGTGTCAGATGCTTTCCTCCTTCCCTAGGGGGAAGGTCTTCTGTAGGCTTATCCTCCAATACCTTTCATTGTAAAGACTGTTCTGAAGCTCAAAACAGATGGCAATACGATGATTCTCATCGCTCCTTACTGGTCCAGACAGCTGTGATTTCCCCTCCTGCTACAGCTCTCTAGTCAAGAGCTGTTATGGCTCCTGCCACATGCCTGATCTTATTATGCAGGAAGATGGGATGATGTTGCACCCCGACATTGTCTTTAGCCCTCACAGCATGGATGTTTAGAGGCCCATGTTTGAGCTTAACCTGCCGGACGGTGTAACTGAAGTTTTTTTGGCCTCCAGGAGTGCCTCTTCCAGAAAGTCTTACTCTTGCAAGTGAAAGAGGTTTGCTGTCTGGTGTGAGGGCCAGCCCTAGATCCCTTCATCTGTTCCACACAAAACCTGCTTGAATATCTTCTACACCTCTGAGTCTGTACGTTAGTCCAACTCCGTCAGCGTCCACCTCAGTGCAATTGGAGCATACCATTAAGGTGTGGAAGAAAGGTCCATTCCTTATCGCTTCTCCGGGCCAGTCCAGGGAAAGGTAAGGCAGGGAAAGGTAGGGTTGTCAATCCTCTATAGCAACTGAGGACTGAAGACTTCAAGCTTTCTTGAGAGGTGAAGCCACTCCCCCTGAGGGTAATCCAGCAGTCTTTCAGTCCTCAGCAGCTAAAGAGGATCGAATCTCTCTTTCTCCCTCATCTACAAACATACTGGTTATATTTCTTTCTTTGTTTTTCAGGAAAATATATTGGCTCTAGCAGGGCTGATATCTTCTATAGTCCTTGTGGTAATTTTTTGGGTACGCTACTACTTTAAGGACATTTGAGACGTCGAGTGAGTTATTCTCTTGCGGTGTGAGGTAGAGCCTGCCTCTTTCACCGTCTCCGTCTCTGTCGGCAGAGTGATTCTGGGAGCCCCAGTTATTCCTCTGCCGTGAACGCTGCCAGTTTTGAGTACTTCCCGCTAGCAGCGGGACTGCCTTGTGTGCTCAGGGGTTGCTTCTCTTCGGTGAGTCTCTAATTGTTTTGCTTATTTTTTCTGTCCCGATCTGGTTCTGCACGCCCGTTCCTCGATCAGCGTCGTCAGTTTTTTCCCGCTCCGGTTTTTTCCTTTTCAGATACCTTTTTTCAGAATGGCAGACAAGCTGGTGAATAAAATAGAAGAGCCGTCTTTGCCCGCGGGAAAGGCGGCCATTTTGTCGGCGCCGATCAGTTCGCCTGCAGAGCAGCCCCGGCCGCACAAAAGTAAGGCTAAATCTTCTAAGGACGCCGTTCCTCCAGATAAGCCTTCGCATTCACTTTCAGAGGCTCAGGAAGGCATGGCATCCTTTTTTTCGCCCGAATTTATCTTAGCGATGCACAGGGCTTTTTTACTTAAGTCTTCACAGCCTGATCAGTCTGCAGCGCTTTCCAGTCCTGTAGCACTGCCAATTAATTTGCAGGGGACAGAGGATCCTGGTGAGGGATCTTCTCAGGCTAAGGACTTTATTAAAGATCCTTTGGATCCTTTTGTTTCCCAAGCTTCTGTACTCCTGGGTCAGGGAGAGACAGAAGTTCTGACAGAGACAGGCTTAGATCAGGATCCAGAGGAATTGGAGGAAGGAGAAATTGCTACTGGAGAAGATCCAAATGTTTTCAGGGTCTTCCGTAAAGAGGAGCTGGCGGCTCTCATTTCTCAATCTTTGGCGGCGCTGCACCTGCTTCTTCCTTCTTCCTCTCAGGAGCCTTTGGAAGATCCTTTGTTGCAGGGGTTTAAGGCCCAGCAACGCTGTTTCCCGATGCACCGGGTTATTAGGCAAATGATTGATTCTGAATGGGAGTGTTCGGAAGCTACTCTGCGCGGAGGCCGCGCCTTAGCTCGCCTGTACCCCCCTTCCGCAGGAGGAAAAGGACTTATTACGCATGCCAAAGGTGGATGCCTTGGTATCTGCGGTGACTAAAAAGACTACCATCCCTGTAGAGGGAGCGGCAGCGCTTAAGGACCTCCAGGATAGAAAATTGGAAATTCTTCTCAAGCAAGCTTTTGATTCTAGCGCTTTGGCGCTACAAGCTGCAGTTTGTGGAGCTTATGTTTCTCGTGCATCCATTAGATGGTTGCAGGGGGACGCTGCAGGGGAGTCCGCTTCTGAAGTTCCAGACAATGCGAAGTTGGAATCTGCCGCTGCTTATACGGCAGATGCCTTTTATGATTTGCTGCGAATTGCGGCTAAGACCATGGCCTCTATGGTAGCTGCCAGGCGTTTCCTCTGGTTGCGTAACTGGTCTGCAGATGTTTCCTCGAAGGTGCGCCTTAGTAAACTGCCCTTTAAGGGGAGGTTGCTCTTTGAAGAAGCCTTGGAAAAAATTGTGAAAGATTTAGGCGACTCAAAAGGGGGTCGTTTGCCTGAGGATAGACCTAAGCCGGTGAGAGGTACTGGTAGTCTTCGAGGCTCCGCACGGGACTCCCGTAGATTTCACGGAGCGCGCTTTGCACCCTATTCTAGGGGACGGTCTGGTTTTCGTGGTCAGTCCTTTCGGGGAGCCAGAGGTTTTGGCAGGTCCTACTTCAGTGCGTCACAACCTTCAGTTAAAAAGCCGCAATGAAGGTCTGCTGGTCCAGGTGTTAGTTCCTGTAGGAGGGCGCCTGCAGACTTTTCTGGCAGCCTGGACCGAAATCACGTCAGACAAATGGGTTTTGGAAATAATTCAGAAGGGGTATGCTCTAGACTTCGCCTGCCCTTTGCCACCCGCCATTGTCATGTCTCCTTGTGCGCCCGGTCTGAAAATGCAGGCCATTTCGGACACGCTCTTACGTCTCTTACATCTGCGAGCGATCGTTCCCGTGCCTCTAGACCAATACGGTTGCGGTCGATACTCGATCTATTTTGTGGTTCCCAAAAAGGAGGGTTCTTTTCGTCCCATGCTAGATCTCAAAGGCGTAAACCGTACTTTGCGGGTGCCTCACTTTCGCAAGGAAACATTGCGAACAGTGATTCGGGCGGTTCAGCCGGGAGAGTTTCTCTCGTCCATAGATCTCACAGAGGCCTATCTTCATATTCCCATCAGACAATCTCATCAACGATATTTACGTTTTGCCCTTCCGATTCCAGTTTTTGCCCTTCCGATTTCCAGTTTCGCGCATTGCCGTTCGGTCTCGCTACGGCTCCGCGGACGTTCACAAAGCTGATGGTGGTTGTGGCAGCGGCACTTCGAAAGGAAGGTATCAGAGTTCATCCGTATCTCGACGATTGGTTGATCAGGGCCGATTCTCGGTTGGCTTCAGTGACGGCGACAGCTTGAGTAGTGCAGCTTCTCGAACAGCTCGGTTGGGTGATCAATCAGTCCAAAAGTCACTTAGTGCCATTGCGACAGCTGACTTATCTCGGAGCTTTTTTCGACACAGAGCGAGGGGCGGTCTTTTTACCCGAACTGCGGGTGGAGAAGCTTTTGCAGCAGGTACAAGCTTTTCTGCGCCTAATAGCTCCGTCGGCGTGGACGTATTTGCAGCTCTTGGGGTCCATGGCGGCGGCACTGGATCTAGTCCCGTGGGCCAAGGCTCACATGCGGCCCTTGCAGCAAGCGTTGCTTTCCCGATGGTCGCCACAACTTCACCCACTCTCGCAGCGCCTCTCCTGTCCGGAACATGTGCGATACAGTCTGGAGTGGTGGTTAGTTCCGGAACATCTAACGGCAGGGATTCCCTTACAGGAACCCTCGTGGGTGTTGGTCACCACAGATGCCAGTCTCACGGGCTGGGGAGCTCATTGTCAGGCGCACATCGCTCAGGGTTCTTGGTCCCCCGAGGAGAGTTCGTGATCGATCAATCGGCTAGAGCTTTGGGCAGCTCGTCTCGCCCTGCTGCACTTAGCGGACTTGCTCATGGGGACTGCGGTCAAGATATTCTCCGACAATGCAGTGACAGTCGCTTATATCAATCGTCAAGGCGGCACCAAGTCTCTCTCCCTCCTTTCCGAATGTCAGGAATTGATGGTTTGGGCAGAATCCAATCTCCTTGCGTTATCAGCAGCACATGTAGCTGGCAAGGAGAATGTGCATGCCGATTATCTCAGCCGCAATGTCCTCGATCCCGGGGAATGGGAGTTGAACGCGGCAATTTATCACGAGCTGACCTTGCGTTGGGGGCAGCCGGTGATGGATCTGATGGCAACGTGCAGCAATGCCAAGGCCAGCCGGTTCTTCAGCAGGCGCAGAGAACACATGTCGGAGGGTCTCGATGCTCTCGTTCAGCCGTGGCCACTGGACTCTCTCTTGTACGTTTTCCCTCCTTGGCCAATGTTGAGTCGAGTCATCCAGCCGGATTGGCCTCGTCGTCCCTGGTATGCCGATCTAGTTCGGCTTCTAATAGCTCTGCCTTGGCCTCTTCCGGTACGCATCAATCTGTTGCATCAGGGACCGATTCTCATGCCACGGGTGGATCGCTTCTTACTTACGGCTTGGCTCTTGAGAGGGCTCGCTTAAAGCGCAAAGGCTATGTGAATTCCGTTGTAGACACCTTACTTCAGTCTAAAAGGCCGACGACTTCTCTAGCATATGTGCGGGTATGGCGTCTTTTCGAATCGTGGTGTGAACAGCGCAATGTTCCTCCTATGTCGTCTACCTTGCCTCAGCTCCTCCTTTTTCTCCAGCATGGCTTGGACAAAGGCTTGGCTCTTAGTACCCTTAAGGTTCATATTGCCGCGCTTGCCTGTTTTAGAGGGTCAGTGCAGCATCGCCGTCTTTCGGCGCTTCCGGATGTGCAACGATTTTTACGGGCAGAAAAATCCTCCGTCCTCCAGTGCGCCCAACCGTGCCTCCCTGGGATTTGAATGTAGTTTTGGAAGCTTTTTCCCGGTCGTCCTTAGCTTCCCTCTGCTCTCGAGATATCCGAGAGTGTTCCTGGAAAACGGCTTTTTTGGTGGCTTTGTGTTCAGCTCACCGGATTTCCGACTTACAGGCTTTGTCTTGCCGGGAGCCTTATCTTCGATTTCTTCCGGAACGGGTGTTGCTACGAACAGTACCTTCCTATTTACCTAAAGTACTGTCTGTTTTTCATGTTAATCAATCGGTAGCCTTGCCCGTGTTTTCTGACACTTCCGGTTCTCCTATAGACCGTGCGCTCAAACGGTTGGATCTTGGCCGGGTCTTACGGACGTACCTTCGGGTTTCGCAGCCCTTTCGGAAAACAGACAGACTCTTTGTCCAGTATGCAGGGTCTCGTAAAGGGCAACCAGCGTCAAAGTCCACCATAGCTCGTTGGGTTCGCTGTGCTATTGTGGCAGCTTACACTGCCCGAGGAATCTCGCCGCCGGTTGGTTTGAGGGCTCATTCTACTCGAGCTCTAGCAACTTCCTGGGCGGAGTTTGCCTTTGTGCCGCCGATAGATATCTGCAGAGCTGCAACGTGGTCTTCGTTGCATACTTTTACAAAACATTACCGGTTGGATGTTCAAGCCAGAGACGATGCGAAATTGGGGGCCTCGGCTCTTATCGCAGGTCTGGCGGGTCCCTCCCGTATTTAGGTACTGCTTTGGTACTGCCCTACCTTTCCCTGGACTGGCCCGGAGAAGCGATAAGGAAGATGAAATTAGGTCTTACCTGCTAATTATCTTTCCTAGAGCTTTCTCCGGGCCAGTCCAGGGTCCCACCTCTTTCGGTTTGGAGTCCTTTTCGGAACCAACAGAATTTCACCATATTAGAGTGTTCGTCCGAGAGAGAGGAAATGATTGGGGCTTCCAGATTTTATTCAGTGCAGACCAATGTTATGCTAGTTTAAAAAAAAAAAAAAAAAAAAATCCAGACTCGATAGCACGTTTGATGGCTTCCGCGTTTTTTGTTTTTTTTCAGGGACTATGGAACATTATCAGTTTTTAAAGGGTTAATCTAGTGTTTTCAGTTCTTTCTTTTAGTTGCTTTGTCATAAGAAGACTGCTGGATTACCCTCAGGGGGAGTGGCTTCACCTCTCAAGAAAGCTTGAAGTCTTCAGTCCTCAGTTGCTATAGAGGATTGACAACCCTACCTTTCCCTGCCTTACCTTTCCCTGCCTTACCTTTCCCTGGACTGGCCCGGAGAAAGCTCTAGGAAAGATAATTAGCAGGTAAGGCCTAATTTCATCTTGCAGTATAGCCTTTATTTTTTTTGCTTTATGCGGGGCTTGCTTCTCTTGATAACTTGGGGGGGAGGGGTTTGTTTGTTGTTCAGGCAATGGAGGGTTAAGTGACTTGCCCAAGGCCACAAGGAGGAGTACTAGTGGGAAAGCCAGTGTTCTAACCATTAGGTGGCTACTCCACTCTGGCTTGCTTCTCTTGAATCCTCCCTATAAATCTCTTGCAGTGTCTTGGGACCTCAATATTGTTCTTGCGCAGCTCATGGAAGCTCTCTTTGAGCCCCTCAGTTCCTGCCCTCTGAAGTTCTTAATCTGGAAGGTGTTATTTCTAGTGTCGGTCACTTCAGCAGGGAGAGAGTGAGCAAGCTTCAGGCTCTAGTGTTTCATCCACCTTACATGAAATTCCACCATAATAATGGTCCTTTGTACGCCTCCTAAATTCTTAGCAAAAGTGGTAGCTGTTTTCCACCTTAATCAGTTAGTTGTCCTTCCAACATTTTTCCCGAGACCCTGATGCCCACCAAGGGGAAGCTGTGTTGCATATGTTGGACTGCAAGCAAGCCTTAGCCACCTACTTGGAGCGGACACAAACCCATAGAAAGTTCATTCAATCATTTTGTTTCTTTTTACCCCAGCAAGCTAGGGTCTGTTATTTCCAAACACACTTTCAATTTGGCTAGCAGACTGCATCTCTTTTGCTTATCCCCAGGTAGCCTAAACCAGTGTTTTTCAACCTTTTTTGTGCAAAGGCACACTTTTTTCATGAAAAAAATCACGAGGCACACCACCATTAGAAAATGTTATTTATTTATTTAACAATTATTTCTATACCGCTCTTTCACAAGTATCAAGTGCGGTTTACAATGAACAGTATGTTATATGGTATGGATAGTATCATACCAAGTCATTTTACATAGAACAGATGAACTAGGTACAGATAACAGTATAAAGTTTAAACAGTAAATTATTAAACTATTATAACATATATACATAGTAAATATATACAAATTGTATCATATGTCGCGTGTGGTTGTATACTTTATATAAGCTTCAGGCACGTGGGTATATGTTGTTTGAATTGTAGTAGTTAACCTGCGTCTCTTTGTGTCGTCTGGCCAGTCTCTGATCCTTGGTTGTAATGCAATTAATTGCAAATTAACTTTATTGCAGCTAAAGTTAATTTGAAAAGGAAAGACAGCCTGTGAGGAGCCCGCCCCCATGACATCACTTCCTCGGGCTCTGCATGATCGGAGGACTCCTGACACAGTTTCTCTTTACTTTTCAATGTAAGTGTAGTGCAGCCGCTGCTCTGTACAAAGCAGAACCAGTGGCTGCAATGCTATAGGGAATCGCGTTCGCGCCGCGGACTTCGGCACAAAAGCCGGTTTTTTGCTCTGGCCGCTCCCGATCTTGCGGCCAGAGCAAAAAAACGGCTTTTCAATGGCCGGTTTTACAACTGTGCTGGCAGCTGGCCTGGCCATGGAAAAACCGGCCAGGCCGGCTGAAAACCGGCCGGTTGGCAACCCTAATTTGTGAGCCGAGGCCACATGTTACGGATGAAATTGGAATTTTTCCCACGGCACACCAGACAATATCTCACGGCACACTAGTGTGCCGCGGCACAGTGGTTGAAAAACGCTGGCCTAAACCTTGATGGTCATGTCACTACTCATAATGTCAAAGCTATGGCTGTGTCAGTTCCCAGCTTGCTTTCTGTCTCCATTGAAGAGATCTGCAGGGCTGCAGTGTGGTCTTCAGTTCACACAGTCTCATCTCACTACTGCCTAGGTGAGGATTCCCGATGTGACAGCAACTTTGTCCATTCTATACTCAGGAATCTGTTTGGGGTTTAGAATCCAACTGCATCCCCTCTTAGGCCCATTCTCTTCTGCCCAGGCTACCCCTCTCACCCCCCCTCCCAAAAAAAAGGGAAGAGAGAATAACTGCTGTTTATAGTTGGCCCTCTGGCCGATTGCCATACCGCAGTAGAGTTTTGCCCCTGTTAAGCTTCTTGGTGGTCTGCTTGGTTTTTGGTATCCTGTAGATTAGGGAGTCCCATACATGATTCCTGCTTGTCTACGGAGAAAAGCTAGTTACTCATCTGTTTGCAGGTGTTCTCCATGGACAGCAGGAATTAGTTCTCAAAACCTCCCATCTCCCTGAGTAGATGTCTTCTGCTACATCTACGTTATCAGACTGAATCAAGAAGGCGACACGGCGTCATATGGAAAGGAGATGCCCTTGGACGGTGGAGTCTCCCAAAAGCTTCCAATAGAAGCTGAGGAGCATTCCCACACAAGGCTCCATCGGGAATATCACTCATATATTTCCATGGGGAAATCTGCTGCAGGTGATTAGTTTTTTCTCCATTTTTATTTAAAAGTAACCTGTAGCTTAATGGTTCCCACTTATGAGGACTGTCATTGTGCTTATCCCACCCCTTTCCTCTAGGAGTTGGATTCTCTTGGTAGTATCTTAGAATAGAACTGATGTGGACATTGCCTCCATTTGCTCAGTGGACCATTCTGGAACGCTCTTCAGCTTTGTGTATATTCTTTGATCCCAAGTTCATGTAAATTATATTGACCATTTGTGAGGACTGCTATCCTGCTGTCTCCAGAACACCTGTAACAGTTAAGTAGCTTTATTTCATATTCAGAATTTCGGTGAAGTTTTAACATTTTAAGAAACTTTGATTAAATTTGTTGGACTTTTTCAAAATGAAAATGTGAAGTTTTGTTTTATTCTCCAAACTTGTTGCCCTCACTGTTCTATACTACTGTTACTGAAATTTCATTATAGTACAGTGTTGTAGTTTTAGGTACTTCTAAGATTATTTGTTTATGGAATTTTATATAGCACATTTACACAACGTCTAATCTCTTTTTTTTCTTATAGTTAAAGCATTAATAGACCAAGAAGTGAAGAATGGCATACCTTCAAACAGAATAATTTTAGGTGGATTTTCTCAGGTAACCCACTAAATAAGGAAAATCTTAAGTTACATGCAATGAATTTGGCATAGTTTTTAGTGCTGGGGAAAAAAAGGTGTGATTGTGTATGCTTAAAGGCTTTGTGTACATTCTCTTCCCAACTACTCAACATATGGTTACCAAATTTTTGTATTATGCTTATGGATCTACCCAAAGTTGAAAAAAGGAAATATTGGAGGGTGAGGGGGGAATTCTCATACAAATTGTTCTGCAGTTACATTTGCACATGATATTGATATTGGGAAATATATGCAAGACAGAAGAGACTAATGACTTAAAATAAGATGTATGACTGAATGCTAATTAAATACTGTTACTAAACTTAAGTTTTTACATGTCAAAAAGGATGTCATATGGGACTTCCGGTGACGTCAGGAAGCGGGATGGCGGCTTTCTGAGCGAGCTCTGCGGCGTTCGGAGAGAAAGCTAAAAACGAGCGACCCTACCCTGGTGCTGGGGGACGAGCGGAGCAGGCAGATGACCAAGGTGTCGGAGCGCAAGTCGGTGAAGCAACGCCTGGCGGAATACCGTTCCCCTTACGCGATGTTGGGGGATACGGAGAGTGCAGACCATGCTGGCAAGATGGCGGAGGAGGGAGGGGAGCGCTCCAACTCGGAGGGCGAGCAGAGCCTGGACCCCGCTTCTTTAGGAGGCCTGAAGGCATGGCTGACTGACTTCAAGGAGGAGTTGAAGGCCGAAATGAGTCGGTACCAGAAGGAGCTGAAGGAGACTCTGGGCCCGTTGAGGTAGGAGGTGAAGGAGCTGGGGGCCAGAGTGGAAGGTGTGGAAGAGACGCTGGACCACCACACGGCCACGGTGGGAGATTTGCGAGCGGGATGGGCTGAGATGGCCCAAGCGCAAGAGCTCCTGAAGGCGAAGGCCGAAGATCTGGAGGACAGATCGCGGCGGAATAATGTGCGGGTGAGAGGAGTGCCGGAGGAACAAAGATTTAAGAACTGCGAGGAGACCTTATTACAGTTGTTTGGAGCCCTTTTGCAGGCGGCGGAGCCCGCGGGAGAGGGGGAGAGACTGCAGCTGAGCATGGAGAGGGCCCATCGAAGCCTTGGTCCAGCTCGGGACAATAAACCCAGAGACATCATCGTCTGTTTGAGCTCCTTCAAGGTGAAGGAGAAGCTGATGGCAGCGGCGCGGAAGACTGGGCCCTTTAAGTGGGAGGGTGCCACGATTGAACTGTTTCAGGACCTGTCTGCCGGCACGCTGCAGCGGCGGTGGGAGCTGAGAGGGGTCACAGCACTGCTTCGCAGAGAAGGATGGCGGTACAAATGGCTGCATCCCTTTGGACTGTTGGTGACAGTGCAGGGCACCTCGCGCAAAATCCAGAAGGCAGAGGGGGCCTGGCAGGTGCTGAAAGAGTTGGGTGTGAAGAACATCCCGGAGAGCCAGCTGCGAGGACAGCCGCGGGAACAGAGGGTCCAGCACAGGAGTGAGGGGACGAAGTGGCAACGTGTGGAGAGCAAGAGCAGGCGGCTCACTAGACTGTCCAGAGAGCAGGCTCAGCAGAGTCCAGTGAAGGAGGCAGCAGGAGACTGAGGGGGGAGGAGGCCTGCTGGAGCACTTCACCATGTATGGAGGAACCTGCTTTAGGCTCCCTGGTACTTTGGACTACTTTGGACTGGTTTGCTTGTTGGGTAACTGTTTGCTGTTAGGTTGAATGAGGGGGATTGAGCTGGCATGTATAGGGGGGGGGGGCTGGGTGGGAGTGGGGAAGGAGGGGGAGGGGGGTTTCTTGAAGGGTGGCTGGGGAAGGGTATTGGTAATGTTGTGGAAGGGGTTGGGCAGGCAGGAGTATTGCTGCTATCAGTTGCGGAGGGTCCGGGGGAGGGGGGAAGAGGGGAGGGTGAGAGGGGGGGGTGACATGAGCGAACGCCACGGAGAGTCACCGGGGGCACTGGGGAAGGCTTCTGAGGGAGTGGTAATGAGGGGAGGAGGGGGGTAGGGGAGGGAGGGGGGAGGAGGAGGAGGGGAGGGAGGGGGGAGGAGGAGGAGGGGAGGGAGGGGGGAGGAGGAGGAGGGGAGGGAGGGGGGAGGAGGAGGAGGGGGAGGGGAGGGAGGGGGGAGGAGGAGGAGGGGAGGAGGGGGGGTGGGGGAGGAGGAGGAGGGGGAGGGGAGGAGGGGGGGTAGGGGAGGGAGGGGGGAGGAGGAGGAGGGGAGGAAGCGTGGGGGGGGGAGGGAGGGAGGGGGGTGGGAGAGGCCCGGCACATTGCAGATAGGGAGGGGGGGGGGGAAACGGAGACTGCTATGGGGGGTAGTGGAACGGTAGGGTCAATCAATGCAAAAGGGCTGAATGATTCCCGCAAACGGCACCAGTTGTTTCGGGAGGCTACGAGATTGGGCTGGGAGATCGTGCTGGTGCAGGAGACCCATTTGCGGAGGAAAAATGAGGGGTTGCTACGTCATGCATTGTATCCGCAACAGTATTTCGGGTGTATAAGGGGGGCAGAGGCGAGCAAGAAAGGGGGGGTTGCTATACTGATACGACAGGGCAGTTCATTTAGGGTGAGAGTTGAAGCACGGGATCAGGATGGTAGGGTGCTGCTGTTGGGAGAATGGCAGGGGGAGCCTGTTACCTTGGTTAACGTGTATGCGCCCAACGAGGGGCAGGCCCAGTTTTGGAAAGGGGTGAATGCCCTATTGGCTCAGCACGCCCAAGGGAGAATTATTCTAGGGGGCGACTTTAATCTGGCCCTCGACCCGAAGTGGGATAGACAGGCCCAGGGGGGAGATGGTAGGAACCAGGCCCGAGGAATGTTGCAGCGCATCATGCAGAGATATAACTTGAGGGATGTGTGGCGGCAGTACCATGAGGGGTGTCGGGAGTATACTTTTTACTCATCCCCCCATGATAGCTTCAGTAGAATTGATTACCTCTTGCTGGATGGCCGGTGGGGTAGCCAGGTCCAGGAGGTAGAGATTGGGAATATTGCCTGGTCCGATCATGCACCAACGTGGGTGACCATTGGACATAGCCCGGGGGAGGGGGGAGTGCGATTCTGGCGGCTTAACGAAAGCTTATTGAGGAAGGAGGAGGTGGTGAAGGATGTTAAGCACTGCCTTCAAGAATATTGGGCAATCATTGATAATGGGGAAGTGGGCAGAGGGGGCTTTGGGGAGGGATGAAGGCAGTGGCAAGGGGGCGGCTGGTGATGTGGGCGGCCAGATACAAAAAACAGCGCCTGGCTCGTGAGGAGGCCTTGCAGAGGGAGATCAAGCAGTTGGTGGAGAGATACCAGGCCCGGGGCAAACAGGATTTTAAGCAGTTACAGCAGCTCCGGATGGAGTTGCACAAACTACAGGTTGAGGAGATCGGGTTCAAGCTTGAGAGGGTAAAGCAGCACTATTATGAGTGGGGGGGGATCGGGCAGGCAGAATGCTGGCCAACAAACTACGGAAAAGGGAGATGCAGTCGGCCATCGAAGGGATAAAAGGGGACACGGGGGAGATACTACGGGCAGAGAAGGATATAGGGGAGCAATTCTGTAAATTCTACCGGGAGCTATATCAGAAGGAGGGAGGGGGGACAGAGGGGGGAGGATTATTTGGAAGGGATCGAGTTGGCTCGGTTGGGGGAAACGGAAATTCAGGGTTTGGAGAGGGATATCACTAGGGCAGAGGTTGAGCAGGCCTTGGGGGAGCTTCCGCAAGGGAAGGCTCCGGGCCTCGATGGCCTAACGGGGGCATTCTATAAAACGTTCCGGGAGGAAGTGTTAGACGGGTTGGTGAACGTAGCCAATGGGATACAGCAGGAAGGGGGGCATCTGTCCTCGGAAATGCTTACGGCAGGGATTACTGTCATATTGAAGGGGGGGCGGGATACGATGCAGTGCGGGTCCTACCGCCCAATTTCATTGCTGAATGTAGATGTAAAGATTATAGCGAAGGTGTTGGCCAGGCGATTGGCTGGGCTGCTCCCGTGGTTGATAGGGCTGGATCAAACTGGATTCATAATGGGGCGACAGGCATCTGATAACATTAAACGGGTGCTGGAGGCCATCTGGGGGGCGAGGGAACAGGGAACTGGCCATGTTGCTTTCTATCGACGCTGAGAAAGCGTTTGACAGGGTGGATTGGGAGTTCCTGTTTAGGGTAATGCGGAAAATGGGGGTGGGGCCAAGGTATCTGCGATGGGTACAAGCTTTATACCAGGGACCCCCAAGCGCGGGTGCAGATTAACGGGCGGTATACGGCGGCCCTGGCACTGGAGAGGGGGACACGACAGGGGTGCCCCCTGTCGCCGTTGCTGTTCGCTATAGCTATTGAGCCCCTAGCCCAGGCCATCCGGAGTGATGGGAAGATATGGGGGTTGCAGAGGGGGGGGGGGGGGCTTCACCATAAGATCTCCCTGTTTGCGGACGATGTCCTGCTGGTAGTGACAAAGCCGGAGGAGTCACTGCCGGCGATTATGGCGCAGCTGGGAAAGTATGGTGCAGTCTCCGGGTTCAAAATGAACCCCGATAAGACTGAAGCATTGGGTATTAGCCTGCCCATGCCGATAGCGGAGAGATTGAGGGCACGATACCCCTTTAAAATGGGCTGGGAACGCTATTCGGTACCTGGGGGTTAATATTACGGCTACGCCACGGGGATTGTATGCGGCAAACTATAGTGCCCTATGGAGGGAGGTTGAGTGGGACTTGCAACGATGGGAGCGCATGGAGATTTCCTGGTTGGGCAGAATAGCAGCGATTAAAATGAATGTGCTCCCGAGACTGCTGTATTACTTTCAGGCACTGCCTGTGCCCATCCCGGGGGCACATTTAAGTGGGATACAGTGGAAGGTTAATCAGTATATCTGGAGGAAGAGACCGCCCCGGATAGCGCGGGCGGTGATGTATAGGCATAGGGAGTAAGGGGGGCTGGGCGTGCCGAACCTACAGGGGTACTACTGGGCGGCACAGGCTCGCCATGTGATGGACTGGCGGGAAGGGAGGGAGCAGAAGACTTATGTGGAAATGGAAAAGGGGAGTGGACCGGGGCAGCAGTTGGCCTGCTTCCCTTGGGTGGGGAAGGGGGGTGGGGGTTAAAGGAGGGGGATAGTCCCTATGTCTTGCATGTCCTACGGGAGTGGGACAAAATTAGGGGCCAAGAGCGGAAGGGGGCAGGGGCCCCGTTTTCGCTGATGAGGGAGTTGTACCACACGGCAGAGTTTTGCCCGGGGCGGGAGGGGGGGGGATATCGTAGGTGGGCGCGGGGGGGACTGAAGTATTTCTATCAGTTTGTCGATGGGGGGGAGTGGGTCCCTTTTGCAGATTTGAGGGAGGCGTTTGGCTTGCGCGAAGCAGATAGGTTTTATTATGGACAGGTGGTGCATTTTCTTCGGAAGAAATTAGGGCGGGATGGGCTGGCACAAGACTATACACCACTGGAGGTAGTGTGGTATGGGAAGAAGCTTTCGGCGGGCCTATCCTCGGCGCTATATAGGGCAATACAGGGGTCACGGGCTGGTAAGCATAGGTACATGTGTGAGTGGGAAAGGGACTTAGGGAAGGAGCTTGAGGAGGGGCAGTGGAGAAGCCTTCTGGACCAGGTGCGATATCTGCCCCTGTCGGTGGAAATCAGGGAGAATTGGTACAAAGTGGTGATGCGATGGTACTATACGCCCACACGCCTGAATAAGATGTTCCCCCGAGTGTCTAATAGATGTTGGAGGGACTGTGGGGGGGAAGGGACCTTCTTCCACATATGGTGGAGTTGCCCTAAGATACAGGGCTTTTGGGGGGAGATTCAGAAATGGCTTCAGGAGGTGGTAGGAGGCAGAGAGGTGACCCTTGACCCCAGCGGGTATTTGATGGGGTGGTGGAGCGAGGGGGGTCCGGAGCGGGACAAGAGGCAGATAGTGGCCTGCCTTAGTGCCGCCCGCTGTGAGGTGGCATACAGATGGAAGCAGAAGGAAGCCCCACAAGTGGCCCATTGTGTGGCTAGATTGAGGCAGGTATATTTAATGGAAAAGTTAACAGCTGTGAGGAGACAAAAGATTGACCGGTTTGAGAAGCAATGGAACCAAGTGCTGGAGTACCTTCGAGTAGATTCAAAGAAGTGATCCGGGAAGGCAGGGGGGGGGGAGGGGGAGGGGGGAGCAGAAGGGGGGGTAGGTGGAAGGTGGAGGGGGGTGAAGGGGGGAGAGGGGCGGGGGAGTAGGGGGGTGGGTGGGAGGGGGAAAAGTTGTAAAAACCATAGATGGGTTGAGTAGCATGTTCAAGAATGCTGGTTTGAGGCTGTTGGCATTTTTCCAGATGTTGTATAACGTTGGATAACGAGAGCGATGTGTTTTGTTAGCTTTGTTTTCAAATTATAAATTTAAAAAAAAAAGGATGCCATATTACTGCTTTTTTTCATGTTTAGAAAACAATGATTTACTTTTTTGTTAAGATGACTTAAAGGAAAAGTTTGGGGTAGAAATTGTGAAGATTCAGTTCACCCAAACATCTTGTGCACAAGTATAGCAATTAGATGTTAGCTCTCCACTGGGGCAAACTTCAGATAACCTCCATAGTTAAATTATGTGGTCACTGTCAGCACTTGTACATTATGCGGGTTGTTAAAAATTAACTGCTGGGTTCTTTTTTTGAAAATTTTGCTGCAGCAGATCCATACAGAAAGAATCTTGTAATTCTCAGAACTTGACGGAACAGCTGTCTTGTGGTGGTCCACAAGGGTCCATTTTCTCACAAATTTTGTTTAACATTTTTTTTGGCTCTGTTGGCTGTTTTGAGCAGGCATTGGGATTTGACAACCCGAGCTGCTGGGTCGCCAGGAGTCAGCATTGACTTAAAGGCACACATTGCATTTCATATGAGCATTGGGGTTTTCTGTATGTGTGTTTGCTGATATCACTCGTTTCTTGTGATATACGGTAAGTGGATTTACGGTCTTTTAATAATTCTCTTGGAGGTATTTCATGGTGTCTTCAAGACCACCATTTAAAGTTAAATCCGGGCAAACTTGGGGTCATGTGGGTTACACATGGCCTACCTCTGGAGATGGAGCCTCCTGTTTTTGAGGCACTTCCTTTAGTGATGGTCTCACAACTTAAAATTCTGGAAGTTATGTCATGTTTCGGGTACATTGAAGTCCTGTTTTTATTTTCTGTGGGTTATTCGGACCCTTAGACCCTTTATAGATCAATCTGTGCTTTTGATTTAGATTTTTTCAGTAGTAATTAACCAATTGGACTACGGTAATGCCTTATCTCCAGGAACAAGCAGGAATGTAGTCTTCACATATGGGTATCGTCGGTCCCGACGAAGCCTGCACGGGAACGCTCCCCAGCGTCCAATTAAAAAGCTTTTGGGAGCATCCTACAGCGCCTGCATGCTGCCTTCCCGCCTTTCCCAACTGCCTCAATCCAGTTCTTCATTTTCCGCAGAGCCAGCAAGTCGTCATTCCTGTCACCGCACAAAGTTTTTCCTTATTCTCCTCTTTTTTTGTGATCGCGTCTGCCTTCCTCGACGCTATAACGGTACTGCCGGTGGTTCTTTCTTTCTTTAAAAAAAAAATATATATATATTTTTTTTTTTTTTTTTCTTTTCCCAAACTTTTCTTTTCCAGGTGCATGCGCCATTTTGGGCCTTAGGCCCAAAATCTCCTCTACCATGGAAAAACCCGCTTCGGGTGTCAAAAAGTGCACCAAGTGTGGCAGTACCATCTCCGTCACCGACATCCATGAGTGGTGTCTTAAATGTTTAGGTCCTGACCACTCCATCTCGGAGCGTATGGCTTGTGCCATGATGTCCAAGAGGGGTCGACAAAAACGAGCTGCTAAGCTCAGCACCCTTTTTCCCTCCGATGCAGCTTCTGTGGCATCGACGTCTTCCAGGGCTTCGTCTTCCTCCCATGGATCTCAGGTAAAGCACAGTTACTTACCTGTAACAGGTGATCTCTGGGAACAGCAGGAATAAGTCTTCACATATGGGTACGTCGGTACCAACGGATTCTCCAGGACCAAGCAGGAAGTCAGTCCTCACATATGGGTGAGGTCGGCGCCGACGGAGCCCTCGCGGAGCAATTTTCCCCAGCTTTCAAAGAAAGCCTTTGGGAATTGCAGCGCGCATGCGCGGTCCTCTTCCCGCCCAAGGGTGCCATCTTGCTCAGTCAGATGACATAGCTAAAAGACAGCAAAAAATTAGCAAAAACGAAAACCATAGAACTGCAACTCCAAGGGGAGGAGGGAGGGTTGTGAGGACTGATTCCTGCTGCTCCTGGAGAACACCTCTTACAGGTGAGTAACTACGCTTTCTCCAGGACCAAGCAGAAGTCAGTCCTCACATATGGGACTCCCAAGCTTAAGGCTACCGGAGACCCTAAGCCCAAAAATGAGCTCCCTCTAGCTCAGTAGCACAGAAGGAAGGAATCTTCTCTGAATATGTCTCCAACCGGTAGCCCAACATCCGGGATGGAGGGTAGGAGTTGCCTATACCTCAAAGAGGTTACGGAGGACTGCCTGTCCGAAAGCACTGTCCCTGCGGGACTCCCTCTCCAAGCAGTAATGGGCTGAAAAAGTCTGGCTTGAAGACCAAGTAGCGGCCCGGCAGATGTCTGCCAATGGAACAGAGTGGAGGTAAGCCACCGACGTAGCCTTCGCCCGAACACGATGAGCCGTGACTCTACCTTCCAACACGAGGCCGGCTGCCTCGTAAGCCCAAGCGATACAGTCAGCAATCCAGATGGACAGAGTACGCTTGGAGACAGGGAGCCCCAACTTGTTGGGGTCATAAGACATGAAGAGCTGAACAGTCCTTCGGTGCTCCCGCGTACGGTCAAGGTAGAAGGTCAACGCCCTTCTACAGTCCAGGGTATGCAGGACCATTTCAGCTCGGCTGGAGTGTGGCCTGGAAAAGTAGGTCGGAAGCACTACCTCCTGGTTGATGTGAAAAGGGGATACCACTTTGGGAAGAAACTTAGGGTGAGTCCGTAGGACTACCCGGTTCTTGTAGAACCTAGCGTAAGGAGGATCAGAGACGAGGGCCTGCAACTCACTAACGCGTCTAGCAGAAGTGAGGGCCACCAAGAACAAGGTTTTCCACGAAAGAAAACGAAGTGGACAGGTAGCCATAGGCTCAAATGTTGGACAGGTAATCCGCTGCAAAACCACATTGAGATCCCAGTCCGGGGCTGGCGGGCGCAAAGGTGGCTTAAGGAGAAGGAGGCCTCTGAGAAAACGAGCCACCAAAGGGTGGCTGGAAAGAGGTCTACCATCCACCTGCATGTGATGCGCAGAAAGAGCACTGAGGTGGACCTTGACCGAGTTGGACTTAAGTCCAAGGTTAGAGAGAGAGAGCAAGTACTGCAAGACCACTGATGCTGAACAGGAGAAGGGATCTTGAGACTGCTGAGTACACCAGACGGAGAACCAACGCCACTTAAGAGCGTAGGACTTCCGGGTGGAGGGCCTCCAGGAGGCCAAGACGACCTCCTCCACCATCTGGAGGTAGCTGCAGAGGAGCAAGGACTACCCTTTCAGCAGCCAGGCCATCAGATGAAGGGACCGGAGGTTGGGGTGTAGGAGAGTCCCCTGATCCTGCGACAGGAGGTCGGGCTGAAACCCCAGAGGAAGAGGAGTGTCCACCGCCAGCTGCATTAGAAGCGGGAACCAAGGTTGTCTCGGCCACCGGGGAGCCACTAGGATCATCGATGCTTTGTCTCTTAGAACCTTGAAGAGCGTCCGAGACACCAGTGGCATGGGAGGAAAGGCATACAAGAGGCCGGTGGACCATGGAACCAGAAAAGCATCCGCCGCTACTCTGAGAGGATGCGGCTGTCGAGAGCAGAATCTGGGCAGCTGCCGGTTCAGAGGACTGGCAAACAGATCCATGGTGGGGAGACCCCACTTGAGAAAGATTTGCTGAACCACCATCGGATCCAGCCTCCACTCGTGCGGCTGGAGGATCCTGCTGAGCTTGTCGGCCAGGCAATTTTCTTGACCTGGGAGATAGACAGCCCTGAGGAGGATGCCGTGGCGGACTGCCCAAGAGCATAGCTGTTGCGCCTCCTGACAGAGGAGGAAGGAGCCTGTTCCGCCTTGTTTGTTTACGTAGTACATGGCAACCTGGTTGTCCGTCTGTATCAGCAGTGACTGGTGGGACACCAGGTGAGAGAAGGCTCTGAGGGCTAGGCGGATGGCTCTGAGCTCCAGGAAGTTTATCTGTTGAGCAGACTCCCAAGGATTCCAGAGGCCTTGAGTACATGACCCTTGGCAATGTGCTCCCCAACCCAGGAGGGAAGCATCGGTCGTCAGGACCTGAGAATGCGGAGTGGGCTGAAAAGCCACCCCTAGCACTAGGTTTGGTAGATGAAGCCACCATCGCAGAGATGAGACCAGCTGGTCGGAGATCTGTACTGAGTCCGCAAGGCTCCCCGTGGCCTGATGCCATTGAGTGCGAAGGCACCACTGAGCAGGACGCATATTCAGTCGGGCATTGGGGGTCACATGGACCGTGGAAGCCATATGGCCGAGCAGTCGCAGAAAGTGCCTGGCGGAGACCAGCGCATTGCTGTGAAAGTGGCTGGCGACATCCATGAGCCGCTGGGCCCTGTCCAGAGGGAGGAAGGCCCGCGCCTGAAGTGTGTCCAACCTGGCGCCTATGAACTCGAGATTATGAGAGGGGAGCAAAGTGGACTTTGCGAAGTTTATGACAAAACCCAAGTGCTGGAGCAGAGCCACAGTGCGATGAGTGGCCTGAGCGGCCTCTGGAGAAGATGGGGCTCTGATTAGCCAGTCGTCCAGGTATGGGAACACAAAAAGACCTTGAAGTCTTAGATAGGCCGCCACCACTGCTAGGCATTTGGTGAACACCCTGGGGGCGGAGGATAGGCCAAAGGGCAGTACTCTGTACTGGTAATGATTTCCTCCCACAACAAATCTGAGATATTGTCTGTGGTCTGGATGAATGAGGATATGAGTATACACATCCTTTAGATCCAAGGAGCATAGCCAGTCTCCCTGCTGGAGGTAGGGCAGCAGGATTCCAAGGGTAAGCATCTTGAACTTCTCCTTTGCAAGGAACTTGTTGAGGTTTCGCAAGTCACCCATATGTGAGGACTGATTCCTGCTGCTCCTGGAGAACACCTGTTACAGGTGAGTAACTACGCTGTCTGCACGGGAACGCTTCCCAGCTTCCAATCAGAAAGCCTTTGGAAGCATCCCACCACGCCTGCGTGCTGCCTTCCCGCCTTCCCAACTGCCTCTCCTCAGTTAAGTTTTAAAGCTGAGACAGAGAGAGCAAGGAAGTTAAAGATAGAGATAGAGAAAAAACAACTCCTAGGGGAGGTGGGTGGGTTGTGAAGACTTATTCCTGCTGTTCCCAGAGATCACCTGTTACAGGTAATTAACTGTGCTATCTCCAGGAACAAGCAGGAATGAGTCTTCACATATGGGGACTCCCAAGCTCAGATGCCTAGAGGGAGTCGTAGCATCTTGAATTCTACTGTTCAATGTAAATGTATACAGATGTGTACAATACTGTTAAGCTGTTACATGTAAACCACCCTTGATCTCTGGAAGGGGCGGTATAAAAGAAAATAGTTAAATAAATAAAATAAATAAATAAATAAAATAAATAAAATGTTGCAAGTCTAGAACGAGCCATGCCATTCCTCAGGACCTCAGGCATCCTGGGGATGGAGGGTAGGAGTTGAATACAGCAAAGGAGCTGTGGAACAGCTGGTTAGAACAGGGCTTCAAAAGGGGAAGACCCTGTATAGAGGGCATTTAGCAATATAATATGGTGATCTAAATATGGATCTGTTAGAAGAGCCAGTGAATGCGCTTAAGAGGTACCTCACTTAGAAGTAGAGGTAACAAAAGTAGAAAAAACAAGTGGAGGTCAGAACCCTTCAGGGTGAGAACAGCCCCAGGAAAAAAAACTGGGGTAGTATAAGAGGTAGAGCTTCAGCGGAGACGCAGAAGGTACTATTAAAGTATGCCTAAGCTGGTTTGGTCCAAAAATAGTACAATCCTTGGACCAAGAGAAAATGAGTCTGGCCCAACTGGACTGGGGTTGGAAGCAGTCCATTTAGGGGAGAAAGGGTGTGGAGACCCTTGTATCTGATAAGAAGGAAGGACAGACTCAGGAGCGTTAAGCTTTAGAGTAACTGAAGCTCCGCAATATCTTTCCTAAATGGGGTTAATTAGGAAAGAAAAATGGGACATGGAGAGCTTCAGGAGTACCTAAACCTGAAAAGGTTATGGTAAGGAAAAAATTTAATTACCACAGGAAGTGGATATAGTGTAGCCCCCTAAATATGTTGTCACAGCATTGATAGGGGTAGTGCCCATCTGTCAGGATCAGATAGATGTACGGATATCTGAACCTAACAGAGATAAGTAGATGGATACAGATCTATCAAAAAACATATCTCATTATATCTGTAGATATATGTGTGTGTGTGTGTGTATATGTGTGTGTGTGTGTATATACACACACACATATAGGGTATATATGTATAAAGAGATATGTATGGGCAGAAAAACACAGATATAGATAAGTATATATATGTATCTATAGATAGGTATATAGACACTTGTCTCCATGTGTATGGATGGAGAGATGTCCATAGAACCTCATCCCCTCTAGGGAGAGAGGAAGATTTATCTGACAGCAAGAAGGTTGATACCTGCTTGAATAGATATATAGAGAATCCTCTTTTCCTGGTTATGACTGGTAGAGTCAGAGGAAAGGTTTCCCTGACAAGAAGAGTCTGAAGTCTTTACAGAATTTGAGCTATTGGATAACCAGGATGGCCTACATGAAAATTGCAGAGGATAACTTCAGTCTGAAGAGAGGAAGTCCAGATGTCTCCAGAATTGCAGTATGGAGAATGGATAGAGGACGCCCCTGGAGGAAGATACCCTAGTGACCCACCTATGAGGTCAAGATGGGTATTAGGTGTCCTCTAGCTGCCATTGAAGAAGCTTATCTCTGACTAGAAGATTCAAGGAGATATGGGCCAACTCAGGGAATTGGCCCTCCTTGAGGTTTTCACATAATGAAAGGCCTGAGGCTTATGCCTCAAAAGAGATTTAAGATGAGATGGTAAGGGCAGGGAATACGTGCCAGACATGGAACATGACTGGGGGAACCCCTCCTAACCATCTGAGGTTATCTGCTAAGCCAGATACTGATGCTCTCTAGCAAGGGCCCATAGTGCAAAGCTACTCTGTAGAGATGCAGAGAGCATGCTGCAGGTTGGTTAGAAGAAAAAACTGGCTGTGGAAAGCCAGTAGGCCACCAGCTATTCTGCCAAAGACAAGGGGGCAAAGAATAGAAGGTAACCAACCAGACTGTGATAATAGGGTGTCCCAAACTAGGCTACTAACCTGTTTGGGACCTAGCAGTAAGGCTAGGAGGATTGCTAGTAGAGGGGAAGCCCTGGTTGTGTAGTGAACAAAACCAGTGGCTTAACCACTAGGAATTGCTGTATGTGCAGCAACTACCAGGGCAGCGTGGAAAAACTTGTTTTCCCTCTTTCTTTTTTAGATTGGGAAAAAGAACAGACATGGTAGGACTTCCCTATAGTCTGATGAGCTGCCCTAAGGTAACAAGGGGGGGAACAATTCCAGAAGGGAGAATCCACCGGTAGAACAGGTAGAGGACCATAGGGGCTTACCGGTTTAAGAGAGTCCCTCTTACAAACCAATGTTGTAGGAAGAGGGAGGTAAGACAGAGTTGCAAGAGACCGACTATGGAGGAAATCTCTGACCGATGAGATGATACATGCAAGTACAGGGAAACAACTGTCTATTGATAGCTGTTACCTCTGTTTTCTCCAAGAGGAAAAGGAAAATCTGTTAAGTATGGGCATGAGCATCATAAAGACTCTTAGAGTTAGAGAAAATATGTCTCATGAACAGATATCTAGGAGGGTTAGGATAAAAATTAGTGCAGATACTTCAAGTGAAAAGAAGCAGACTGCCACCCTAACCACCAACCAAGAGGGACAATGATCTATTTGAAACCCTGCGACTGCTGGGTTTGTTGACCCTGTTGAGGTTGTAGATTCTTCAGACCAGGGCGATGTTTCCCCTGTTTGGGAACATCTGTGTGATGGGCAGATGATGGATAAAACCTCCCCCTAGGGGAAGAAAGTTTGGTAGGACATTTCCTACCTACTGGGAAAGCAGAAGGCGTAGGACAGCCTCTAGAAACAGGACAGTCAGTTAACTGAGCAACCTGGAGTAAAGACTCCTTGTTAAAGAGATTTTCTCCAGTGCATGGAGTATTTCCCAGTCTAACTTGTGCCCATTTATCTAAGTCTGAAGCTTGGAGCCAGGCTTTACGTCGTGCCCCTATAGCTATAGCAGAAGTCCTGCTAACAGACTCAAAGGAGTCTAGGGAAGCACGAGTAAGAAACCTAGAGATATTCTGAGCATGACTAACCAGTGAGGAATAGTCTGCACTCTTGGGCTCTGGAAGAAAAGGAGTCAAAAGATGTAATTTCTTTGTGACCTCCTCAAGAGATAGACCCATACAAAAAATATATGAGAGAATTCTTGCTGAAAGCATAGATGCCTGGAAGGTTTGACGTCCAAAGGCATCTAGTGTCTTAGACTCACGACCTGGTGAATAAGAAGAGTGCTTTTTTGTACTCTTCACCCACCTCATTGCTGATTCTACTACAATGGAATGATGAGGAAGTTGAGTCTTTTGAAACCCTGGAGAGGGGGGAATCTGATACAGAAGATCAGTTGCTCTGGAAGGTGGAGGTACCTTTAAAGGAGCTTCCCACATTCGTAGAAGGAGATCCTGTAAGGAATGATGCAAAGGAAGCATGATGTTCTCCTTTGCTTTGCCAGGAATATAGAAGGATCCTGTATTCCCCTGTGTAGGATCCTGTCCAGGAATAAAAATGGCAAGTAATTTTGCCATATCCCGGAGGAAAGCCTGGAAAGAAGGATCCCCAGAGGGAACTCCCTTTGGATAGGCTAGATCTGATGAAGAACTAGCATTGGCAACGAGGGATCTATCCAAGTTCATAGGAATAGAAGATCCTGACTGGTGCAGTCTGGAATCCTTAGAGGATGGTCGCTGGTACTGCCGGAAGTCGAGACCAGCGACCGTCGGTAGCACATCGTCCATGCTAGGGATCGATTCCAAACTCGGTATCGAGGGAAGCGAGCCTGATGAGAGAAGCATGGAAGGCACCGACGGCAATGGTACTGTGGATAACGGTACCGGCTTCGGTACCGTATCCGATACCAGTGGATGAAGGCCAGCCAGTGGCAACTCTTAACGGCATCAAAGACACCGAGAGTGCCGGATCCGAATCCTCGGAACCGAGCCTTCGGTACCGTCTGGTGTCGGTACCAAGGCGAGTCGGTACCCAGTCCTCCAGACTGGAGATCGATTTGAAACTCGGCATCGAAGGAAGCAAGTCTATCGATGCATGTCTGGAGGGTACCGACGTCGGTACTAGTATCGGTACTGGGGATGATACCGATACTGGAAGGTCGGTCTGCAGCATATCCAATGGCCCCTTAGGTACCAAGGATGCTAGATGACAATCCTTGGTGAGGAATGTTTCATCCAACACCATTGCTGATGCCGGGGTATCGGTACCGCTCGAAGCGGATGCCACCACCAGGCATGGCTCAGGTATGTTCTGTGAGGGGTGAACCTCAGGAACAACCTGAAACCCCACACGAGCTTTGGAGGCCGAAGACTCCCACCGGGGTTTTGAAACCAGTGGATTCTCGAGGGCAAGGCTGGAGGCATCTCTATGCTGTGCATGAGATTTGCCACTCGAGGACTGGCTAGTCTTAACAGACTGTTTTTGGGTTACCTGATCCTGTGTAGAAGAAGATATGGTCGGTACCCTGAAGCTGGATGGGGACTGCGTGTCGAGGGGAACTCGACGTTGAAAACTTCTAATCACAATACTATTGCAGGAGGGACACTCCGGAGGAAAATGGTCAGGACCCAAGCAGGTTAGACACCAATTGTGAGTGTCCAAAATTAAGGTTAAGAACATAAGAACATAAGAGATGCCATACTGGGTCAGACCAAGGTCCATCAAGCCCAGTATTCTGTTTCCAACAGTGGCCAATCTAGGTCATACGTACCTAGCAGTTTCCCCAAGGGACACAGGTACGTACCGCCACAGTTTGTACATTTCTTGGGGATAGTGGCTGGCGGTTCCATGAAGGAAAGTGGAGAGGCCTAGCAGGCCTGAAAAACCGTGAGACACTAGGAAGGAAAAATATTCCTTAAAAAGGAAAATTTTTAAAAGAAAAGAAAAAAGAAACACCGGTGGGGTCGGGAAAGGCAGCCGAGACCACAAGAAAACTAAAAAATAAAAGATGAATTTTCTGCGGTGACAGGAGGAGAGGCAGTTGGGAAGGCGGGAAGGCAGCACGCAGGCGTGGTGCGATGCTTCCAAAGGCTTTCTGATTGGATGCTGGGAAGTGTTCCCGCGCAGACTCCGTCGGTACCGACGTACCCATATGTGAAGACTCATTCCTGCTTGTTCCTGGAGTCTGCGTGGGAACGCTCCCCAGCGTCCAATCATAAAGCTTTTGGGAACATCCCACAGCGCCTGCGTGCTGCCTTCCCGCCTTTCCAACTGTCTCTCCTCAGTTGTTCCTTTTCCGCGGAGCCAGCAGGTCGTGTTCCTGTCACCGCAGAAGAATTTCCTAATTTTTTCTTTATTTCTTTTCTGTACGCGTCTGCCTTCCTCGACGCTATACCGGTACCGCCGGTTCTTATTCTTCTCCAGGACCAAGCAGGAAGTCAGTCCTCACTTATGGGTGACGTCGGCGCCGACGGAGCCCTCGCGGAGCAATTTTCCCCAGCTTTCAAAGAAAGCCTTTGGGAATTGCAGCGCGCATGCGCGGTCGTCTTCCCGCCCGAGGGTGCCATCTTGGCCAGTCTTCTTTTGTCCGCGGAGCCCTACAGACGTCCCCGTCTTGTCCCCGCGAAAAAGTTGATTTTCTTCTTTGTTTTATCCTTTTTTCTTTCGGTTCGACGCCGATCGTTTTCCCGCCCGGACTCGCGACGCCGGTCTCGAGTCCGCTTACTTTTTTCGGTTTTTCTGACTTGGTCAGCTTTCGTTTTCGGTTTCCCTGGCAGCCCGGTCCTTTGACCTCGCAGGGGCCCTTTTTCCCCCGATGGCTGCCAGTGGGTTTAAGCGGTGTGGTCGGTGTGACCGAAATATGTCACTAACCGACACACGACTTTTGCCTCCGCTGTCTGGGCCCGGATCATGAGGAACTGATCTGTGGGCCCTGCAGCAAACTGTCCTCAAAGGCGTTGAGGAGTCGGCGGCATCAGCGTGAGAGAATCTTCGCTGACCCCAGCCGTACCCGGACCTCGTCGGAGGCCTCCGCGTCGAAAGGCTCCAGCTCGGACCATCGTCGGAAGGAAAAACCCGCGAGGGCGGCGTCGGTGGACGCTCCTGGTTCCGCGAGGGCCAGGTCGCATAGCCCCGACAGCCGCCCCGGGTCCTTGGAGAAGGAACACCTCCCGAAGCGACCTCGCCTGGAGTCGGAGATGCCTGCCCGGGTAAGTCCTGTGGTCCTTCTGGACTCGCCTCCGCGACAGCCGACGTCGGGGCCTGAGTCGGGGGCTGCTGGGTCACCTGAGGTCGGACTCAGGTTGACGGCCTTGGAGAGCAGACTGTCTGCCTTCATGGACCAGCAGCGGGCACTGCTCGCTGGCGCCGCTGCCCCGACCGCCGGGACGTCGACGTCCAAGTCGACCCTGGAGACCGAGCCGATCCTCGAGTCGATGAGAACTCGAGTCGATCCTCGGTCGAGGTCACCCTCGGCCTCCCGTTCGGGACCGAGGTCGCCGACACCGACTCCCTCGACGTCGGGGCGGCTGGCGCCGCACCCTGCCCGGGCCGACCCCACCGAGTCCTCGTCGGAGTCGGTCTGGGAGTCTGAGGAGGAAGAGTCACCTGATTCTTTCCGGACTCGGTGTGTCCCATCGGACTCACCGGGGTCCGAGCCTTGGAAACAGTCCCCCCCGGAGGATGCCCGGTTCTCGGACTTCGTTAGGGATATGGCCAAGGCTTTGGCCTTCCCTGCGGATCCCGAGGAGGAGCCTCGAGCCGAAGAGCTCGACGCCCTCCAGTATGACTCTCCCGCGAGGGAACACTTTACTGTGCCGGTTCCTCCTATGCTGGAACGACTACTCTTCCGCATGTGGGAGAGTCCGGCCTCCTCGCCGGTCCTGAGCAAGCGGGTCGATTCTATCTATCAGGTCCGCAAGAGCCCTGGCTTTCAGAAGGCACAGCTGCCACACCATTCCATGGTAGTGGAATCGGCCATGCATCGTCTTAAGAGCCAGAAGATGCACTCCTCGGTGCCTCCTGGAAGGGATGCCCGTAACCTGGATGGCCTTGGCAAGAAGTGCTTCCAGGGCTCTATGCTCGCATGTCGTGTCCAGACTTACCAGCTCTACATGGGCATGTATCTCCGGGATCTGGCTAAAGAGCTAGCCGGATTCTCCGCTGGTCTCTCCGAGGAGCCCTTGCGGAGGTTCCTAGCCTTGTCCACGGGCATTCGGGAATGCTCAAAGTTCATGTCCCGAGCAGCCTATGATGGCTTTGAGGCCTCGGCTCGAGTAGCCGCAGCCGGCATCGGTGCCCGCCGACAGGCTTGGCTTCAGTCGTCAGACCTTGAGCCCTGGGTGCAGGACAAGTTGGTCGATGTCCCCTGCCGAGGCGAAAATCTCTTTGGCAAGCCCATGGCGGAAAAGGCTGCACAAATTGAGACTGAGACTCTCACCAGGACCAGGCTTTCTAGGAAGACCTCCGCCCCTTCCCAGAAAAAGAAGGGCTCGGGGAAAAAGTCCTTTTACCCGAGGAAGGCGGCTGCCTACAAACAATACCCCCATTATCAGGCCCCTGCAGCTCCCCAACAGGGCCAGCAGGCCAAGGGACGGGGTAACGGGTCCCGTAGGCAGCAAGCCCCCAAGCCTGCACCACCAGCCCCTGCTCAGCAGGGTGGGGGCTTTTGACTCGCTCAGCATAGCCTCTCCCCCCCCGCTGGTTCCTCCCAGCACCGGAGGCCGGCTGGTTCACTTCGCCCACAGGTGGTCCAGCATCACCGCAGATGCCTGGGTACTTCAGGTCGTGCGAGAAGGCTACCTTCTCCACTTCCATCAGGTCCCTCCCTCCTATTTTCCGGGAGAACCTCCGCGCCCCCCTCTGCACAGGGAGTTGCTCCTTCAGGAGTTAGCAGGTCTTCTGCAGGAACAGGCGGTGGAACCGGTGCCACACCACCTGAGAGGTCAAGGCTTTTATTCAAGGTATTTTCTGATACCAAAGAGAACAGGGGGCCTCAGACCCATCCTGGACTTGCGCAACCTCAACAAGTTCCTTGTGCGGGAGAAGTTCAAAATGCTTACCCTTGGAATCCTTCTGCCCTACCTCCAGCAGGGAGATTGGCTATGCTCCTTGGATCTAAAGGATGCCTACACACACATCCTCATCCACCCAAGCCACCGCCAATACCTAAGGTTTGTGGTGGCAGGAAATCATTACCAGTACAGAGTACTGCCCTTTGGCCTGTCCTCCGCACCGCGAGTCTTCACAAAATGTCTCGCGGTCGTGGCGGCCCATCTCCGGCTTCACGGCCTCTATGTCTTTCCGTACCTCGACGACTGGCTCATCAGAGCAGCGTCCGCTCAGGAGGTCACCAACGCCACGTGCCGCACGGTGACTCTGCTGCAGCACTTGGGCTTTGTTATAAACTTCGCAAAGTCCACTTTGCTCCCCTCACAGGATCTCGAGTTCATCGGCGCAAGGCTGCACACTCCTCGGGCACGAGCGTACCTACCGCTCGACAGGGCTCAACGGCTCATGGACCTAGCCGACCGCTTTCGCAGCCAGCCCCTGGTCTCCGCCAGGCGCTTCCTGAGACTGCTCGGCCATATGGCTTCCACCGTCCATGTGACCCCCAATGCCCGCCTGAATATGCGGTCTGCTCAATGGTGTCTCCGCCAGCAGTGGCGACAAGCCACAGGCGGCCTAGCGGACCTAGTGCGCGTCTCCGAGCCGCTGATCTCGTCTCTCCGGTGGTGGCTCCGGCAGCCGAACCTGATATTCGGAATGCCTTTCCAGTCACCTCAGCCGACCCGGGTGCTGACCACCGATGCATCCCTCCTGGGCTGGGGAGCACATTGCCAAGAGGCACGTACTCAGGGCCTCTGGACCACGTGGGAGTCTGCTCAGCAGATCAACTTCCTGGAGCTCAGGGCGATCCGCCTAGCTCTCAAGGCCTTCTCCCACCTGACTTCCCACCAATCCGTCCTTGTCCAGACGGACAATCAAGTTGCCATGTTCTACGTGAACAAGCAGGGGGGCACGGGCTCCTTCCTCCTCTGCCGGGAGGCACAGAAGCTCTGCTCTTGGGCCGTCAGTCACGGCATTCTCCTCAAGGCGGTTTATCTTCCGGGCCAAGAAAATTGCCTTGCAGACAAACTCAGCAGGGTCCTCCAGCCGCACGAGTGGCGTCTGGATCCCTTGGTAGTTCAGAAGCTCTTCCTCAAGTGGGGTCTCCCCACGGTAGATCTCTTTGCCAGTCCTCACAACCGGCAACTTCCTCGCTTCTGCTCTCGTCAGCCACACCCCCTTCGGGTTGCGGCGGACGCCTTTCTGATCTCATGGTCGGGGAGCCTTCTGTATGCTTTCCCTCCCATCCCGCTAGTCTCTCGGACCCTCTTCAAGGTTCTCCGAGACAAAGCCTTCATGATCCTGGTGGCCCCTCGCTGGCCCAGGCAGCCGTGGTTTCCGCTCCTGCTGCAACTGGCGGTGGAGGATCCAATCCCTCTGGGGGTACAACCGGATCTCCTCACTCAGGATCAGGGGTCCCTCCTGCACCCCAACCTCAGGTCTCTCAACCTCATGGCCTGGCTGCTGAGAGGGTAGTCCTCGCTCCCCTTCTCCTGCCGGCAGAGGTGGAGGAGGTCGTCTTGGCTTCGCGACGGCCTTCTACCCGCAAATGCTACGCCCTTAAATGGCGTCGCTTTGCAGTCTGGTGTACCCAACAGTCTCAGGATCCCTTCTCCTGCCCGGTGTCGGTGATCTTGCAGTACTTGCTGCACCTCTCTAATCTGGGACTTAAGTCCAACTCCGTCAAAGTTCACCTCAGTGCTCTTTCAGCACATCATGTGCCGGTGGACGGCAGACCTCTCTCCAATGACCCTCTCGTAGCGAGGTTTCTCCGAGGTCTCCTTCTACTTAAACCACCTCTGCTGCGCCCGCCAGCGCCTGACTGGGACCTGAATGTGGTGTTGCAGCGGATCACCTGTCTGCCTTTTGAACCTCTGGCTACCTGTTCTCTCCGTTTTCTGTCTTGGAAAACACTGTTCTTGATAGCCCTCACTTCCGCTAGACGCGTAAGTGAATTGCAGGCCCTCGTGTCTGATCCCCCTTACACTAGGTTCTACAAGAATAGGGTGGTCCTACGGACTCATCCGAAATTTCTGCCTAAAGTGGTCTCCCCTTTTCACATCAATCAGGAGGTGGTACTTCCAACCTTTTTTCCCAGACCACACTCCAGCCGAGCTGAGACGGTCCTCCATACCCTGGACTGTAGAAGGGCTCTGAACTTCTACCTTGACCGTACGCGGGAGCACCGTAAAGCTGCTCAGCTTTTTGTGTCTTTTGACCCCAATAGATTGGGGCTCCCGGTCTCCAAGCGTACTCTGTCCATCTGGGTTGCGGACTGTATCTCTTGGGCTTATGGGGCAGCCGGACTCTCCTTAGAAAGTCGAGTCACGGCTCATTGTGTTCGGGCAAAGGCCACGTCAGTGGCTTACCTCCGCTCTGTTCCGCTGGCAGACATCTGCCGGGCCGCTACTTGGTCTTCGAGCCAGACTTTTGCGGTCCATTACTGTCTCGAGAGGGAGTCCCGTAGGGACAGTGCTTTCGGACAGGCAGTCCTCCGTAATCTCTTTGAGGTCTGAGCAACTCCTACCCTCCATCCCGGATGTGGGCTACCGGTGGGTGATATTTCAGCGAAGATTCTATCCTTCTGTGCTGCTGAGCTAGAGGGAGCTCATTTTTGTGCTTAGGGTCTCCCATAGCCTTGAGCTTGGGAGTCCCATAAGTGAGGACTGACTTCCTGCTTGGTCCTGGAGAAAGCGTAGTTACTCACCTGTAACAGGTGTTCTCCAGGAGCAGCAGGAATCAGTCCTCACTACCCTCCCTCCTCCCCTTGGAGTTGCAATCGTCTGCTTATGTTCTTTTTGCAAATTTTTATGCTGTCTTTTTTAGCTATGTCATCTGACTGGCCAAGATGGCACCCTCGGGCGGGAAGACGACCGCGCATGCGCGCTGCAATTCCCAAAGGCTTTCTTTGAAAGCTGGGGAAAATTGCTCCGCGAGGGCTCCGTCGGCGCCGACGTCACCCATAAGTGAGGACTGATTCCTGCTGCTCCTGGAGAACACCTGTTACAGGTGAGTAACTACGCTTTTTCTAAAAAAAAAAAAGACCTTTTATTTTTCTTCAGGTGTACTTAAGTTTTGGGCTTTAGGCCCAAAACCTTTTCCTTAAATATGGAAAAACCTGCCTCAGGATTTAAGAAGTGCACAAAATGTGGCGGTACTATATCCGTCACCGACACTCATGACTGGTGTCTCAAATGTTTAGGCCCTGACCATTCCATTAAAGATTGTGTGTCCTGTTCAATGATGTCTAAGAGGTCGACAGAACTGAGCTGCCAAGCTCAGTGCCCTGTTTCCCTCTGATGCGGCTTCGGTGGCATCGACGTCTTCCAGGGCTGCTTCTTCCTCACATGGATCTCAGGTAACTAAACATAAATCCAGTCGGTCCTCGAAGGGCAAATCTCCTTCCAAGCATCGAGATGCCCCTGGCCTTGCCCTCGAGGATTCTGCACCGGCAAAATTACCCCGGCGGGAGGCTTCGGCTTCTAAAGCATCATCGGGGTTCCAGGACGATCTAGATGGCGTGGCCTCAACAGATCTCCTGGTGCCATGCTCTGGGGTACCGGTGGCCTCCACCGGTACTGACTTCCAGGCATTTGCAGCGTCGATGGATCAGAGGATTCTGTCCATCGAACGCAGTCTGGCGGCCTTCCTTGTGGCATCGGCACCCATGGTACCGCAACAGACTACTCCGCAGGTACCGGCTCCGGTATCGCCGTCGGCACCGATTACGGTACCGGTGGCATCGGCATTGGTGTCAGCCATGCCAGTATTTATTTATTTGCTTTTCTTATATACCGCGCTATTAAGATCAGTGCGGTTTACATTACAACTGAACAATGCAACAATGTGTACCCTGCCTTCTGCAGCCCTCCGATACCGATACCCCGGTACTGATGATTCCCGATACCGATCCCGGTCGGTACGGGTATCGGGCTTTGCAAGAGCATCCTGACAGACGATACTTCGATTCCTCTGATGACTGAGGATTCTGAAGAGTCTGTCGATGCAGCGATGCTTCTTCCACAGGAGGAGTCCTCTCCTAAACGAAGGATGTCTCCTCCAGAGGACTTGTCTTTTCAAGACTTTATCAGAGAGGTGCCTCGGGGTCTCTCTATCACAGTAGCCCCAGATCAGAGCCTAGAGCTAAGGAGTTAGATATTCTACAATATCCTAAAACTCCTAAAGAGGCAGCTACCCTGCCTATTCATGAGATTCTGTATGATCTCATGTTAAGGATGTGGGAAGCACCTCTATCCACCCCTCCTCATTCTCGCAGGTTAGACACCATGTATCGTGTCCCTCCTTGTCCTGGTTTCCATAAAACTCAGCTTCCTCACCACTCTATTGTGGTTGAGTCTGCAATGAGAAAGATTAGAAGTGCCAAGAGACATGCCTCTAATCCTCCAGGACGTGAATGTAGAACCCTGGATGCTTTTGGTAGAAGAATCTTCTAAGCTTCCATGCTGGCTGCGAGAATTAATTCCTATAGTCTCTACATGGGAATGTTCTTAAAAGAAGTCACTGACCATTTGCTGACTTTAAGTCCTTTTATGTCGGACAGTAAAAGGCCAGAATTTCTCTCTGGCTCAAACATGCCCAGGATATCTCCAAATTCTCCAACCGTGCAGCTTTCGACTCTTTTGAATGCGTAAGCAGAGCCTCAGCTATAGCTATCGGTCCACATAGGATTGCTTGGCTTCAAGCATCTAATTTGGAGACCTGGGTCCAAGATGAATTGGGAAATATCCCTTGTACAGTTGAGAATCTGTTTGGTAAAGATTGGCAAGCAAAAGCCAATCAAATGGATGCTGAAAATTCTGCTTTGGATAGACTATCCAAATCTACTGCTGCTCCTGCTAAGAAAAGGTTGTTCAAGAAAACACCTTTTTCTAAAAAGGGAAGATCCTATCCTGCTTATAGTCAGAGATCATCTTCTGCAGCTCAGTATCTCCAGGAACAAGCAGGAATGAGTCTTCACATATGGGTATCGTCGGTACCGACGGAGCCTGTGCGGGAACGCTCCCCAGCGTCCAAAAGGAAAGCTTTTGGGAGCATCCTACAGCGCCTGCGCGCTGCCTTCCCGCCTTTCCTAACCGCCTCTCTCCAGTTCTTCTTTTCCGCGGAGCCAGCAGGTCGTGTTTCCTGTCACCACTGAAGAATTTCTTATTTTCTTTTATTTTTCTTTAGTCGCGTGTCTGCCTTCTTGATTCCGGACCGGTACACCGGTCTTTTTTCTTTCTTAAAAAAAAAAAAAAAACTTTTACTCTCTTCAGTGCATTTTTTCTTCTGGGGCCTTAGGCCTACAGGTATATTTTTCCTCATGGAAAAACCCGCCTCCGGGTTTAAAAAGTGCACGAAGTGCAGTAGCACTATTTCTGTCACCGACACCCATGACTGGTGTCTAAAATGTTTAGGTCCTGACCACTCCATTGCGGATTGTGAGTCCTGTTCCATGATGTCTAAAAGAGGCTTACAGAATCGTGCAGCCAAGCTCAGTGTCCTGTTTCCCTCCGATGCAGCTTCTGTGGCATCGACATCTTCCAGGGCTGCTTCTTCATCCCATGGATCTCAGGTAACCAAACTTAAATCTGGCCGGTCCTCAAAGAGTTCATCTCCCTCCAAGTATCGAGATGCCCCCGGGCTTACTCTTGAGGTACCCACACCAGCAAAATTACCCCGGCGGGAGGCTCCGGCTTCCAAAGCACTACCTATGGGGTCACAGGTTGACATCGATGGCTCGGCCTCGACCGATCACCTGTTACAATGTTCTGGGGTACCGGTGGTCTCCACCGGTACCGACATCCAGACATTGGTGGCGTCAATGGATCAGAATATCCTGACCATGCAGCGTGCCATCACGGCATTCATACAATCTGCGACGCCTACAGTACTGCAACAAACCCCGTTGTCGGTACCCGTACCGATTCCGGTACAGGATCCGATTCCGGTTCCGATACCAGTACCGCTTGCATCGACGGCAGCGGTACGCTATCCAGTGATGCCCATCAGTACCAACACGGTACCGATTACTCCCAATGTCGATACCTCCCGGTACCCGTATCGGGCTCTGCGAGAGCATCCATCCAGTCGATACTTCGATTCCTCTGAAGACTCTGATTCTTCAGAGGCCTCAATTGAAGCATCAGGGATCCTTCCTCAGGAACCCTCTTCTCCAAAAAGGAGAATGTCTCCTCCTGAAGATTTGTCTTTTCAGGACTTCATTAGGGAGGTGGCCAAAGGCCTGTCCATCTCAGTGACCTCTGAAACTGAACCTAGAGCCAAAAAATTAGATATCCTTCAATATCCTAAGGCTCCTAAAGAGGCAGCCACCTTACCAATACATGAGATTCTTTTTGATCACATGTTGGGCATATGGGAGACTCCTCTTTCCACCTCCCCTCATTCCATAAGGTTGGACACCATGTATCGTGTTCCTCCTTGTCCTGGTTTTCATAAGACTCAGCTTCCTCACCATTCCATTGTGGTAGAGTCTGCTATGAAAAAGATCAAGAGTGCAAAAAGGCACTCCTGCTCCTCCAGGAAGAGAATGCAGAACCCTAGATGCCTTTGGCAGGAAAATCTTCCAGGCCAGTATGCTTGTAGCCAGAATCAACTCCTACAGTCTCTATATGGGGATGTTTCTGAAAGAAGTTACAGATCATCTGCAAACCTTATCTCCTTTTATTTCAGAAGATAAGAGAGAAGAATATATCACCTGGCTTAAACATGCACAGGATGTATCCAAGTTTTCCAACCGTGCAGCCTTTGACTCTTTTGAGGGGGCCAGTAGAGCCTCGGCTATTGCCATAGGTGCACGCAGAGTTGATTGGTTGCAAGCCTCTGATTTGGAATCCTGGGTACAGGATGGTCTAGGTAACCTTCCCTGTACAGGCGAAAACCTGTTTGGCAAAGATTGGCAAGAAAAGGCCACCCAGATGGATGCTGAAAATTCTGCTTTAGATAGACTCTCAAAGTCTACTACTGCTCCTTTTAAAAAGAGGTTGTTCAAAAAGGGATCTTTCCCAAAGAAAGGGAAATTTTCTTCTTATGGTCAGGCCTCTTCTCAAGGTCGTTTTGCTACAAAGAGACAGCAACAACCAAAACAGGCCCAAACCCAGGCTGCGAGGACTGCTACGACCCAACAGCCTCAGCCTCCTCAGGACCTTTGACTTTCCACTAGAGAACTTAGCCTTTCTGGCTCTAGAAAATCCAGAGCCTCTTACCATCCCAGGAAGGTTAGCTCACTTTGCTCCCAGATGGGAACAAATCACAGCAGAGCAGTGGACCCTCTCCATCATAAGGGAAGGGTACAAACTTCATTTCTTAAACCTTCCTCCTCACACCATGGTGAAACAGTTCAATTCTCCAACATCTCTCCTCAACCTTCTAGGTCAAGAGATTGCTACCCTTCTTGCCCAAGGGGCAATAGAAGTACCCCTTCTTCAACAGGGCTCAGGGTTCTACTCCCCCTATTTTCTCATTCCAAAGAAAACAGGGGGCTACAGACCCATATTAGATCTCAGAGAATTGAACAAGTTTCTATGCAAGGAGAAATTCAAGATGACTTCTCTCGGAACTCTCCTTCCGTACCTCCAGAGTCAAGACTGGCTTTGTTCTCTAGATCTCAAGGATGCGTACACCCATGTTCTCATCCATCCAACACACAAGATTCCTTCGGTTCCTTTACCAAGGAAAGCACTACCAATACAAAGTGCTTCCTTTCGGTCTGGCCTCTGCTCCAAGAGTGTTCACAAAATGCATGGCAGTAGTAGCTGCATTCCTACGCACTCTAGGAATATTCGTATTCCCATATCTGGACGACTGGCTCATCCGAGCTCCATCCCAGTCAGAGGCCCAGACTTCCCTTGCCTGCACAAGGCGTGTTCTTCAGTATCTGGGACTGGTAATCAACATTCCAAAATCCCATCTTACCCCTACTCAGTCTCTAGAGTTCATAGGGGCCTTACTGGATACCACAACTGCAAGGGCCTATCTTCCCCAGGCCCGTTGCCTACGCTTGGTGCAGTTAGCCTCCCAGATTCAGTTAAAATCCCATTTAACTGCTCGAGAGATGTTGCAACTTTTATGCCACATGGCATCCACGGTGCATGTGGTTCCCTATGCTCGCCTTCACATGAGAGCAGCTCAGTGGACCCTATCCACCCAATGGACCCAGGCATCAGGTTTCCTGTCAGACAAAATAGCAACCTCCAGTCGCCTATTTTGATCCCTCCACTGGTAGAAGTCCACTCAGAATCTGTTGCTGGGGTCCCCCTTTCAAGCAACCCTTACAACAGATGCCTCTCCAAAGGGTTGGGGGGCTCATCTACGAGATCTCTCGACCCAGGGCATCTGGTCTCCACCGGAGACATCTCTTCATATCAACCTCTTAGAGCTCAGAGCAATCTTTCTGGCTCTCAGTCTTCCACACCCTGCTCATCTACAAGACAGTCCTCATCCACACGGACAACCAGGTAGCCATGTTCTACGTGAACAAGCAGGGATGAACTGGCTCTCTGTCGCTTTGCAACGAAGCTCTAAGATTGTGGGCCTTCGCCAGAGAGCATCAAATCCATCTCATGGCAGTGTATCTTCCAGGGGTTCAAAACTCTTGGGCAGACAGGATTTTTCGGATTTGGGGTACCCCAGACATAGATCTGTTTGCAAGTCCGTGGAATGCCAAACTTCCCCGGTTCTGTTCCAGGATTCCATGTCAGGGAGTTCAGGCCAGGGATGCCTTCCTCCTTCATTGGGGGCAAGACTTCCTCTATGCCTTTCCACCTATTCCCCTCATCCCCAAAACTCTGTTCAAGCTTCAGAGAGACAAGGGGTCTATGATCCTCATAGCACCACTTTGGCCACGCCAAGTGTGGTACCCTCTACTTCTGTTTCTCTCTCAAGCTCCCTCCCTAGACCTGGGGTCTGCTCCAGATCTCCTCTCCCAGGAGGAGGGAACCTTGTGGCACCCAATTTCTCAGTCTCTTCATCTCAGGGCCTGGTTGCTGAAGGCCTAGACCTTCAAGATTTACACCTTTCTCAGCAGGTGAAGGATATCCTTCATGCTTTCAGAAAGCCTTCCACCAGACGTTCATATGCTTTTAAATGGAAAAGGTTTTCCATTTGGTGTGCAGAGAAGGGTCTCAACCCTCTTGCAATACCGTTGAATTCTTTACTAGACTATTTGCTGCATTTATCCCATGCAGGCCTTAAAACAAATTCAATCAGAGTCCATTTGAGTGCTATTGCAGCATCCCTTAAGCCTCTCAATGGACAACCTATTTCCTCTCATCCTCTTATAGCAAGATTCACGAGAGGCCTTCTTTTGACTAAACCCCCCATTAGACCAATTCCAGTGGCATGGGACTTGAATCTGGTTCTTGGCCAGCTTATGAAGCCACCCTTTGAACCCTTAGCCACTACCTCCTTGAAATTCCTTTCCTGGAAGGTTATTTTTCTCATTGCAGTCACCTCAGCTCGCCGTATCAGTGAGTTGCAAGCTTTAGTGGATAATCCTCCTTATACAAGGTTCCATCATGACAAGGTAGTCCTCAGAACTAATCCACACTTTATGCCTAAAGTGGTCTCGCCTTTTCATCTGAACCAGGAGGTGTATTTACCTGTCTTTTTTCCAGGATCTCATGCATCAAGTGCAGAGAGGAATCTTCATACCCTGGATTGTAAAAGAGCACTTGCTTTCTACTTACAAAGGACACAGCAACATAGAAAGTCCTCTCAACTTTTTGTTGCTTTTGATCCTTCTCATTTAGGGCTTCCAGTCTCCAAGAGAACTCTGTCTAATTGGATTGCTCAGTGTATTTCCTTCGCCTACCAGAGCAAGAATCTTTCTCTAGAGGGCCATGTCACAGCTCACAATGTGAGGGCCATGGCAGCCTCTATGGCTCATCTTAACTCTGTGTCCATCGACCAGATCTGTCGAGCAGCCACCTGGGCATCGGTTCACACCTTCACAGCCCATTACTGCTTGGACAAGGACTCCCGCCGGGATGCCTTGTTTGGTCAGGCTGTTCTCAAACACCTGTTCCATACCTAATCAACTCCTACCCACCATCCCTGGTTGGATGCCAGAGATCCGTGGGGGAAGTGGAGACCTTTCACAGGGACACACAACTTCTGGGGTCTCTCCCTGGCATCTAAAGCTAGGGAGTCCCCATATGTGAAGACTACATTCCTTGCTTGTTCCTGGAGATAGCATAGTTACTCACCTGTAACAGGTGATCTCCGGGAACAGCAGGAATTTAGTCTTCAGAACCCAGCCACCTCCCCTAGGAGTTGTATCTCTCTATCTCTTTCTCTTTCCCTCTCTCTCTCTCTCTCTCTCTCTCTCTCTCTCTCTCTCAGCTTTAAACTCAACTGGAGAGAGGCAGTTGTGAAAGGCGGGAAGGCAGCACGCAGGCGCTGTGGGATGCTCCCAAAAGCTTTCTAATTGGACGCTGTGGAGCGTTCCTGCGCAGGCTCCGTCGGTACCGACGATACCCATATGTGAAGACTAAATTCCTGCTGTTCCCGGAGATCACCTGTTATAGGTGAGTAATTATGCTATATCATGGTTTAACTGTGGTGACTACAATGGTTGCAGAGAGACAAAATGTGGCTGTTAAGCTTCTCACTCGTTGTCCTTTGGACCATGTTACTCCATTGTTAAAGGCTTATTGGCTGCCAATAGTTTATCAGATTAAATTTAAGATCCTCTGGCTTGTCTTTAAGGCATACTATTTAAATTGTTCTAGTTATTTGGCAGATTTGTTGGTACCTCATGTGCCGTCTGAAGCTATTAGGTCCCAAATTCAGGGTCATCTGATACTCCTGGCAGTCTTGTCTGCATGGTTAGAAGCTACGCGACAGTCAGCATTTTATTTTGTGGCCACCTTGGTTATGGAATTCCATTCCCATATATATTCAGCAGGCGAAATCCTGGAAAGCTTTTAAGAATCAACTCTAAGATTTTTTTTTTTTTTAAGCAAGCCTTTGGCGTAACGTAGGATATATGGGTCTAGTAGGACAAACAGATTTTGTTTTGTGTTGGATTATAGTTTTGTAGAGATTTGAGTTTTTATTGTGAGGTCTTTATTCTTTTGTAAACCTCTTTGATGCGTTTAGCTAAAGGAGGGTAATCAAATTTACAATAAACGAACAATAAACAATGCAGTTGTCTCTGGAAATGTTTCTGATGGAAACCCCCCCCCCCCCCCCCAAAATCATTAAAACCTTTCAACACAGTTCATTGAGAAATGAGAAGTGACTGTCCCATAATTTGAACTCAGACATGTTTGCTGAAGTTAAATTTTTTTGTAATGGGCAGAATATCCAACCATTGCTCCCATTTCTTAAAACAGATTTTGCAGGAGAGTATGGGCATTGTCTGTGTTTCATCTTTGTCATTGAAGATGAAATTTCCCCTATTAATGGGCAGCATATTGCTTACATGAACACGGCAAAACCTGAAAATGTGAAACTAGTGCATTGGCTTTTTGGAACAGCCATCAAGACAGTTCAGCAAAATGGCAAAGCTCTGAGATGAGAAGCTGCTCAAAATACCTGACTTAGAGCCAGATGACCATAGACAAACAAAGATTTAGGAAGAAGCTATTTGTTTTGTGAGAGCACTTTTTGGAAACATGGGTTTCTCAGTTTGTTACTTTCAGCTCAATTTCCAGTTGATTTAAATGTTTGAACCCTGAAAAATTCCTAGGGAATTTGTTTAAAAGCTAAAATGAAACTGAGCCACTAAATATAAAGCACGTTTAATTGCATATAACGATTAACTTTGAGCTGCTGCAGGAGGCTGGGGTTATCTCTAGGAACAAGCAGGAATGTAGTCTTCACGTATGGGTATCGGCACCGACGGAGCCTGCGCGAGAACGCTCCCCAGCGTCCAATAGGAAAGCTTTTGGGAGCATCCCACAGCGCCTGCGTGCTGCCTTCCCGCCTTTCCAACTGTCCCTCTCCAGTTCTTCGTTTTCCACGGAGCCGACAGGTCACATACCCTATCACCGCAGAAAAATTTCATCTTTAATCTTTGTTTTTATGATTGCGTCTGCCTTCCTTCGACGCCATACTGGTACCGCCGGTTCTTTCTTCTTTCTTATAAAAAAAAATAAAAATTATAGTTTCTGAGGTGTTTTACTTTAGAAACTTTTTTCCTTGATGCTAGGAGCCATTTTGGGCACTAGGCCCAATTTCTTCCTTAAAAATGGAAAAACCTACTTCAGGTTTAAGAAATGTTCTAAATGTGGCGGTACCATTGTCATCACCGACACCCATGATTGGTGTCTCAAATGTTTAGGTTCTGACCACTCTACTTCAGAGTGCCTCTCCTGTGGAATGATGTCAAAAAGGGTCCAGCAGAACCGAGCTGCTAAACCTAGCACCCTTTTTCCCTCGGACGAGGCGTCTGTTGCATCGACGTCCTCCAGGGCCTCATCTTCCTCCCATGGATCTCAGGTAATTAAACATAAATCTAGCCGGTCCTCAAAGGGTAGATCTCCTAAGTATCGAGATGCCCCTGGCATTGCCCTTGAGGAATTTTTACCGGCAAAACTGCCCCGGTGGGAGGCTTCGGCTTCCAAAGCACTAATAGGGTTCCAGGATGTTCTCGAGGCCTCAACCTCGGGAGAACTACTGGCGCCATGCTCTGGAGTTGCAGCCGCTTCTACTGGTACCGACACCCAAGCATCGGCAACGTCGATAGACCAGAGATTCCCTGCTATCGAATGCAGTCTAGCGGCTCTTTTCACGGCTTCGGTACCGTTGAAACCGCTTCAGACACCTCAACCGGTACAGACACCGGTATCGGAACTGGTACCGACTGCATTAACATTGGCGGGTATGCCACCCATAAAGAGTCATACGTCTGTCCCCGGCATCGACAGATGGGTACCGGAACAATCCGATGCTGACTTCAATCGATACCGGTACCATGCTTTACACGATCACCGGGATCGGAGGTATTTTGAATCCTCTGAGTCTGAAGACTCCGAAGACTCTGCCAATACAAGGGTACTTCTCCCCGAGGATTCCTCTTCTCCTTAGCGCAGAATGTCTCCGCCAGAGGATATGTCCTTTCAGGACTTTATCTGTGATGTGGCCCGAGGCCTTTCCGTCACAGTAGCTCTTGAAAAAGAGCCTAGGGCAAAGGAGTTGGAAATTCTCCAATACCCTAAGATTCCCAAAGAGGTAGCTACTCTGCCTATTCATGAGATCTTACATGATCTTATGCTAAGGATGTGGGAAACACCTTTAACCACATCTTCTCATTCTCGAAGACTCTATACCATGTATCGAGTTCCACCTTGTCCTGGCTTTCAAAAAACTGAATTACCACACCATTCTGTGGTGGTGGAATCAGCCATGAGAAGGATGAAAAGTGCAAAGAGACATGCATCCAATCCTCCAGGTCGTGAATGAAGGACTCTCAATGTCTTTGGGCGTCAATGCTTCCAAGCTTCCATGCTCTCAGCTAGGATCAGTTCCTATATCTTGTATATGGGAATGTTCCTTAAAGAGGTCACAGGAGACTTGGAGCTTTTGAGCCCCCTCCTTCCTGATGACAAAAGGCAAGACTATCTTACTCTAGTCAAACATGCTCAGGATGTTTCCAAGTTTGTAAATCGTGCATCCTTTGACTGTTTTGAGTGCATAAGCAGAACCTCTGCTATTGCCATTGGTGTACGTCGGATTGCCTGGCTTCAGGCATCCAACTTGGAAATTTGGGTTCAGGATAAATTAGGAAACATTCCTTGCACAGGAGAAAATCTCTTTGGCAAGAATTGGCAGGAGAAGGCTAATGAAATAGATGCTGACAATATTACTTTGGATAGATTGTCCAAATCTACAGCCGATCCTGCAAGGAAAAAAATCCTCTACGAGTAAGAAACCATTTTTCAATAAGAAAAAAAAGTTTTATCCTTCCTATACCCAACAGGGACACCGTCCAGGTCAGACTGCCCAAAAGGGACAACAGCAACAACCTAGACAACAAAACAAGCCAAAAGCTGCAAAACCTCAGTCAGCTCAGCAGTCTCAGCCTCCTCAGGGGCTTTGACTCCTTCCTAGAGAACTTTGCCTTCCTGCCCCTGAACGGTCGAGAACCCTCGACCATCCCAGACAGGTTGTCATTTTGCCCACAGATGGTACCAAATAACAGCAGAAAATTGGGCTCTGTCCATTGTACGAGAGGGGTACAAGCTTCATTTTCACAGCATGCCCCTTCCTACAATTGTAAAACAGTTCAATTCTCAGACCTCTCTCGACAGTCTCTTAGGTCAAGAAGTCACAATGCTCCTGGCTGAAGGAGTAATAGAGGAAGTACCCATTCCCCATCAGGGTACAGGGTTCTACTCCCCCTATTTCCTTATTCCAAAGAAAACAGGGGGGGACAGACCCATTTTAGACCTCAGAGAATTGAACAAATATTTGTTCCGAGAGAGATTCAAAATGGTCTCTCTTGGAACTCTGCTGCCATACCTCTAAAGTCAGGATTGGCTTTGTTCTCTAGATCTTAAGGATGCGTATACTAATATTCTCATCCATCCAAATCGCAGGAGATTCCTCTGATTCCTGTTTCAAGGAAAGCACTACCAATACAAGGTTCTTCTCTTTGCCTGGCTTCTGCGCCAAGAGTGTTCACAAAATGCATGGCTCTGGTAGCAGCATTTCTCCGCACTCTGGGAATATTCATCTTCCCTTACTTAGATGACTGGCTCATTCGAGCCCCTACAGTGCCAGAAGCCAGCTGTGCTCTGTTTCGCACAATGCGAATCCTTCAGTGTTTGGGACTGGTCATAAACCTCCCAAAATCCAATCTTGCTCCCACTCGGTCCCTAGAGTTCATAGGAGCTCATCTGGATACCAGACAGACAAGGGCTTTCCTTCCGCAGCCCCGCTGTCTTCGCATAGTACAACTAGCTTCCCAAGCAGTGCTCAAACCTTGTCTCACTGCTCGGGAAATGCTACAATTGCTAGGCCACATGACATCCACCGTGCATGTGGTTCCTTATGCTCGCCTCCATATGCTCGCAGCCCAGTGGACTTTATCCACTCAGTGGACACAGGCTTAAGGCTGCCTGTCGGACAAAATAACAAACTCAAACAGTCGTATTTTGTCCCTCCAATGGTGGCAATCATCCAGAAACCTTCTGGTGGGATCTCCTTTCCAGCAACCCCTATCCCAAGCCACCCTAACAGATGCATCACAGGAGGGATGGGGAGCCCACCTGCACGATCTCTCTACCCAGGGTACCTGGACTCCACAGGAGGCCTGTCTTCACATCAGCCTCCTGGAGCTCAGAGCAATCTTCTTTGCTCTTCGGGTATTTCACGCCCAGCTCAGCTACATGACAGTCCTAGTTCAAATGGACAATCGGGTAACCATGTTCAATGTGAACAAGCAGGGCAGAACAGGCTCTCTGTCCCTATGCAATGAAGCTTTGCAACTATGGGCCCTCGCCAGAGAGCATCAGATTCATCTCCTTGTGGTGTATCTTCCAGGCATTCAAAACTCTTGGGCAGACAAACTCAGTCGAGTTCTGCTTCCACACGAATGGTCTCTCCATGCAGACCAGGTTGCCCAAATATTTCAGATTTTGGGAACCCCGGACATAGACCTCTTTGCAAGTCCGCTGAATGCCATCTTCCCCGGTTCTGTTCCAGAATTCCGGCTCGATGTTGTCAGGCAAGGGATGCCTTCCTCCTTCACTGGGGTCAGGACTCCTATATGCCTTCCCACCCATTCCCCTCATCCCCAAAATCCTATTCAAGCTTCAGAGAAACAGAGGTCATATGATCCTCATAGCTCCACGTTGGCCATGGCAAACGTGGTGCCCTCTTCTCCTACATCTCTCTCAATCTCCGCCTCTGGAATTGGGATCCGCTCCAGATCTTCTCTCCCAAGAGTACGGGATGCTCTGGCATACGAATCCCCAGTCTCTGCATCTCAAGGCCTGGTTGCTGAAAGCCTAGAACGTTAGGATCTTAATCTTTCCCAACAGGTAAAGGATGTCCTTCATGCTTCTAGGAAACACTCCACAAGACGCTCGTATGCCTTTAAGTGGAAAAGGTTTACCATATGGTGCTCGCAGAAGGGTCTTAACTCTCTTGTGATACCTCTGGAATCGATACTGGAGTATCTCCTTCATTTGTTAAATGCGAGTCTCAAGACAAATTCAGTAAGATTCCATCTTAGTGCTATTGCAACTTCTTACAAGCCTCTAAGTGGACAACCTATTTCCTCTCATCCTCTCATAGCGAGATTTATGAGAGGCCTTCTTTTAACAAAGCCTCCCTTTAAACCACCACCGGTGGCATGGGACTTAAATCTAATGCTCGGGCAGCTCATGAAACCACCCTTTGAACCATTAGCCTCTACATCTTTGAAATTCCTTTCCTGGAAAGTCATCTTCTTCATTGCAATCACATCAGCACATCGCATCAGTGATTTGCAAGCATTAGTGGCTGATCCTCCTTATACAAGGTTCCACCATAATAAGGTAGTTCTTAGGACTCATCCACACTTTATGCCAAAGGTGGTTTCGCCTTTCCATTTAAACCAAGCGGTTTACCTTCCTGTGTTCTTTCCGAGGCCTCATGCCTCCAGTGCAGAAAGGAACCTTCATACCTTGACTGTAAAGAGCTTTGGCCTTTTACTAGCAAAGGGTACAGCAACATAGAAAATCTTCTCAACTCTTTGTTGCTTTTGATCCTAGTCATTTGGGACTTCCAGTTTCCAAAAGAACTCTATATCTAACTGGTTGCTCAGTGCATATCCTTTGCCTACGAGAGTAAGAACCTTCCTCTTGAAGGCCATGTCACACCTCAGAATGTGAGAGCCATGGCAGCCTCAATGGCTCATCTTCACTCTGTCTATATCGACGACATCTGTCGAGCAGCTACTTGGGCTTTGGTGCATACCTTCACAGCCCACTACTACTTAGACAAGGACTCCTGCCGGGATGCCTTGTTTGGCCAGGCTGTTCTTCAACACCTTTTTCAGACTTAATCAACTCCTACCCACCGTCCCTGGTAGGATGCCAGAGATCCATGGGAGGAAGTATGGCCCTTTCACAAGGGCTGACAACTTTCTGGGGCCATCTCCCTGGCATCTGCAGCTAGGGAGTCCCCATATGTGAAGACTATATTCCTGCTTGTTCCTGGAGATAGCGTAGTTACTCACCTGTAACAGGTGATCTCCAGGAACAGCAGGAATTTAGTCTTCACAACCCGCCCACCTCCCCTAGAGTTGTATCTCCCTCTCTCTCTCTTTTGTCTCAGCTATAAACTCAACTGGAGAAGGACAGTTAGAAAGGCGGGAAGGCAGCACGCAGGCGCTGTGAGATGCTCCCAAAAGCTCCCGCGCAGGCTCCGTTGGTGCCGATGGTACCCATATGTGAAGACTAAATTCTCGCTGTTCCCGGAGATCACCTGTTAAAGGTGAGTAACTACACTGTCTGCACAAAGAAAATTCCCCAGCAAAGTTCCTGAAATTGTGGAACATTTTGCATACATTTAAATTATTTTCCATATTAAATTTATAGTTATCTGGCATAACAAAAATAGTAATGTCTAATCTTGCTTGTGGCCTGTATAAACCTTTTTTTATTTTTTTATTTTTTTTATTTTTTGAGGATTTTATAAGTGGGGGATCTCTATAGTAGACTAGTCTGGGGATAAGAGAAGAGGAAATCTTGGGATGGATAACGAAGAAGAATAGAAGATCTTTTGAATAGGGAGAGAGGAAGAATGGGGAAATAAAGGTTGAAATGAGGGTAGATGTAAGTATGTCTGGGATCCGTGGGGATGGGGGGAGAGAGAGCATTGCTCTCCTGTCCCTCCCCATCCCTTTCCAACATGTCCTTTTTATAGGTGTGTTTTGCATAAGTGATAGCCTTATTGCTACTATTGCTACTTATTTATATAACGCTACAGGGCATATTCAGTGCTGTATAGAGACATGTAAGAGACAGTCCCTTCTCCTAAGAGCCTACACTCTAGACAAGACAGACAACACAACTGGGAATTAGGATACATTTAGAGGAATGGTAAGGAAAAACACAGGAGGTAAACAGGAGACTAGGGGGATCAGGATCGAAAAGCAATCTCAAAGAAGTGAGTTTTTAATAAACTTGATTTGAACAGGGCCAGAGATGGAGCCTGATGCACTGACTAAGAAAGTTTGCTTCAGGCATAAGGAGAAGCAAGGTAGAAAGAATGAAGTTTGGAATTGGCAGTGGAAGAGAAGGACACAGGATCTGCCAGAAGAGCAGAGTTCCCGAGGAGGGATGTAGGGAGAGATAAGAGAGGAAAGGTAGTGAGGAGCAGTCGAATGAAGGCACTTATAGGTCAGAAGTAGAAGTCTGAATTGGATGCGGAAATGAATAGGAAGCCAGTGAGGTGATTTGAGGTGACATGAGCATAGCAACACCAGTGGAAGATTAGCTGTGCAGCTGTGAGTTTTGAACAGACTGAAGTGGAGAGATATGGTTCAGAGGAAGACCAGCAAAGAGGAGGTTGCAGTAGTCTAGACGGGAGGTGACTAGAGAAATGGATAAGGTCTTAGTAGTGTGTTCAGAGCAGGGTCAGCCCGTCCACTAGGGAAGCCCGGGTGGGTGGTGGCACACATGGGTAGCAGTGCTGCCTCCCCCCAGCTGTCGTCGATTCCGTGGAAGGGGGGGGGGGAGGCAGGCAGTGACAGTGTTTCCAAAAGCAGTGGCAAAAAGTCGCCACTTTTGGAAATACTGCTGCTGCTGCTGCCACTGCCCGCCCCCCCCCCCCCCGTCCTGAGACAGAATCTGCAGCAGAGGACTTGTGACTGAAGACATAGATGAGGCAGCAGTAGAAGACAGTTGTGGGTTAGGAAACAAGGGTGGAGTCCTTCCGCTGAGCTGATTGATGCCCCTTCAGGGGAAAGTTGCTGGTCAACAGCAATAAAATGTTTATCTAATGGTCCCACCACTTTGCTAGAGGATTGAACCAGAGGTGTTGATAAAGGCCCAGATTTCTTTGACTGTTTATTATGGGGAAATGGAAGGCAAACACACCATGGTAAACCAAAATAAAAGTACCTTATTAGGGAGAGTCACGATGAAAATAACCCACTCAGCGTCTACGATATGCCAGATGGGTGTGTCCCTGTCTCTGGGCATGGACCAGAGGACCTTTAGTCCAGATGAAATGCTGGCTCAAGACCTCACCGGCTGACATCACAGGGAGAAGGGGGTGACCGCAAAGATGTCTTCAGCGGCCAACACGTTCCAACTGGCATTACTCCTCTCTGCTCGATGGCACAGCTCCAGCAACAGCTGACACAGCAAGCTCCAATTTTCCCAGGCCAGCGGTTTTAAAATGTTCACCCACAGTACACGCACCATTCTGTGACAAACCGTCACAATTGGTGCATTCAGTGCCTCGGCCCTGACCATGAGCCTGCCACTTGCTTGTGTTTTCAGATGACCAAAAAGTGTCTCAAGGTTCGAGAGAAGCAGCGCGAGTCCCTCTTCGGATTACTGGACTCTACATCCTCGCCTCGGCAATGGCATTGACACCCTTGAAGGGGCATTGCCGGAACTTTGGCTTTGCCTTTACGTGGTGCCTGTGTTCTCTCTGAGCTGAAGGGATGCGGCTGCATGGATTGGAGGTGCGTCATCGACACCTCTCTTGGATGGTAGGTCGGCTTGTCCACTAAGTGCACAGGTGGCCCCTCATCATGATGGACACCTGGGTGCTACAGATTGTGCTGAATTCTTCCCAGCCCCTGCCAGCATTCTTCCTAGCCCCTGCCAGCATACTTCCCTGGGGGAGTATCCTCAAGAACTGCATCAGCATGGTCTCCTTCAAGCAGAGGTCGCCACCTTGCTGGCTGACCTAACCATTGAACTGGTGCCTCTGGTTCAGAGAGGGTGGGAGTTTTACTCCTACCACTTCGTCTCCTCAACCTCAGGGACCTGAACCACTTTCTGGTCCAGGAAAATTCAAGATAATCTCCCTGTGAACCTTGCTCCTGTATCTCATCAAGGGTGATTGGCTTATACTCCTTGGATCTAAAGGATGTATACACACACATCCCGATCCACCCTTTAAACAGAAAATACCTGCATTTTGTGCTGGGGGGGGGGGGGAGCACTTCCATTATTGGGTGCTGCCCTTCAGACTGGCGTTGGACCCCAGGGTTTTCTGCAAGTGCCTAGCGGTCATTGCCATGTACCTCCAGACGCTGGAGGTCTTCGTCTTCCTCTACTTAGATGACTGGCTGATAAAAGCCTCCATGCTGGGCGGCATGTGACACTCAGTGTGCCTGACGATACAGGTGCTCGATCAACTCTGGTTTGTGGTCAACTACCCGAAGTCTCATCTGCAGCCTACTCAGCAGCTGGAGTTCATCAGGGCCCTCTTGGACACCACATGGGCCTGAGCGTTTCTCCCAGAAAATGGTGTGCAGCGGCTCATGGAGGTGGTCACCACAGTCCACCACAAGCAGCACACAACGGTATGGGCAATGCTGCACATGTTAGGACACTTGGCCTCCACAGTGCATGTGACCCCGCTGGCCCAGCTCAGGATGTGCCAGGTGCAATGGGTGCTGTGCACCCAGTGGAAGCAGGCCACAGGTCACTTCAGGGATCCATGTAGCCATCACAGTGCCCTCGTCGAATCCCTCGAATGGTGGCTGCAGCCCCGGCACCTGTTCAGAGGTCTTCCTTTCCAGCTGACGCCACCACATAAGATGCTCACCACCAACTCGTCCAAACTGGGATGGGGCGTACACTTTGATGGCCAGTAGATGCAAGGCCTCTGGTCGAAGCAGAAGAGACTGCACCAGATCAACTTTCTGGAACACCATGCAGTTACAGACGCCCTTAGGGCCTTCCAGGCACACTTGGCCAACATGGTGGTCCTCATCCAGACAGACAACCAGGTGGCCATTTTCTGTGTCAATAAACAGAGGGGCATGGGTTCATACCTCCTGTGCTGGGAGGCGGTACGCCTCTGGAGGTTTTCAGTGGCCCATGGTATGAAGCTTGTGATAAGGAAGCTTATCATAGTTCAGGAGGGAACTATAAAAGAGGTGAATTGGCTCTGAACAAGCAACCTGTCTTTGCTGGTAGAAATACTAAAACAGAATGTTTTCATAAAAGACTACCAGTCCCAGAATGCACCAGGTTTCAAACAGCCTCTAGAAGGGCTGAAGTGGGGAAACGTGTGTTCAATCAGGAGAGCTATGAGGTAATCCCCAATCACTCATCTCCAAGGGCAGGGCTTGATTCAGCACACCTGGGCTGTGCTAGGGTGGAGTGTCCCTCTAAGCAAGTTAAAAGTAAAGGATTTTCTACACACAGACAGAGCAGGGGGAGCCAGCAGAGGCAGGAGAGCAGACAGAACCGTGAGAGCACACAGAGCCAGCAGAAGCAACGTGGAAGGAAGAAGAGAAAGACATCTTGGAGGTCTAACGAAGGAGCCCACAGTAGTACGTGTGTTGGGTGTCATTCCAGAGGCAAGTATACTCCATTGGACTGGAGGAAGCCAGAGGAGTGGGGTTATAAAGCCAGGAATTCCCAGACGGCACCTTTGAAGGAAACGGCTGCATGTGGAAGGGGCCCTAAGACCAGTGCAAGAAGGTATGTGAAGAGAGACCCAGTGTCCAGGGATCTTGATTGGAAGGCTGGACATAAAAGCTGGACTACTTACTGGCCAGGATACCAGGAGAGGAAACCTAACAGCAAAGGAAGCTCAGGTATGAACTTTGATCTATGCCCTAGCTCTTCTCCAGGAAGACAGCAGGGAAACAAATATTATCCTGAGAACGATCAGTTAAAGAATTCCTCTGAGCCAGACCCTGATATTGATTCCATGATATTTGAGGAAGAAGGAGATATATCAAATGATCAGAATGAATACATGGATTGCTCTCTGTCTAGGCTACTGTTTTAAAATACTTTCTCACTAATACAACAGCCACCAAAAGGAACTGTAACTTGTTCTTTTATCTACCCAGAAAAGTCTGCAAGAAAGCTTTAGGGTAGGATTGAGCCACGTAGAGAGAGTGAACCAGCAAAGGGGTTTGCAGCTGGCTAATTATTGATGATTGAGCCAGGCACAAGTGCACGTGAGCTCTGGAAGGAAACTTTTCTTTTTTTGTGTGTGTGTGTGAATAGAAGAAAGTTATCCTTGATAAAGAACAGGATTTTTTGTTACTTTTGGGTTTTGTTTTTGCCTTTTGAAGCACTGCTAAGAATGGCATTAGCAGGAGCCATCAAAAAGACCTTTTCTGTTTCCCATCAAGGTCTTTATTGATTTTTGCTTAAGAAGTTCAGTTACCTTATTTCATGTTTTGTTTTCCTGAGTGCAATACTGAAAGCAAGTGTCCTTTTGTGTTACCAAGTAAATCTGTGTGGGAGAATAACCCCATGAATAAAATCTATTTTTCTTTGCTTACACTCGAGCAACACAACTCATTATTTTGTGTACGGCTGATTCTGGTATGAGTGAACTACATCCCCCACAATCCTTTGCAAGTCATAATAAGATTTTGCCTTTGCCAAGACTGTGGACATTCACGACCAGCGCCCCCGTTTACAAGCTGCAGACGATCTGCCTGCCTGGGGAACTCAGCACGCTCGCGAACCACCTCAGTCAGGTCCTCCAGCCCCACAAATGGACCCTCAGTAGGAGAGTGGTGGACTATATCTTTCGGGAGTGGGGCACACTGACAGTGTACCTCTGTGCTGCCTTGTGTAATGCACAGGTGGACTGCTTCTGTTTTCAGGTCCTGTAAGGGGCAGGCTGGTGTCGGATGCCTTCCTTCCTCAATTGGGGAATGGGCTTGCTCTATGCTCCCCCCCTCCCCCCCCCCCCCCCCAGATTCAGCTAGTGATGAAGACACTTCTCAAGCTCCAGGCAGACAGGGGGACCATGATCCTCATCGCCCCATACTGGCCCAGACAAGATTCTCCCTGCTGCTCTAGCTCTCCAGCCAGGAACCTTTCTGGTTGGGTTGCGACCCCATTTCTCAGAAGGATGGGACCCTTCTTCATCTGAACATCTGGTCCCTGGCCCCCACAGAGAAGATGCTGAGTGGGGAGTCCTGTCTGTGTTCTTCTTACTGGGGAAGGTAACGGATGTCATCCTAGCTTTCCCGCAAAGACTCCACCTGCCATGCCAATGTTTTGAAGTGGTGCCGGTTCTCCCTCTGGTGCACAGGAAAGGCATTTGATCCCTTCTCTTGTCCAGTCGAGGGTTTGCTGGAGTACTTTATTTATTTATTTGCAGTCTCTTTTATACCGCGCTATTCGACATCAGTGCGGTTTACAATGAACATAAGAGTTGCACATCTCAATTTCGTGATTTGTGCTTACAGTGAAACAGGTATAATAACTTGGGTATACATTAAACAGGTAAATTAAACTTGGGTATGCATTAAGCAGGTATAACAGGTAAAATAGGGTATAAATAACCAGTCCCTTAACAAGGAGACACGATGAATAAATACAGTCTACTTTATGCAACAATATAATGAGTTATGCGGCACTGCATAAGTTTCTCATGGTGGTTGGAGGGGAAGGTGTGATTGTGAGTGATCAGTCTGGGATTGTGACGTGCATGAGTTTGAGGTGCTGCATTGAGATGTGAGAGTGGGTGAGTGTGGGGAGAAGACTGAATCATCGTAGTGATGAAGAAAGAGGTGCCGTTTCAGTGCCTTCCTAAATTGGGAGAGTTCACTGATGGTTCTGATAGTTGCTGGTAGTGCGTTCCAGCAGGATGGAGCAAAGAAGGAGAAGGCTCTGGATCTAGTTAATTGAGAACACTTCGTGCTTGCCTTAGGTAATATGAGAGTATTTGCAGCATTCGATCTCCTTGCTCGATTGGGAGGTGTGATTGAAATTAGATCAGTAATGGCAGTAGCAGGGTATTTATTGATGGCTTTATGGGTCATAATTAGGATCTTGAATGAGATCCTGGCTTGTATGGGTAGCCAGTGCAATTGTTTTAGTATTGGGGTAATATGAGAACTTCTTGAGGATCCATGAAGGATTCTTGCAGCTGAATTCATTGCAAGTTGTAAGGGGTTAGTCGTGCACTTAGGTAGACCATACAAGATCGCATTGGCATAGTCAAAGTGAGGCATTGTTAGGGCCTGAAAGACAGTTCGGAAGTCATCAGGTTCTAACAGTTGACGCAGATTGCGGAGGGTCCAGATTTTATGGTACACCGACTTTGTTATGTTTTTGATATGAGCCTTCATATTAAGTTGCTGATCAAGCGTTACACCTAGGTATCTTACTGTAGTCTTGCATATGATCTCTGCGTCGCGAACCTTGATAGACAGGGGTGGAGTAAAAGCCGGATTCCTGGTTACGAAGAGGGCTTCTGTCTTTTTGAAATTTAACTTAAGCATTTGTGCATTTAGCCAGTCTGTGACAGCGTCAAAGCACCTGATAAGTGGGGATAGTTCAAGATGTTCTGTCGAAATTGGCATGTACATCAAGACGTCGTCAGCATAGACCAGGCAGTTGATATTAAATGATTGGATGAGATCACAAATGGGTTGCATATAGACATTGAATAGCAAGGCGGATAGAGATGAGCCCTGTGGAACACCTTTAGTTTGGGGGAAGGAATCGGAGTTGGAGGGGCCAGAACGGACATGTTGCCAGCGATCAGTGAGGTATGAAGCGCACCATGACAAGGCTGAAGCTTGAACTCCCTTCTCTCTGAGGCGTAGCAGGAGAACTTCGTGGTCTACGGTGTCGAATGCGGCAGCAATGTCCATGAAGATCAGTGCAAAGCCTTGTCTGATGTTATCGAGACCTAAGGTTATGGTGTTGAATAAGGTTGTGAGTAATGTTTCAACACCATGTGCTTCGCGAAATCCATGTTGGCAGGGATGCAGGGGTGCATTAGTATCTATGTGATCTTGTAATTGGCGTAGGGTAATCTTTTCAATGATTTTCGATAGGAGAGGTATGCTGGAGATAGGCCTGTAGGATTCCATCATCGAAGGGTCCAACTTACTGTTTTTTAGGAGTGGTCTGATAGCCGTCTGTTTCAGGCTTCGAGGAAATGTTCCAGTAGAGAACGATACATCAATCAATTTGGATAGGAATGGGCTGAGCTCGGCACGCAGGGCCTTTATCCAGGGAGCTGGACACGGATCGGAGGGTGCTGTTGTAGTGTTTATGTTTAGGATAGTGTCTTGAATGACTCTGTCAGATGGAGTAGAAAATGATGTGAAAGTGTGTTGGGACCCACTCAAGAAATGACCAAGAGGAGGTTGTGGGATGGAGAAAGGTAGGCTGGCTGGTATGGGGGGCTTAGCAGTGTTGGCAAGCTGATTACTTTTCTTACGCAAGTAATAAGCATATTCTTGTGAGTCTGGGTAGGGTAAGTTCTCTTGAGATGGCTCCTTTGCTAGAGATTTCACAATTTGGAAAAGCTCGTGGGGTTTGTTCAAGGAGCGTTGTAGTCTTTTTGCATGATATTGTTTCATACTTGATGCTACAGATAACCAATGTTTTCCTAATTGTGCTGTGAATGCCTCATGGCTCTCAGCTGTTCTTGATCGTCGCCAGCGTCTCTCAAGTCGTCTGAGTTGAAGGAGCGAATTACGTAGTTCTTGGGAGTACCATGGGGCATTCTTTTTCTTATGTGGTGCTTTGTTCGTGGTAGGTGAGTGGATCACGGCATCTAGGCTTGAGTTCCAAGCGGCGACCATGTCATCGAGGCTTTGAAGAGGAGGGTCAAATAGATTCTGTGTCCTCTTTAGAATATCTTCTCTGTTAAAAGGGTGGAAGCGCTTTAAATGTTCCGATATGGGTTTATCTTCAGGTATGGATTTGGAGGAGTTGGTGCAAATTGGAATCTGGAATCTTATCAGGAAGTGATCCGACCAGGGAACCGCACTTACGTTTAGGTGAGACTGGTGCAAATGTGTGAAGGCTGTTTGTGGTGCAAAGATAAGATCAAGTGAGTTGCCTTTTATATGGGTAGGGGTATCAATAAGTTGAACATAGCCTAGATCACTGAGAGCATCAATAAAGGCATTGGTGTGGCTGTCCTGAATGACTGGGAGGTTGAGGTCACCTAATATCCAGTTTAGAGTATGCAAATTTGTGGTGTTGCAAGCAAGATCAATTATTGTTGTTAAGTCATCTGGAGATGAAGATGGAGTTCTATAGAGCAAGTTAATAGTGATTTGCTTATTTGTAATGGTAACAGAGTCAAGGGTAGAGGTGCTGCTTGAGGCGGCAAGCCGAAATTTGAGGTCGGCTTTCGTTAGGATAAGTACTCCTCCGCCACGACGGTCAGCTCTGTGACAAGAGTGGACTGAGAAATTAGGCGGGACACACTGGTGAAGGATCACGGCGTCAGCGGCTGAAAGCCATGTCTCGGTGACACATAGGATATCAAGGTTATGAGCTGAGAGCATATCAGTGCTGGCCATTTTTTCCTTATTGATCGTGCATTTATTAGTGCACATTTAAGGTCAGGTGGATGGTGGGACTGTAATCGTCGAGATAGATTTTGCTGCTGAAGGTCCACATAGATAACATGTGGGCCTGGTGTGCGCCAAAGTGTTTCGTATTGATGGTTGGGGGAGTCAGGAAATCTCCAACAAGATCTATGGAGGACTGGTATAGTGTTCTGAGGTGAAGTAAGGGCTAGGGTGTAAAAGGTCAGGGCTATTAAAATGTAGCACATAGCAAGGGTAAGGGGGTATGGGAATACCCAGTGAGATAACATGATGACTAATGTATATAGTAGATCCAGGAATGTTGTTAGCTAGTGAAATGTGCACAGTGTGGTGGTACTGGAAATCTGTTAAGCATCTGTGTAATGAGGCAATATGTACTCAGAGTAATTCACAATAAGGTAGTGGTATCTGCACAGAGTGGAGGTAAAGGATATCTGTTAAGAACTGTGTGGTTAGGCAATATTCACATCAGAGTAATTCACAATAAGGTAATGAAATATGCACAGTGTGGTATGTACGGATATCTGCTAGGCAACTGTGTGGTAGGTAATATGAACATCAGAGTAATTCAATAAGATAGGCCCAAAGGCCAGATGGCAAGTAGTTTGCAAGCAATTGGTTGAAGAAGAGCATAGATTAATATATACGTTGTATAACTAAATCGTTGGGGTGAGAGTCATGTGGAAGGGTAGCAAGACGCTGTGGAGTTATGTTACCAACTTGATTGATGGAGATGTGTAGACTGATGGTGGTTCATTCCTTCTCATGGTATTTAGGGAACTGGAGCTCTTCTCTTTTCGTTGAAGACAAAGTGACGGATGTGGAACCACAGTGGCCACGGACCACAGCCTAAGGGCCACGCCAAAGGGCCCTCAGGCGCGGGCCCACCAGGCGTGGGGCCTGCCTGAAGGCAGCTGCTTTTGAAATGGAGCTGACTCCTCCCCCTCTCAGACAGCCCCAATTAGGCTGGAGTTCAATAAACAGGACAGATGGATTTCTGCTGGGCTGTGTAACCCCAATCAGGGAGCAGAAGCTGATGACAGTTAGCTCTTTACTTGCCTGAAGGCAGCTGCTTTTGAAATGGAGCTGACTCCTCCCCCTCTCAGACAGCCCCAATTAGGCTGGAGTTCAATAAACAGGACAGATGGATTTCTACTGGGCTGTGTAACCCCAATCAGGGAGCAGAAGCTGATGACAGTTAGCTCTTTACTTGCCTGAAGGCAGCTGCTTTTGAAATGGAGCTGACTCCTCCCCCTCTCAGACAGCCCCAATTAGGCTGGAGTTTAATAAACAGGACAGATGGATTTCTGCTGGGCTGTGTAACCCCAATCAGGGAGCAGAGGCTGATGACAGTTAGCTCTTTACTTGCCTGAAGGCAGCTGCTTTTCAACTTCCTGCATATCTCTGATTTGGGCCTAAAGTCTGACTTTGTGGAGAGTTTCTGGGTGCTATTGGGGCCTACCACTAAGGCTTGGAAGGGAAGCCCATCTCTGCTCAGCCGCTGGTGGCCTGCATTATGCGGGGCGTCCTCCTGTTGAGGCCTCCGATTAAGCTCCTGCCGGTCATGTGGACAGTTGCCAGTGCCCTTAGAGCCGCTCGCTATCTGTTCCTGACATTCCTAACCTGGAATGTTGTCTTTCTGGTAGTGCTCACCTCTGCTAACCGAGTCAGTGAGCTTCAGATTCTGGTGGCTCACCCACCGTACATAAGATTCCACCATAACAACTGGATGGTGCTATGCACCCACCCGCAAGTATTGTCTAAGGTGGTTTTGGCATTCCACCTTAACCAGTTGGTAGTACTGCCCACCACCTTTCCTAGGCCTAATGCCAACAGGGCGGAGGCCTAGCTGCTTTCATTGGATTGCAAGCGGGCGCTGGCCTTCTCCTTGAGTGGACCAGCCTGCACAGTCGCTCTGTGCAGCTGTTGGTCTCCTGTGACCCCAACAGATTGGGCATAGCTGTCTAAAACCACACACTGTCCATTTGGGTGGCAGACTGCATATCCTTTTGCCTATGCTCAGGCAGGACTGAGCCTTAAGGGTCATGTCAGGACCCACAATATCTCGGCCATGGCCAATCTGCACTCTGTCTCCATGGAGGAGATTTGCAGAGCTGCCATGTGGTCCTCTGTCCACACATTCATAGCCCACTACTTTCTGGATGGGAATTCCTGGCATGACCACAACTTCAGCCAAGCCATACTCGGCATATGTTTGGGACTTGGGTTCAACTCCTTCCAGCTGGCCCTTCTGTCCAGCCAGGCTACCAAGAGAGTCTTCCTGATGTTGTTCCTGCTATGGGACTACATCAGTTGAGTCCCAAAGGGGGACTACATCTTCTGTTTATCCTCGTTGCCGTTGCCCCTGTTGGGCTAGTTTTGTGTTTGGTAGCCTGTAGCTTTGGAGTCCCATACATGAGGACTTTTTTCCTGCTTGTTCACGGAGAAAGCATAGTTATTCACCTGTAGCAGGTGATCTCCAGGAACAAGCAGGAATATAGACTTCACATATGGGTATCGTCGGCACCAATGGAGCCCGCGTGGGAACGCTCCCCAGCGTCCAATATGAAAGCTTTTGGGAGTATCCACTGTGCCTGTGCTGCTGCCTTTCCCGCCTTTCCAACTCTCCATCTTCAGTTTTTCATTTTCTGCGGAGCCGACAGGCAGCAAACCCTGTCACCGCAGAAAATTTTCTTTTTTGTGGTCGTGTCTGCCTTCCCCGTCGATGCCTACACCAGCACCATCAGTGTCGTCTTTATTTTCTTTCTTCCTTTGCGGCTTTGTTAGCGGCCTCGGTACTGCTAAAGCCACTGCAATCTGTTCCGCAGTCATCAGTACCGATAACAGTACTGGATGCAGCTGTAGCCACCAGTGCGCCACTCTCTATGCTTCCATCCATGCCGGCCCTTGAATCGGTGTCCGACATGGAGGGTCTGGTATCGAGGCATTCTGATGCCGACTTCAGTTGGTACAGACGACAGGCAGTACAAGAGCACCCGGCCCGTAGATACTTTGAATCCTCCAGTTCAGATGATTCTGATGACTCTGCCGGTACCGGAGTGATTCTTACGAAGGATCCCTCTTTCTCCACAACGTCGGATGTCTCCCCCAGAAGATGTCTTTTCAGTACTTTATACGGGATATAGCTCGGGGCCTCTCGATCACCGTGATTCCTGAGAAGGAACCGAGAGCTGAAGAACTAGAAATTCTTTGGCAGCTCCAAAAGAGGCTGCAACCCTTCCCATACACTGGATTTTGCATGACCTTATGCTTAGGATGTGGGAAACACCTTTAACGGTGTCTCCACATTCTGGGAGACTCGATACAATGTATCGGGTACCACAGTGTCCCGGGTTCCAAAAAACGCAATTACCACACCATTCTATGGTGGTGGAATCAACAGTGTGCTGAATCAAAAGTGCTAAGATGCATTCTTCTAATCCTCCGGGCCGTGAGGTGAGGACCACTGTTCCCTCTAAGCTGTGCGCGTGTGCGCGCGCACACACCTCGCCAAGCGAGCGCACATACTTTATAACAGAACGCACAAAAATTACGGTTCTGATTCTGATAGAAAACAACACAGACATCTTAAAATTTAAAAGTTGTTGTGCATTTACGGTTTTCACAAGTTCTGCAATATTATCTAGTGCAATCAATGTGGTGTACATACTGTATTCTGACGTGTAGTCAAATTTTAAAGTATAGAACTCCGAGTGTCGTTATGTGACGCACAAAAATTTAACCTTCCTTCAAAAGCTGCACAGCTGAAATTTTATGCGCACACAGCCTACAGAAAATTAGAGGGAACATTGGTGAGGACCCTCGATGCTTTTGGTCGTCGATGTTTTCTGGCCTCTGTTATCGGCCAGGATAAGTTCATTCATACTCTACATGGGAATGTTCCTTCGAGAGATTGCAAAAGATTTGGAACTCATGGCTCCTCTTCCTAATGACAAGAGGGTCGATTTCCTCATTCTTGTTAAGCATGCCCAAAATGTTTCAAAGTTCATGAACAGGGCAACCTTTGATTGTTTTGAATGTATTAGCAGAACTTCTGCTATTTCCATCGGTGCACGTCGAATTGCTTGGTTACAAGCATCTGATTTGGAACAGTGGGTGCAAGACAAGCTGGGAAATATTCCTTGCACTGGAGAAAATCTTTTTGGCAAGGATTGGCAGGATAAAGCTGCTCAGCTTGAGTCCGAGAACACTACCTTGAATAGACTTTCCAGGACCACTGCCAACACAGCTAAGAAAAAGGCAATTAAACCCTTTTTCAGCAAAAAAAAGAAATTCTATCTGTCTTATACCCAAACTGTCCACTGCCCAGTCCATGCTTCCCAAAAGGGGCAGCAGCAGCAGCCCAAGCAACAGAGGAAGGCTCAAGCCCCCAGAGCTCAACCAGCTCAGCAGGCACAGCCTCCACAAGATTTATTTATTTTATTTAGACAGTTTTGTATACCGCCTTATCCTTCAATCAAAGCGGTCACAACACAATTGGGGGATACATTTAACACGTAGGGATATGAGACACATACACTAATACTTATAGGGAACATGGGCAATGGAGGGTTAAGTGGCTTGCCCAAGACCACAAGGAGCATCTGTGGGACTAGAAACCCCAGTTCTTCCGGCCCAAGGTTGCTCCTCTAGTGGGATTTGAACCCCCGACCTTCCGGCCTGAAGTACCTTGTCCCAACCACTAGGCTACAAGATGGTTCACTCCTTCCTAGGGAACCTAGTTATCCTACCTTTAAAAGGTTCAGAGCCTCTCAACATTCCAGGCAGACTGTTATTTTGCCAAGAGGTGGCAGCAGATAACATCAGAGCAGTGGACTCTCTCCATAGTGGCAGAGGGGTATAAACTCCACTTCCACAGTATGTCCCCTCCCTCTACTCCAAGAGAGTTCAGTTCTTGGCCCCCCTCATCACTCTCTTGTGTCAAGAGGTCACCTCTCTCCTTGCTCAGGGTGCAATAGAGGAGGTACCTCTTTCTCAACAGGGCCTGGGCTTTTACTCTCCCCTACTTCCTCATACCAAAGAAGACAGGAGGGTACAGGCCCATTCTGGACCTCAGGGAGTTGAACAAGTATCTGTTCCGAGAAAAATTCAAAATGATCTCTCTCAGAACACTTCTCCCTTACATGCAGAGTCAGGATTGGCTATGTTCTCTAGACCTAAAGGATGCATATACACATATACTTATTCATGCAGAACACAGGTGGTTTCTTTGATTCCTCTTTCAGGGAAGACATTACCAGTACAGAGTTCTACCCTTTGGCCTGGCTTCTGCCCCAAGAGTCTTCACAAAATGCATGGCAGTAGTAGCAGCATTTCTAAGGATTCTAGGGATATTTGTCTTCCCCTACTTAGACAACTGGCTGATCTGAGCATCAACAGCTCAAGAAGCCAGCTTGGCTCTATCCTGCACAATGCAAATCCTACAATACTTGGGATTGGTCATAAACCTCCCAAAATACCAGCTCGCCGCATTGCAATTGCTAGAGTTCATAGGGGCTCTCCTAGACACACGACAGTCGAGGGCTTTCCTGCCACAATTCTGTTGTGCTCAGATACTCCAACTGGCCTCTCAAGCAGCCATGAAAACTTTCCTAACTGTTCAATAAATGCTTCAGTTGCTGGGGCATATGGCGTCCACTGTTCATGTGGTACCCTACGCTCGCCTACACATGTGAGCAGCCCAGTGGACCCTAGCCTCTCAGTGGACACAGGCGTCAGGTTGTCTGGGGGACAAAATCAGAAACTCTGCATGCCTCATCTTGTCCCTTCAGTGGTGGCAATCACTGGAAAACCTTCTTGTAGGGTCACCTTTTCAGCAGCCAGTACACCAAGCTACCTTGGCAACGGATGCGTCAAAGTCAGGTTGGGGGGCTCATATGGACGATCTCTCCACTCAGTCTTTGGACCGAACAGGAGGCTTCACATAAATCTACTGGAACTCAGAGCCATTTTCTGTGCTCTCTGAGTATTTCAGGACCACCTGAGCGACAAAACAGTTCTTGTCTAGACAGACAATCAGGTAGCCATGTTCTGTGTGAACAAACGGGTGGAACAGACTCTCAGGCTTTGTGCAATGAAGCTCTACACCTCTGGTCCTTCGCAAGAGGCCTTCAAATTCATCTATTAGCAGTGTACCTTCCAGGTACACAAAATCTTCTGGCAGACAAGCTCAGTCGAGTATTGCTGCCACACGAGTGGTTGCTGCATCTGCAGCAAATTGCTTGAATCTTTCGGATCTGGGGAACTCCAGATATAGACCTGTTTGCTAGTCCTCAGAATGCCAAACTTCCCCGATTCTGTTCCAGAATTCTGGCTCAGAACAGGCAATGGGTGCTTTCCACCTCCACTGGGGTCAAGACCTTCTCTATGCCTACCCACCCATTCCCCTCATTCCCAAGACTCTCTTCAAGCTTCAGGGAGACAGGGGCCATATGATCCTCCTAGCCCCACGTTGGCCACGACAGACGTGGTATCCACTGCTTCTATGTCTCTCTCAAGCCAGGCCTCGACTTGGGATGTGCTCCAGATCTCCTATCCCAGGAGGACGGGATGCTTGTGCACCCGAATCCTCAGTCCTTACGCCTGATGGTGTGGCTGCTGAAAGCTTAGGGTTCCAGGATATCAGCCTCTCTCAACAGGTTAAGGATATCCTTTTAGCCTCAAGGAAACCTTCCACAAGGCGTGCCTTTGCCTTTAAGTGGAGAAGGTTCTCTATCTGGTGTTCAAAAAAGGAACTTAATCCTTTTTCAATCCCAGTGGAGGCGTTACTGGAGTATCTCCTCCACCTGTCATCCTCTGATCTTAAGACTAATTCAGTAAGGGTCCACCTCAGTGCCATTGTGGCTTTCCACCAGCCCTTGGATGGACAACCTATCTCCTCTCAACTGCTTGTAGCACAGTTTGAGGGGTCTACTCTTGACTAGACCTCCCATTAAGCCATCACCTGTGGCATGGGATTTAAACCTTGTCCTTGGGCAGCTTTTGAAGCCACCCTTTGAAAACTTAGCCACTACACCTAAGTTCCTTTCTTGGAAGGTAATCTTCATCATTGCCCTCACTTCTGCCAGACCCATTAGTGAGCTACAAGCTTTAGTGGCTGATCCTCCTTATACAAGGTTCCACCATGATAAAGTAGTCCTTAGGACTCATCCTCACTTTATGCCAAAGATAATTTCGCCTTTTCATTTGAACCAGTCGGTCTACCTTCCTGTCTTCTTTGCTAGGCCTCACTCCTCTAGTGCAGAAAGGAATCTTCATACTCTGGATTGTAAAAGAGCTTTAGCCTTTTACCTTCAGAGGACTAAGCAACATAGAAAGGCTTCACAGTTTTTTTTGTTGCCTTTGACTCCAGTTACCTAGGCCTACCAGTTTCCAAGAGAACTCTCCAAGAGACTGCATATCCTTTACCTATGAGAGTAAGGGACTTTCTCGCCAAGGTCATGTCACAGCTCACATTGTGAGAGCAATGGCTGCCTCTATGGCTAACCTTTGCTTGGTGTCGATTGACGACATTTGCAAAGCAGCCACTTGGTCTTCACACCTTTACAGTCCATTACTGCTTGGACAAGGACTCCCATCGGGATGCTTCGTTTGGCCAGACTGTTCTCCAGCATCTCTTTCACACTTAGAACTCCTACCCGCCGTCCTGGGTTTCGATGCCAGAGATTCTTGGGAGGAAGCATGACCCGCCTCAGCCTGAGGTTCGCAGCTTCTTATGTATTTATTTATTTAGCTGCATTTATATCCCGCTTTTCACTGTGTCAGAGCGGTTTAACAAAAAAAAAGGGGGTGGGAAACAATCAATTCGACAAGAGAAGGGGGGGCCTTCACCATGAGGGCCAACATGAGGGCATCTCTAAGCTTGGGAGTCTCCATATGTGAAGTCTACATTCCTGCTTGTTCCTTGAGATAGTGTAGTTACTCACCTGTAACAGGTGATCTCCAGGAACAGCAGGAATTGATTCTTCACAACCCACCCACCTCCCCTTGGTGTTGTATCTCCATCTCTCTCCCTCCCTCTTTCCTTCTCTCCTTTGTCTCAGCTACAAACCCAACTGAAGAGGGAGAATTGGAAAGGCAGGAAGGCAGCAGCACAGGTGCAGTGGGATGCTCCCAAAAGCTTTCCCATTGGACGCTGGGGAGCATTCCCGCGCATGCTCTGTCGGTGCCGACGATATCCATATGTGAAGAATCAATTCCTGCTGTTCCCGGAGATCACCTGTTACAGGTGAATAACTACGCTTTCTCCATGAAAAGCAGGAATAAGACCTCGCAACACCTCCCACCTCCCCATAGAGTAGTTTTGGCTACTAGCTTTTGTATCTTAGGAGGAGATGGTGCCGTGGCAAGCAGGAAGGCAGTTACACATGTGCGATGGAGGCTTCCAAAAGTTTTGATTGAAAGCTGGGGAGCATTCCCACACAGGGCTGTCTCGGGGGATGTCACCATACGTGAGGACAAAAACTCCTCACCCCCTATCCTTGAACTCGCATGCACAGCATCTCATAGCAAACCACTCATAATCCTAGGGGACTTAAACCTCCCATCTCTAAACCAATCCCAATCAGAAAACTTCATGGACTCTATGACACATATGGGATATATACAAATAATCCAGGCCCCCACGCACACAAAGGGCAACTCATTAGATCTCATCTTCCTCCCTACCCCCTTTAACAACTACCAACTACACACACCCCCAATTATAACAGAAGTACTATGGTCTGACCATCACTTAATAACATTCCACCTCCTGGCACAAACACCTTCAAAATCTACAAACATAACACCACACTACTCACGTTTCACTCACTTTAATAAGAACACATTCCTCGACAAGGTATTACCCAAACTCACTACAAACCTACAAGACATCAATTCAACTATAAATCATTGGAACCTAACAATCCAGGAAGCAACTGCCCCTGAAAAACCCACACATAAACGAAAAAATCAGAAAAATGGTTCACAAAAGACCTTGCCAAATTAAAAAAACAACTAAGGAAACAAGAAAAAACATGGAGAAAATCGAAATCAAATGAAAACAAAACCAAATACATAAGCATACTCAATGAATATAAGAATGCAATTAACAAATCAAAAAGAGACTACCACTCCAAAGTAATAAATCTAGCCATCAATCGACCTAGAGAACTATTCGCGATTGTGAAAACATTGACAAAAGCACAGAACTCAGAACCTAATCAATCCACAATAAATGCACAAACTTTAGCGACACATTTTGCCGAGAAATTAAAGAGAAAACCCCCTATTCCAGCAACAATATTACAACCTAACACAAAAACCAACATTGAATGGACAACTTTTCACATGGTCGAACAAAAACACCTCCTCAAAATCATAACAGTGATCAACACCACAACCTCCCTGCTTGACCCATGCCCAGTATCATGGATCAAGTCCACAAAGGATGAGCTTGCTGAAAACATTCAACACATAGTCAACCAATCACTTTCACAAGGCATCATGCCCGATGCCTTAAAGCTCACCTCGATCCGCCCCATCATAAAAAACAGTAAACTCGACTCAAAAGACCCAAACTCATACAGGCCCATAGCCAGCATACCATTCATTGCCAAAATAATAGAAATAAACCATACAACTACAATTACAAGAACACATTGATGAGCACAAACCCCTGGATTCGCACCAGTTTGGATTCCGCCCCTTCCATGGAGTTGAAACTCTCCTAATTACACTGATGGACTTTCTCATCAGAGGTACAGATGACAACAACCAAGGCTTCCTACTCCTCTTTATAGATATATCCGCCGCATTTGACAACATCAATCACTACACACTGATCAATAGGCTAGAAAACTTAGGTATAGGAGAGACAGTTCTCAACTGGTTCAAATCATACATCTCACACAGATTAATACGTGTTCAAATAGGTCAAGACACATCTGATACATTCCCCCAAGGACAGGGAATCCCCCAAGGCTCAGCCCTCTCCGCCCTCCTCTTCAACTTGTACCTCCAACCCATTACAAGTTTATTTATAAAACACAAAATTAACCGTTTTATATACGCTGATGACATCATGCTCGCTATCCCCATAAACCCTAACAGCCCCACATATGACATCCTGTCCGAATGCATGAATGAGACCACCTCCTAGTTTGAAGCTAACTATCTCAGCATCAACTTTAAAAAAACGGAAGCAATGTTTGTAACAAGAAAACCTGTTGCTGATGACACTTACCCAACAACAATCACAATAAACAAAACAACTATACCTGTTAAAAAAGAAGTAAAGTACTTAGGAGTAATAATAGACCACACTCTCACCATGCTTCCTCACATAAAACAGACAGTAAAAACAATATTCTATAAACTCAAGACAATACAACACCTAAGACCCCTCCTTGACACAAATGATTTTAGATCAGTAGTCAATACAATCATCACCCCCCACTTCGACTATTGTAATAGTCTCTTAATTGGCCTCCCACTAAAAAACACATATCTGTTACAAAGAGCCCAGAACATATGTGCCAAGGTAATTTCAAAAGCTCGACTGACTGACCACGTGACCCCAATACTATTGGAATTACATTGGCTTCCAATAAACAGCCGAATAAAGTATAAAATTCTACTAACAACCTTCAAACTCCTTAACAACATCTCCCCCTCCCACTTGTCCACCCTACTACACACCCCATCAGAATCAAGGACATGCAGACATAATGCAACCCACTCTCTCAACATACAAACAACCATCAGAAAACCAAAGAAAACCACAAGCTCTAGGGCTTTCTCCTTTGCTGCCCCCACCCTTTGGAACGAACTCCCAATAACTCTTCGCGTGATAAAAGACATTCATCAATTCAAAAAAGAACTCAAAACCTACCTCTTCTCCGACCATTTTGAACTCCCCTATAGCCAGCAAACACAGAAACATACCCACAAAGCTCATGAAACCACAAATGATTAACTCAGACAGCCCCTCCGCTATTAATACACATCTCTAATGATGGAAAAGGAAAGCCCAAAACTCGCACATGTTCAATTGAGATATATGTTTAATATCATATTGTCCTAGGCAACATAGAAAATACTGTCTAATGTCTACCTATCCTATGTAAAAAGTTCCATGTAAATAGTTTGAAAATGTTCCATGCAATGTTACATGTACATAGTTACAAATATCGTTCCATGTAAAGTATACCAAAGTATACAAAATTGTTAACTGATCAATGTAAACCGCCCTTGATCTCTGGAAGGGGCGGTATAGAAGAAATAGATAAATAAATAAATAAACATATTCCTGCTGCTCACAGAGAACACCTGCTACAGGTGAGTAACTAAACTATCAGTATATGTCAAAGAGCGCATGCACTCATGCAACACATACTCACCTCACCCCAGCCACGCTCTCCACCTCCACACTGCACACATGCAGTTTCTGCAAGACTACTGAGAAAAGCTGCTCTTACTGAGAGAGATTCTGCAATTGTAAGTATTTATCTGTTGGTAATTTCTCAGACTCTTGGATTAAAGGGAACTCCTTTGAGTTAAATTGATAAAATCTGTCTATTTTAAAGTTCTGTGTTTTTTAAAGTCACATAGGGCAGTGTTTTTCAACCTTTTTTGTGCAAAGGCACACTTTTTTCATGAAAAAAATCATGAGGCACACCACCATTAGAAAATGTTAAAAAAATTTACCTCTGTGCCTATATTGACTATATATAAAGTAATTCTCTTGAATAGGAATCAAACACTCACACCAACCCCCCTCCCCTGCTGGTTCACACCAATCCCCCTCCCCTGCTGGTTCACTCACACCCCCCCCCCCTCCACTGCTGGTTCACTCACCCACCCCCCTGTCACTTACTCACCCCTCCTGCTGTTTCACTCACACCATCGCCCCCCCCCCTTGCTTGTTCACTCACCCCATCGCCCCCCCCCCCCCCCTTGCTGGTTCACTCACACCCCCCCCCCCCCCTTGCGTTTCACTGACACTACCCCCCCCCTTTGCTGTTTCCCTCACACTCCCCCCCCCCCCCCCCTTGCTGGTTCACTCACACTCACTTACCCCCCTCTGCCCAAGCCGCTGCTTCTGCTTTGTACAGAGCAGCGGCTGCACTACACTTACATTGAAAAGTAAAGAGAAACTGTGTCAGGAGCCCTCCAGTCATCGCAGAGCCCGAGGAAGTGATGTCATGGGGGCAGGCTCCTCACAGGCTGTCTTTCCTTTTCAAATTAACTTTATTGCAGCTAAAGTTAATTTGAAAAGGAAAGACAGCCTGTGAGGAGCCCGCCCCCATGACATCACTTCCTCGGGCTCTGCATGATCGGAGGGCTCCTGACACAGTTTCTCTTTACTTTTCAATGTAAGTGTAGTGCAGCCGCTGCTCTGTACAAAGCAGAACCAGCGGCTGCACTGCTATAGGGAATCGCGTTCGCGCCGCGGACTTCGGCACAAAAGCCGTTTTTTTGCTCTGGCTGCTCCCGATCTTGCGGCCAGAGCAAAAAACCGGCTTTTCAATGACCGGTTTTACAACTGTGCTGGCAGCCGGCCTGGCCATGGAAAAACCGGCCAGGCCGGCTGAAAACCGGCCGGTTGGCAACCCTAATTTGTGAGCCGAGGCCACATGTTACGGATGAAATTGGAATTTTTCCCACGGCACACCAGACAATATCTCACGGCACACTAGTGTGCCGCGGCACAGTGGTTGAAAAACGCTGACATAGAAACTGGCTTGCAAAAACAGTACCCTATTAAGTGTTTCTTTCCCTCCAGCCCACCCCGACTCCCAGGCCTAATCTTAGATGTATAGACTCTTACAGCTTTTACAGGGACAGAGGTAGTCAAATTCACTTTCAGGTGTAGCTGGTTATCCTCGTCAGATTAATTAAGACCCCAAAATTAATCCTGATGCAAACAAAGTCCCTTAAACCTATTTTAGGTATACTTGTGTTTCTACAACTATCTCTAGCAACTTTAACCCTTCAACTGGGGTAAAGGCATAGCACTTAGCCAGCCACTACCTGGGGAATTAACTCTCCCCCTGCTTCTCTCTGCACAGTCTCAGTTACTGCCATGGTGACTGCAGAGAGAAGCAGGGAGATCCGTGATCAGCGGAACCAGCAGTGATCACTGGTGAACGAGTTAATTTGTCTTCCCCATTGGCTGAATGGCTAGGTTAAGACTAAGTTAACTCAGCTGCCCTAGTTAAAAGGTTAAGTAAACAACTTAAATATCTTAACAAAACTTTAAAGCTAAGATGCAAACAGCAGTCCAGCAGCAAGAGGAGGCTATCCAGTCTTTTGCATTGAGTGTCACATGTACAATTTTCTCCCAGTTGGTGAGGGGTCTTATATGTGCACTAGGTGCAAGGAGCTCTTTGCTCTCAGGGAATGAGTCCAATCTCTGGAGGTTAGAGTAGCAGACTTGGAGGAGATAAGACAGAGAGGTATATAGACGAGACCTACAGGGATGTAATATTGAAGTCCCACCTCCAGTCTGGCAGCCTCTCTGTTGCCATGGAGGAGAGAGGTCGTGTGAAAGAACAGCATCGCCTTGGTGTGGCAGGAAATGATCTTGTAGCTAGGACATGTCCTCCAGGTGATTATAAAACCCTCTTGCACTGAGGAAGTTTCTCCAGGGACCTGTGCCCATGAGGGAAGGGTTAGGATGGCCGTTATAGTTGGTGATTCAATCATTTGGCATGTAGACAGCTGGGTGGCTGATGGATGTGAGGATCTCCTGGTTACATGCCTGCCTAGTGTGAAGATAGCGGACCTCATGCGCCACTTAACCAAGGTTTTAGATAGTGCTGGGGAGGAGCCTGCTGTCTTGATAAATGTTGGTACCAATGACATAGGTTCTGGAGGCCAAATTTAGGCTTTTAGGTAGGAAGTTGAAATCCAGAACTTTGAGAGTAGCATTCTCTGAAATGCTTCCTGTTCAGAGCTCTGCCTGCCTTTTGGGTCCTGCACATGGGAGTATCAATGCATGGATGAGACAGTAGTGCAAGGAGTAGGGTTTTGGATTTCTTAGGAACTGGGCAACATTCTGGGGAAGGGAGGGTTTTTTTTCGAAAGGAGTGCATGGTTAGGAAGGAATATATCCTTGAAAGATACTAGCAAAAGAGGGAAGTTAGAGTATCCCCATAAAGAGGTCCCAATAAAGATAAAAGTAGCCTAGATGCCCTTAGAAAACAGGCAGAGCTGAAAGATTCCAAATTACCCTTTTCAAATGATAACCTGATTAATATGAATAAAATACAACCTCTAAAATGCCTGTATGCAAATGCTATAAGAGTCTAAAAAATAAGATGGGCGAATTAGAATATATAGCACTAAATGAAAGGTTAGATATAATTGACATCTCTGAGATCTGGTGGGAGGAGGACAACCAATGGGATACTGTGATACCTCGGTACAAACTATATCACAATGATAGGGTAGATCAAATTGGTGGAAGGGTTGCGCTTTGTGTTAGGGCATTGAGTTATATAGGGTTAAAGTTTTGCAGGAAGCAAAATACACTGTAGAATCTCTATGAATAGAAATTCCATGTAAAAAGGTGGTGATGGCAGTGGGCGTGTACTACCAACCGGTGGGCCAGAATGAACAGATGGAGGATGAAATGCTAAAGGAAATCCAGGAAGCTAACTAAAGTTGCAACTCATTAATATGGGTGATTTCAATTACTCCGATATCAAATGGGTCAATGTCACAGCAGGGCATGCTAGGGAGATAATTTGTAGATGAAATAAATGACTACTTCTTGGAGCAGCTGGTTCAGGAACTGAAAAGAGAGGAAGCTATTTTGGACCTAGTCTTCAGGGGAGCACAGTATCTGCAAGAGATAAGGGTTTTGGGGTCACTTGTCAACAGTGATCATAGGATGATCACATTTGATTTAAATAAATGGAGGGAAACGGCAAAGAAATCCGCAGTACTACCTTTTAGCTTTCAAAAGGGAGACCATGATAAAATGAGGAAAATAGTTAACAAAAAAATTAAAAGGAGCAGCTGCAAAGGTTAAATTTTTTTACATCAAGCATGGGAGTTTAAGAATACTATCTTGGAAGTTCAGACCAAATGTATTCCATGCTTTAAGAAATGTGGAAGGAAGTCCAAAAAACTGGCAGCATGGTTTAAAGGTGAGGTCAGAGAGGCTGTTGTAGCCAAAAAAGCATCTTTCAGGAAATGGAAAAAGGAGCCAAATGATGAAAATGTGAAACATAAGCACTGGGAAATTAAATGCAAAGCATTGATAAGGCAGGCAAAGAGAATTTGAAAAAAAGCTTCTCATGGAAGCAAAAACGCATAACAACTTTTTCAAGTAGATAGCAAAAACCCTGCAAGTCAGTTGGACCAATAGAGGATAGAGAAGAATAAAAGGGATGCTAAGGGTAGAGACAGCCATAGCGGAAAGACTCAATGAATTCTTTACTCCGGTCTTCACTGAAGATGTAGGAAAGTTACCCTTGCCTGAAATGGTGTTTAAAGGTGATGTATTGGAGGAATTGAAAGAGATATTGAGTAACTGGGAAGATGTTATCTCCAGGAACAAGCAGGAATTGCAGCCTTCACATATGGGTGACATCCATCCCCCGACGGAGCCTGTACAGAACACTCCCCAGCATCCAATAGGAAGCATTTGGGAGCATCCCTCTGCACATATGTGCATGCCTTCCTGCCTTCCCAGTGATTCTCCTCAGTTTTAGTTTTTCTGCGGAGCCGTACGGATGCTTGTCCTGTCACCGCAGTTAAAACATTTCTATCATGCCTTTTGGGGTGCTTGCTTTTTTTTCTTTTCTTTTGCGCCTTCCTGTCTACTTCAGTACTGTCACTCGTTGACGCCAGTGCCTTTTATTAGCATTTCCCTTAACTTTTATTTTCTCTTCTTTACCTCATGGTTCTTGTGGGTTTTTCATCAGTACAAGCCGCCATTGAGTCTTTTGACTTGGCTAAAGCTGTGTTTCTGGACATGGAGAAGCCAGACAGTGGTTTAAAAAAAATGCATCCTGTTCTGCCATCGACAAGCACTGTTCTGCCATCGACAAGCACAATTGGTGTTTACAGTGCTTGGGCCCTGACCATAACCATTTGTCGTCAAATGTCAAGGAAAGGGTTGAAAAAAAAAAGCAACACAAGTCTTTTTGGATCTGATTCAGCAGCCTTGGCATACTCTTCTTTGACGTTGACACCCTCTCATGGCTTCTGTTCTTCGCGCTGTTCCCGCCCTTCCTTGGAACAAAAAAACTGTGGTAAGAAACAGCTAGCCACCAACACTGCATCGGTGTCTCAGCCTTTGTTGAGGACAGATGCTGTGGTGGTGGAGTCGGCCATGCGTCGGCTGAAAAGCCAGAAGAGACACTCCTTGGTGCCCCCCGGCAGGGAAGCCCACACCCTGGAAACCCTCTGCAGAAAGTGCTACCAGGGCTCAATTCTCATCTGTCGCATCAAGGCCTACCAGCTGTACATGGGCATGTACCTGAGAGAAATTGCGAAGGAACTCGTCGAGTTCTCAGCTGGTCTCTCCGAGGAGCCCTTGCAGTGGTTCAAGAAACTGGCCAAAGTAGTCCATGAATGCTCCAAATTCATGTCTCGAGTGGCCTATGACAGGTTTGAGTCGGCGGCTTGAGTAGCGGCGGCTGGCATCGGTGCACGCCGCCAAGCCTGGCTACACTCCTCGGACTTTGAACAGCGGGTTCAGGACAAATTGACATAGATGTAGAGAAAAATGATGACAGAAAAAGACCACATGGCCTATCTAGTCTGTCCTTCCATATTAACCACTATAACAGTCCCCTTTTTTCCTTTAGAGATCCTCTGTGTTTGTCCCATGCTTTTTTGAATTCAGATACTGTCCTCATCTCTACCACCATCACTGGGAAACTATTCCACGGATCTACCACTCTTTCCGTAAAGAAATATTTCTGCATATCACTCCTGAATCTATCCCCTTTCACCCTCATCCCATGTCCCCTGGTAGCAGAGCTTGCTTTCAATTGAAAGAGGTGCTCCTGTGCATTTATGCCACAGAGGTATTTAAACGTCTGTCTTATCACCTCTACTCCACCTTTCCTCTAAGGTGTACATATTAAGATTCTAAAGTCTGTCCTCATATGCTTTATAATGAAGACCACTAACCATTTTAGTAGCCACCCTCTGTACCGACTCCAGCCTGTTTATATCCTTTTGAAGGTGCGGTCTCCAGATTTGCACACAATACTCCAAATGAGGTTGCACCAAAGACTTATACAGAAGCACTATCACCTCCTTTTTTTTCTGCTAGCCATTCCTCTTCCTATGCACCCAAGCATCCTTCTAGCTTTTGCTGTCTGCTTTTCTACCTGTTTGCCTACTTTTAAGATCATCAGAGACAACCACACCGAGGTCCCGCTCTTCTTTAGCGGTCAGAAGTACTTCACCCCCTATACTATATTGCTCCCTTGGATTGCTTGAGCCCAAATGCGCATGACCTTGCATTTTTTCACATTAAATTCCAGCTGCCAAATTCTAGACCATTCTTCAAGCTTAGCTAGATCCCTCCTCATGTTATCTACACCTTCCTTGGTGTCTACTGTATTGCAGATTTTGGTATTATCCGCTAAAGAAGAGCGGGACCTAGGCGTGGTTGTGTTTGATCTTAAAGTAGCTAAACAGGTAGAAGAGGCGACTGCAAAAGCTAGAAGGATGCTTGGGTGCATACGGAGAGGAATGGCTATCAGAAAAAAGGAGGTGATAGTGCCTCTGCATAAGTCTTTGGTGCGACCTCATTTGGAGTATAGTGTGTAATTCTGGAGCCCGCACCTTCAAAAGGATGTGAACAGGATGGAGTCGGTGCAGAGGGTGGCTACTAAAATGGTTAGTGGTCTTCATTATAAAGCATATGAGGACAGACTTAAGGATCTTAATATGTACACCTTAGAGGAAAGGCGGGATAGAGGTGATATGATTGAGATGTTTAAATACCTCCGTGGAATAAATGTTCAGTGGGGAGAGCCTCTTTCAATTGAAAGCAAGTTCTGCTACGAGGGGACATGGGATGAGGGTGAAGGGGGATAGATTCAGGAGTGATATGCGGAAATATTTCTTTACGGAAAGAGTGGTGAATCTGTAGAATAGTCTCCCAGTGGAGGTGGTAGAGATGAGGACAGTAACTGAATTTAAAAAAGCATGGGACGAACACAGAGGATCTCTAAAGGAAAAAAAGGGGACTGCTGTTGATATGGAAGGACAGACTAGATAGGCCATGTGGTCTTTTTCTGTCGTCATATTTCTGTGTGTCCTTAAACCTCAAGGATGCTTATACCCACATCCTCATCCACCCCAACCACAGGCAGTACCTGTGGTTCATAGTGGGGGGCAGGCATTTTCTGTACAGGATGCTCTCCTTCGGCCTAGCCTCTGCCCCAAGTGTTTTTACAAAATGCCTGGCAGTTGTGGCCACCTTCCTCCGGCTCCAGGGGGTCTTTCTTTTCCTACTTGGACGACTGGCTCATTAAGGGAGGCATAGCCTCAGAGGTGCAGCAAGCCACCACACGCACCATCCAGGTTCTGTAGCACTTGGGTTTCGTCATAAACCTCTCCAAGTCTCACCTCCTCCCGTCAGTGTCTGGAGTTCATAGAGGCAAAGATCGATACTCTTCAGTTGAAGACCACCTTGCCCAAGGACCAAGCCATACGTTTCAGGACTCTTGTCTAGGATGTACAGTACTGTCCCTCTGTGCCTGCTCGGCTTCTCCTGCGCCTCCTTGGGCACATGGCATCCATGGTCCACGTCACTCCCGACGCTTGCCTCCATATGAGGGCGGCACAGTGGTGTCTCCGGGACCAGTAGTCTCAGGCCACGGGCCGCCTCCTTGACATAGTTTCTGTGACCCACCAGTTGGAAAATTCTCTGGTCTAGTAGCAGTTTCCCCAGCATCTTGAAGCGGGCATGCCCTTTCAGGCCACAAGCCCCTTAGGTGTCCTCACCACGGACGCCTCCCTGCTCTGCTGCGGAGCCCACTGCGGAGATCTCCGCACTCTGGGCAACTGGTCCCCAAGCGAGAACACCCAGCAGATCAATGTCTTGGAGCTCCGAGCCATATACCTAGCCATGAGTCTTCGGTCACCACCTTTGTCACCAGCCAGTGCTGGTCCAGATGGTCAACCAGGTGGCAGTGTTCTGTGTGAACAAACGGGGGCATGGGGTCTCATACCCTGTGTCAGGAGGCACTAGTCCTCTGCTTGTATGCAGTCCAACAGGGTATCCTCCTGCGGGCAGTGTACCTGCCTGGCCAAGACAACCAGCTGGCCAACAGGCTCAGCAGAGTTCTCCAGCCACACGAATGGCAACTTGACCCCAGGGTAGCCAGTTGGCATTTCCAGCTCTGGGGGGAGCCCATGATGGACCTGTTTGCCAGCCCGGAGAACTTCCATTTGCCCCGTTTCTGTCTCTGGCATGCCCACCCTTCCATGGTAGCAGTGGATGCATTCCTCATCTCATGGTCAGAAGGTCTCAAGAATGCTTTCCCTCTCACACTGCTGATCGCCAAGACCTTGTTCAGGACCCTCCGCGACAGGGCCTCGCTCATTCTGATAGCTCCTTGGTGTCCCAGGCAGTCATGATTCCTGCTGCTCCTCTAGTTGACAGTGAAGACCCTATTCCCTTGGGAACCGCCCTGGGACTCCTGTCTCAGGAGGGGGGTGGTCTCTTTCCCCCCCCCCAACCTGGAGTCCCTGTCACTGACAGCGTGGTTGCTGAGTGGCCCCTTTCAACATTTCGGTTGAAGTGGAGGACATTGTGCTGTCCTCTCGCAAAGCCTCTACTAGGAATGCTTTTGCCCTCAAAAGGTGCAGGTTCTTGGTTTGGTGTGCCGAGCATGGAGCTGACCCTTTCTCCTGCCCGTTGGCACTGGTATTACAGTACCTTCTCCACCTCTCTCAATTCGGGCTCAAGTCTAACTCCATTTGAATGCACCTTAGTGCCTTGGTGGCACACCACCATCCAGTGGATGGCAAGTCTCTCTGTCCAGCCTTTGGTGACTTGTTTTTTTTCGGTGCCAGATGGCAAACCAAAGCTCTTGGTTTGCCAACTGAATGGGACCTCAACCTAGTGTTGGGGAAGCTCAATCGCCCACCCTTCGAGCCTCTAGCTACCTTCCACCTTGGCTACCTCTCTTAGAAGGTGTTTTTTCTGGTTGCGCTCACCTCCGCTCACAGTTAGCGAGCTTCAGGCCCTTGTGGTGGAGGTGCCTTATACTAGGTTCTACAAGAAGAGTGGTGGTTCGCATGCACCCCAGATTCCTGCTGAAAGGTAGTATCGCCCTTCCATCTCAACCAGGAAGTGGTGCTCCCTACCTTCTTTCCAAGACCTCACTCCAGTCGGGCGGAGACGATCCTTCATACCCTGGACTGAAAGCGGGCTTTGTCCTTCTATATCCAGTGCACTCAGGGCCACCGCAAAGCTTCCCGGCTTTTCATCTCTTATGACCCCAGTAGGCTGCGGGAGGCGGTGACCAAGCGTATGCTGTCCACATGGGTGGTGGACTGCATTGTCCTCCCTTCAGGGGCGGCCCAAGGGGGGTGCGGGGCCATGTGCGGAGACTCGTTGCGGGGCCTCATTTGCATAAGTGGTCTTATTTGCATAAATATTTGCATAATGTTACCATTCACTAACTTTTAGTAAACATGTCTCTTAATGAGTGTATGGATAAAGAAAGACTAAAAGATTTCTACATTACTATAATCCAGTGCCAACCGCCAGGCACATTAGGAACTACTACAAACGCTGCCCATTTAGAACCCATAGCAAACCCGCTGTATCCTGACAGCATTACCAGGACTCACAAAGCACCAGACCCTACCTATCAAAAGGAAACACTGCAAATATTAAACCAGTACATTTCAGAGAATACTGGGGAAAGAGAACAAGTGGCAATGTCAAATAGGAATTACATAAACAGAATACCTCAGCTCAGTTACACATGCAGAACATAGAACATCACCAAACAAGGAATCGCAATTTAGAAACAGGAAGGCAATAATTAAACTGGGAACCCCAAAAGCCAAACTTGGAATGTACAACAACACTGTAGAAATAAAACTATAAATCAATTTCCTCTTGTACCAAACAAAGCGCAGACGTTAATGATGCACATTTCCCAGAGCTTTCATATTCCAGTTAATAAATTCAAAATAAAGAGATATCTTTCTACCTTTTGTGCATTTTTTTCAGTTGCAATTGCTCCAGCCACTTTCTTCTGGTTTCTTCATGTTTTCTGCTAACTCTCCATCGTCTGCTGTCCATTTGTCCTTTCTTCTCTCTTCTAGTTTTCTTTCCATCCTCTCTCTCTACATCTGCTTTAACATACTAATCTTTCTCCTTTTGCTCTTTCCTCATTCTTATTTCATCCACACAAATTTTACCCCTCCATCCTCAATCCCCACTTACTCTCCCAATACCTGGCCAATTGTAGATTTTTCATCCCTCCCACACAAAATATTTTTCCCCTCCATTTTACTCTCCCAGCCCCATCCCATTCTAATCCTCCCCCAACATCAGCTCCCTTCTAGTTCCAGTCTCACCCAGCATCCATTCCCTTCTAGTCCTTGCATCAGCCCATTTCCAGTCCTAGCCCCCCATCAACCCATTTCCAGTCCTAGCTCCCCCATCCATTTTCAGTCTGAGTCCCTTCATCAGCTCATTTCCAATCCTAGCCCCCCCATCAGCCCATTTCTAGTCATTTCCTAGCCCCACCATCAGCCCATGTCAAATCCTAGCTCCCCTCCACTCAGCCCAATTCCAGTCCAAGCCCCCCCATGAGCCTACTTCCAGTTCTAGCCCCTCCATGAGTCCATTTCAATTCAAGCCCCCACCACAGCCCATTTCCAATCTTAGCTCCCCCCCAACAGCCCATTTCCAGTCCTATCCTAGCTGCTCCATCAGCCCATTTTCAGTCCTAGCTCCCTTCCCTCACAGCCCATTTCCATTCCAAGCTCCCTCCCCATCAGCTATTTGCAGTTCAAGCCTCCCCGTCCACTCAGTCCATTTCCAGTCATAGCAATCCCCCAACCCATTACCAGTCCTAGCCCCCCATCAACCCATTTTCAGTTTAAGCCCCCCCTATAACCCATTACCAGTCCTAACCCCCCCATCAGCCCACTTCCAGTCTTAACCCCATCAGCCCATTTCCAGTCAGCCCCCCATAGCCCATTGCCAGTCCTAACCCCCCCATCAGCCCACAGCCCATTACCAGTCCTAACCACATCAGCCCACCTCAAGTCCTAACCCCTCCCCATCAGCCCATTTCCTGTCCTAGCGCCCCCATAGCCCATTAGCAGTCCTAACCCCCCCATAGCCCATTAGCAATCCTAACCCCCCATCACCCTATTTCCAGACAGCCCCCATCAGCCCACAGCCCATTACCAGTCTTAACCCCCCCCAGCCCATTTCCAGTCCTAACCCCCCATCACCCCATTTCCAGTCAGCCTCCATCAACCCCCAGCCCATTACCAGTCTTAACCCCCCCTAGCCCATTTCCAGTCCTAACCCCCCCCCCACCACCCACCCCATTTCCAGTCAGCCTCCATCAGCCCCAGCCCATTAGCAGTCTTAACCCCCCCCAGCCCATTTCCAGTCCTAACCCCCCCCCACCACCCACCCCATTTCCAGTCAGCCTCCATCAGCCCCAGCCCATTAGCAGTCTTAACCCCCCCCAGCCCATTTCCAGTCCTACCCCCAGCACATTTCCAGTCCTAACCCCCCCCAGCACATTTCCAGACAGCCTCCATCAGCCCCAGCCCATTAGCAGTCTTAACCCCCCCCTTAGCCTTGACAGTACTTCCCACCCCCGCCAGCACTTTTCCAGTCCTCACCCCCCATCACCCCATTTCCAGACAGCCTCCATCAGCCCCCCAGCCCATTACCAGTCTTAACCCCCCCCCTTTCCCTTCCCTTCCCGCAAATTTAAAAAAAAACAAAACCTGGCTCTAGCTGCTGCCGCTGCCGCGTCCGTCGCAGCAGCGGCAGAATGGAGTGTCCCGCGGGGCCCCCTCTCCTCGTTGAGCCCTCTGCAAGGGCTTTCAGATTCGCGAAGGGAGAGTGCTCCCTCGCGTCTCTGTAAAGCCCGCAGGGGCTAATGGGAAATTTCCCATCTGCCCCTTTAGACGCGAGGGGCTGATGGGAAATTTCCCATTAGCCCCTGCGGGCTTTACAGAGACGCGAGGGAGCACTCTCCCTTCGCGAATCTGAAAGCCCTTGCAGAGGGCTCAACGAGGAGAAGGGGCCCCGCGGGACACTCCATTCTGCCGCTGCTGCGACGGACGCGGCAGCGGCAGCAGCCAGAGACAGGTTTTTTTTTTTAAATGTAATTAAAAAAAAAAAAAGCAGAATGTTCTTTGCGCGGGGCCCCCTGAAACGCGGGGTCCTGTGCAAAAAACATTCTTGCTCAATGGACGGGCCGGCCCTGCCTCCCTTATGAGCAGGCGAGGCTCCCGCTGGAGGCCGCATCATGGCGCACCGTGACAGGGCCATGGTGGCCTCTGTGGCAAACTTGCCCTCTGTTCTGATGGCGAACATCTGCCAGGCCACCACCTGGTCTTCAGTCCATATCTTCTCAGCCCATTACTCTCTGTTAAGAGATTCCTGACGGGACAGTGCCTTCCACCAGGCTGTGCTCCGTAACCTTTTCAGGGTTTTGGCAACTCCTATCCTCCGACCCTTCTGTGTTCAGGCTACTGGAGTGCTGATTTCATCGGACACGGGTCCTACTGTGGTCTGTGGACACGGATTAAATTGCTGCTGCTTGTGGCTCCCCATGAGAGAGCCCCTATTTTTGCTATGGGCTTTCGGTAGCCTGTAGCTGGGGAGTCCTATATGTGAGGACTGACTTCCTGCTTGTTCCCGGAGAAAGCATAGTTACTCACCTGTAACAAGTGCTCTCTGGGGACAGCAGAATCAGTCTTCACAACCCTCCCTTCTCCCCTTGGAGTTGCTCCTTTACCATTTTTTCTTTTTGCCGTCTTTTAGCTATGTCATCTGACTGATCAAGATGGCACACTTGGACAGGAAGGGGACCACGCATGCGTGGTGGCATCTCCCAAAGGCTTTTTTTGAAAGTTGGGATGCTTTTGCGAGGGCTCCATCGGTACCAACGTCACCCATAGGTTAGGACCGATTCCTTCTGTCCTTGGAGAACACCTTTTACAGGTGAGTAACTGTGCTTTTCCAGCGCCCAGGAAAGGTTAGGGTTTTACTACTGATATTTCCTTATCCCCAGAAAATCAGGGGGGGGGGGGGTTCCATCCCATCCTTGATCTCTGGAACTTCAACAAGTTCATCAATCGAGTCCTGCCCTTTGGCCTGGTGTCCGCTCCAAGAGTCTTCAAGATAGGTCACGACTACCGCCAGACATATCTCTGCACCCTGGGCGTCTTAGTCTTCCCCTACTTAGACAATTGGCTCATCAGGGACGAGACACCACATGGTGGGGTGTGTGTCCATTCAGTAACACCGTCTCTGTGCTTTAACAACTAGCATCTTTCTCCCACTCATAAGCTAGAATTCATAGGTGTTCCACTCTACATGATTCAGGCTCGAGCATTCCTGCCCGAGAACTGTCTCAAATGCCTTACAGAACTGGCACCTCAAGTCTAGAGAAAATCACTCTACCAATGTGTAAACTTTCACATAAGGCTCATCTTATTTCCAATTGCAAAGGAGAAAAAGGGTCTCGGAACCACATGAAGTCAGAGCAGAGGCATAAAGCAAACATATATATAAATCTTATCTCATCCTCGACACATCAGTGGTTCTGAAAAAACGCCTTCCATTGTTTACATAACTTATCAAATTTATGTAGTTTATATACGTTTCTTCCATACCCTTTTCTTATTTACTGTACATTTACTGAAGAAAGATAGGAAGAAAAGTATATAAACTACATAAATTTTGATTAAGTAACATAAACAATGGAAAGAGTTTTTTCAGGGACGTTGATATGTTAAGGATGAGATAGGGCTTAGGTATATGTTTGCTTTATGCCTCTGCTCTGACTTCGTGTTTGATGCCCTTTTTCTCCTTTGCATTGGAAATAAGATGAGCCTGATGTGAAAGTTTGCATATTGGTAGAATGATTTTCTCTTGACTTGAGGTGATCAGTTTCACTCTGGAAGTGACATTATTTTTGCTGTGAATTCACAGAACTGGCAGGCATCATTCAGTGCAGTTGCCATATCACGGCAAGAGGCATGCTTTGTCTGTTGGGTCATATGGCCTCCACAGTCCATGTTGTCCTCTACACTCATCTTCCACATGCGCCAAGCACAGTGGACCCTCTCTTCCCTATGGAAGCAAGTCTTCGAGACAGACAGAGTGGTAGTCACCCTAGCGGACTCCTTTCATTGGTTGCTCTCTTCACAAACTTCTCACAAGGGTTACCTTTTCAGATGCCTCCATCTTAACGAACTGATGTGTTCAAACAGGACTGGGAAGCTCACCTCGCTGGCCTTGGCATTCAGGGCCTATGGTCTCAACAGGAGGCCTTGCATCAGATCAACTGCCTGGAGTTAAGAGCAATAACCAGTGCCTTCTGGTGTTTTGCCATCAGTTATCAGATCAATCTATCCTGCTTCAAACGGACAACTAGACTTCTGTTTTATGTCAACAAACAGGGAGGCACGGGCTCTCACCTCCTCTGCTGGGAAGCAGTCCACTTGTGGACATTTACCATGACTCATGGAATGGTTCTCCGAGCTGTTTACCTGCCGGGTGATCAGAATGTTGTGAACAGTCTGTCAGGTCCTTCACCTTCACGAATGGACTCTTCATCGGAAAATAGTCTGTTGCATCTTCTGGCTATGGAGAATCCTGGAGATCATCCTTTTTGCCACTCTGCTCAATGTACAGGTCCCTTGCTTTTGCTCCAGGGTGCCGTCCCCACACTGTCAAGTCCCTGATGCTTTCCTCCTTCATTGGGCAACAGGTCTGCTATACACATTCCCGCTCATTGCACTAATAGCCCAAACATGTTTCAAGCTACAAGCCGACAGGGACACTATGATCCTGGTAGCCTCGACAGCCGTGCTTTCCCTGCTTCATCCCAGTGTCCGTGTGCTAGTCTTTTTCCAAACTCAATTTTCCCCTTCATGTGTGGGTTCTGTTAACTGAATAGTTCTCCCTGTAGAGAGTCCAGGTTCTCCTTACTTCTAGATGATATTGCAGCAGGGTTGTGCCAGTCAACATCCGTCATGTTGGAATCACTTATCAGTAGCACTTTTCCTTTCATGGCAATACTGCGTATGTCTTCTATTAAATCTCCATTCATTTCTCCCTGTGAAGGAGATCTGTATATCACACCAGTGCAAATGGATTTCCCATTCCCTCTTTCTAGTTTAACCCACAGTGCCACCTCACTCCCTTTTAAGCCCTGTAATTCTATAGCTTTAATATTATTTTTTACGTATAGTGCCATTCCTCCTACCCTGTCCTTCCTAAATAGCATATAGCCTGGTATAATTATATCCCAGTCATGGTTGTCCATGGATTTAGTGGCGTTTATGGAGACATATTTCAAGTCAGTCTCTTCCATTAAAGCCTCAACATCTGGGATCTTATTTCCCATACCATGGGCATTTATGCACACTACTTTCCAGAGGTTGCCCCATTTAAACAGAAGTATTTAATGTTTTACTTACCTGAGGGACATGGGGGGCTTTGATCCCCATCCTCAACAAACCTAGTTTAATGCCCTCTTCAGTATGTTAGCCAGTCTGCTGCGGAAAACACTTTTACCCTTCTTGGATAGGTGGACACCATCTCTGCTCTGCAGCGTTTGGAAAATCATCCCATTGTCCAGGAAACCAAAACGCTCTCGATGCTGCAGTCATGGCTTTTCCATATTGTCCCTCTAGTCCAGACACATGGGTTATGCCCCCTCACCAGCAGATGGAGACTGAGAATGAAAGGCTTTGTCATCACATAAGGGCTCTATGCATCCCTTTGCTGGCCAGTATTCTTGGTCTCTAGCAGATGGCGAGGTGCTCTGTGTCTGGTCTGCACTGAGAGGATAGCTTAAAAAAAAAAAGACCTTCAGTGGAAATCGTGATGACTGGGCAGATTGCTTTGCCCTCTGTAAGGAACTGGGACCTGTTTAGTCAGTGACAGTTCTTCAGAGTAGTGAGTTGCAAACCCAGTGGTTTGGATCCCTCCCTCCATGTCTGCTGCTACTTCAGTGACTTCCGAGGGAAAGTTCAGTCAACTGCTCACTTTCTCTCTTCACTCCTTTCTGACAAACCGTGAGTCACTGTCAGCAAATATACTGTTAAAAAGTCAGATGCTCTGAGGAAGCTGGCATGGAGGGGGTGCGATTCGAGCTGCAAGTACTGGTGATATTTTGTGCTGTGGTAAACCCTTCATCCTGCCAGCAGTGTGTTTAGCGTTTTTTCATTGTGAGGAGTTTGGCATTGTGTTTTTGGAGGTGCTTCTTTTCCGGCGATGATTCTGACAATGAAACCAATCTTTGCAGCATGTGGGGCACGGCAGGGAATGTTGTCTACTGATGGCCTCTTTGCATGTGCTCAGAGGAGGGCCGCACAGCTGAACATATGTGTCTAGACTGGTTTGGAGGGACTTAAGATCTTATCTGCTAGTTGCCTTTCCTTATTTCATCTTCTGCCTGTGGGGATGAGATCCCTGCGGCAGACTGCTGCCTGCCGGCCACGATATTGCAAAGACTATTCCTGTCTGCCTGTGCAGGCAGACAGGAAGGGTCTTTGTAGTGATTATGGCTGCCAGGCAGTAGGCTGCTCATGGCGATCCTATCCCCCGCGGGCAGAAGTGAAGCTGTGAGCTTAGCAAAGACCCTTTCTGCTATGGGGATCCGATTTCCCACGGGCAGACAGGAAAGGGCTTATCTCCAGGAACAAGCAGGAATGTAGTCTTCACATATGGGTATCGTCGGTACCAACGGAGCCTGCACGGGAACGCTCCCCAGCGTCCAATTAGAAAGCTTTTGGGAGCATCCCACAGCACCTGTGTGCTGCCTTCCTGCCTTTCCCAACTGTGTCTCTCCAGTTCTTCGTTTTCCGCGGAGCCGGCAGGTCGCACTTCCTGTCACCGCAGAAAATATCCCTTTTATTCTTCTTTTTTGTGGTCGCGTCTGCCTTCCTTCCACGCTACACCGGTACCGCCGGTTCTTTCTTTCTTTTCCTTAAAAAAACAAACAAACCTTTTTCCTGGAGTCTTTGCTTTTTTTCTCCTCTGGTGCCACGCGCCTTTTTGGGCACTAGGCCCAATTTTCCTCTACAATGGAAAAACCCGCCTCGGGTTTTAAAAAGTGTTCCAAGTGTGGCGTTACCATCTCCGTCACCGACACCCATGAGTGGTGCCTCAAATGTTTAGGTCCTGACCACTCTATCTCCGAGTGTGTTGCCTGTGGGATGATGTTGAAGAGGGGTCGGCAAAACCGAGCTGCTAAACTTAGCACCCCCCCCCCCCCCGATGCAGGGTAGATCTCCTAAGTATCGAGATGCCTCTGGTGTTGCCCTTGAGAGACTCACACCGGCAAAATTGCCCCGGCGGGAGGCTTCGGCTTTCAAAGCATCATCGGGGCTCCAGGATGTTCTCGAGGCCCCAACCTCGGCAGAACTACTGGTGCCATGCGCTGGGGTACCGGCCGCTTCGTCCGGTACCGATACCCAGGCATCAGCGGCGTCGATAGATCAGAGATTCTTGGCTAGTGAACACAGTCTGGCGGTTCTTCTCTTGGCATTGATGCCCCCGAGACCGCTTCAGACAATTCAACCAGTACCGGTACCGACATCGGTACTGGGGCCAATTGCATCGACGTCTGCTCTCGGCAGGTGAATTACCAGTACCAATGCAGGCTATGCCCTCCGGTACTGACAAGTCAGTACCAGACCCTGTCGATACTGACTTCGATCGGTACTGGTATCGTGCAATGCATGATTACCCGGACAGGAGATACTTTGAATCCTCTGAGTCTGAAGACTCTGACAGCTCTGTCGATACCAGAGTACTTCTTCCTGAGGATTCTTCCTCTCCTAAACGTAGGATGTCTCCTCCAGAAGATATATCCTTCCAGGATTTTATCCAAGACGTGGCTCAAGGTCTTTCCATCACAGTGGCTCCTGAAAACAAAGCCTAGGGCGAAGGAATTGGAGATTTTACAGTATCCTAAAGCTCCCAAAGAGGCAGCTACTTTGCCAATTCATGAGATGTTACATGATCTCATGCTAAGGACGTGGGAAACACCTCTCACCACTTCTCCTCATTCTCGTAGGCTCGATACCATGTATTGAGTTCCTCCCTGTCCTGGATTTCAAAAAACTCAGCTGCCCCACCATTCTATGGTGGTGGAATCAGCTATGAGAAGGATCAAGAGTGCAAAAAGACATGCATCTAATCCTTCAGGACGTGAATGTAGAACTCGTGATGCCTTTGGGCGTCGAACCTTCCAGGCCTCTATGCTTTCTGCCAGGATTAGTTCCTACATTTTGTATATGGGCATGTTCCTTAAGGAAGTTAAGGAGATCTAGAGCTTATGAGCCCTCTCCTTCCTGATGATAAGAGACAAGATTATCTTGCTCTTATCAAACATGCTCAGGATGTTTCCAAATTCGTAAATCGTGCAGCTTTTGATTGTTTTGAGTGCATAAGCAGAACTTCTGCTATTGCCATAGGCGCACGTAGGATTGCCTGACTCCAGGCATCTGACTTGGAACTTTGGTTACAGAACAAATTGGGGAATATTCCTTGCACTGGAGAAGATCTCTTTGGCAAAAATTGGCAAGAGAAAGCTAATGAGCTAGATGCTGATAATCTCACCTTGGATAGATTATCAAAATCTACAGCTGATCCTGCAAGGAACTTTGTCTTCCTGGCCCTGAACTGGCCAGAGCATTCCACCATTTCAGGAAGGTTATGTTATTTTGCCCCCAGATGGGGGCAGATAACAGCAGAAAGTTGGACTCTCTCCATTGTAAGAGAGGGATACAAGCTTCACTTCCGCAGCATGCCCCCTCCTACAATGGTAAGACAATTCAATTCTCAGACCTCTCTCAACTCCGTTAGATCACGAGGTCAGTCTGCTTCTTGCCCAAGGGGCAGTAGAAGTATCTATTCATCAACAAGGTGCAGGGTTCTATTCCCTCTTTTTCCTTATTCCAAAGAAAACAGGAGGGCACAGACCCATTTTGGACCTCAGAGAATTGAAGAAATTCCTGTTCAAAGAGAAATTCAAAATGATATCTCTAGGAACTCTACTGCCATATCTTCAGAATCAGGATTGGCTTTGTTCTCTAGATCGCAAGGATGCGTACATTCATGTTCTCATCTATCCAACTCACCGAAGGTTTCTTCGCTTTCTATTTCAAGGGAAGCACTACCAATACAGAGTTCTTCCTTTTGGCCTGGCCTCGGCACCAAGGGTTTTCACAAAATGCATGGCTGTGGTGGCAGAATTTCTCCGCACCCTAAAAATATTCGTCTTCCCTTACTTAGACGATTGGCTCATTTGAGCCCCATCAGAGCCAGAGGCCAGGATTTCCCTATCTCGCACAATGTGTATCCTCCAATATTTGGGACTTGTCATAAACTTCCCAAAATCCAACCTAGCTCCCACTCAGTCTCTAGAGTTTATAGAAGCCCTGCTGGATACCAGACAGACAAGGACCTATCTTCCACAGTCCCGCTGCCTTCACATTATGCAGATAGCTGCCCAAGCAATGCTAAAGTCTCACCTCACTGCTCGGGAAATGTTACAATGGCTAGGCCACATGGCATCCACCGTGCATGTGGTCTCTTATGCCCGCCTCCATATGAGGGCAGCCCAGTGGACTCTATCCACTCAATGGACTCAGGCGTCAGGTTGCCTGTCAGACAAAATAGCAACCTCAGATCATCTTATGTTGTCTCTCCAATGGTAAAAAATCACACCAATATAACAAATTTCTTTTGTGGAAAACAAATTTCATATAAGCATCTAAACGGTGTAAATACTAAGGTGAATATCGGCACCAGTGTTAGAAATTATATTAGTAAGTGATGTTATTAATAAACCAGGGGGTTTCAGCTTCTCACTGCGCTTTAAATGCTTTTTCAAAGAGTTTGTTTGAGCATTAGCGCTTCAACCACATCAGCAACCACCCTGGAATGCAAGAAAAGTTGTATCACTTAACTCCCGTACTGCCGTCACCAATTAGTGTGAGAAACTCTTGGGAAGATATTTCTTTGACTATAACTTATTTCTTGATAAAAAACCTTATTATTTGTAAAAAAAACTCTTCCGTGACCGCACTATTCGTGCTCAATTTATAGTCCCTGGTTTCTCTGTTGTTACTATATAAACACCAATCTTCGATGCCAACTTCAATCTTCTTTCAATAAATATCCAGCAAAACTATTGCACAAAAGATTTTTCTTAAAAGTTGTGTTTCATCAAAAGAGCCTTGGCTAATTTTCTTCAAAGCTGTATTTCATCAAAAAGCCTTAGCTTGGAAACATGTTTAAGGTCCAAAAACTTATCTAAAGACTTTTCTTCACATAAAAATAGCCAACTGCTTGTGATGAGTTTTCAATGCCTCTACGCTTTTAACTGGCGCCCTCATAGCGTTTCACTCCATATCAGGAGTTTCTTCAGGAGGGTCTGTGAAAATAGACATGGCAATAGCTGTAACTATTCCACTATAATACGAAGGAAATCATTCATATAAAATGTCAGGAAATAAAACCTCAATTACTTACAAGCAAATGATGCTGCCCACGTTTATTCAAGTTTCATGGTAGAAATGCCAAAAAACGCCGCGCATGCGGACTGGCGGATCAAAGCTCTTTTTATTATGAGCATTAAAACTCCTCCCAGAATGACAGAACTGCCTATTGGAACTTATATTGGTGTGATTTTTTACTGTTGGATAGTCATAATTCACTCCGCAAAGACCGAATATATTTTTTGTCTCTCCAATGGTGGCAGTCACCCCAGAATCTGTTGGAGGGGTCCCCTTTTCAGCAACCCCCACCCCAAGTAACTCTAACAGATGCCTCACAGCTGGGTTGGGGAGCCCATTTGCAAGGCCTCTCTTCCCAGGGTACCTGGACTCCACAGGAGACCGATCTACACATCAATCTTCTAGAGCTCAGAGCAATCTTTCTTGCTCTTTAAGTGTTTCACACCCAGCTCAGCTACAAAACTGTCCTAATTCAAACGGACAACAGGTAGCCATGTTCTATGTGAACAAGCAGGGCGGAACAGGCTCTCTGTCGCTCTGCAACGAAGCTTTGCGACTTTGGGTCCTCGCCAGAGAGCAACAGATTCATCTCCTTGCAGTGTATCTTCCAGCCATTCAAAACTCTTGGGCAGACAGACTCTGTCGAGTTCTGCTTCCAAACGAATGGTCTCTCCATGCAGACCAGGTTGCCAAAATTTTCCAGTTTTGGGGAACCCTGGACATAGACCTCTTTGCAAGTCTGCTGACTGCCAAACTTCCCCGGTTCTGTTCCAGAATTCCGGCTCAGGGTTGTTAGGCCAGGGATGCCTTCCTCCTCCATTGGGGTCGGGACTTTCTGTATGCCTTCCCACCCATTCCCCTAATTCCCAGAACTTTATTCAAGCTTCAGAGAGACAGAGGCCATATGATTCTCATCCACATTGGCCACGACAAGTGTGGTACCCTCTGCTTTTACATCTCTCTCAAGCTCCATCTCTGGAGTTAGGATCTGCTCCATATCTCCTATCCCAGGAGGACGGGATGCTGTGGCATCCCAATCCCCAGTCTCTACATCTCAGGACCTGGTTGCTGAAAGCCTAGAACTTCATGGTCTTAACCTTTCTCAGCAAGTAAAGGATATCCTATATGCTTCCAGGAAACCATCCACAGGACGCTCTTATGCTTTCAAGTGGAAAAGGTTTACCATATAGTGTTCGCAGAAGGGTCTTAACCCTCTTGCAATACCTCTGGAATCATTACTGGAATATCTCCTTCATTTGTCTAATGCAGGGCTTAAGACCAATTCAGTGAGAGTTCATTTGAGTGCTATTGCAGCTTCTCTCAAACCTTTAAATGGGCAACCTATTTCCTCCCATCCTATCATAGCGAGATTTATGAGAGGCCGCCTTCTAACTAAGCCTCCCGTTAAGCCACCACCGGTGGCATGGGATTTAAATCTGGTTCTTGGCCAGCTCATGAAGCCGGCTTTTGAACCATTAGCCACTACCTCTTTGAAATTCCTTTCCTGGAAGGTTATTTTTCTTATTGCAATCACATCAGCATGTCGTATCAGTGAATTGCAAGCATTGGTGGCTGATCCTCCTTATACAAGGTTCCATCATGATAAGGTAGTCCTTAGGACTCATCCTCACTTTATGCCAAAAGTGGTTTCACCTTTTCATTTAAACCAAACAGTTTACCTGCCTGTTTTTTCCCAAGGCCTCATGCCTGTAAAGCAGAAAGGAATCTTCATACTTTGTATTGTAAAAGAGCTTTGGCCTTTTACTTGCAAAGGATGCAGCAACATAGAAAGTCCTCTCAACTCTTTGTTGCTTTTGATCCTAGTCATTTAGGGCTTCCAGTCTCCAAAAGAACACCGTCCAACTGGATTGCACAGTGTATATCTTTTGCCTATCGGAGTAAGAACCTTCCTCTTGAAGGCCATGTCACAGCACACAATGTGAGCCATGGCAGCCTCTATGGCTCATCTTCACTCTGTGTCTATAGACGACATTTGTCGAGCAGCTACCTGGGCCTCGGTTCATACCTTCACAGCCCATTACTGCTTGGACAAGGATTCCCACCGGGATGCCTTGTTTGGTCAGGCTGTTCTTCAACACCTGTTCCACACTTAATCAACTCCTACCCACCATCCCTGGTAGGATGCCAAAGATCCATGGGGGGAAGTGGAACCCTTTCAAAAGGTTACACAACTTCTGGGGTTTCTCCCTGGCATCTGTAGCTAGGGAGACCCCATATGTGAAGACTACATTCCTGCTTGTTCCTGGAGATAGCATAGTTACTCACCTGTAACAGGTGATCTCCAGGAACAGCAGGAATTTAGTCTTCACAACCCACCCACCTCCCCTAGGAGTTGTATCTCTTTTTTTTTCTTTCCCTTTCTCTCTCTCTTTGTCTCAGCTTTAAACTCAACTGGAGAGAGACAGTTGGGAAAGGCGGGAAAGCAGCACGCAGGCGCTGTGGGATGCTCCCAAAAGCTTTCTAATTGGATGCTGGGGAGCGTTCCCGTGCAGGCTCCATCGCTACCGACGATACCCATATGTGAAGACTAAATTCCTGCTGTTCACGGAGATCACCTGTTACAGGTGAGAGTAACTATGCTTTCTTATGCCTTGGGAGATGGGATCCCTGCGAGGTAGCCTACTACCTGCCATGCCACAATTTTTGGTGAGGCTGGGGCCCATGTGGCCCACCCCTTTCCAATACAAAAAAAACGTGGATAGCAGAGGAAGGAATCTTTTATTGAACACCTATTAGCCAAGGCCCGACACAGGCCATGTTTCGCTATGCCCTCATCGGGGGCTTTTCTGGCTAAAAAATACAACATATATAAACGCACAAATGAATAATAAATATATAAAAATCAAATTGTTAAAACATATACACTGTGCAATCCAGGTCTTGAAGGACTAGAAAGGGGGGCTGTTTCTTCTGGAGATAAATCTGCAACTGTGAGTATATACTTCTGGTAATTTTCTAAAAAGAATTCTTTGTATTAAAGCTACTTAATCTGTGAACCCACTGTTTTTTTTTTTGTTGTTTTGTTGGATCAGTTAGGGCCTAGTAGCAGCAATTAAAGTTTGAATTTAAAAACCCAGAGGAGAACTTTCTGGTTATATTTCATACCCAGCAGAGAGCTTGTAGTTTAAATTTAATAGACACTCAGGGCCAAGTAACAGCAAAGTACTGTTAGTTTAAATTTAACACACAGAAGAGAGCTTTCTGGTTAAATTTAGAATCCAGCAGAGAGCTTGTAGTTTAAATTTCATAAGAAGTTAGAGCCTAGCAGCAGCAGCTAAGAGCTATAATTTAAATCAAATCAGAATTTAGCTTACCTCAGCAGCACAAGACAGGATACTGTGTAGCAGCCCTCTTTTAATAGGTGTTATTTCCCTCCCTCCCCTGGGATAATCATAGCTTTATAGGTACTTACACATCTTAAAGGACAGGAGGTGCTTTCAGGTGAAGCTCATTACCCAAATCAGTCATACACTAAGGACCTGAGATTAATTTAGCTTCAGGTGAACAAGGTATATTAAACGTATTAGGTACAGTTTTATTGTTATAAATACCCATAGCAACCCCTAGTAAGTAAGAACTTAAAGATCTAGACACAAACTTAAAACTAAGATGCAGACAGCAGTCCAGCAGCGGGATGGGGGCTTTCCAGTCTTTTGCATTGAGTGTCACATGTATGATTTTCTCCCAGTTGGTGAGAGGTCTTACGTGTGCACTAGGTGCAAGGAGCTCTTTGCTCTCAGGGAACAAGTCCGTTCTCTAGAGGCTAAAGTAGCAGACTTGGAAAACATAAGACAGACAGAGAGGTACATAGACGAGACCTACAGGGATATAGTCCTGAAGTCCCACCTCCAGTCTGGCAGCACCCCTGTTGCCATGGAGGAGAGAGGTCACGTGACAGGAGAGCATCACCCTGGTGCGGCAGGAAGTGATCCTGTAACTAGGACCTGTCCTCCAGGTGATGTAAAACCCTCTCGCACCGAGGAAGTTTCTCCAGGGCCATGTGCCCATGAGGGAAGGGTTAGGACAGCCGTTATAGTTGGTGATTCGATCATTAGGCATGTAGATAGCTGGGTGGCTGGTGGACGTGAGGATCGCCTGGTAACATGCCTGCCTGGTGCGAAGGTAGCGGACCTCACGCGCCACCTAGATAAGGTCTTAGATAGTGCTGGGGAGGAGTCTGCTGTCTTGGTACATGTCGGTACCAATGACATAGGAAAATGTGGTAGGGAGGTTCTGGAGGCAAAATTTAGGCTTTTAGGTAGGAAGTTGAAATCCAGAACTTCCAGGGTAGCATTCTCCGAAATGCTTCCTGTTCCGCGCGCAGGACCCAAAAGGCAGGCAGAGCTCCGGAGTCTCAATGTGTGGATGAGACAATGGTGCAGAGATGAGGGTTTTGCATTTGTTAGGAACTGGGGAACATTCTGGGGAAAGGAGGGGCTCTTCCGAAGGGATGGGCTTCACCTTAACCGGGATGGATCCAGGCTGCTGGCATTAACCTTTAAAAAGGAGATAGAGCAGCTTTTAAACTAGATATTAGGGGAAAGCCGACAGTCGCCCAAGAGCAGATGGTTCGGAAGAATGTATCCTTGAAGGATACTACCAAAAGCAGAGAGGTTCCACAAAAGAGTAAAGTAGCCCAAATGCCCTCAAGTATGGAGCAGACAGAGCTTAAAGATCCCAATTTACCCATGTCTAACAATAGCCAAATTAACATGAACAAAATACATTCTCTAAAATGCTTGTATGCAAATGCTAGAAGTCTAAACAATAAGATGGGAGAGTTAGAATATATAGCACTAAATGAAATGTTAGATATGATTGGAATATCAGAGACATGGTGGAAGGAGGACAACCAGTGGGACACTGTGATACCTGGGTACAAACTATATCGTAATGATAGAGCTGATCAAATTGGTGGAGGGGTTGCGCTCTATGTTAGAGAGGGCATTGACTCAGAAAGGATTAAAGTTTGCAGGAAACAAAATCTGCTGTAGAATCTGTATGGATTGAAATTCCATATAAAAGGGGGAAGGCAATGGCAGTGGGGGTGTACTATCGAGCGCCTGGCCAGAATGACCAAATGGATGATGAAATGCTCAAAGAAATCAAGGAAGCTAACAAACGTTACAGTGCAGTAATAATAATGGGTGATTTCAATTACCCTGGTATCGACTGGGTCAGTGTCACGTCAGGACATGCTAGGGAGATAAAGTTCCTGGATGAAATACATGACTGCTTCTTGGAGCAGCTGGTTCATGAACCGACCAGAGGGGAAGCCATATTAGACCTAGTCCTTAGTGGAACACCAGATCTAGCGCAAGAGATAAGGGTGTTGGGGCCACTTGGAAATAGTGATCATAGCATGATCGCCTTTGATTTAATTAGTGGAGGAGGGATAGTAAGGAAATCCACAGTACTACCTTTTAACTTTCGAAAGGGAGGCTATGATAAAATGAGGAAAACAGTTAAGAAAAAACTAAAAGGAGCAGTTGCAAAGGTTAAAGACGTACATCAAGCTTGGGTGTTGTTGAAAAATACTATCTTGGAAGCCCAGACCAGCTGTATTCCACGCTTTAAGAAAAGTGGAAGGAAGTCCAAATAACTGCCAGCATGGTTTAAAGGTGAGGTCAGAGAGGGCGGCTGTTGCCAAAAAAGCAACTTTCAGGAAATGGAAAAAAGAGCCAAACGACGAAACCTGGAAACAGCACAAGCACTGGCAAGTCAAATGCAAGGCATTGATAAAGCAGGCAAAGAGAGAATTTGAGAAGAAGCTTGCTGCGGAAGCAAAAACGCGAAATAAAGACCTTTTCAAGTACATTCGTAGCAAAAAACCTGTGAGAGAGTCAGTTGGTCCATTAGATGATAAAGGGGTTAAAGGAGCACTAAGAGGCGACAAGGCGATAGCGGAGAGACTGAATGAATTCTTTGCTTCGGTCTTTACTGAGGAAGATGTAGGAATGTTACCCATGACGGAAGTGGTATTTAAAGGTGTGGAAGAATTGAAGGAAATATCGATACATCGGGAAGATGTATTACAACTATTAGATAAACTGAAGAGTAGCAAATCACCTGGGCCTTGATGGTATACATCCAAGGGTGTTGAAAGAACTGAAATATGAGATTGCAGACCTGCTATCAGTAATCTGTGAACTATCATTAAAATCATCTCTAATACCTGAAGATTGGAGGATCGCCAATGTAACACCAATTTTTAAAAAGGGTTCTAGGGGTGATCCAGGAAACTACAGACCGGTGAGTCTGACGTCAGTACCGGGAAAAATGGTAGAAACCATCATAAAGAATAAAATTACTCAGCATGTAGATAGTCACAACCTAATGGGAGACAGCCAACATGGCTTTAGACAAGGAAGATCTTGTCTTACTAATCTGTTATGTTTTTTTGAAGGAGTGAATAAACAGGTGGACAAAGGTGAGTCGGTTGATATTGTGTATCTGGACTTTCAGAAAGCCTTTGACAAGGTCCCTCATCAGAGACTTTTGGCAAAACTAAAGAGTCATGGGATAGGAGGCAGTGTACTATTGTGGATCAGGAACTGGTTAAAAGATAGAAAGCAGAGGGTAGGGCTAAATGGCCAATTTTCCCAATGGAGAAAGGTGAATAGTGGTGTACCCCAGAGATCTGTGCTGGGTCCGCTGCTTTTTGACATATTCATAAATGACCTGGAAAGTGGAATAACGAGTGAGGTTATCAAATTTGCAGATGACACAAAACTATTGAAAGTTGTTAAAACCGAAGAGGATTGTGAAAAATTGCAAGAGGATCTTGATAAATTGGAAGACTGGGCATCAAAATGGCAGATGAAATTTAATGTGGACAAGTGCAAGGTTATGCACCTAGGGAAGAACAACCCAAACTATGGTTACACGATGCAAGGTTCCACATTCGGAACCACCACCCAGGAAAAAGATTTAGGCGTCATTGTGGATACCATGTTAAAACCCTCGGCCCAGTGTGCAGCGGCAGCCAAGAGAGCAAATAGAATGCTAGGTATGATAAGGAAAGGAATGGAAAATAAAACAAAAGATATTATAATGCCTCTATATCGTTCCATGGTGAGACCGCACCTTGAATATTGTGTGCAATTCTGGTCGCCGTATCTTAAAAAGGATATAGCGATTTTAGAAAAGGTTCAGAGAAGAGCCACCAAAATGGTAAAGGGGATGGAAGGATACTCCTATGAAGAAAGGCTAAAAAGGTTAGGGCTCTTTAAACTGGAAAAGAGACGGCTGAGGGGAGATATGATAGAAGTCTATAAATTAATGAATGGAATGGAACGGGTAAACGTAGATCGATTGTTTACGTTATCAGAATATAGAAAGACTAGGGGACATGCAATGAATCTACAGGGTAAACTATTTAAGACCAATAAAAGAAAATATTTTTTCACTCAACGTGTAATCAAACTCTGGAATTTGTTACCGGAGGATGTAGTAAAGGCTGTTAGTGTAGCTGGGTTTAAAAAAGGTTTGGACAAGTTCCTGGAGGAAAGGTCCATAAACCATTATTAAGAAGTGACAGAAGATATCAATGCTTGACCCAGTACAAGCATTGTGGAACTTGTCTCTTGGGGAAACTGCTAGGTACATATGACCTAGTTTGGCCACTGTTGGAAACAGAATACTGGGCTTGATGGACCTAGGTCTGACCCAGTATGGCATATCTTATGTTCTTATGTATTTAGATCAATTAAATAAATAAGGCACCATGAAATCATATGTATAATACAACATAAATATAATTAAGACACATTTAATAATGCAAACATAATATTTTATATGCAGCTAATAAAGCCCTTGTTATGGTGATTATCCTAGTGGTTGTGGCTAGGTACTTAAGGCCGGAAGGTCGGGGGTTCAAATCCCACTAGAGGACAGCAACCTTGGGCCGGAAGGACTGGGGTTTCTAGTCCCATAGGTGCTCCTTGTGGTCTTGGGCAAGCCACTTAACCCTCCATAGCCCATGTTCCCTGTAAAATAGTTATCTCCAAGTTATAATGCCCTGTTCAATGTAATTTCAGTTTGTTCAATGTAAACCGCACTGATGCAGAATAGCGAGGTATATAAGAGAATTAAAATAAATAAATAAATAAATAACAAATAACTGTAAAACTTATATATAAATGACTAAAATCAATGCTTTATAGATTTTTAAACTTTTAACCAAATAAATACTACTTATAAGTGACACAAACTACTCATTAATTGTGAAGTAAAATACCATAAAACATACTCGTATGTTCTATTTTATTTTTTTTATTGAAAGGCAGCAATAAGACACAGAAGAACATAAGCTATATGCATAATACAATAGCAGAAGATAACAATGCCAAAATCGCAATCATCAAATAATCCAGCAAAACGCCCCCCCCCCCTTTTTTTCCCCCTCTTCCCCCCCCCCCCTGCTCACCATCTATTAGCAAGGAGCACTCCCAGAACATTCTATCTACCCCCCCCCCCACCTCCAATCCCCCACCCTCCCTATCTTGCCCCCCTCCACCCTCCGCCCTCCCGAACCTCTACGCCAGCTAAAAGTGAAGGGAGCGGACCAGCCAACCAGTGCACATGAGGCAAAAGGGGGAACTCTGGGACTCCATCTCACAGGAAAGCACGAGGCCAGCCCCCCCACGGGATATACAGAACCCTCGAGCAATCATGAACCATAGTGTAGGACAAAAGCTTCCCACACCTGCTCAAAGCGTGTCAATCGCAACTTACCGGCTGCCACCTCGCGCTCCATTGTATACGTATCCCACATCCGTTCCAACCAGGCAGAGAAGGACGGCGGCAGGACCTGCTTCCACGCAGTAGCCACAGATAGCCGAGCCGCATTCAGACCATGTCGAATCAAAGCCAGCTGAGGACTTCGTGCCCCAGGCACATTAACACCAAAAAGGAAAATGCCCGGATCCCAAGGAATGGTCAACCCAACTAGTTGTTTTAAGCGGTATTGAATCCCCCTCCAAAAGGATCGGACGCGAGGACAAGACCACCAGACATGCGCCAAAGTACCTTTCTGTCCACATCTCCGCCAGCACAGATCCGAAACCGCTGGATATACTCGAGCAATCCACTCAGGCGTCATATACCATCTGTATAATAGCTTATAGTTAGTTTCACGGACATTAATCGCCACCAAACTTTTCCACAGCCTAACCTCTACCTGTTCCCATTGCTGCTCAGAATAACGGAGACTCAAGTCAGAATTCCATTGCTCTCTATACTTGCCTAATCTCGGTTGCTGCACCTGCAAATGGGCATACAAGGCAGCTATAAGACCTTTCGTGGTAGTACACTCCTTGCAGAAACGCTCGATATCAGACAAATCGCGGGCCACTTGAGACCATACTGTTCGAGCCTGAACCCAGTGGGCCGCTTGCATATATTGAAAGACATGACAGTCGGGAAGGTCAAATTCCTCCTGAAGCGTACTAAACGATCGCAACCTACCCTCATCGAACAATTGACCAGCACGACTAAGTCCCTTATGCCCCCACATCCGGAAAACTGGGTCAGTCATCCCAGGGGGAAACATAGCATTATCCATTATAGGTGCCAGAGGAGTCAGGTCCACCCCCCGAGTTCGAAAAGATTGGTCCCAGCAGCGGAGGGTATGTAGGATATATGAATTACTTAAACGCAAGCCACTTCGCAACTTGGGACCAAGCCACTGCTGATCTCCCAGTCCCGCTCCCCCCGCAATATGCATTTCCAATTGTACCCAACGTTTGGGGCTATCCGGGTTCATCCATTCCACCCTGGCACGACACTGCACCGCCGCATAGTACCAATGGAGGTTAGGCGCCCCCATGCCCCCAGAGCATGTGTGCATATAAAGAATTCGACGGGCTATACGCGGCCGACGATACTGCCATAGAAACTTCATGAGCATGGTTTGCCAGATGGCCAATATTCCCCGAGACAGTGGTATAGGAAGTACCTGAAAGAGGTACAAAAACCGCGGGACAACCACCATCTTAACCACCGCTATACGCCCAAACCAGGATAACGTCAAGCTAGCCCAGGACTCCAGATCACGCCAAACCTGCTGGAGTAGCGGATCATAATTGACCTTAAAAAGCGCCGTCCGCTCCACCGTCAAGTTCACACCTAAATAGCGAAGAGCACCTGTCACCCACTGAAAGGGGTAGGTAGCCCTCAATTCCACACAGACCGCCTCCGGGACCCCAACATTGAGAATCTCAGATTTAGTATAGTTGATTTTGAATCCAGACACCTGGGAGAAGGCCTCAAAGAGCTGCATAGCAGCGGAGAAGGACGCAGCTGGATTCACCAACGATAATATATCATCATCCGCAAAGAGTGCAATTCTGTAATCAGTAGGGCCCACTCGAACACCCACAATGTCCGGATGTTCGCGAAAGCTTTGCGCCAAGGGTTCCATCACCAGTGCAAACAACAACGGCGACAGAGGACATCCCTGGCGAGTACCCCTTTCCAACGGGGAAACTCCTCGATTGACCCCTGTTAACCCGGACACATGCCGTAGGGTCTTGATATAAGCTATGGACCCAACGGATAAAGTTAGGACCAAACCCCATCGTGTCTAGCACGCACCAGAGATAGCCCCAACTAACACGGTCAAAGGCCTTCTCGGCATCAACTCCCACCAAGAGCGTCGGCTGTGAATCCTGTCAAGCAATATGAATAACCTGTAGCATTCGCCTAATATTATCCGCCGCCTGACAACCCGTCACGAACCCAACCTGGTCCGGGTGTACCAAAGCTGGGAGAACCCGGTTCAATCGGGCAGCCAATGCTGAGGCCAGTATTTTAACATCCGTGTTTAGTAGGGAGATGGGGCGGTATGAGGCGGCTTCCTGCAAGGGCTTACCCGGCTTAGGGAGCATCGCTATAAGAGCCTCGCGCTGAGAAGGGGGTAGCGGCTCCCCCTGCAGAACCTCATTAAAGAGTACTACCAGAGTCGGGGCTAATTGAGCACGAAATTTTTTATAGTACTCCGCGGGAAAGCCATCACTACCTGGCGCTCCCCCAGTTTTTAACCGGCGGATTGCAATTTCCACCTCTTCCACAGTAAGTTCAGCATCTAATTGATCTCTATCCGAGTCATTCAACCACGGCAAAGCAGCAGTCCTCAGGAAGCCCTGCACACGGGTCAAATCAAAAGACTCAGCTTTATATAACCGTTCCAGAAACATGGCAAAAACGTCGCATATCTCCCAGGAGACCACCCTCCTCTGCCCCCCAGAATCTCGAATTTCACGAACCACCCTCATAGTTTGCTGCTGCCGAAGTCGTAAGGCAAGAAAACGACCTGGCTTATTCCCCCGTTCATAAAAAGTTTGTCATAATTTCCGACGTTTATTATCCAATTCTCTCTGTAGGCACGCATCTAAGTTGGCACGTGCCGCCCGCCATTGGCGCAAGACCCGTTTAGAGCCAGTCCGAGCGTGCTCCAATTGAAGACGGGACGTTTCCCCCACCAGTTGGCAATATTCCCGTCTCCAAACCCTCCGAGTGTGAGCCGCTTCCGCTATTAGTTGACCCCGAGCTGTGGCCTTAAAGGCGTCCCAAACCATGGGGAGCGGAACCTCCCCAGAATCATTTAACTCAAAAAAAATCGTTTATGAAGCAGCCATGCTCCTGAACAGCGCGCTGTCGCCGAAGAAATTGTGTATCTAGTCGCCAAAGCGAGTGCTGCGCACTGCACAAATCCGCCGGAAGAGTAATCCAACACGGGGCATGATCCGACCAGGTCAATGCCCCATGCCCAGCCTCCACTCTCTCATCCATCAGGCGTTGATCCAATAGAAAATAATCTATGCGGGTATGCACCTGGTGAACGGGTGAGTAATACGTGTAACTTTTCTCCCCTTCATGTGTATCTCTCCAAACATCACGCAAGCCTAACTCCAGCATAAAGTTCTGCAACACCTTACTGGGCCCACCCGCCACCCTCCCAGCGCTACCCGTCGAATCCAAGTGTGGTACCATGTGGGCGTTACAATCCCCGCCCAATATAATAGGGGCTTTCGCGAAGTCAGCTAACAAGACTTTCAGCCGCGCAAAAAAGGTTACTTGGCCTTCATTAGGGGCGTAAATATTAGCTAGCGTTAATAAATGGCCCTCCAATCGCACATTCACAAAAAGCCACCTTCTCAAAGTATCTTTCTTAACCTCCTCCACCCTGAGGGATAAGCACTGATGGAACAGCAAGGCCATGCCACATTTCTTCCGTCCATTCATGTCCGATGCTACCCACACCTCAGTGTAAGGATTACGTTTTAACTACCCCTGAGTGCTATTACGAAGATGTCTCCTGTAAAAACACAATATCCCCTTTCAAGGATCTCAATTCTGAAAACAGCAAAGAACGCTTTCTAGGGGAATTAAGACCCTTTACATTCAGAGAAATCACTTTCAACATAGGTAATCAATCACCTTACCACCACCGCCCCTCTCCCCCCCACCAGCCCGCATGGTCCAGCCCCCCCCCCCCCCCCGTCACCTGCAAAGCCACATACCTTTAGCAGTAAGAGCAGCCCTACACCCATCAACCACCTAGCTGTCTTCGGAGGTTCACCCCACAGCCACCAATGCTCCCTACCCCATGAAATTACCCGGGAACCCCTACCCCCCACACCCTTTCCCCCTACCCTCCCCCAGCTGTACTCGCCCCCCATCAAATCCCACCCCCCTTCCCGTCAGTACCACCTGCCTGCCAAAAAAGAAACAGGACACAGACTGACCCCAAACCCAGCTCCTTCCGGGCCCCCTTACAGAAAAAATATGATAAAATAATGCAATATCGTTTCCCCTTTTTACAACACACCAGTAGAGTATTATTCCTATTATGCCCCTCTCCATAGCACAACCACTTTCCCCTCCGCCCCCATATAGCAAAAAGAAAGTACCAAAATCCCCATACAACCAAAAACATTTAGTACAACAAGAGCAAGAGTGGGGGACAGCGAAGTTATACAAAACTGATCAAACAAGCTCAGTCTCATAACCAGAAAACCCCTGAGCACATTCCCCAGGTCAGGAAGTCAGAAACGCAGGAGCCAAGGAGATTTAAGCAGGTCTTCCCACCCAAGTCCACTTCGAGTGCTGAGGCTTAGAGGCCGGGGTGCTGGCAGCGCATTGTCTTCCACAAGACCCGCCTGGCGCAGTGCTCTCCAAGCCTCGGTATGGTCTTTTGCTGAGATCTTTTTATTTCCCAAGAGGAAGTTCATCCGGAACGGAAAGGACCAGGAATAGCGAATCCCTTTATTGTTCAGCACCGCTGTGATTGGCTTCATCTCCCTCCGGCGAGAATTGAAATTGAATTGAATTATGACCCCCAGTGTAAATAAGATGTAGATATGTTCTACCTGAAATCAGGTACCAGTGTAATACAATGTATATATATAGTTAATGTATATAGTTATACAATGTACATAGTTCACCCAGTTACTTCCAAGTTGATCTCCCTGTTTATTATAAATACAACTCAAATTTCCTTGTGTTGTATAGTTGATGTTAAATGTAAACCGCTCTGATCTAAAATAGAGCGGTATAGAAGAACTGTTAAATAAATAAATTAAATAAATAAAAGCCGAGAGATCCTGATATACGGTTACCGCTGCCTCTTGGTACTGGATTGCTTTTTTCTCCCGACCATTTCGTAGGAGAAGCTCCGCATCAGTATACTGCAAGAATCTGGCAATAACATCCCGGGGTTGATTGTTAGGAGGCTTTCCCAAGGCACGATGCACTCGCTCGATCTTCATTCCAGGCCCACGCGATGCAAGTTCCTCTGCTGTGAGTAATTCACCCATCAAAGTTTTGAGCACCACCGCCAGATCTTCAGCGCCCCCCTCAGCCTCCGGAATTCCTCGAAAGCGCACATTGCTACGACGGGACCGGTTTTCAATGTCATCAATTTTATAGGTCAGTTCCATCGCTTGCGAGCGCTGCCTATCTACAGCACATTGTAAATCCACCAGAGCACCATCATGATCTTCAACTTTTGTCTCAACCTCTTCCACTCGAGTACCTAGGTCTTTTATGTAACCCCTGAGTTCCGCAATTGTGCTCATCACTTCCTCGCGCATGGAGCGGAATTCGCCAGCCAGATCCTCAAAGCCCCTCCGAAGCTCCCGCTGAAGAAGGGCATGCAAAGACAGTGCCACAGGACCCAGGTCATTTTCACTCGCTGTCTCATCGCCGGAGCCCTCAGAGGGCTGTTTACTGGTTGGACTGGTCTGGGGACCACTCTTACCCAGCAGACGCTGGGAGGTCCGCATTCCCTCCCGGACTTCGAGTCCCCTGGTTTTGGCAGCCATGGGTAGACTTAATAACCCTACAGTCCTAAAATATGCGAGGATCAGCAACAAGGAGGAGAGGGGCAGCTATCAGTAAAATGAGCAAGAAAAGAAAAAAAATAGTAGAAAAGTCCCACTCTTGAGCAGCAGATGGCGCTTCAGGTTCACTTAAGATGGCAGGGTCCAACAAGCACAGAGAGGAACTGTTCCCAATGCAGTTATTACAAGTTCAGCCAGTCCAACAGGCACAGGGAGAAACTGTGCCCGATGTAGTTGTCACAAGTTCAGCTGCACATAGCAAGAGACTCACCGAACCGGGCTCAGAGGCTGGGCAGGAGAGGAGAGGAACCATCAATCAAAGCAGCAATCTCCGGAAACGTTGAAACACAAGGAGCCAGAGGCTGATTCGCTGGCTGCAGCCCACGTGATCCTTTCCCGCCGAAGCTGACTGGAACGCAGACAGGGTCATGCGTTCCAGGACCGTGTGGTAATGGCCGCTGAGGCACCCAACCAAGCCACCGGCACTCACTCAGCCCCACCACACCGGATACCGCGGTGCTCTCACCTCTTCAGAGCGCGGTTGTTGCAGGCAAAGCAAGGAGATGTAAATAGCCAGAGCTCTAGTTTCACCGGAGAGCCGATCCCTCTCGCTGCTCCAGTTCCCAGCAGTGAGTCAGTCAGCCTCGCAGCCACGTTCAATCTCCTCACTATCTCCAGACGGCGGGCCCCGAACAGTAACGCTGAAAGACCTCTCTACAGGGATCGCTAAGAGAGGAGCCCCGTTCTGAGCAGCGTCGGCAGCCGGCAGTGAGATAGCGGCTCCAGCCGTGGGGTTGTATGCTGCCGGGCTCCAAAGCACACCGCGCACCTCCGATCACCCCACCAGGGCTCAGAGCGAATCGGCAGACTCCCAACAATCAGGATCGGGTAAGCACAGGGAATTACGCTGAGGAAATGCAATTGTTAGCTATATAATGGGAGAACCCGGGACAGAGCTGAACTAAGATGCGGCCATTCCTTCACGGGCTCACTAGCGCCCCTCTCCGTATGTTCTATTTTTAATTCAATGCAATCTGTATTTTCTACAAGAAGAGGATAAAAACTCAATAATAATCCTATTATGTGTAATCCATTACCAAAGAAGAAGCGCAACAGCTAAAAAACGATAAAACATTCCACCATAAAAGGTTTTTTGTAAAACTCAGTAAAAACTCTTTAAATTACAGTACTAAATGGATAATGTGGATAAGATATATAGATGATATATTTGTTTTGTGGGATGGAACTATGGATCGGTTATCAGCATTTAATGAATGGATTAATGCATGTGATGCGAATTTGCGGTTTCAGATGACACATGATTTCCAAAAAATACCGTATCTAGATTTACTCATTATAAAAACAAATGAGGGGTTCAGTACCACACTTTATAGGAAACCCATGGATAGGAATCAATTATTACATTTCAAGAGTTTTCATAATATGGCATTTAAAAATAATCTTCCATTTGGTCAGTTTTTAAGAGCAAAAAGGATATGTACCTCTAATCAAGATTTTGAACAGCAGGCCACTATCATGAGATTTCGACTTAGGCAATACCCAATCTAGAAATGCCCTCACACTGCAGTGTAGATAGATTATGTATATAGTTAACCCAGTTATCCAAGTTTGTACTCCTGTTCAATGTAAAACCTGACAGTTTGTCGTTATGGTCGTTGTTGTTATGATGTAAACCGCGCTGATTCTAAATAGCGCGGTATATAAGAAACTGTAATAAAATAAAATAAAAATAAATAATAAAATAAATAAAATATCAGATTAATAAGGCATATAAAAAAAGCTTGTCAGTCCTCTCGAACTATTGTTAAAGTCACAGAAAAAGGACATTGGTGATATAGTATGCCCTCTTCTTTATTCTTATCAATCTCATAATATTGGAAAAATTTAAAAAAAACATTGGCATTTAATCCAAACCCTTCCAGGTTTTGCAGAGATAAATCTGAATCTCCAGGAACAAGCAGGAATGTAGTCTTCACATATGGGTATCGTCGGTACCGACGGAGCCTGCGCAGGAACGCTCCCCAGCGTCCAATTAGAAAGCTTTCGGGAGTATCCCACAGCGCCTGCGTGCTGCCTTCCCTCCTTTCCCAACTGCCTCTCTCCAGTTCTTCATTTTCCGCGGAGCCATCAGGTGGTCGTCCCTGTCACCGCAGAAAACTTTTTCCTTATTCCTTCTTTTTTGTGGTCGCGTCTGCCTTCCTCAGCGCTATACCGTTACTGCCGGTGGTTCTTTCTTTCTGTAAAAAAAAAATAAATATATATATATTCTCTTTTCTTCCAAACTTTTCTTTTCCAGGTGCACGTGCCATTTTGGGCCTTAAGCACAAAATTTCCTCCACTATGGAAAAACCTGCCTCGGGTTTCAAAAAGTGCACCAAGTATGGCGGTACCATCTCTGTCACCGACACTCATGACTGGTGACTTAAATGTTTAGGTCCTGACCACTCCATCTCTGAGTGTATGGCTTGGCTGGCTTGTGCCATGATGTCCAAGAGGGGTCGACAAAACCGAGCTGCCAAGCTCAACGCCCTTTTTCCCTCCGATGCAGCTTCTGTGGCATTGATGTCTTCCAGGGCTTCGTCTTCCTCCCATGGATCTCAGGTAACTAAACATAAGTCTGGCCGGTCCTCAAAGGGTAGATCTCCTTCCAAGCATCGAGATGCCTCTGGCGTTGCCCTTGAGCTTTCTGTACCAGCAAAATTGCCCCAGGTGGGAGGCTTCGGCTTTCAAAACATTATCGGGGCTCCAGGATGTTCTCGAGGCCTCAACCTCAGCAGAACTACTTTTGCCATGCTCTGGGGTACCGGCTGCTTCCTCCGGTACTGATACCCAGGCATCGGCAGCATCGATAGACCAGAGCTTCCTGGCTATTGAACGCAGTATGGTTGCTCTCCTTGCGGCATCAACACCCTCGGAACCGCATCAGACAGTTCAAACGGTACCGACGCCGGTACCGGTACCGACAGCATCGACATTGGTGTCCACTTTGCCTGCACCCAGTCATTCGATGCCTTCCGGTACCGATTCCTCCCTGGTACCGACTTCAGTCGGTACGGGTATCGTGCTCTTCAAGAGCATCCGGACAGAAGGTACTTCGAATCCTCGGAGGAGTCCAAGGATTCTGACAGTTCTGTCAGTACTGGAATAATTCTCCCGGAGGAGCCTTCCTCTCCTAAACGCAGGATGTCTCCTCCAGAAGATATCTCCTTTCAGGATTTTATCTGGGAGGTGACTCGAGGTCTTAACATTACTGTGGCTCCTGAAACAGAGCCCAGGGCAAAGGAATTGGAGATTCTTCAATATCCCAAAGCTCCTAAGCAGGCAGCTACTTTGCCTATCCATGAGATCTTAAATGATCTCATGCTAAGAATGTGGGAAACGCCTCTTACCACCTCTCCTCACTCTCGTAGACTGGATACCATGTATCAAGTTCCTCCTTGTCCTGGTTTCCAAAAGACTCAGCTTCCTCACCACTCTATTGTAGTGGAATCAGCTATGAGAAGGATCAAGAGTGCAGAGAGGCATGCCTCTAATCCTCCAGGACGCGAGTGTAGAACCTTGGATGCCTTTGGACGTCATACTTTCCAGGCTTCCATGCTTTCTGCCAGGATCAGTTCCTATATTTTATATATGGGAATGTTCCTTAAAGAAGTCACAGGAGATTTAGAGGTTCTAAGCCCTCCTCTTCCTGAAGATAAAAGGCAGTATTTTCTCAATCTCCAGGAACAAGCAGGAATGAGTCTTTACATATGGGTATCGTCGGTACTGACGGAGCCTGCGCGGGAACGCTCCCCAGCTTCCCAAAAAGGAAAGCTTTTGGGAGCATCCCACAGCGCCTGCGCGCTGCCTTCCCGCCTTTCCCAACTGCCTCTCTCCAGTTCTTCTTTTCCGCGGAGCCAGCAGGTCGTGTTTCCTGTCACCGCTGAAGAATTTCTTATTTCTTATGTTTTATTTCTTGTTTTTCTTTAGTCGCGTGTCTGCCTTCTCGATGACTGGTACCACCGGTCTTTTTTCTCTTCTTTAAAAAAAAAACAAAAAACAACGTTCTTTCTACTTCAATGCATTTTCTTCTGTGGCCCTAGGCCTACAGTCTTTTTCCTCATGGAAAAGCCCGCCTCCAGGTTCAAAAAGTGCACGAAGTGCAGTGGCACTATTTCTGTCAGACACCCATGACTGGTGTCTAAAATGTTTAGGTCCTGATCATTCCATCACGGATTGTGAGTCCTGCTCCATGATGTCTAAAAGAGGGTTACAGAATCGGGCAGCCAAGCTCAGTACCCTGTTTCCCTCCGATGCAGCTTCTGTAGCATCGACGTCTTCCAGGGCTTCCTCTTCATCCCATGGATCTCAGGTAACAAAACTTAAGTCCGGTAGATCCTCAAAAGGTACATCTCTCTCTAAGTATCGAGATGTACCTGTACTTACTATTGAGGAATCCACACCGGCAAAATTACCCCGGCGGGAGGCTCCGGCTTCCAAAGCATTACCTATGGGGTCACAGGTTGACATCGACGGCACGGCCTCGACCGATCACCTGTTACAATGTTCTGGGGTACCGGCGGTTCCCGGTACCGATATCCAGACATTGGTGGCATCTATGGATCAGAATATCCTGACCATACAGCGTGCCATTACGGCCTTCATACAAGCTGCGACGCCCACGGTACAACAAACACCGTTGTCGATACCGATTCCGATACCGGATACAGCTCCGGTTCCGATACCAGTACCGCTTGCATCGGCATCAGCATCGACACGGTATCCAGTGATGCCTGTTAGTACCGATCCGGTACAAATGACTCCCGATGTCGATACCCTCGGTACTCGTATTGGGCTCTACGAGAGCATCCAGACAGTCGATACTTCGATTCCTCTGAAGAATCTGATTCATCAGAGGTTTCCATCGAAGCATCGGAGATTCGTCCTCAGGAACCCTCTTCTCAAAAAAGGAGAATGTCTCCTCCTGAGGACTTGTCTTTCCAGGACTTCATCAGAGAGGTGGCCAGAGGCCTGTCCATTACAGTAGCCTCTGAAGCTGAGCCCAGAGCCAAAAAATTGGATATTCTTCAATATCCTAAGGCTCCTAAAGAGGCAGCCATTTTACCAATACATGAGATTCTTTATGACCACATGTTGGATATATGGGAAACTCCTCTTACCATCTCTCCTTTTTCTCGTAGGTTGGACACCATGTATCGTGTTCCTCCTTGTCCTGGATTTCATAAGACTCAGCTTCCTCAACACACTATTGTGGTAGAGTCTGCTATGAAAAAAATCAAGAGTTCAAAAAGACACTCCTCTGCTCCTCCTGGAAGAGAATGTAGAACCTTAGATGCTTTTGACAGGAAAATCTTCCAGGCCAGTATGCTTATAGCCAGAATCAACTCCTATAGTCTCTATATGGGGATGTTTCTGAAAGAGGTTACAGATCATCTACACACCTTATCTCCTTTCATGTCAGAAGATAAGAGAGAAGATATATTACCTGGCTTAAACATGCACAGGATGTATCCAAGTTTTCCAACCGTGCAGCCTTTGACTCCTTTGAGGGTGCCAGTAGAGCTTCGGCTATTGCCATAGGTGCACGCAGAGTAGCTTGGTTACAAGCCTCTGATTTGGAATCTTGGGTACAGGATGGTCTGGGCAATCTTCCCTGTACAGGAGAAAACCTGTTTGGTAAAGATTGGCAAGCAAAGGCCACCCAGATGGATGCTGAAAATTCTGCTTTAGATAGACTCTCAGTCTACTACTGCTCCTTTCAAGAAGAGGTTATTCAAGAAAAGATCTTTCCCAAAAAAAGGGAAATTTTCTTCTGGTTATGGTCAAACCTCTTCTCAAGGTCGTTTTGCTACAAAAAGACAGCAACAACCAAAACAGGCCAAGCCTCAGGCTGCAAGGACTGCTTCGGCCCAACAGCCTCAGCCTTCTCAGGGCCTTTGACTTTCCACTAGAGAACTTAGCATTTCTGGCTCTAGAACATCCAGAGCCTCTCACCATACCAGGAAGGTTAGCTCACTTTGCTCCCAGATGGGAACAAATCACATCAGAGCAATGGACCCTCTCCATCATAAGAGAGGAATACAAGCTACATTTCTTAAACCTTCCTCCTCACACCATGGTGAAACATTTCAACTCTCCAACATCTCTTCTCGACCTTCTAGGTCAAGAGATTGCTACCTTTCTTGCCCAAGAGGCAATAGAAGAAGTACCCCTTCTGCAACAGGGCTTAGGGTTCTACTCCCCCTATTTTCTCATCCCAAAGAAAACAGGGGGCTACAGACACATCTTAGATCTCAGAGGGTTGAACAAGTTTCTATACAAGGAGAAATTCAAGATGATTTCTCTTGGTACTCTCCTTCCATACCTCCAGAGTCAGGACTGGCTTTGTTCTCTAGACCTCAAGGATGCGTACACCCATGTTCTCATCCATCCAACTCACAGAAGATTCCTTCGGTTTCTTTACCAAGGAAAGCACTACCAATACAAAGTGCTTCATTTGGTCTGGCCTCTGCCCCAAGAGTGTTCACAAAATGCATGGCACTAGTTGCTGCATTCCTGCGCACTCTAGGGATATTCGTATTCCCATATCTGGACGACTGGCTCATCCGAGCTCCATCTCAGTCAGAGGCCCAGATTTCCCTGGCCTGCACAATGCGTGTTCTTCAGTATCTGGGACTAGTAATCAATTTTCCAAAATCCCATCTCACCCCTACTCAGTCTCTAGAGTTCATAGGGGCCTTACTGGATACCACAACTGCAAGGGCCTATCTTCCCCAGGCCCGTTGCCTACGCTTAGTGCAGTTAGCCTCCCAGATTCAGTTAAAATCCCATTTAACTGCTCGAGAAATGTTGCAACTCCTAGGACACATGGCCTCCATGGTACATGTGTTTCCTTATGCTCGCCTTCACATGAGGGCAGCTCAGTGGACTCTATCCACCCAATGGACCCAGCCATCAGGTTGCCTGTCAGACAAAATAGCAACCTCCAGTCGCCTATTTTGGTCCCTCCACTGGTGGAAGTCCACTCAGAATCTGTTGCTGGGGTCCCCCTTTCAACAGGTGCTACCCCAAGCCACCCTTACAACAGATGCCTCTCAAAAGGGTTGGGGAGCTCATTTACAAGATCTGTCAACCCAGGGCATCTGGTCTCCACAGGAGACCTCTCTCCACATCAACCTCTTAGAGCTCAGAGCAATCTTTATGGCTCTCAGTCTTCCACACCCTGCTCAGCTACAAGACAGTCCTCATCCACACGGACAACCAGGTAGCCATGTTCTACGTGAACAAGCAGGGAGGGACTGGCTCTCTGTCGCTTTGCAACGAAGCTCTGAGATTGTGGGCCTTCGCCAGAGAGCATCAAATCCATCTCATGGCAGTGTATCTTCCAGGGGTTCAAAACTCTTGGGCAGACAGACTCAGTCGAGTTCTGCTTCCACACGAATGGTCCCTCCATGGGGACCAGATAGCCAGGATTTTTCGGATTTGGGGTACCCCAGACATAGACCTGTTTGCAAGTCCGTGGAATGCCAAACTTCCCCGGTTCTGTTCCAGGATTCCATGTCAGGGAGTTCAGGCCAGGGATGCCTTCCTCCTCCATTGGGGGCAAGACTTCCTCTATGCCTTTCCACCTATTCCCCTCATCCCCAAGACTCTGTTCAAGCTTCAGAGAGACAAAGGGACTATGATCCTCATAGCACCCCTTTGGCCACGTCAAGTGTGGTACCCTCTACTTCTGCATCTCTCTCAAGCTCCCTCCCTAGACCTGGGGTCTGCTCCAGATCTCCTCTCCCAAGAGGAAGGATCCTTGTGGCACCCAAATCCTCAGTCTCTTCATCTCAGGGCCTGGTTGCTGAAGGCCTAGACCTTCAAGATTTACAACTTTCTCAGCAAGTAAAAGATATCCTTCATGCTTCCAGAAAGCCTTCCACTAGACGTTCATATGCTTTTAAATGGAAGAGATTTTCCATTTGGTGTGCACAGAAGGGTCTCAACCCTCTTGTAATACCTTTGAATGCTTTACTAGACTATTTGCTGCATTTATCCCATGCAGGCCTTAAGACAAATTAAATCAGAGTCCATTTGAGTGCTATTGCAGCATCCCTTAAGCCTCTCAATGGACAACCTATTTCCTCTCATCCTCTTATAGCGAGATTCATGAGAGGTCTTCTTTTGACTAAACCTCCCATTAGACCACCTCCAGTGGCATGGGACCTGAATCTGGTTCTTGGCCAGCTTATGAAGCCACCCTTTGAACCTTTAGCCACTACCTCCTTGAAATTCCTTTCCTGGAAGATTGTTTCTCATTGCTCTCACCTCAGCTCGCCGTATCAGTGAGTTGCAAGCTCTAGTGGCTAATCCTCCTTATACAAGGTTCCACCATGACAAGGTAGTTCTCAGAACTAATCCACACTTCATGCCTAAAGTGGTCTCCCCCTTTTATCTGAACCAGGAGGTATATTTACCTATCTTTTTTCCAGGACCTCATGCATCAAGTGCAGAGAGGAGTCTTCATACCCTGGATTGTAAAAGAGCACTTGCTTTCTATTTACAAAGGACAGAGCAACATAGAAAGTCCTCTCAACTTGTTGTTGCTTTTGATCCCCTTCCCATTTAGGACTTCCAGTCTCTAAAAGGACTCTGTCCAATTGGATTGCTCAGTGTATTTCCTTCGCCTACCAGAGTAAGAATCTTTCTCTGGAAGGCCATGTCACAGCTCACAATGTGAGGGCCATGGCAGCCTCAATGGCTCATCTAAACTCTGTGTCCATCGACCAAATCTGTCGAGCAGCCACCTGGGCCTCGGTTCATACCTTCACAGCCCATTACTGCTTGGACAAGGATTCCCGCCGGGATGCCTTGTTTGGTCAGGCTGTTCTCAAACACCTGTTCCATACCTAATCAACTCCTGCCCTCCATCCCTGACTGGATGCCTGGGATTCATGGGTGAAGAGGGAGTCCTTACAGGGACTCACAATCTGGGTGATCTCCCAGGCATCTCTAGCTGGGGAGTCCCCATATGTGAAGACTCATTCCTGCTTGTTCCTGGAGATAGCACAGTTACTTACCTGTAACAGGTGATCTCTGGGAACAGCAGGAATTAGTCTTCACAACCCTCCCACCTCCCCTAGGAGTTGTATCTCTCTATCTTTCCTTTCCTTTCTCTCTCTCTTTGTCTCAGCTTTAAAACTCGAACTGGAGAGAGGCAGTTTGGAAAGGCGGGAAGGCAGCACGCAGGCGCTGTGGGATGCTCCCAAAATCTTTCCTTTTTGGAAAGCTGGGGAGCGTTCCCCCGCAGGCTCCGTCGGTACCGACGATACCCATATGTGAAGACTAATTCCTGCTGTTCCCAGAGATCACCTGTTACAGGTAAGTAACTGTGCTCTCTGGTTAAACATGCCCAGAATGTTTCTAAATTTGTCAATCGTGCAGCTTTTGACTGTTTTGAGTGCATAAGCAAAACCTCTGCCATTGCCATAGGTGCACGAAGAATTGCCCGGCTCCAGGCATCTGATTTGGAGCTCTGGGTGCAGGACAACTGGGCAATATCCCTTGTACAGGTGAGAATCTATTTGGCAAAAATTGGCAAGAGAAAGCCAATGAGTTGGATACTGACAACTCCACTTTGGATAGGTTATCCAAAGCCACAGCTGATCCTGCGAGAGAAAAATCTTTCAAGAAACCATTTTTCTTTAAAAAGAAGAGGTTTTATCCCTCTTATTCCCAGCAGGGACGTTCTGCAGGTCAGCCTGCCTGAAAGAGTCAGCAACCACCTAAACAAAGGAAAGCAAAGACTGCTAAGCCTCAAGTGTCTCAGCAGTCTCAGCCTCCACAACGCCTTTGACTTTCATCTAGAGAACTTAGCCTTCCTGGCCCTCAATGGACCAGAGCCTTCCACCATTCCAGGAAGGTTGTCTCACTTTGCCCCCAGATGGGGGCAGATAACAGCAGAACATTGGACTCTCGTCATTATAAAAGAGGGGTACAAGCTTCACTTTCTGTGCATGCCCCCTCCCACAATGATAAGACAGTTCAATTCTCAGATCTCTCTCAACAACTTGTTAGATCAAGAGGTCACTATGCTTCTTGCCCAAGGGGCAATAGAAGAAGTACCCATTCATCAACAGGGTACAGGGTTTTACTACCCCTATTTCCTTATCCCAAAGAAAACAGGGGTGGACAGACCTATTTTAGACCTCAGAGAATTGAACAAATTCCTGTTCAAAGAGAAATTCAAGATGATTTCTCTGGGAACTCTGCTGCCATTCCTTCAGAATCAGGATTGGCTTTGTCCTCTAGATCTCAAGGATGCGTACACACATGTTCTCATCCATCCAACTCACAGAAAGTTCCTTCGGTTCCTTTTTCAGGGAAAGCACTACCAATACAGGGTGCTTCCTTTTGGCCTGGCCTCAGCACCAAGAGTGTTCACGAAATGCAGGGCTGTGGTAGCAGCATTTCTTCGCACTCTAGGGATATTCGTCTTCCCCTACTTAGACGACTGGCTCATTCGAGCCCCATCAGAATCAGAGACCAGGACTTCTCTATCTTGCACAATGCATATCCTTCAGTATTTGGGTCTAGTCATAAACATCCCAAAATCCAGTCTAACTCCCACTCAGTCTATAGAGTTCATAGGAGCTTTGCTGGATACCCGAAAAGCAAGGGCCTATCTTCCCCAGACCCGTTGCCTTCACATGGTGCAATTAGCTTCTCAAGCAGTGCTAAAACCTCATCTCACTGCTCGAGAAATGTTACAACTACTAGGCCACATGGCATCTACCGTGCATGTGGTTCCTTATGCTCGCCTCCATATGAGAGCAGCCCAGTGGACTTTATCCACTCAGTGGACCCAGGCATCAGGGTGCCTGTCAGACAAAATAGCAAACACAAATCGCCTTATTTTGTCCCTCCAATGGTGACGGTCCATTCAAAACCTGTTGCTGGGGTCCCCATTTCAACAACCTTTAGCCCAGGCAACTCTCACAACAGATGCTTCTCCAGTGGGCTGGAGAGCTCATCTGCAAGACCTCTCCACCCAAGGCACTTGGACTCCACAGGAGACTCATCTACACATCAATCTCTTGGAGCTCAGAGCAATCTTCCTTGCTCTGCGAGTGTTCCTCACCCTGCTCAGTTACAAGACAGTCCTCATTCATACGGACAATCAAGTAGCCATGTTCTACGTGAATAAGCAGGGAGTGGATTTTTGCCTCCTGGGACATCTTACTGTGAGTTCTAGCTTTTTATTTAATTATTTACTGTTTGTCTAACTGTTGTTTGTTTAATTATTTAGTGTTTGTCTTAGTGGTGTGCAAGTTCAGCCTTCTCAGCTGTACTTACCTTGCCTCTCTCAATTAACTGGGCCTTGTGTGGTAGCCATTTTGAATTAATCTCTCTCCCCAGAGCCTGCTGTTTGTTAAGCTTTTCCTGTCCTTGCCTGCCTGAGTGACTCCTCCCCCTGTTTGTGTGGTAGCCATTTTGAATTAATCTCTCTCCCCAGAGCCTGCTGTTTGTTAAGCTTTTTCCTGTCCTTGCCTGCCTGAGTGACTCCTCCCCCTGACCCCCTCCCCCTGAGGTATCCTGTAACCTTGTTCCTGTTTTCTCCACGTGTGCATAGGCTGTTTTAGTTTGCTTTTCTCTGATCAGAGAAAGGCTGAACTTTTACAGAGCTCTGCTAGTGAGTGGATTTTTGCCTCCTGGGACATCTTACTGTGAGTTCTAGCTGTTTATTTAATTATTTACTGTTTGTCTAACTGTTGTTTGTTTAATTATTTAGTGTTTGTCTTAGTGGTGTGCAAGTTCAGCCTTCTCAGCTGTACTTACCTTGCCTCTCTCAACTAACTGGGCTTTGTGTGGTACCCCCATCCCCCTGCTGAGGGTTCAGGACAGGGTACCTTGTAACTGCCCTCTTTAATAGGACTTATCTCCCCCCCTCCCTCCCCAGCACCCACCCACCCCTGGGGAAATTGTAGTTTTATAGGTACTTGGACATCTTAGAGGAAAGGGGCTGCTCTCAGGTGCAGCTCTTAATCCAAATCACTCATACACAGAGGACCTGTGATTAATTAGCTTCAGGTACACAGGGTGTATTAGGGGTATTAGATACACTTTTATTAGTATAAGCATCTACACCAATCCTTATTATATACCGATTTAAAAGACCTAAACACAAGCTTTAAACTAAGATGCAGTCAGAGGTCCAGCAACGAGATGGGGGTTCTCCAGTCTTTTGCATCGAGTGTCACATGTATGATTATCTCCCAGTTGGTGAGAGGTCCTACATATGCACTAAGTGCAGGGAGCTCTTTGCTCTCAGGGAACGAGTCCGTTCTCTAGAGGCTAGAGTAGCAGACCTGGAAGACATAAGAAAGACAGAGAAGTACATGGACGAGACCTACAGGGATATAGTCCTGAAGTCCCACCTCCAGTCTGGCAGCATCCCTGTTGCCATGGAGGAGAGAGGTCACGTGACAGGAGAGCATCACCCTGGTGTGGCAGGAAGTGATCCTGTAACTAGGACCTGTCCTCCAGGTGATGTAAAACCCTCTCGCACCGAGGACGTTTCTCCAGGGCCATGTCCCCATGAGGGGAGGGTCAGGACAGCTGTTATAGTTGGTGATTCAATCATTAGGAATGTAGATAGCTGGGTGGCTGGTGGACGTGAGGATCGCCTGGTAACATGCCTGCCTGGTGCGAAGGTAGCAGATCTCACGCACCGCCTAGATAGGATCATAGATAGTGCTGGGGGGGAGTCTGCTGTCTTGGTACATGTTGGTACCAATGACATAGGAAAATGTGGTAGGGAAGTTCTGGAGGCTAAATTTAAGCTTTTAGGTAGGAAGTTGAAATCCAGAACTTCCAGGATAGCGTTCTCCGAAATGCTTCCTGTTCCACGTGCAGGACCCAAAAGACAGGCAGAGCTCCGGAGTCTCAATGCGTGGATGAGACAATGGTGCAAGGATGAGGGTTTTGGATTTGTTAGGAACTGGGGAACATTCTGGGGAAAGGGGGGGCTCTTCCGAAGGGATGGGCTTCACCTTAATCAGGATGGGACCAGACTGCTGGTATTAACCTTTAAAAAAGAGATAGAGAAGCTTTTAAACTAGAAAATAGGGGAAAGCCGACAGTCACCCAGGAGCGCACGGTTCGGACAAAGGTATCCTTGAAGGATACTACCAAAAGCAGTGAGGTTCCAAAAGGGAGTATAGTAGCCCAAATGCCCTTGAGTAAGGAGCAGACAGAGCATAAAGATTCCCAATTACCCATGCCTACCAATAGCCAGATTAATATTAATAAAGTACAGTCTCTAAAATGCTTGTATGCCAATGCTAGAAGTCTAAACAATAAGATGGGAGAATTAGAATATATAGCATTAAATGAGAGGTTAGATATGATTGCACTCTCAGAGACATGGTGGAAGGAGGATAACCAGTGGGACACTGTGATACCTGGATACAAACTATATCGTAATGATAGAGCTGAACAAATTGGTGGAGGGGTTGCGCTCTATGTTAGAGAGGGCATTGAGTCAGAAAGGATTAAAGTTTTGCAGGGAACAAAATATGCTGTAGAATCTCTATGGATTGAAATTCCATTTATGAAGGGGAAGGTGATGGCAGTGGGAGTATACTATCGACCGCCTGGCCAGAATGAACAAATGGATGATGAAATGCTCAAAGAAATCAAGGAAGCTAACAAAAGCCACAACAGAGTAGTAATAATGGGTGATTTCAATTACCCCGGTATCGACTGGGACAGTGTCACAGCAGGACAAGCTAAAGAGATAAAGTTTCTAGATGAAATAAATGACTGCTTCTTGGAGCAGCTGGTTCATGAACCGACCAGAGGGGAAGCCATACTGGACCTAGTCCTTAGTGGAACGCCAGATCTGGTGCAAGAAATAAGGGTGTTGGGACCACTTGGCAATAGTGATCATAGTATGATCATGTTTGATTTAATCAGTGGAGGACAGATAGTAAAGGAATCCACAGTACTACCTTTTAACTTTCAAAAGGGTGACTATGATAGAATGAGGAATATAGTTCGGAAAAAACTAAAAGGAGCGGTTCCAAAGGTTAAAGACTTACAGCAAGCTTGGGTGTTATTTAAAAATACTATCCTCGAAGCCCAGACCAGCTGTATTCCACGCATTAAGAAAAGTGGAAGAAAGTCCAAAAAACTGCCAGCATGGTTTAAAGGTGAGGTCAGAGAGGCTGTTGCTGCCAAAAGAGCAACCTTCAGAAAATGGAAAAAAGAGCCAAATGATGAAAACTGGAAACAGCACAAGCACTGGCAAGTTAAATGCAAAGCATTGATAAGGCAGGCAAAGCGGGAATTTGAGAAGAAACTTGCTACGGAAGCAAAAACACGAAATAAAGACTTTTTCAAGTACATTCGTAGCAAAAGGCCTGTGAGAGAGTCAATTGGACCATTAGATGATAGAGGGGTAAAAGGGGCAGTAAGAGGAGACAAGGCTATAGCAGAGAGACTGAATGAATTCTTTGCTTCGGTCTTTACTGAGGAAGATGTAGGGGTGTTACCCAAGACTGAAGTGGTATTTAAAGGTGATACTGCAGAGGAATTGAGAGAAATATCGCTACACCGGGAAGATATATTACAACTATTTGATAAACTGAATAGTAGCAAATCACCTGGACCGGATGGTATACATCCCAGAGTGTTGAAAGAACTGAAATATGAGATTGCAGACCTGTTATTGGTAATCTGTGAACTTTCATTAAAATCATCTGTAATACCTGAAGATTGGAGGGTCGCCAACGTAACACCAATTTTTAAAAAGGGTTCCAGGGGTGACCCGGGAAATTACAGACCGGTGAGCCTGACGTCAGTACCAGGGAAAATGGTAGAAGCCATCATAAAGAACAAAATTACACAGCATGTAGATAGTCATGGCCTAATGGGAGACAGCCAACATGGCTTTAGACAAGGAAGATCTTGTCTTACTAATCTGATCTGTTTTTTTGAAGGTGTGCATAAACAGGTAGACAAAGGTGAGTCGGTTGATATAGTGTATCTGGACTTTCAGAAAGCTTTTGACAAGGTCCCCCATCAGAGACTTTTGGCGAAGCTAAAAAGTCATGGGATAGGAGGCAGTGTACTATTGTGGATCGGGAACTGGTTAAAAGATAGAAAGCAGAGGGTAGGGCTAAATGGCCAATATTCCCAATGGAAAAAGGTGAATAGTGGAGTACCCCAGGGATCTGTACTGGGTCCGCTACTTTTTGACATATTCATAAATGACCTGGAAAAGGGAATAACTAGTGAGGTAATCAAATTTGCAGATGACACAAAACTGTTTAAAGTTGTTAAAACCCAAGAGGATTGTGGAAAACTGCAGGAGGATCTGGATAAATTGGAAGACTGGGCATCCAAATGGCAGATGAAATTTAATGTGGACAAGTGCAAAGTTATGCACCTAGGAAAGAACAACCCACACTATAGTTACAAGATGCAAGGCTCCACATTAGAAACCACCACCCAGGAAAAAGATTTAGGAGTCATCGTGGATAACATGTTAAAACCCTCCGCCCAGTGTGCAGCGGCGGCCAAGAAAGCAAATAGAATGCTAGGTATCATAAGGAAAGGGATGGAGAATAAAACAAAGGATATTATAATGCCTCTGTATCGCTCCATGGTACGACCGCACCTTGAATATTGTGTGCAATTCTGGTCACCGTATCTTAAAAAGGACATAGAGTTATTAGAAAAAGTACAGAGAAGAGCCACCAAATTGGTGAAGGGGATGGAAGGCTACTCCTATGAAGAGAGGCTAAAAAGGTTAGGGCTCTTTAACCTAGAAAAGAGGCGGCTGAGGGGAGATATGATAGAGGTGTATAAATTAATGAATTTATTTATTTATTTATTTATTTATTACAGTTTCTTATATACCGCGCTATTTAGAATCAGCGCGGTTTACATCATAACAAAATGACCATTACGACAAACTGTCAGGTTTTACATTGAACAGGAGTACAAACTTGGATAACTGGGTTAACTATATACATAATCTATCTACACTGCAGTGTGCGGGCATTTCTAGATTGGGTTATTTCTTGGAGGGATAATGGAGTGGAACGGATAAACGTGGATAAATTATTTACGCTATCAGAATATAGAAGGACTAGGGGGCATGTAATGAAGCTACAGGGTAAACTATTTAAGACAAATAGGAGAAAATATTTCTTCTCTCAACGTGTAATCAAACTCTGGAATCTGTTACCGGAGGATGTAGTAAGGGCTGTTAGTATAGCTGGGTTTAAAAAAGGTTTGGACAAGTTCCTGGAGGAAAGGTCCATAAACCACTATTAAAAAGGGACCCAGGATATCAATGCTTGGCCTAGTACAAGCACTGCAGAACCTGTGTCTTTTGGGGAAACTGCTAGGTACGTATGACCTAGATTGGCCACTGTTGGAAACAGGATACTGGGCTTGATGGACCTCGGTCTGACCCAGTATGGCATTTCTTATGTTCTTATGTTCTTATGAACAGGCTCTCTGTCACTTTGCAACAAAGCTTTGCGACTATGGGCCCTCGCCAGAGAGCATCAGATTCATCTCCTGGCAGTGTATCTTCCAGGTATCCAAAACTCTTGGGCAGACAGACTCAGTCGAATTCTGCTTCCACACGAATGGTCTCTACATGCAGACCAGGTGGCCAAGATTTTTCAAATTTGGGGAACCCCGGACATAGACCTCTTTGCAAGTCTGTTGAATGCCAAACGTCCCCGGTTCTGTTCCAGAATTCCGGCTCAGAACTCTCAGGCCAGGGATTTTTTTACTCCTTCATTGGGGTCAAGACTTCCTGTATGCCTTTGCACCCATTCCCCTGATTCCCAAACCCTATTGAAGCTTCAGAGAGACAGAGGCCATATGATTCTCATAGCTCCACATTGGCCGCGGCAAGTGTGGTACCCTCTGCTTCTACATCTCTCTCAAGCTCCCTCTCTGGAGCTAGGTTCTCCTCCAGATCTCCTGTCTCAGGAGGACGGAATGTTATGGCATCCCAATCCCCAGTCTCTGCATCTCAGGGCTTGGTTGCTGAAGGCCTAGATCTTCAAGATCTTAACCTTCCTCAGCAAGTAAAGGATATCCTTTATGCTTCTAGAAAGCCTTCGACAAGACGCTCTTATGCTTTCAAGTGGAAAATGTTTACCTTATGGTGCTTGCAGAAGGGTCTTTACCCCTTTGCAAATACCCCTGGAATCATTACTGTAGTATCTCCTTCATTTATCCAATGCAGGACTTAAAACTAACTCAGTAAGAGTCCATTTAAGTGCCTTTGCGGCTTCTTTCAAGCCTTTAAATGGACAACCTATTTCCTCCCATCCTCTCATAGCAAGATTTATGAGAGCCCTTCTTCTAACTAAGCCTCCCATTAAGCCACCACCGGTGGCATGGGACTTAAATCTGGTTCTTGGTCAGCTCATGAAGCCATCTTTCGAACCCTTAGCTACTACCTCCTTGAAATTCCTTTCTTGGAAAGTTATCTTTCTCATTGCAATCACATCGACATGTCGCATCAGTGAGTTGCAAGCACTAGTGGCTGATCCACCTTATACAAGGTTCCATCATGACAAGATAGTCCCTAGGACTCATCCACACTTTATGCCAAAGGTGGTCTCGCCTTTTCATCTTAACCAAGCGATCTACCTGCCTGTGTTTTTTCCAAGGCCTCATGCATCAAATGCAGAAAGGAATCTTCATACTTTGTACTGTAAAAGAGCTTTAGTCTTTTACTTGCAAAGAACACAGCAACATAGAAAGTCCTCTCAACTCTTGGTTGCTTTTGATCCCTCTCATTTGGGACTTCCAGTCTCCAAGAGAACACTGTCCAGCTGGATTGCTCAAGTGTATTTCCTTTGCCTATCAAAGTAAGAACCTTCCTCTGGAGGGCCATGGCAGTTTCAATGGCTCATCTGCACTCTGTGTCTATCGACGACATCTGTCGAGCAGCCACTTGGGCCTCAGTTCATACCTTCACAGCCCACTACTGGTTAGACAAGGACTCCCGCTGGGATGCCTTGTTTGGTCAGGCTGTTCTTCAACACCTGTTCCATACCTAATCAACTGCTACCCACCATCCCTGGTTGGATGCCAGAGATCTGTGAGGGGAAGTGGAGCCCTTTCACAGGGACACACAACTTCTGGGGTCTCTCCCTGACATCTAAAGCTAGGGAGTCCCTATATGTGAAGACTACATTCCTTGCTTGTTCCTGGAGATAGCATAGTTACTCACCTGTAACAGGTGATCTCCGGGAACAGCAGGAATTTAGTCTTTTCAACCCACCCACCTCCCCTAGGAGTTGTATCTCTCTATTTCTTTCTCTTTCCCTCTCTCTTTGTCTCAGCTTTAAACTCAACTGGAGAGAGGCAGTTGGGAAAGGCGAGAAGGCAGCACGCAGGCGCTGTGGGATGCTCCCAAAAGCTTTCTAATTGGACGCTGGGGAGCGTTCCTGCGCAGGCTCCGTCGATACCGACGATACCCATATGTGAAGACTAAATTCCTGCTGTTCCCGGAGATCACCTGTTACAGGTGAGTAACTATGCTTTATTCCAGTATCAATATACATCTCACAACGTAAGACCACCACCGGTCTGTTAAACTCTTCCATCTTATACATCAACCATCCGACTACCACTCGCTCTAGTAATACAGATGTTAACATACAATACAAATAATCACAATGATACAAATAACCCCCATTTCTCATATACAGCATATTGAACTTATTACACCTTCTCTATTTTTCCTTTTATTCCCTTCCCCTCCTTTTTTACCCCCCTTAGCCCCCTCCTCCCCCCTACCCATCCCACTACCCCCTCCCCCCCTAACTATTCCCAAACACTATAGCATTGTATCTCCCATATAACCATGCATATTTTACATTAAGCAACATACTTGTATCGATTGTACACAGCATTTTAAACCTCTAGCACACTTCAACGACGATACCTTAATGTAGATAAAACACCAAACCAGAGACTTTTTACTTCGCTGCCCCACCACTTTCTGACGTCCCACAGCAATAGTTCACCCCTCCCCCCTCCACGGTACATACTGCTCCCACACCTTATTGTACTTTGTAAGAGTGTGCTTTCTGTGTGCTTCTATCGCACACAAGCCCCATAACTGTTTCATTCTCCCCGCCACCTCTTTCATTGGGGGTACCTCCGTATTTTTCCACCACCTGAGGAGACTCATCCTGGCAGCAATTACACAGTACCCCTGTAACTTCCCCAAGTCGTCCCCCCCCCCCCCTCCACCTCTTCATTCAATATTACCATAGCCGGTGTAAATTGTACCTCTACCCCAGTTATATCCTTTGTGAGACTTTCCACGGCTGTCCAATATCTTCGTATACTGGGGCAACTCTAGATTATATGTAGGAGGTCCCCCCTTGCCCCACATCCCTTCCTAACTTCCCGGGAAAAGCGCATGGAGCCACACCGGAGTCCAATACATTCTCAACCTTACTTTATAGCTATTTTCTAACGTTACTGTCCCCAGGGCCAACCTGTGTGGTTTTTTTATTTATTTTTATTTACAAGCTTTTATATACCGCGCTATTCATCATCAGCGCGGTTTACAAATTAACAACATTATACTTAAAACATATAACATATGTCAAGTTTACAGATAATGGGGAATAAAACCGGGACAACTGGGGTAACAAATATTAACAACTATGTACAGTAAATTAGAATGTGTTTTGGACTCTATAGGCTAAGGATAACGAGATTATAATTTAGGACGAGCAATACGGTTTAGGAAATCATTGATTAACCATAGTCATTGGTTAGAGTTGGAAGGGGAGGGGATGGGGAGATATTGCCTTGGAAGAAGTGTTGCTGGAAGAGGTGTGTTTTTAGGGCTTTTCTGAATTGGGACAGGTCTTTTTGTGATCTGATGTTGGCAACATGTTCCAGCATCTGGGGGCGAAGGATGAAAATGCTCTCTAGATAGTGGTCTGAGTAAGTTTTGGTAGGTCTTTTGGGGCCATTAATGTGTTCTGATATAAATACTATCCCACCTCGTGGGATCCCACTGACCACCTAGCTCCTCCTCCCACTGCTTTTGACTCCGAATCAGCCCTGGTTTATACTCCCCCAGAAGCTTATACACCTTTGATATTATCCGAGTGTTCGTCCCCCTTTTCCCCATCATCTCCTCAAAGGGAGTGGGCTGAGCTGTTTGATCCTTTTTCACCTCCTTCCGCTGCAACCAATACCACATGCCCATATATGCGTACCTATCTCACCCCTCCAGCTGATACTTCTCCTATAAGTCCTCAAATTTCCGGATCCTCCCCCCGTCTTCTACCATTTGGCTCAGTTTCATCAGCCCCTTTCTCCCCCACCTCTTAAAGACCCCTACTACTTCCTCCATCCCCCTCTCTGCCACCGTCTGGATGTAAGTCTCCCTGGAGTACTTCTGCCCCCCCCCATCAAGTGCCTCTTCCACTTCCACCAGACCTGTTTAGTGAGTTCCAGATACGGATTCTCCTTCCCCTCCCCCCCTTCTAGCCCCAGGATCCCATATCCAGGCCTCTGTACCCGCCTCTCCTTCTCCTTCCATGCGCACCCACCCTGGTTGCTCCGGTCCCTCTTTCCACGCATATAGAGCCCGAAGTTGCGCCGCCTCATAGTATCGAACCAATGACGGGACCCCCAACACCCCCTCTTCCCTTGTCCTATACATGGTAGCCCTAGCTACCTTCGGCTGCTTCCCATCCAAGATAAGCTGCATTAGCAGGTTTTGCATCCTATCTATTTCTTTTTTCCCCACTCTACACAGTAAGGACATATACACAAACAGCAGTCTCGGCAATATATTCATTTTTACCACCGCTGTGCGGCACATCCATGATAGATACAGTCTCTTCCATCTAGAAAGGTCCTGCCGGATACTTTCCACCAATCCTTGATAGTTCCATTGTTTAATCCTAGATAGTGGAGTCCCCAGTCTAATTCCCAGATACCGGAAACATCCCTCCACCCACCGGAATCTAAAACTATGCCTAATGCTCTCCTCCACTCTAGGTGCCAGGTTGAACCCCAGCATTTCGGTTTTACCCTGATTCATTTTATAGCCTGCTATTCGGCTATACCGCTGAATGCCCTTCATTAACACTGGCAACGTTGTTATTGGTTGTGTCAATGTAAAGATAATATCTGCGAACAACCCAACCTTTTCCTCTCGCCCCCTCATCTCTACCCCCTTTATGTCCGCCTCCCGCCTGATGTATGCGGCCAGCGGTTCTATAGCTATCGCGAATAGCAAAGGAGACCGGGCATCCCTGTCTAGTACCCCTGTGAAGCTCAAAGCTGTCTGAATACCCACCATTTACTCTGACTCTAGCTCTCGGTCCCTGGTATAATGCTCTTATCCAGTTGATGTACTGCGTTCCAAACCCCATTTTCTCCAGTACCCGAAACATATATGGCCACTCCACTTGGTCAAACGCTTTTTCTACGTTAACTGTTACCATCACTGCCGATTCTTTAGATCTCTGAAGTTGCCAGGCTATATTCAAGATCTTTCTCACGTTGTTGCTCCCCTGCTGCCCCTTGACAAACCCAGTCTGATCAGGATGAATTACTTGTGGCACCACCTCCTGGATCCAGTTTGCCAGCACTTTTGCCAAAGTTTTTGCATCTAGATTTATTAGGGAGATTGGTCTATAGCAGTGATGGCTAACCTTTTTGAGCCCGAGTGCCCAAACTGCCGCACAAAACCAAAGAATTTCCTCAAAGTGCCAGCACGTCAATTAAAGCTCCATTTGCATAAGGTGCTTCATTTGCATAAATATTTGCATAATGTTACCATACACTAACTTTTAGTAAACATGCCTCTTAATGAGTATATGGATAAAGAAAGACTAAAAGGTTTCTACATTACTATAATCCAGTACCAACCGCCAGGCACATTAGCAACTACTACAAACGCTGCCCATTTAGAACCCATAGCAAACCCGCCGTATCCTAACAGCACTACCAGGACTCACAAAGCACCATACTCTACCTATCAAAAGGCAACACTGCAAATATTAAACCAATACATCTCAGAGAACAACAATACATGACCTACTGGGGAAAGAACAAGTGGCAATGTCAAATAGGAATTATATAAACAGAATACCTCAGCTCAGTTACACATGCAGAACAGACCATTACCAAACAAGGAATCACAATTTAGAAACAGGAAGACAATAATTAAACTGGGAACCCCAAAAGCCAAACTTGGAATATACAACAACACTGTAGAAATAAAACTATATATTAATTTCCTCTTGTACTAAACAAAGCGCAAAAATTAATGATGCACATTTCCCAGAGCTGACATATTCCAATTAATAAATTCAAAATAAAGAGATATTTTTCTACCTTTTGTGCATTTTTTTTCAGTTGCAATTGTTCCAGCCACTTTCTTCTGGTTTCTTCGTGTCTTCTGCTAACTCTCCATCTGCTGTCCATTTGTCCTTTCTTCTGTCTTCTTGGTTTTTTTTTCCATTCTCTCTCTACATCTGCTTTAACATACTAATCTTTCTCCTTTTGCTCTTTCCTCATTCCTATTTCATCTACTCAAAATTTACCCCTCCATCCTCAATCCCCACTTACTCTCCCAATACCCGGCCAATTGTAGATTTTTTATCCCTCCCACACAAAATATTTTTCCCCTCTCCATTTTACTCTCCCAGCCCCATCCCATTCTAATCCTCCCCCAACACCAGCTCCCTTCTAGTTCCAGCCTCACCCAGCATCCATTCCCTTCTAGTCCCTGCATCAGCCCATTTCCAGTCCTAGCAGCCCCCCAAACCATTTCCAGTCCTAGCAACCCCCCAACCCAATACCAGTCCTATCCCCCCCTCATCAACCCACTTCCAGTCCTTAACCCCCATCACCCCATTTTCAGTTTAATCCCCCCCCCCTATAACCCATTACCAGTCCTAACCCCCCATCAGCCCACTTCCAGTCCTAACCCCCCATCAGCCCACTTCCAGTCAGCCCCCCATAGCCCATTGCCAGTCCTAACCCCCCCCCATCAGCCCACAGTCCATTACCAGTCCTAACCCCATCAGCCCACCTCAAGTCCTAACCCCTCCCCATCAGCCCATTTCTTGTCCCAGCCCCCCATAGCCCATTATCAGTCCTAAACCCCCCATAGCCCATTACCAGTCCTAACCCCATCAGACCACCTCCAGTGTTAACCCCCCATCAGCCCCTGTCCAGTCCTAACCCCACCCAACAGCCCACCGCAAGTCCTAACCCCTCCCCATCAGCAGTCCTAAACCCCCCCATAGCCCATTAGCAGTCCTAACCCCCCCTCTCTAGCCCATTAGCAGTCCTAACCCCCCCCCATAGCCCATTACCAGTCCTAACCCCCATCACCCCATTTCCAGACAGCCCACAGCCCATTACCAGTCCTAACCCCCCCAGCCCATTAGCAGTCCTAACCCCCCCTAGCCCATTAGCAGTCCTAACCCCCCATCACATCACCCCATTTCCAGACAGCCCCCATCAGCCCACAGCCCATTAGCAGTCCTACCCCCCAGCCCATTAGCAGTCCTAACCCCCCCTAGCCCATTAGCAGTCCTATCCCCCCCCCTAGCCCATTATCAGTACTAACCCCCCCCTAGCCCATTAGCAGTCCTAACCCCCCCCCTAGCCCATTAGCAGTCCTAACCCACCCCCCATGGCAAATTTAAAAAAAAAAAAAAGCAGCTGGCTCTGGCTTCTGCCGCGGCAGCGGCAGAATGCAATGTCCCGTGGGGCCCCCTCCGCCCGCTAAGCCCCTCTGCAAGGGCTTTCAGATTCGCGAGGGAGAGCGTCTCCCTCGCGTCTCTGTTAAGCCCGCAGGGGCTAATGGGAAATTTCCCATCAGTCCCTCGCATCTAAAGGGGCTGATGGGAAATTTCCCATTAGCCCCTGCGGGCTTAACAGAGACGCGAGGGAGACGCTGTCTCCCTCGCGAATCTGAAAGCCCTTGCAGAGGGGCTTAGCGGGCGGAGGGGGCCCCGCGGGACACTGCATGCTGCCGCGTCCGCGGCAGCAGCCAGAGCCCGCTTTTTCTTTTTCTGCGGACCTTCACGCGTGCCAGCTGCAAGGCCTTCGCGTGCCACAGCTGGCACGCGTGCCATAGGTTCGCCATCGCTGGTCTATAGGATCCACATACCCCCTATCTTTACCCGGCTTCGGCAGCACTGTGATACCAGCCTCCGCCATAGACTTTGGAAGACTATCTCCTTGAAGAACCCTATTCACTACTTGAGTGAGGATAGGTATGATCGATTTGGACAGCACTTTATAGAACTTTGCAGTATACCCATCCAAGCCCGGTGCTTTCCCAGGTTTTAGCGTGGCTATAGCCCTCCTTACCACCTCCTCTTGAATCTCCTGCCCCAAGCGTTCCCTCTCCTCCTCATTCACCTGGGGAAGGTGACACTCATTCACAAACTCATCAGTCTCCTCCCCCTCTGCCGTGGTTTCACTTTTGTATAGGTTCTCATAGAAATCCTTAAATATCTTCCTGATGCCCTTAGTTCGATGTTCCATTTCCCCTTTGTGATTTCTAATCCCGTCTATAAATGCTGCCTGACGCCCTCCCTTTAGGTGACAAGCTAACAACTTCCTCGACCTGTTTCCCCCTTCGAAGTGTGCCTGCTTCAACACCGCCAGTTGGTGCGCCATCTCCTGTGCTCGCAGTTTACTAATTTCTGCCCTTACCTTAATGAGCTCTGCTATAGTATGTGGGTCCTGCACCGCTTGATGCGCGCTCTCAAGTTTTACCAATTTCTGCAGCAATTCCCGTTCCACTGCCCCTTTTTCCCTCTTCACTTGTACCCCCCCTACTCACCAGCTGTCCCCGGATCACCGCCTTTAATCCATCCCACAGAGTCCCCATAGTCACCTCCCCTGTGTTGTTCAGCCTAACGTATTCGTTTATACTATCCTTAAGCTTCCCCACGTACCATTCCTCTTCAAGCAGGGAATCATTTAACCTCCAGAATTTTAAACTATATTCTGCTGTCCCTAGAGTGAACGTGACACATACTGGTGCGTGGTCCGACCAGGTGATCGGGCCATGGTCCACTTGCTGCACCCCCCCCCCCCCCCAAATATCATATCCAACCTACTATAGGTTCCATGTACCGGGGAGTAGTAGGTATACTTCCGCTCTCCCGGATGCCAGCTTCTCCACACATCCACTAATCCTAATCTCTCCCTCATTTTGTGCAGTCGGCGCCTATCTCCTCGCCCCCCTCCCCCCTGTCCTCCACTAGTGTCTAAGCGGGGGTTGCATGCCAGGTTGGAATCCCCTCCCAATATTATGGAAGTATTTCCAAATTCCTCTAGCTCCCTCAAGATTTGCTCATACGCCTCCCCCTGCTTCTCATTTGGTCCATATAGGCTAATCACCCACACCTCCTCCCGCTCTATTTGAAGTTGTACCCCCACCCATCTGCCCTCTTTCCCCCTACGGGTACTTTTCACCATATGTTGATATTCGCCACCCGCCAGAATCGTCACCCCCCCCCCCCTTCCTGGGATTCTTTCTCTGTCCCGCCAGGACTACCTTAGGGTATTGCCTGGATTCCAATAAATATTCCTGCCCCACCCATAGATGGGTTTCCTGAATGCACAGAATTTCTGCCCCCAGTCTTCTACTTTCTTGTTCAACCATTTTCTGTTTCCGCCACGTACGTAACCCCTTTACATTTCATGTCGCCATTGTTAACATTTTCCTCCTCTTGTCTACCTTACCTTGTCCCCTCACTCCCTTCCTTTCACCACCACCCCTCTTCTGTCCCCCTACCCAGCTCCCCCACTGCCCCCTACTCCTCCCTCTTCCGCCCGTCCCTGCTCCTAAATCCCTCCCCTGCTTCCCCCTCCCCTTTGTCCTCCCTCCCCCTCCCCTCCCCTTCCCCCCTCATCCTCCTCCTCCAGAGGATCACTCGGAGTAGTGTGCCCCCTACCTCCCTCAACCACTTACTTCTCACTCCCCCCTCCTCCCTCCTTATCTGTGCTCCCCTTCTCCCACTTCCTATCCCTCCCTCCAACCTGCCCTCCCCCCTCACCCTGTTCTGCCTCCTAACCCCTCCTTTCTCCCGATGCTTTTCCTCCCCCTCCCTCCTCCCACTCTTTCCCCCTCCCTTTTCCCTCCCCCAGCGTTTACTTCTTTACTCCCTCTTTAACCCCGCTTCCCCTCCCACCACCCTTCACCCTCCATTCCTACCCACCCCGCTCCTCCCAGTCATGCAGTGCACATTATATTCCCTCCCCTCCTCCCCAAAGTGTACATCACATATTATTTATGAGTCCTCAGGTCCCTTCTGCGATCCAATCCTCCCGCTGCTTCTGCCTTATCTTCCCATTGGTCCGCCTCTCCTTGCTGCTGTAGTCTCCTCTGCTCCTTTGAGGCTGTCACCTTGGAGGCGCCCTGGGGCTCCAGCCCAGCGTCCCGTAACACCCCCATTGCCTCCTCTGGCATTTGCAGTCGCCATGTCTGCCCTTTTAGGGTAAAGCATATTCCAAACGGGTGTAGCCATCTGTACTTGATTTCTGCTTTCCTTAAAGTTTGTCACATATTGCATTTTCCTCCTCTGCTGTAAAGTACCCGTAGACAGGTCTTCATATATTTGCACAGTATATCCCTGCCACATAAGGGCTCCTGCGCCCTTCATGTTGACAATTCTCTGCTTTGTTTTGTACCGTGCCAGGCAGATTACAATGTCCCTGGGCCTGTTCCCTACTGGTGGTCCTAGAGCTCTGTGCGCTCTCTCAATTTGTATGTCCATGGCTTCCGCCCCCACCTCTCCTTTCCTTAACGCCTCTAAGCACACTGACACCACCACCTTTTCACTATCTTGAAATTCTTTCTCCTCGGGGATTCCACGAATCCTCAAAACTGTTCCATCTCGACCGATTCTCGAAGTCTTCCAATTTGTACAGCAGCGCCTCCTGCTGGGAAGTTAGTTTTGCTCCACTTTGTATCCCTTCCTCCTGCCGCTGCTCAATTTCCTGCAGACTGTTTTCGTGTTCTCCCATCCTGCACATCAGCTTTCCAATTTCCTCCTTCAATGGTCCCAGGAGCTCTGTTAGCTCACTTTTTACTGACTGCACCTCTTGTTTTATTTCGAGGAACCAGTCCCTGAGCTCCGCTCTAGTAATATTTTGAGGAGGATCCTTTCCCTTTACTTTCTCACTCTCCATTTCCACCGCCTCCGCTCGCCCTTCAACACCTTCTTGCTGTTGAGTATTCTCACTTGGCACTTTATCATTTTTCCCTGTTTGTGCTCCCAAGTAGGCATATTCTCTAAGATCTGCTGCTTTCCTTCTTGTGGACATCTCAGCTGCCCTTGTCTCTTCCTGTCCCCCAGCTGGTTTCCACTTGCTTGCAGTTTACAGCTCCTCTGTCTCCGTGCCCTGTTTCAATGCTCCTCCACCGCCTCTCTTAGCCTCTTCAAGCTTATGTAGAGAGCTTCAATGGGGACACCACCTGCTGCCTCCCTCGTGCAGCTCTCCTCCAGCTCCGCTCGCCTCCCTTCTGGTTCCACTGCTGCACTGCTGCCCTTTTGCACTTTTCGCCTCCTACTTCCGTCACTGTCCTGCCAGCCACTTCTCTCCGGCTATCACCGCTGGTTACCACTGCTTCCTTGCACAACCGCTATCTCCATACTCCTCATGCCTTCCGCTCCGGGCGCCATCTTGCCCCTTACACCAGGTTCTATCGGAATAGAGTAGTCCTCCGTACCCACCCTAAATTCCTGCCTAACGTCTCGGATTTCCATATCAACCAGGAGATAGTCCTGACGACTTTCTTCCCGAGGCCCCATGCTGACCAGGCGTCAGCGGCTCTCCACACCCTCAACTGCAGAAGGGTTCTTGCCTTCTACTTGCAGCACACCCAGACTGGGAGTCTGGCCGACTCTTTGTGACCTGCGATCCCAATCGACCGGGACAGGCAGTTACCAAACGCACCCTCTCAGTTTGGGTGGCGGACTGCATTGCTTCTGCTCATACGAAGGCGGGTGTCCTGCTGGATTGTTGCGTCACTGTACACGGGGTTCGAGCCAAAGCGGCCTCGGTGACCTCACTGCGCCCCGTACCTCTTCTGGACATCTGCCGGGCGGCGACTTGGTCTTCCACTAATACCTTTGCTGCACACTACTGCCTGGAGAGGGAGTCCCACCGGGACAGCGCCTTTGGCCAGGCTGTATTCTGTAATCTGTTTGGGGTATAAGCAACTCCTGCCCTCCGACCCTTCTTCACGGCTACTGAGGGCTTCGCCCTGAGAACCCGAGGCCTCTGGTTCCTTCGGACATCGGCTTCTGCTCACGGAGGCATTTTTTGGTTACAGGTTCGGTAGCCTGTAGCTGGAGAGTCCCATAAGTGAGGACTGACTTCTGCTTGTTCCTGGAGAAAGCGTAGTTACTCACCTGTAACAGGTGTTCTCCAGGGACAGCAGGAATCAGTCCTCACTACCCTCCCGCCTCCCCTGATGAGTTGCTGGATTTTTGTCTTTCCCTTGCCATCTGCTTGATGGGGCTTGAGCTAAGGGATCTGACTGAGCAAGATTGGCACCCTTGGGTGGGAAGAGGACCACGATTGCATGGCAGCAATCCCAAAGGCTTTCTTTGGACGCAGGGGAATTGCTCCATGCTGGCTCCGTTGGTGCCGATGTCACTCATAAGTGAGGACTGATTCCTGCTGTCCCTGGAGAACACCTGTTACAGGTAAGTAGCTATGCTTAACATCCTCTGTAAGACCGGCGCAAGGACATAAGATGCCCTTTGCAAGCCTCATCCCTTGCATGCAGCCGCTCCTCATTGCCACCCCTCACCGGGACCTACAGCAACAGCAATTGCTTGATACAACCATGTGGGGTTGTTTGCTTTCTCCGCCACTGAGGCTGACTTTCTTTTGTATTGGGGTGGAAGCTGCTCCCCCCCCCCCCACCCCCATGCAAACAGGAAGTCTGCATTGGTGGGGGTGGAAGCAAACAGCCCTATGGTGCTGAAGTTTGAAGATTAGCATTGTGGGTTTCTTTCAAGCTATTGCTGCCACTGTAGGTCCCAGTGAGGGATGACAGCAGTAGCAGTGGATGCCTCTGGAGGGATGATGCTATGATTAGGCAAACCATGTAGTCATCTAGAGTGCCTGCCCTCATTTGACACACAAAAAAGTACATAGAAGGTAAACAAGAAAACACAAAATATGCATACAGTTGTATTATACTATTGATGTGATTATTTTTGTTAACCTTTAACTTTTTTTCATGAATAGGGAGGAGCCCTGTCTTTGTATACAGCTCTTACAACCAATCAGAAACTGGCAGGCGTCCTTGCACTTAGCTGTTGGCTTCCACTGAGAACTGCTTTTCCACAGGTATTGCTTTGTCAGATATCTTATATAATAAAAGCTATTGTCCGTCATGGTTCCATAAAAGGAATTTGCTATAAATTTTGATCCAATTGCTAAGTAACCAGGCAGCCACACTGTTTGCTGCTCAGAGGTGCAGTTTTGTTTATCTTAGAGTTGCTGAAAACAGCTGCTTTGGTTCACAACTCCACACACAGGGAGATTGAGACTGAGACTGGCCAGGAGGGGACCTGCTGAAGTGCAGAGGAAAAGCAATGTTGGGAGGGCTGCTAGCGGTTGCGTTTTAACTGTTTTCATCCATAATTCTCACTTCCTCCCTTTGCCCCCAGCCACCATTTTACATTCAAACTTTGCATGGGCCATTTGATAGACAAGAATTGTAGTTCACTTAGATAAGAGTAATATGACTTTCTCCAGGAACAAAGAGGAAGTCGGTCCTCACATATGGGTGACGTTGATGCTGACGGAGCCCTCACAGAAGCATCTTCCCAGCTTCCAAAGAAAGCCTTTGGGAGATGCCACCACGCATGCGTGGTCCCCTTCCTGCCCAATGGTGCCATCTTGGTCAGTCTCCCTTTTTCAGCGGAGCCCTACAGGCGTATGTCTTGTCCTCCCGAAAAAAAATTAGATTTTTTTGTACACTATTGTACACCTTTCTGGCCTTTGCCGGTCCCTTTCCCGCCTTCGAGGCCCGCTGCCCTGGCGTCGGGGCTCGCAACCTAGTTTTATTTTTTTGTTAGGTTCCTCCAGTGCTTTCGCGCCTTTTTCAACCCCTGGCCGCGTCAAAGGTCTTCAACCTCACAGGGGTCCTTTTTGCCCCACTGACCATCAGTTTCAAGAAATGTGATCGGTGCTCCAAAAACATGTCACTCACCAACACTCACGATTGTTGCCTCCGGTGTCTGTGCGCCGACCATGACCCGGAGGAATGCCCCCTGTGCAAAAAAATGTCCACCAAGGCCATCCAGAGCTGCCGGCAAAAGTAAGAGGACATCGTCCATAGGATGGACTCGACCCCAGTTTCACCAGTATCCTTGCACTCAGTCCCCACATGGATCTTCAGAGTCACGTAAGGCCCTCACGGTTCCCGAGCGGTCTCGCAGACATTCCGAGCAAGGGTTCCCAAAGCGAGAACGTAAAAAGAAAAAGATCATCTCGAGGACCTCATCCTGGGAGATGGACAAGCAGGGGAAATTCCGTGCGTGATCTCTCAGCCCCCAACGGGCCTCTGAAGAGTTGGAGCAGGAGCGACCCTGGAAGGGTACCCAGGACAGAAGTCGAAGCTTTCGGCGACAGACCTCGGTCTCACGAAGGCCGTCTCGCCGAGGACCCCTTCTCCTCGACACCAGACCCGGTAACCCTCCCTTCTCTGCACTCCAGCCATGCCTCAGCCATCTTCAGCTCCCCCGATTGGGGTAGAGCACTGAGCAGGCCGTCCACCTAAGCCGCTCAGCCCTCCAGCCCAATCGGGGCTGTGGGAGGGGCCTGCAGCCACAAAAGCAGCCACCGCCAGCGGGAAACCAGTGACCCGGCGATTCTCCATCTTCAGCTCCCCCAATCGGGGTAGAGCACTGAGCAGGCCGTCCACCTAAGCCGCTCAGCCCTCCAGCCCAATCGGGGCTGTGGGAGGGGCCTGCAGCCACAAAAGCAGCCGCCGCCCTTAGGCGGGGCACCAGAAGAAGCCATCCACAACCTGTACATAGCACCGGCAAGCTAGTATCTGCAAGCAACAGAACTCAGCCGACCCACAACAGCTCCCCGAAGGCTCTCCAACCTGCTCCTCCCATGCGACTTGTCAGACGGGTGCCTGGGTGAGAATGTTCATAGTCTTGGCAAAGGCATATATTAATATGATTTGCAAGGTATTGTGGGAAATGTAGTCCATTCACACCAGACACAGCCGTTCACAATAATTAGTTGTGCTTGAGTGTAAAGCCAATAAGATATTTATTTATGGGGTTATTTCTCCCAACACAGATATGCTTGGTAGCACATAAAACAGGATACTTGCTTTCCGTGTTAAACTTAGAAAAACAAAATCAGGAAAACAGCTGAACTTGTCAGGCAATCAAATGAAAAGAATAAAGACCTGGTTGGTAACAAACGGGTCTTTTCTGTAGGCTTTAGCTAATATTTTCTTAGCAGTGCATCAAACAACAAGCAAAACCCACAAAGAAGGGAAAAACTGCTCTTTTCAGGTTAACTTCTTATATCGTCACACATAGACTCAGAAGTGATTTCCTCAGAGCTCACAAGCAATTAGGTAAGGCTCAATTGCTAGCAGTTACCCAGCCGAAACCCCTTAGCTGGCTTGCTTTCTACTGCATGGCTCAAATCCTACTTCAGGAGCTTTTCTGAGTAGATTAAAGAACAAGTTTGTATTTCTTTGTGATGGTGGTTGTACTTTGTAACAGTAAATTACCAAAGGAGTTTAGACAGAGAGCAATCCATGTATTCACAGCCTGTATCTACCTCCTCTTCCCCTTCTTCAACAATCATGGGTTCAATATCATGGATTGGCACAGAGGAATTTCTCAATGGAGCACTCTCAGGAGAATACTTGTTTCCCTGCTGTCTTTCAAGGTTATAGCTAGGGCATAGATTAGTGTTCATACCTGAGCTTCCATTGCTATTAGAGTTCCTCTCTAAATAGCCTGGCCAGTATGTAGTCCAGTTCTTATGTCCAGCCTTCCAATCCAGATCCCTGGACACTGGATCTCTCTTCACATACCTTCTGGCACGGGTCCTAGGGTCCCTTCCAAGTGCAGCCGTCTCCCTCACAGGTACCGTCTGGAGATTCCTAGCTCTGCAGCACCACTCCTCTGGTTTTCCCCAGTCCAATGGTGTATGCTGGCCTTTTGAATGTCTCCCAGTATACGTACTGCTCTGGACTCCTTTAGACCTCCCAAATGCTTTTCTCTTCTTTCTTCCAAAGGGTTTCTTGCCCTCTCTGTCCGTCCGCTCTGGCTTCTGCTTCTGATGATCCTCCAGATGATGAAGCTGTCCAAGATCATGAAGATATCCAAGCTCAAGATGAGGATGTCCAAGATCAAGACACTGAGGATCTCCCAGATGAAACTGAGGATGATTCTCTGTAGAATAAACTCTACCATTATTCTGCTTAGATGAGTGCTCCACCCTAGCACAGCGCAGCTGTGCTGAATCAGGCCCTGCCCTTTGAGATGAGTGCTTGGGGATTACCTCATAGCCCTCTTGATTGAACACACGTTTCCCCATTTCAGCTCCTCTAATGGCTGTTGGAAACCTGGTGCTTTCTGGGACTGGTAGTCTTTTATGGAAAAATTCTGTTTTATTTCTACCAGGACTGACAGGTTGCTTGTTCAGAGTCACTTCACCTTTTCTATAGCTCCTTCCTGAGCTATGATAAGCTTCCTTATCACAGACTACAATCTACTTGATCATGGCTCCTTCTCATTCACGGTACAGACTGCATTAGTCAACATCTGTTAGACCAATATGTGACTATCTCTCAACAATTTCAATTAGAAATCACCTCTTGCTGTAATACTGTATTTGTATAACCTTTATATCACCTCAACCATCACTTTAATGTGATCCTCAGTAGGTCCTAGCTTTTCAGACCACCTAGCATAGCCCATTGTATTTAAACAATCAACTATTTCTGTTTACTGCATACTGTGCCTGCAACTTAAATTGCATATCAACCCTATCAATCTGCTGCACTACCTACTGTATGCTCATAGTTAGTGATAGTCTATCTACTGCATTATTTAAGTGCTTTACCCACTGTGTTGCAATCTCATCTATTAGAAACAACATATCCCACAATCACTTAGATTACCGTTGATACCTCTCAGATTGTCTTACAAGATACCCTTATATGCCATAGCGAAAAGTCCAGCTTGAAGACATCCCTTAGAAACCCTCTACTCTAAATTCAACAGCAAGTTAAAATGACTCCCACTACCACTGCCTCAATCAGCATCCTACTTCTCATTCTAGGATGGATAACTGAATCCCTTGCATTATTACACGCACCACAACAAATTCCAATCCTACAAAGACACACCCATAGACGGGCGGAAGCCCCATATCCTCCCTTAAGAGTTGATAAACAACCACGGCACTCACACCTTTTACACATAGCTCTCCAAAATACCAAGAAAACCAAGCAACTGGAACCCCCTCAAGCGCTAAACTGTGCCCTCATCAATGCCAGGTCAGTCCGTAAGAAATGGCCAATCGTTATTGATTTAATATCTACTTATGACCTGGATGTTCTCATGATAACTGAAACCTGGTTATCTGACACAGATAACATAATCATCAACCAACTCATACCCAACAACTTCTCCATCCACTCCCGCCATAGAGAGAACAAAAGAGGAGGAGGAGCCCTCATACTAACCAAGACTGACCTGCATTTTTGCACAATAGACTCTACAAGCTCAAACAACCTAGACATTCTTTCCATCGCCAATGATCAATGTTCCATCAATCTTCTTTACAGAGCACCCTCGCCCTCCTCCGATGATCTTCCCAACATCTTAGACTTAGCAGCTAACACGGTCCAATGCAGCAAACCAAATTGGTTATTAGGAGACTTTAATCTCCCTTCTCTGCACTCCAGCCATGCCTCAGCCCTCCTAGAAGCAATGGACGAACTAGGATACAGGCAATTAATCAAAAGTCCCCCACATACAAAAGGGAACACCCTTGACATGATTTTTGCTCCTCTATCAGCATGTGAATCAATCAATGATCTTATAACAGCACTGATCCCAGTACCATGGTCAGATCACAAGTTAATTAACTTCATCATTCCCTTAAACCCTAACACCCCACATAACAGAACCTCTAACAACTCCACAAAGACAACATCTCGAAGTTTCCGAGCCTTCGACAAAGAACTCATACTTGCACAAACTAACCCTCTCTACAATGACACCACCCTCAACCTGGAAAACCTGATTGCATCATGGAACAACAACCTCAGCTCTATTGCACAAAAACCACATGATAGCAAGACCTCAAGAAACAGAAAACATGCACCATGGTTCTCTCCTGATCTGCGGACCTCCCTTTTATACCTTCGAAAACTTGAGAAACGATGGCACCGATCTCGCTCCACAGATGACCAGACAGCCTACAACACACAACTCTCAGCCCACAGAAAAGCAGTCCTGACAAAAATGAAGCAATTCCACACAGATACACTCAAAAGATCCCTAAACAAACCACGGGATCTTTTCAACCTAGTCAAATCCCTATTGAAGGAACCCATCACCATGTCCTCCTGAGGAGATCCACCCACAAGCCTTCGCGGACCATCTACAATCAAAACTATTACAAACAAACAAAATCGCTGCCTTCAAGCCTCAAGACACCACCTGCCTAAACTATCTCTCAATGTTCTCAACACCACCCAAGAAACATGTGGAAGATACCATTGCAGCCATCAACACTACCACTGCTCATACTGACCCTTGTCCAGCTTACTGGATAAAGAATATACGCAGTGATATCAGTCCATTAATCACAAGAATGATAAGACTCTCGTTCACAACCGGATCCTTCCCCTCAGCACTCAAACAAACTTCAATTAGACCTCTCCTAAAAAACCCCAAGCTTGACCCTAGTAAAGTGGAATCATACAGACCCATAGCTAGCATACCATTTCTAGCTAAGATATTTGAAAAGGAAGCACAATGACAAATACAAAACCACATCGACACTGCATCCCCACTAGACCCCCATCAACATGGCTTCAGGGAGTTCCATGGCGTGGAAACCCTTCTTATCTCCCTTCTCAATAATATCATCACATGTATTGACAACATCCACCAAGGTTGTGTACTTATTTTCATAGACATAGTCGCAGCCTTCGACTCGGTACACCACGGCCTGCTCATAGAACACCTAAAAGAAAAAGGCATTAATGGCCTCGCCCTTGATTGGTGCAGATCATACCTTGAAGGAAGGTGGCAGCAAGTAAGATCAAGATCAACAAAATCAGAGCCCTTCCACCAAGATCAGGGCGTTCCACAAGGCTCATCATCTCTCATGTTTAACATTTACGTACAACCTGTCTGTAACATCATCAGATCCTTCAATGTCCAATGTCAGATATATGCAGATTAACAATGGTCTGTTATTCTTGAGAGTAAAAGGAAATCCCAATATAATCAAAAAATACTCTCATTTAGTCGAACCATTATCTGTCTTTTTGGATTCCTACCTAAGACCTAAAATGGTTTCAGTCCCATCCTATATAAAAGATTCATCTCACTTTCTGCGAATTTTATCAACCCATAATCAGTGGGCATCGGATCCAGACCTCATTCTAGTAACTTTTGACGTTGTATCTCTTTATACAGTAATTCCTCAACATCAAGCACATTCGGTGGCAATGGCCTCGTTGCATCAAAGAGGAGATCTTTCTGCACAACAACTCAGTTTTTTGTCAGAACTTTTGTCTCTCACCTTGTACAACAATTTCTTTACATTTGAAGATGTCATCTATTTGCAACGCTCAGGGGTAGCCATGGGTGCTACGTGCGCCCCTTCTGTCGCCAACTTATATATGCAAAAATTCGAGCAGGATTGGTTAACCAGTTCACCATATTTGGCTTCAGTTAAGCTATGGCGAAGATATATTGACGACATTTTTGTTTTGTGGCTTGGCACTCAAGAACATCTGTTACAGTTCCATGCATGGCTGAATGGCAGAGATGCTAACATCAAATTCACTTTAACCTTTCATACTACACAAATCACTTTTTTGGATATGTTAATAAAGAAATCATTAGAGGGCTGGAGTACTTCCATTTTTCGGAAATCTATAGATAAAAACGCCATTTTACATTATGACAGTGGTCATCCATTGCATTTAAAAGACAGTTTGCCTCTGTCTCAATTTATCAGATATCGTCGCAACTGTTCTAGCTTACAAGATTTCAAATTACAAGCGCGTTTACTGAAGAACAATTTCCATCAACGGGGGTATCCATGTAAAGTAGTTGACAGAGCCTACAAAAGAGCACTTTATTCCAATCGGGATTTGCTGTTATCTTCCCATGTGAATACAGCTCCAGCGTCAGATACACAACAAGTCAATCTTGTTACAAATTTTACTCCTTGAAGCATGGATTTGAAGCGCAGCATTAAACGACATATGAATGTTTTGCACAGCATAGCCGGCTTGGAAACTCACCAAGTTCGGTGCGTTTGGAAACGATCCCGGAATATCAAGGAGATATTAAGTCCGGCAGTTCTACGTCCGGTTCCCTCTGCATCACCTAACATTGCAGTTGGCCACTTTAAATGTGGCTCCTGCAATATATGTAATGTTACACAAGAGTTATCAGAATTTCAGTATGGCGAGAGAACATATAAGCTTCGTGACACAACTACATGTGATTCCACTCACGTTGTTCATGGTATAAGATGTCCGTGTGGATTATTGTATATCGGGAAGACCATACGATCATTTAGGGTTCGGTTGAATGAACATAAAAGCAAGCTAAAATGTCACAGAAGAGAAGCGCCACTAGTAGATCATTGCCTAGAGTTTCAGCACACCTTCGAAAATCTTACCTGTTTTTGTATCGAACAAGTTCTGACGTCCCGATTAGGTAGAACACGGGAACGAGCATTTTTGTATGCGGAACAACGCTGGATCCATCAATTACAAACTTTAATTCCGGGAGGTCTTAATGCACGCATAGAATGGGAAGCGTGCTTCAGGTGATCTTGGTTGCTTAATGATTGACGCATCAGCTGCTCTTTAAATCTCCCGCATGCGCGGTTTCTCGAGTTACCAACTTCAACAGCTGAACTTTGCAAGTTACTGAGTTTTTCTCAGTTTGATATTCAAACGTACGTTTGAATTGTCAGTATGATAATGATTCTTCCATTTTTTGAAGTTGTTTGGTTGCTATAGAAGAAAGTTATGGTTGAAAAGATTTGTTCTGTTTTTAGTGCGTCTAAGAACGAATTTCCCCTGAAGAAACCTTTAGGTGAAACGCATATGAACAGCGCGCTAGATGGCGTCGGGAATATGCCAGCTTTCAACATCTGAGGATTTGGCGGGCTCTAGCTTGATCAACTATTAAGCCGTTTCAGAAAAAGCTAAGTAACAGAGTTGTTACCTTCATTCAAAAAAATCGCCAGCCTGATCTGTTTGCTTTGGACTGCACAAGTTATTTGCTTTAGTTTGGGAAAAAAATTTTTTATGGTGGAAAGGCTGGTTTGGAGGTCGGTGATGTATGCTAAGGGTTTGGTTCAGCGAGCTTTAATAAAACAATAGTCTCTGACAGCCCGCAAGTTCTGAGACCTCATGTCAGCCAAAACCACCAGTATTTTGTTTGAAATATTAGGACATAAATAAGATAATACACATAATTTCTCATTTTTACCTTTTGCAACTAAGTGAGAGTATTTTTTGATTATATTGAGATATATGCAGATGACATCCTTCTCTACATGCCATTCTCCACAAAGCAAATGGACCTCTCACCTATCATTGAATGTTTTAATGCAGTATCAGAATGGTTTCTATCTCAAAACCTCCGTATTCAACATAAGAAAACTGAAGTACTCTTCATCACAAAAAATCCGAATTTTACTCCACCACCTCATATAAAAGTGAGAGAAGCTGAACTCCAAACGAAGTCAACAATTCGATACTTAGGAATCACACTAGATGAACACTTGGACATGAAGCTACACATATCCTACATTGTCAGAGCCGTATATTTTAAGATCCGGACACTCAAACACCTCCGATCCTTACTGGACCCAAGTGACTTCCGGACTGTATACCAAGCTCTTATCCTACCCCACTTTGGTTTTGCCAATGCCATTCTCCAAGGCCTCCCACAGTCTACTTTGAATCCCCTACAACTAGCCATGAACTTGGACATGAAGCTAAATTGAATAAGGACAAATCATCCATAGGGCCATCCCATATAATAAAGATGTCATCAATGTATCTAATCCACAATTTGATTTTGGATTTAAAAGGATGATCTTGTAAAAAAGAGTTGTCAAACTTGTACATATATAAATTGGCAATATCTGGTGCCATGGCTGACCCCATCGCTACACCTTTAATTTGTTGATAGTATAGATCCCTAAAACAAAAAAAGTTCCTGCACAGTGCTATTTCAGCCAATGTCAGAAGAAAAGAGGTAGAAAACCGTGTATGCTCCTGTCTACCAACTAAAAGTTCCTCAACAATACATAAAGCTTCAGACTGCGGAACATTAGTATACAGGGCCTCTACATCTAATGTGACAAGTACAACCTCTGGACCTAATTCATTGAATGTAGAAAGGATGTCAATGACGTGTGATGAGTCACGAACGTAAGACCACATACGCGCAATATAAGGTCTCAAAATAATGTCCATGAGTTGGGAAATGGGTTCCAGGAGCGACCCAATCGCAGATACAATAGGGTGTCCCGGCGGATCGATTAAAGACTTGTGGATCTTAGGAAGCACGTAAATGGTAGGCATAACAGGATGTTCAACAATCAAAAATTCTTTCTCTTTCTTCGTAATATGGCCTGTCTTAAAAGCAGTGATAGCGGTAAAACATCTCTGTATTGTAAACTGAAAGTAATAAGTTTAAAACATAAACTGTCATTCATATCAATTAGGAGACATTGTTGTTCGGCAACCAAGTGGTCTCAGTATCTCGGGGTATGAGCTGAAACTTGCAGCGTATCCTCCCCTTATGTCACGTCAATGACCACTTATATGTTTGTTGCCTTTTTTCTAATTTTTACAGGTGAAAAGTTAAACCTTAAATATGTCTCGCTTATTAGTTGTAGATAACAATCGCTTAGCTTTTGTTGATAATTCTTAAATTTCTTTCACTTCATTGTGATACGTATACTTACTATCGCATTCTTTCAATCCTCCTAACTTTTCATCTAACTCTGTTTTAAATAATTCAGATTTTTTGTTCGCTGTCGTGATGAGTAATATCATCATATCCAGGGAGCATTTATTCAATATCGCATTCCAACAGTTCACAAAACCCTGTTCGTTTTGATACAATCCAGGAGCCTTATTGATTCTCAGGCCTCTAGGTATAATCTTTGATTTACAGCATTCTAAAAGATATGCTGCATGTAGTTCTTCTTTTACTAATTTTTGTGTCAGTCGAACTACATCATCCCACTGTGTACAAAGTTGATCGTTGTTATCATCATGATTAACAAGCGAATTCTGAGATATTAACTTGTCCAATGCATCTTCTCTAAAACTTAAAACATCTTTCCATGGAGAGAACATGCTGTAGAAATACAGTCACCAAGAAAAAAACAGCACACTACCTCGTGAACAGAGGAACAGTACGGAAAACGTAGGCAGTTATGAACCACTCACGATATCCATTTATTCTATATATTGCTTTATTGATCCATGACTGATAAGGGAGACCAGACCCGACACAGGCCGTGTTTCGAGGAATCTTCTTCAGGGGTTAGGCACACCTTACTCTAAAAACACATTATAATGAACAATAAATAAATAACAACAACTACATGCATAATATTAGAATAAAACATTAAAACTTCAAGGGAATACCAAAGAGAATCCAAAAATATAGAGGGCACATAAAAATCATAAACAACTAAATGCATAAATTACATATAAAATATGTATATTTATATATGTATCCGTATAATATGTTAGACATATAAAAACAAATGCAGCAAGATAAAATAAACACACCCTGAAAAGATACTAATTCAAAATAAGGTAAGGAATGCAAAATAATGCATGCAAGGTGTATATAAAATTAAACCAATAAATAATTAAATAAGAAACTAACATATCATCAACATAAATATAATAAATTAAAATCATTATATTTAAAAGAAGGAGAAAAACGAGAGAGATGAGAATCACAAAAATGTGGAGGAGCAAGAGTGAGAGGGAAAAGATTACCTTAGCACCTTAAAGCGTACGTTGCTAGTAGTAGTATATCGCTGAAGTTAAAATTGTACTTCCTATATTGTGAAAATAATATAAAACAATTAAAAAGACAAAAAAGTGTACAGATTGTATATATTGCTGATTTATTTATTTATTTATTGGATTAGCCGCTTCTGAGTTGGTACACTATTTTGCATCCTGTATTTTAAGGTTTATCACTGCGTGTAGTCCCGATACATATATAAACGCTTCCTCTTATGCATAAATTATACCCCTGTTTTTCATCCACTTAAGTTTTATCACACATCAGATTACTGATACGGTCTCTTTAAACCTCCATGGTTTCCCGCTTTTATTTGCTCATTTATCTACGCATGCGTCGGCGTTTTTTCAATGAATGAATAGATACCGCCTGCAGCAGCTCGCCGGTCCCTCTTTCGGACAATGATAGTCTGGATTTCGGTGAAGTAGTGAGTAATATTTTACCGACACTGATCTAACCGACAGATTGTATGTGCGATTTTGTAGGTGAGGGGTCTCTCTGCCATACTGTGCACGGCGGTCATCTTATATGTAAGTACTAGCGATCCTCGTTTTTCTTTTAGATTTTCTTTGGTCAATGGTTCACGCATTTTGGAAATAATGCTCCTACAACTTTGACTTTTAGATATAAGTTGTCAGATGCGTTTTTTATTCATAGTGATATAGTTCGGGTGGTTTTTTATGAGCGCTGATATGTATGACGGTAGCCCCTTGAACAGCACGGCTTGTCCTTTATATATTATGACAATATTTTTAAATCTCTCATTTTACAGCATGGCAGTTTTTTGAGCTCCATGTTCTAGTACACTTTTTTGTCTTTTTAATTGTTTTATATGATTTTCACAATATAGGAAGTACAATTTTAACTTCAGCGATATACTACTACTAGCAACGTACGCTTTAAGGTCCTAAGGTAATCTTTTCCCTCTCACTCCTGCTCCTCCACATTTTTGTGATTCTCATCTCTCTCGTTTTTCTCCTTCTTTTAAATATTATGATTTTAATTTATTATATTTATGTTGATATGTTAGTTTCTTATTTAATTATTTATTGGTTTAATTTTATATACACCTTGTATGCATTATTTTGCATTCCTTACCTTATTTTGAATTAGTATCTTTTCAGGGTGTGTTTATTTTATCTTGCTGCATTTGTTTTTATATGTCTAACATATTATACGGATACATATATACATATACATATTTTATATGTAATTTATGCATTTAGTTTATGATTTTTATGTGCCCTCTATATTTTTGGATTCTCTTTGGTATTCCCTTGAAGTTTTAATGTTTTATTCTAATATTATGCATGTAGTTGTTGTTTATTTATTGTTCATTATAATGTGTTTTTAGAGTAAGGTGTGCCTAACCCCTGAAGAAGATTCCTCGAAACACGGCCTGTGTTGGGTCTGGCCTCCCTTATCAGTCATGGATCAATAAAGCAATATATGGAATAAATAGATATCGTGAGTGGTTCATACCTGCCTACGTTTTCTGTACTGTTCCTCTGTTCACGAGGCAGTGTGCTGTTTTTTCTTGGTGAAAGTAGTCAGGCCAGAGCAGTTTTCAATATGGTAGCTTCTTTAGTGGGGGACTCAAGGTTGCCAGAGGGAAGGGGAGGGAGTTGGATTTGGATGTTATGCCATGACATTTTTTGGATGAGGTACAATTGTTGAAATCGGGAATAGGTGTCGACCATTGGATATGCAATTTTGTATGGAGCAGTTTGAGACACATAACATGGTTATGTTCAGTCCTATTACTAGTGAGTGTCTTGGCCTGCTTTTGTCTGGTTTGTGTAAGATGTTTTTGGGACTAGACCCAGCACTGGGCGATTTAAAGCAGCACCCCTACTTATGGTAGATTGGTTGCGTGACAATCCATTATAAAGCTGGGAATGCAAATTTACATTAGCTACCAGTTGCCTACAGAGTGCAATTTAAATGGGTTTTTTTTTGTTTTGTTTAAGTATTGCATTCAGTGGTTGCTGGTGATCTTTGGTTGTCACTGTCCTTCCCGTACTTGGGATTGTTAGGCTTTGTAAGGTAGTAGTGTATAATCATATCTTTCCAGGGCAAGACGCGCGGCTTTGGAATGCATTACCTTCTATATCATGGGAACTATAGGTTTTGTTTTGTAAGGGTTTAAAAATGTATTTGTTCTGTAAAGCTTTTGATTATTAGAATCCTTTTTTATTTTTTGTCTGCTGTTTGTATTTTTGATGTGATTAATATGTCAATTATGTATGTTTGCTTGTAACCATTGAGTAGTATAAATGATTGGCAGGTTGATAAATAAATAAAATGATATGAAAAGGTTATTGCTTTGGTCTTTGTTTCCAGTCATCGAAGGCTGTCAATAGGTCAGATTTTTACAGAATCCCTAATGCAGTGTTTTTCAACCTTTTTTGTGCAAAGGCACACTTTTTTCATGAAAAAAATCACGAGGCACACCACCATTAGAAAATGTTAAAAAAATTTACCTCTGTGCCTATATTGACTATATATAAAGTAATTCTCTTGAATAGGAATCAAACACTCACACCAACCCCCCTCCCCTGCTGGTTCACACCAACCCCCCTCCCCTGCTGGTTCACTCACACCACCCCCCCCCTCCACTGCTGGTTCACTCACCCACCCCCCTGTCACTTACTCACCCCTCCTGCTGGTTCACTCACACCATCGCCCCCCCCCCCCTTGCTGGTTCACTCACACCATCGCCCCCCCCCCCCTTTCTGGTTCACTCACACCACCCCCCCCCCTCCACTGCTGGTTCACTCACACTCCCCCCCCCCTTGCTGGTTCACTCACACACACACACACACACACACCCCTCTGCCCAAGCCGCTGCTTCTGCTTTGTACAGAGCAGCGGCTGCACTACACTTACATTGAAAAGTAAAGAGAAACTGTGTCAGGAGCCCTCCGGTCATCGCAGAGCCCGAGGAAGTGATGTCATGGGGGCGGGCTCCTCACAGGCTGTCTTTCCTTTTCAAATTAACTTTATTGCAGCTAAAGTTAATTTGAAAAGGAAAGACAGCCTGTGAGGAGCCCGCCCCCATGACATCACTTCCTCGGGCTCTGCATGATCGGAGGGCTCCTGACACAGTTTCTCTTTACTTTTCAATATAAGTGTAGTGCAGCCGCTGCTCTGTACAAAGCAGAACCAGCGGCTGCACTGCTATAGGGAATCGCGATCGTGTTCGTGCCGCGGACTTCGGCACAAAAGCCGTTTTTTTGCTCTGGCTGCTCCCGATCTTGCGGCCAGAGCAAAAAACCGGCTTTTCAATGGCCGGTTTTACAACTGTGCCGGCAGCCGGCCTGGCCATGGAAAAACCGGCCAGGCCGGCTCCAAACCGGCCGGTTGGCAACCCTAATTTGTGAGCCGAGGCCACATGTTACGGATGAAATTGGAATTTTTCCCACGGCACACCAGACAATATCTCACGGCACACTAGTTGAAAAACGCTGCCCTAATGAATATGCCTAGGAGAGATTTGCATACAGTGGAGGTAGTAGGCATGCACATCTTATACATATTCTTATGGATATCCTGAAAACCCTGATCTGTTGACTTTGGGTCTGGTGGATACAATGAAGATGTTGGTATGTAATATACATCGCTACCTGAACATAGGACTCCCAATTATATTTTGCAATCCAGCCCCTAGCCTGAGAGTCAGGCAGGGATGTCTATTAGGACAAGTTGAATAGATGCCTACTGCCTCAGTTTGGGTGTGCTATTTGCTCATGTTTCTAAAATGTTTGCTATTAACGACACTTGAGGTAATTTTTGTTTTGCTGTCAAAGGATGTTTGTAAGTAACTGTGCCAATTTGCATGCCCTTATATAAATGGTTCATCCTTACCATATTTAAAATTAAGAAATTCTTCAGTCTAACTTGTTGGAGCTATAGCTGGGTATAAAGAAGTCTCATCTGCAGTGTCCAAGAAACCTATATGCATCATAGGTAGGATGAGTCTAGATAATTTGCTTGAATCACTGGTATATATCTTGTATAGCTGTCCTTGTCTGTAGGTTGCTTATAGCATGTATATCATATTAAAGATTCTGTATTACTGGCACTCCCAAAAACACAATCTTCCTGATCGTGTCCCCAGTCTAGTCCCGGAACCTCTGGGTTGCCTATCTGATCCAGCAGCTTCGAGACTGAGAAACACCTCTTTTTTGTGACATCACTGGTATATCTCCCCGGGAACCGCCTTCTGCCACCAGTATCCTCAGTCTCCAAGCAGCTGGATAGATAGGGAGACCGGGGGTCCGGGCTCGCTGGAGAAACAGTTCAGGATCTGTCCTTTGACAGTGTAGAGTAGTTAGTTTCATCACTATTGGCAATAGTTTCTGGTTTTCTTTCATTCTATGCCCATCTATTTTTGTTTTGGGACTGTCTGTGCCTTTTACGCTGTTCCTTTGGAATCTGAGCAGGCCAAGTCTCTCCCCCCCCCCCTTCTTCCCTCCCGCTCTGCTTTAAATTCTTACCTGGGGTTCAGAAACAGGCTCCTCTACCGGAGGCTTGTGTCCGTGTCAGGACCTGTACTACTTGTGAGGGAGGAGTGAGGCTCAGGGTTTCGCCGGCGCCACACAGAGGGTTTGCCTGCTAGAGCGCCTGGCGGCCCTACTCCCGCGCACGGAGCCGGCCGTCTTTTGAGGCGGTCCGGGGGTCACAGCGTTCCCTGAGGCAGAGGGGAGCTCTGGCGTCGACGGACAGCGCGGGTAAGGAGTGATCTGCCGGGAAGGGTCTTTGCCCCACAGCAGGTAAGGGGGTTGGCTTGCTCGTAGTGGGTTTTCCTCAGTGAATTTTTTGGCACGCAAACGGGGGTGGACGCAGCTGTGTGGCGGCGGCGTGCGCAGGCGTCGGGCCCAGCGGCTTGATTTTCCTGTCAGGGACGTCCAGTACATAGCGCTGCGTTCGCGGGGCCTAAATGTTGCTGCTGAGAGAGAGTTCAGACCTATTATTAGGAGTCCTTACCGGGAACGTGGTCTAGGCCGCGGTCCGTGCTGGCAGTTTTAGAACCCCCTACCTCCAGCGGGGCTTCCGGTGGATTAGGAGGGCAGCTCTTGCAGCGTTCTTCTTTGCAGCGCACAATGCCAGCTAAGCCTCATTGCATCGTGTGTGGGGCGCGGAAGGGCTCTGCCGCGGCAGTCTGTGCATTGTGTGTCCGGGATCCGGCGCCCGCAGAGCTCTTTCGGGGGGAGGTGGACGGTAGCCCAGTCGGTGCAGCGGAGGACACAGTACCGCCGCCTCCAGATTTGCAGCAGGAGGACCCGATGGAGGGTTCCTCTTCGGATTTGGGTCTGTCCACCCCTCAAGGGGGCTTAACTAAGGAGCTGGCGTCTATTTTTTCTCCCCAGTTTGTGGCCCTACTTCAGCAGACGCTGCTGGGAGAGTCTAGGCAGCAGGGAGCCGTTGTAGGCGCTAGCGGGACACGGAAGCGTGCGGCTTCATTGCTGGGTTAGGGCCAGCCCAGTGGGAGTAAGCGGTCCCGTGGTGAAGGGGTCCCCAGGGAGCTCTGTGTCCTTCGAGGGTCCTCTGTCGAATGAGGATGCCCACAGTTTGCCCCTAGAAGAGGAGTTGGAGGAAGGGGAGTTATCAGAAAGGGAAGATCAGGCGAGGATAGTGCGGGTCTTCTGGAGAGAAGAGCTGCCGGCGCTCATTCTCGAGACGCTAAAGGTTCTTAACATGCCAGTACCGGGGGCCATGGAGAATGAAGCCTTGGAGGATCCATTGTTGCAGGTCTTCTGCAAGACCCAACGAGCGTTCCCATTACATAGGGTGTTTCAAGAGATGATTCAGGAGGAGTGGAATCTTCCTGAAGCAGCGCTAAAGGGAGCTCGGGTTATGAACCTGCTCTACCCGCTGTTGGACCAGGATAAGGAAGTATTTAGATCGCCCAAAGTGGATGCGGCTGTCGCGGCGGTGACAAAGAAGACTACCATTCCGGTAGAAGGTAGTGCAGCCCTCAAGGACGCGCAGGATAGAAAGTTGGAGGTGCTGCTGAGACAGGTGTTTGATGTCAATGCTATTTCACTTCAGGCAGCTATCTGCGGGGCATGGGTCGCTAGGGCCTGCCTTCGCTGGGCGCAACAGGTGCAGGAGGGCCAGTCTCCTCCTTTATCGGAGGAGGCTGCTCGCTTGGAATCTGGGGCTGCCTACCTGGCGGACATTCAGTATGACCTCATGAGGGGACTGTCCAAGAGCATGGCATCTGTGGTGGCAGCGCGCTGTTACCTGTGGCTGCAGAATTGGGCAGCAGATAGTTCCTCTAAGGCGCGGTTAAGTAAGTTACCGTTTAAGGGCCGGTTGTTGTTTGGTGAGGAGTTGGAGAAGTTGGTTAAGGATCTTGGTGAGTCTAAGGGCGGTCGATTGCCGGAGGATAAGGCCAAATCGGGTCGCACTGTCCAGGCGAGCAGAGGGCAGTTACGAGATTCTAGAAGGTTTCGGTCCCAAAGGTTTACTTCGGGCCAGAGAGGGTGGTTCCCTTACAGAAACCAGGGATTCTCCAGGACCAAGCAGGAAGTCAGTCCTCACTTATGGGTGACGTCGGCGCCGACGGAGCCCTCGCGGAGCAATTTTCCCCAGCTTTCAAAGAAAGCCTTTGGGAATTGCAGCGCGCATGCGCGGTCGTCTTCCCGCCCGAAGGTGCCATCTTAGCCAGTCTTCTTTTTTTTCCGCGGAGCCCTACAGACGTCCCCGTCTTGTCCCCGCGAAAAAGTTGATTTTCTTCTTTATTTTATCCTTTTTTCTTTCGGTTCGACGCCGATCGTTTTTCCCGCCCGGACTCGCGACGCCGGTCTCGAGTTCTCTTACTTTTTTCGGTTTTTTCTGACTTAGTCAGCTTTCGTTTTCGTTTTCCCTGGCAGCCCGGTCCTTTGACCCCGACAGGCTTGGCTTCAGTCGTCCGACCTTGAGCCCTGGGTACAGGACAAGTTGGTCCCGCTGGTTTCCCCTGGCACCGGAGGCCGGCTGGTTCACTTCGCCCACAGGTGGTCCAGCATCACCGCAGATGCCTGGGTGCTTCAGGTCGTGCGAGAAGGCTACCTTCTCCACTTTCATCAGGTCCCTCCCTCCTATTTTCCGGGAGAGCCTCCGCGCCCCCCTCTGCACAGGGAGTTGCTCCTTCAGGAGTTAGCAGGTCTTCTGCAGGAACAGGCGGTGGAACCGGTGCCACACCACCTGAGAGGTCGAGGCTTCTATTCAAGGTATTTTCTGATACCAAAGAGAACAGGGGGCCTCAGACCCATCCTGGACTTGCGCAACCTCAACAAGTTCCTTGTGCGGGAGAAGTTCAAAATGCTTACCCTTGGAATCCTTCTGCCCTACCTCCAGCAGGGAGATTGGCTATGCTCCTTGGATCTAAAGGATGCCTACACGCACATCCTCATCCACCCAAGCCACCGCCAATACCTAAGGTTTGTGGTGGCAGGAAATCATTACCAGTACAGAGTACTGCCCTTTGGCCTGTCCTCCGCACCGCGAGTCTTCACAAAATGTCTCGCGGTCGTGGCGGCCCATCTCCGGCTTCACAGCCTCTATGTCTTTCCGTACCTCGACGACTGGCTCATCAGAGCAGCGTCCGCTCAGGAGGTCACCAACGCCACGTGCCGCATGGTGACTCTGCTGCAGCACTTGGGCTTTGTCATAAACTTCGCAAAGTCCACTTTGCTCCCCTCACAGGATCTCGAGTTCATCGGCGCAAGGCTGCACACTCCTCAGGCGCGAGCGTACCTACCGCTCGACAGGGCTCAGCGGCTCATGGACCTAGCCGACCGCTTTCGCAGCCAGCCCCTGGTCTCCGCCAGGCGCTTCCTGAGACTGCTCGGCCATATGGCTTCCACCGTCCATGTGACCCCCAATGCCCGCCTGAACATGCGGTCTGCTCAATGGTGTCTCCGCCGGCAGTGGCGACAAGCCACGGGCGGCCTCGCAGACCTAGTGCGCGTTTCCGAGCCGCTGATCTCGTCTCTCCGGTGGTGGCTCCGGCAGCCGAACCTGATATTCGGTATGCCTTTCCAGTCACCTCAGCCGACCCGGGTGCTGACCACCGATGCATCCCTCCTGGGCTGGGGAGCGCATTGCCAAGAGGCGCGTACTCAGGGCCTCTGGACCACGTGGGAGTCTGCTCAGCAGATCAACTTCCTGGAGCTCCGGGCGATCCGCCTAGCTCTCAAGGCCTTCTCCCGCCTGACTTCCCAACAGTCCGTCCTTGTCCAGACGGACAATCAAGTTGCCATGTTCTACGTGAACAAACAGGGGGGCACGGGCTCCTTTCTCCTCTGCCGGGAGGCTCAGAAGCTCTGCTCTTGGGCCGTCAGTCACGGCATTCTCCTCAAGGCAGTTTATCTCCCGGGCCAAGACAATTGCCTCGCGGACAAACTCAGCAGGGTCCTCCAGCCGCACGAGTGGCGTCTGGATCCCTTGGTGGTTCAGAAGCTCTTCCTCAAGTGGGGCCTCCCCACGATGGATCTCTTTGCCAGTCCTCGCAACCGGCAGCTTCCTCGCTTCTGCTCTCGTCAGCCACACCCCCTTCGGGTTGCGGCGGACGCTTTTCTGATCTCATGGTCGGGGAGCCTTCTGTACGCTTTCCCTCCCATCCCGCTGGTCTCTCGGACTCTTTTCAAGGTTCTCCGAGACAAAGCCTTTATGATCCTGGTGGCCCCTCGCTGGCCCAGACAGCCGTGGTTTCCGCTCCTGCTGCAACTGGCGGTGGAGGGTCCGATCCCTCTGGGGGTACAACCGGATCTCCTCACTCAGGATCAGGGGTCCCTACTGCACCCCAACCTCAGGTCTCTCAACCTCATGGCCTGGCTGCTGAGAGGGTAGTCCTTGCTCCCCTTCTCCTGCCGGCGGAGGTGGAGGAGGTCGTCCTGGCTTCGCGACGCCCTTCTACCCGCAAATGCTACGCCCTTAAATGGCGTCGCTTTGCAGTCTGGTGTACCCAACAGTCGCAGGATCCCTTCTCCTGCCCGGTGTCGGTGATCTTGCAGTACTTGCTACACCTCTCTAATCTGGGACTTAAGTCCAACTCCGTCAAAGTTCACCTCAGTGCTCTTTCGGCACATCATGTGCCGGTGGACGGTAGACCTCTCTCCAGCGACCCTCTCGTAGCGAGGTTTCTCCGAGGTCTCCTTCTACTTAAACCACCTCTGCGCCCGCCAGCGCCGGACTGGGACCTGAATGTGGTTTTGCAGCGGATCACCTGTCCGCCTTTTGAACCTATGGCTACATGTTCTCTCCGTTTTCTGTCTTGGAAAACACTGTTCTTGATAGCCCTCACTTCCGCTAGGCGCGTAAGTGAATTGCAGGCCCTCGTGTCTGATCCCCCCTACACTCGGTTCTACAAGAATAGGGTAGTCCTACGGACTCACCCAAAGTTTCTGCCTAAAGTGGTCTCCCCTTTTCACATCAATCAGGAGGTGGTACTTCCAACCTTCTTTCCCAGACCACACTCCAGCCGAGCTGAGACGGTCCTCCATACCCTGGACTGTAGAAGGGCTTTGAACTTCTACCTTGACCGTACGCGGGAGCACCGTAAAGCTGCTCAGCTTTTTGTGTCTTTTGACCCCAATAAATTGGGACTCCCGGTCTCCAAGCGTACTCTGTCCATCTGGGTTGTGGACTGTATCTCTTGGGCTTATGGGGCAGCCGGACTCGCCTTAGAAAGTCGAGTCACGGCTCATTGCGTTCGGGCAAAGGCCACGTCAGTGGCTTACCTCCGCTCTGTTCCGCTGGCAGACATCTGCCGGGCCGCTACTTGGTCTTCGAGCCAGACTTTTGCGGTCCATTACTGTCTCGAGAGGGAGTCCCGTAGGGACAGTGCTTTCGGACAGGCAGTCCTCCGTAATCTCTTTGAGGTCTGAGCAACTCCTACCCTCCATCCCGGATGTGGGCTACCGGTGGGTGATAATTCAGCGAAGATTCTATCCTTCTGTGCTGCTGAGCTAGAGGGAGCTCATTTTTGTGCTTAGGGTCTCCGGTAGCCTTGAGCTTGGGAGTCCCATAAGTGAGGACTGACTTCCTGCTTGGTCCTGGAGAAAGCGTAGTTACTCACCTGTAACAGGTGTTCTCCAGGAGCAGCAGGAATCAGTCCTCACTACCCTCCCTCCTCCCCTTGGAGTTGCAATCGTCTGCTTATGTTCTTTTTGCAAATTTTTATGCTGTCTTTTTAGCTATGTCATCTGACTGGCTAAGATGGCACCTTCGGGCGGGAAGACGACCGCGCATGCGCGCTGCAATTCCCAAAGGCTTTCTTTGAAAGCTGGGGAAAATTGCTCCGCGAGGGCTCCGTCGGCGCCGACGTCACCCATAAGTGAGGACTGATTCCTGCTGCTCCTGGAGAACACCTGTTACAGGTGAGTAACTACGCTTTTCGGGGGTTTCGAGGAGCGGGAAGAGGCTTTGGATCTTCCTTCTCCTCCTCGACTACTCCCAAAAAGGCCCAATGAGATGCAGGGGCCCAGGCGCCCCTTACCTCTGTAGGGGGGCGTTTGCAGGAGTTCTTCTCTGCCTGGGCCCAAATTACGTCAGATCAGTGGGTACTGGAGGTTATCCGCAAGGGCTATGCTCTGGAGCTGGCGCGTCCGGTGCCGGAAAGCTTCGTCCTGTCTCCCGCCAAGTCAGCTGTCAAGTGCGCGGCTATGCGGGAGACGGTTCAAAGACCTCTGAGCCTTCAAGCGGTGGTTCCGGTGCCCGCCGACCAGTGCGGCTGCAGTCGATACTCCATCTATTTCGTGGTTCCAAAGAAGGACGGGGGGGTTCGGCCGATTTTGGATCTCAAAGGCGTAAATCTTTGCCTGCGTGTGTCGCACTTTCACATGGAAACACTGCGGTCGGTCATAGTGGTCGTTCAGAAAGGAGAGTTCCTCACCTCTCTGGATCTGTCCAAAGCCTATCTTCATATTCCCATCAGGCCGGATCATCACAAATTTCTCAGATTTGCTGTGCCGTTCGGGCACTTTCAGTTCCAGGCGTTGCCCTTCGGGTTGGCGACAGCGCCGAGGGTCTTCACCAAAATGATGGTGGTAGTAGCGGCTGCTCTGCGTCGGGAAGGCATTCTCGTGCACCCTTATTTGGACGATTGGCTCATTCGAGCGAAATCGCAGGCCGAGAGCGTGACAGCCACCTCATGAGTGGTGGGCTTTCTGGAGAGCCTCGGTTGGATAGTCAACAGGGCAAAGAGCCACTTGATTCCTTCCCAGAATCTGGTCTATCTAGGAGCTCGCTTCAACACTCAAATGGGAAGGGTGTTTCTTACCGACCAGTGAGCGCAGTATCTAAGGCAGTTGGTGACGAAATTCTTGCGATACAGAGTTCCCTCAGCTTGGCAGCATCTGCAGGTGCTGGGCACCTTGCGGCGTCGATAGAGACGGTTCCATGGGCAAGGGCGCACATGAGACCGTTACAAAGAGCATTGCTATCTACTGTGTTTAAGTTGTATTTTAAAAGGTCATCTGTTCTGTTCTGTGGTGCCAGGGTTCAGATGTTTCCCGATGTCTGTAAGGCCACACAATTAAGGAGACAGGCTTTTTTAGCCTTGAAGCCTAAGGTGTTGGCTCTTTCAGCCAGTTTTTTCTTACGTTACCCTTGCAAATGTGTTATTACATTGCAGGGATCTAAATATATATTTGTTGATCCTTCACAGTTGCAGGTATTTTTGGATAACAAATAGTAGTGCACATTTATGTTTGGAGAAGTGGGGATATATAAGTTAGTGCTGTCTTAATAGTAGGAATTGTTCCTGATATTTTCTTTTAATTGATTATTGGAATATTCTCCCCTTTATATTGGGCTAGGTATATGAGGACTGATGCTTTGTTTGTTTTTCTTATTTAATGATGGTGTTTCCTGTTTTATGGCATTGGATCACAGATTTCTTGTACTTTATTTTTGTAAGTATGTTAAAATTTCAATAAAAATAAGATAAAAAATAAAAAAAAAAAACAAAGAGCATTGCTTCGCCGATGGTCACATCAGCAGGATCCGCTGGGCCGCAGATTGCCTTGTCCGGAAGAGACACGTCAGTCACTGGACTGGTGGTTGCGGCCCGGGTCCTTGGAAAAGAGGAAGTCGCTGGAGCCGCCAGATTGGGTGGCGCTCATGACGGATGCCAGTCTAATGGGCTGGAGAGCTCACTGCCAGGGGGTTTTCGCACAGGGGCAGTGGACTCCCCAGGAGCAATCGTGGTCCATCAACAGGTTGGAGTTCAGAGCGGTCTCGCTGGCGCTTCAGGAGTTTCGACTGTTGCTGCAGGGACGATCGGTTCGAGTTTTGTCCGACAAGGCGTCGGCCGTAGCTTACGTCAACAGGCAGGGGGGCACCAGCAGTGTAGCTCTGGAAGCCGAGGCCGGAACCCTGTGCGAGTGGGCAGAAGGCAACCTTCAAGATCTCTTGGCGGCTCATGTGGCAGGAGTGGACAATGTGGAGGCCAACTTTCTCAGCCAGGTGAGGGTGGATCCGGGAGAATGGGTCCTTCATCCGGACGTGTTTGACATGATCACTCGCAAGTGGGGGTCGCCGGTCATGGGTCTGATGGCGACACTCGCGTCAGCAAAGGTCAGTCGTTTTTTCAGCAGGCGCAGGGAACGGATGTCAGAAGGTCTGGACGCTCTCATGCAGGACTGGCCGGAGGGGCAGCTGCTGTATGTCTTCCCCCCGTGGGCTTTGATCAGAAGAGTTCTGCAGTGCGTGGAGCGTTTCAGGGGTCGAGTCATTCTCATAGCGCCAGACTGGCCGCGTCGTCCCTGGTACGGGGACCTGGTTCAGCTGCTGATGGCGAACCCATGGCAACTCCTGTTACTCAAGGATCTGCTGTCTCAAGGGCCTCTGCTCATGCCTCACGTGGGTCGGTTCTCTCTTACGGCCTGGCTCTTGAGAGGGCGCGGCTGAAGTCCAGGGGCTATTCCGCGGCGGTCATTTCTACCTTGTTGAAATCCAGACGGCGTTCTACTTCTTTGGCGTATGTGTGTGTTTGGAGGATTTTCGAGGCGTGGAGTAAGGAAAGACAGATTGACCCCTTGAAAGTAGCTATTCCCCATGTCTTGGATTTTCTGCAGGATAGATTTGTCAAGGGGTTGGCTGCTGCGTCTCTGAGTGCAGGTGGCGGCATTGGCGTGCTATCGCGGAAAGGTGGCAGGTCAGTCGCTAGGTGCCCATCCAGATGTTAAGAGATTTTTAAGAGCCGTATCATTAGTACGACCACCAACTAGGCCTTTGTTTTCGGCGTGGCATCTGCCTTTGGTGCTGGATGTTTTGGAGAAGGAGCCCTTTGAGCCCTTAGCCCGCGCGATGATCAAGGACCTCACTCTTAAGGTGGTGTTTCTGGTAGCGGTGTGCTCTGCTAGGAGGGTGTCGGAGTTGCAAGCCCTCTCCTGTAGGGAGCCTTTTCTATCGTTCTCTTCCTCAAAGGTCGTTCTGAGGACGGTGCCGTCTTTTCTCCCAAAGGTAGTTTCGGTTTTTCATGTGAACCAGGTGATTGAGTTTCCGGTCTTCTCTGGAGGGTCGGGGGCGCCTTCGCGGCGTCTCCATACCTGGATCTTCGCAGAGCACTCAAAAAGTATCTTAAGCTTACGGCGACTTTTCGTAAGACTGATAGACTGTGCTTTTTGCGGGGCCCCGCAAGGGGGAAGCGGCTTCCAAGGCATCTATTGCACGGTGGATTAAGGAAGCAATTGCGTCGGCTTATGTCCTCAAAGGCAGAGTGGTTCCGGACGGTCTCAGAGCTCACTCTACTAGGGCTCAGGCCACTTCCTGGGCGGAAGTTCGTTTGGTTTCGCCGGCAGACATTTGTAAGGCGGCGACCTGGTCGTCTTTGAATTTCTTTGTGAAGCACTATAGGCTGGATGTCCAGGGCTCCGGAGAGGCATCGTTCGGTTCGGCGGTTCTTCAGGCCGGTTTACCAGGTCCCTCCCATGTGTGATTTGTTTCACTGCTCTGGTATTGACCCAGAGGTTCCGGGACTAGACTGGGGACACGATCAGGAAGGTTAAATTAGACTTACCTGCTAATTGTTGTTCCTGGAGTGGAACCAGTCTAGTCCCCTATCCCTCCCGATTGTCTGCAGTAGTCTTTCGGCCTGAACGGTGCCAGTGTGTCACAGGTAAGAGCTGTTTGCTTTCTACGAAGAAAAAAAAAACAACAGTATCGGGGTGTCCTATATGTCTTTACTGTGTGGTCTCTGGGGAACTGGGTGGGCCTTTCTTCTATAGGAGGGAGTGGCATGTTCAATTCTCAAGTTACGGTATGGCAGGGGGTCTTTTCTTCCCTCTGCTATCAGTTGCTGTTTCAGTTTACGGGGTCTTCCTGTGTAATATGTTAGTTTGTTTTGATAAATTCTTAATTGTTGCTCCGGTGAGTCTGCTTTGTCAATAGGATACTGGTGGCAGAAGGTGGTTCCCGGGGAGATATACCAGTGATGTCACAAAAAAGAGGTGTTTCTCAGTCTCCAAGCTGCTGGATCAGATAGGCAACCCAGAGGTTCCGGGACTAGACTGGTTCCACTCCAGGAACAACAATTAGCAGGTAAGTCTAATTTAACCTTAGTGGATTTTGCAGAGATTCTTGACTTTTCAATATCTATCTTACTGCCTCTTGGATAAGACTGTGTAGATGAGACACTAATGTGCCTATAGCTACTAATATGTAAGATTATTTATCACCAGTTGCAACTTTCTTTGAAGGCTTACATAACATTAGACAGGTTTTATTGAGGGCTTCCTCACTTTTTTTTTTAACAGAAAAGGGAATCAAAATATAAATAAAAGAAAAGAAAAGAAATTTAGTAAAATTGAGATCATGATTAAATTTAAATTGTCCAACTTCAGTAGCTTCAATTAAATTTCTAAAGTGTACATTTATGCAAAAATAAAAATATATATACTGTGATGGTGTGGCAGAAGAAAACATTTGGATGAAGGTATTTTCTTACATCTTCAATTTTTTCTCTTTTCTTGTATTTGAAGGAGGCTGCTGCTGGTAATATTGTCAACAAGGACATTCCTGTTCTTCAGTGCCATGGAGATTGTGACCCTTTGGTTCCTCCTATGTTTGCTGCTCTTACTGTTGAAAAACTAAAGACTATAATAAATCCAGCAAATATACAGCACAAGGTTTACTCAGGCATGGCACATAGCTCATGCTCCCAGGTCGGTATTCTGCATTATTAATACGAAAACGATGGGTCAGCATAGTGCCTCAGTGGCAATGCACTGCACCACCATAGTACTAACTAGATTTGATATCAAAGGCCATTTTCTCCATGGGCTAGTTAAAAATGCTGCAAGGCTGTTCATAGTCTTGGATATGGAGAGTCTCAGCTGTTGCACAATGCATAGTGGTCAAACTCACCGTGCATATGTATCTGGTTCTGGAAGTAGCCACAATATATGACCTCTTGCCAAGGACTCTCACTGTTTGGAAGGAAACTAGGAAGGTTATGAATGGGGGACAGTGTGTATTTGCAAATGCTGAAAATTACTAGAACAGAAAACAAACCAGAATTTGCACATCTTAAAAAATAAGCATTAACCAGTGTATAATAAACAAAATACATAATATTAATCAGGAGGAGGAAGAAAGACCTCAGTAAAATCAAGAGCTCACAACCAATGGCTCAACTTACAACTGTGGGTGCTGAATAGATTACATCAATGATCAAAAACCTTCAAACCCACCCTGTTAAGATAGAAATTTATCTTAATATCTCTTATATATTGTAATCTCCTTACTTTTTTAATTTTTAACTTCTTTGAGCAGCAGTGATCATCTCACAGTGTGGTCTGTGGTAAAAGCCAAGGCAGAGTCCAATTACAGCAAACTCAGTCCAGGACTTCAAAAACGTTGACTTCAGTAACATGGGAAAGTACCTGAAGGAGAAGTTGACAGGGTGGGAGGAGATAAGGAAAGTGGAATTACAGTGGGCTGAACTTAGAGACAATAAAAGGGGCAACGGATATATATATAAGAAAAGTAAATAAAAACAAGAGGAAAAGGAAACCTGTATGATTCACCAAAGATGTGGCTGCACAAATAAAGACAAAAAACCACAAAATTCAGATCTCATAAAGAGGAACAGAAAAGAATACAGGATAAAGCTAAAAGAGAAATAAGGATAGCAAAAGCAAAAGCAGAAGAAAAGATGGCTAAAGATGTGAAGCATGGAGACACAACTTTTTCAGGTATATTCAGGAGAAGTGGAAGATTGGAGGTGGAATTGGAAGACTCAAGTGTCAGACAGATTTGTGGTGGTTGAAAAAATGAAAATAATAAACAACCTGTATTCACAAAAGAAAATCCTGGAGAAGGACCACATATGAGTGATAAATATACAAATTGGAATTGAGTACTTGAACAGCTTGCAAAACTAAAAGTGGACAAGGCCATGGGACTAGTTCTAGTCGTGGATGGCTAACCAGATAGCGGTCCAATATCGCCACTACCCGGTTAGGCTCTGTAGGTGAATCCCCTCTGTCTCGTCGCCGTGGCATTGAATATCTAGGTTTTAGAGTTCAGCAGGCAGGGCTATGCACCAACGCGGCGCATAGCTTGCCCAACTGAATATCAGGCCCTAAAAGTTCAACCTGCTTATAAAGAATAAAAGTATCTTTGAGCTCCAGAAATCTCCACTGACTGCAGAGAGCCTACCTAGCCCTTCAACCTGTCAAGCCGTTCATTAACAGGAATTAAAAATTCGTCCACTGCCCAAAATTTCTCATCAACTTGCTCAGAAAATGAAATTGTTTGGTTCATGAACCCTTGTAACAGACAATTAGTCTGATACCTCATGACAAGTGTCCAGCAGTGTGACTTCCAAACCGGAGCTTTGGGCAAGGAGGTGGTACCACAGGCATCTCCAGGAACAAGCAGGAATGAGTCTTCAACCTGTCAAGCCGTTCATTAACAGGAATTAAAAATTCGTCCACTGCCCAAAATTTCTCATCAACTTGCTCAGAAAATGAAATTGTTTGGTTCATGAACCCTTGTAACAGACAATTAGTCTGATACCTCATGCCAAGTGTCCAGCAGTGTGACTTCCAAACCGGAGCTTTGGGCAAGGAGGTGGTACCACAGGCATCTCCAGGAACAAGCAGGAATGAGTCTTAACATATGGGTATCGTCGGTACCAACGGAGCCTGCGCGGGAACGCTCCCCAGCGTCCAAAAGGAAAGCTTTTGGGAGCATCCCACAGCGCCTGCGCGCTGCCTTCCCGCCTTTCCTAATTGCCTCTCTCCAGTTCTTCTTTTCCGCGGAGCCAGCAGGTCGTGTTCCTGTCACCGCTGAAGAATTTCTTTATTTTATTTTATTTCTTTGGTCGCGCATCTGCCTTCTCGACGCTGGACCGGTACCGCCGGTCTTTTCTTTCTTTATTCTAAAAAAAAAAAAAAAAAACCTACTGTTTTTCTCACTTCAGTGCATTTTCTTCTTTGGCCTTAGGCCTAGCAAATTTTTCCTCATGGAAAAGCCCGCCTCTGGGTTTAAAAAATGCACGAAGTGCAGCGGCACTATTTCTGTCACTGACACCCATGAATGGTGTCTAAAAAGTTTAGGTCCTGACCACTCCATTGCGGATTGTGAGTCCTGCTCCATGATGTCTAAAAGAGGTCTACAGAATTGAGCAGCTAAGCTCAGTACCCTGTTTCCCTCGGATGCAGCTTCGGTTGCATCGACGTCTTCCAGGGCTGCTACTTCCTCACATGGATCTCAGGTAACCAAACTTAAATCCAGCCGGTCCTCGGAGGGTAGATCTCCCTCTAAGTATCGAGATGCCTCCGGGCTTGCCCTTGAGGAATCCGCATCGGCAAAATTACCCCGGCGGGAGGCTCTGGCTTCCAAAGCTTTATCTATGGGGTCACAGGTTGACATCAATGGCTCGGCCTCAACCGATCACCTGTTGCCATGTTCTGGGGTACCGGTGGTTCCCACTGGTACCGACATCCAGACATTGGTTGCGTCGATGGATCAGAATTTCCTGACCATGCAGCGTGCCATCACGGCATTCATACAAGCTGCGACGCCTTCGGTACCGCAACAAACTCCGTTGCCGGTACCGACTCCGGCACCGGTACCGACATCGGTTCCGGTGCCGGTACCGATTGCATCGACATCCGCTTCGGTGTCGACTGCAGCGGTACACTGTTCTGTGATGCCCATCGGTACCGAACCAGTACCGATCACTCCCGATGTTGATACCACCCGGTACGCGTATCGGGCTCTGCAGGAGCATCCAGACAGGCGATACTTCGATTCCTCTGAAGACTCTGATGAATCAGAGGTCTCTGTCGAAGCATCGGTGATCCATCCTCAGGAGCCCTTTTCTCCAAAAAGGAGAATGTCTCCTCCAGAAGACTTGTCTTTTCAAAACTTCATTAGGGAAGTGGCCAGGGGCCTTTCCATCTCAGTGGCCCCTGAGACAGAGCCTAGAGCCAAAAAAATAGATATTTTACAATATCCTAAGGCTCCTAAAGAGGCAGCCACTTTACCAATACATGAGATTCTTTATGATCACATGTTGGGCATATGGGAGACTGCTCTCACCACTTCCCCTCATTCTCGCAGGTTGGACACCATGTATTGTGTTCCTCCTTGTCCTGGCTTCCATAAGACTCAGCTTCCTCACCACTCCATTGTGGTGGAGTCTGCTATGAAGAAGATAAAGAGTACAAAAAGGCACTCCTCTGCTCCTCCAGGAAGAGAATGCAGAACCTTAGATGCCTTTGGCAGGAGAATTTTCCAGGCCAGTATGCTTGTTGCCAGAATCAACTCCTATAGTCTCTATATGGGGATGTTTCTAAAAGAAGTTACAGATCACCTGCAAACTTTATCTCCTTTTATTTCAGACGATAAAAGGGAAGAGTTCCTCACCTGGCTCAAACATGCCCAGGATATTTCCAAGTTTTCCAACTGTGCAGCCTTTGACCCTTTTGAAGGTGCCAGCAGAACCTCAGCCATTGCCATAGGTGCACGCAGAGTTGCTTGGTTACAAGCTTCTGATTTGGAACCCTGGGTTCAAGATGGACTAGGCAACCTTCCTTGTACAGGTGAAAACCTTTTTGGCAAAGATTGGCAAGCAAAGGCCACTCAAATGGATGCTGAAAATTCTGCTTTAGATAGACTTTCAAAGTCTACTTCTGCTCCTTTTAAGAAAAGGTTGTTCAAAAAGGGATTTTTTCCCAAAAAAGGGAAATATTCTGCTTATGGTCAGCAGTCATCTACTGCAGGTCATTTTGCTACAAAGAGACAGCAACAACCGAAACAGGCCAAGCCTAAGGCTGCTAGTACTGCTACGGCCCAACAGCCTCAGCCTCCTCAGGGCCTTTGACTTACAACTAGAGAGCTTAGCCTTTCTGGCTCTAGAACATCCAGAGCCTCTCACCATTCCAGGAAGGTTGGCTTACTTTCCTCCCAGATGGGAACAAATCACAGCAGAGCAATGGACCCTCTCCATCATAAGGGAGGGGTACAAGCTTCATTTCTTAAACCTTCCTCCTCACACCATGGTGAGACAGTTCAATTCTCAGACATCTCCCCTCGACCTTCTGGGTCAGGAGATTTCTACCCTTCTTGCCCAAGGGGCAATAGAAGAAGTACCCCTTCTTCAACAGGGCTCAGGGTTCTACTCCCCCTACTTTCTTATCCCAAAGAAAACAGGGGGCTACAGACCCATATTAGATCTCAGAGAATTGAACAAGTTTGTATGCAAGGAGAAATTCAAGATTTCTCTCGGTACTCTCCTTCCATACCTTCAGAGTCAGGATTGGCTTTGCTCTCTAGACCTCAAGGATGCGTACACCCATGTCCTCATCCATCCAACACACAGAAGGTTCCTTCAGTTCCTTTATCAAGGGAAGCACTACCAATACAGAGTGCTTCCTTTCGGTCTGGCCTCTGCACCAAGGGTGTTCACAAAATGCATGGCAGTAGTAGCTGCATTTCTACGCACTAGGGATATTCGTATTCCCATATCTGGACGACTGGCTCATCCGAGCTCCATCCCAGTCAGAGGCCCAGACTTCTCTAACCTGCACAAGGCGTATCCTTCAGTATCTGGGACTTGTAATAAACTTTCCAAAATCCCTTCTCACCCCTACTCAGTCTCTAGAGTTCATAGGGGCCTTACTGGATACCACAACTGCAAGGGCCTATCTTCCCCAGGCCCGTTGCCTACGCTTGGTGCAGTTAGCCTCACAAATTCAGTTAAAATCCCATTTAACTGCTCGAGAGATGTTACAACTGTTAGGCCACATGGCATCCACTGTGCATGTGGTTCCTTACGCTCGCCTTCACATGAGGGCAGCTCAGTGGACTCTGTCCACCCATTGGACCCAGGCATCAGGTTGCCTGTCAGACAAAATAGCAACCTCCAGTCACCTCTTTTGGTCCCTCCACTGGTGGAAGTCCACTCAAAATCTGTTGCTGGGGTCCCCCTTTCAACAGGTGTTGCCCCAAGCAACCCTTACAACAGATGCCTCTCCAAGAGGTTGGGGAGCTCATCTTCAAGATCTCTCCACTCAAGGCATCTGGTCTTTACAGGAGACATCTCTACATATCAACCTCTTAGAGCTCAGAGCAATTTTTCTAGCTCTGAGTCTTCCACACCCTGCTCAGCTACAAGACAGTCCTCATCCACATGGACAACCAAGTAGCCATGTTCTACGTGAACAAGCAGGGTGGGACTGGCTCTCTGTCGCTTTGCAACGAAGCTCTCAGATTGTGGGCCTTCGCTAGAGAGCATCAAATTCATCTCATGGCAGTGTATCTTCCAGGGGTTCTAAACTCTTGGGCAGACAGACTCAGTCGAGTTCTGCTTCTACACGAATGGTCCCTCCATGGGGACCAGATAGCCAGGATCTTCCGAATTTGGGGAACCCTGCACATAGACCTCTTTGCAAGTCCGTGGAATGCCAAACTTCCCCAGTTCTGTTCCAGGATTCCGTGTCAGGGAGTTCAGGCCAGGGATGCCTTCCTCCTTCATTGGGGGCAAGACTTCCTCTATGCCTTTCCACCCATTCCCCTAATTCCCAAGACACTGTTCAAGCTTCAGAGAGACAGGGGGTCTATGATCCTCATAGCACCACGTTGGCCACGCCAAGTGTGGTACCCTCTACTTCTGCATCTCTCCCAAGCTCCCTCCCTGGACTTGGGATGTGCTCCAGACCTCCTGTCCCAGGAGGAGGGAACGTTGTGGCACCCAAATCCCCAGTCTCTTCACCTCAGGGCCTGGTTGCTGAAGGCTTAGACCTTCAAGATTTGCATCTTTCTCAGCAAGTGAAGGATATCCTTCATGCTTCCAGAAAGCCTTCCACTAGACGTTCCTATGCTTTTAAATGGAAAAAGTTTACCATTTGGTGTGCAGAGAAGGGTCTTAACCCTCTTGCAATACCTCTGAATTCTTTACTAGAGTATTTGCTGCATTTATCCCATGCAGGCCTTAAAACAAATTCAGTAAGAGTCCATTTGAGTGCTATTGCAGCATCCCTTAAACCTCTCAATGGACAGCCTATTTCCTCTCATCCTCTTATAGCAAGATTCATGAGAGGCCTTCTTTTGACTAAACCTCCCATCAGACCACCTCCAGTGGCATGGGACTTGAATCTGGTTCTTGGCCAGCTTATGCAGCCACCTTTTGAACCCTTAGCCACTACCTCCTTGAAATTTCTTTCCTGGAAGGTTATTTTTCTCATTGCAGTCACTTGAGCTTGCCGCATCAGTGAGCTGCAAGCCTTGGTGGCTAATCCTCCTTATACAAGGTTCCATCATGACAAGGTAGTCCTCAGGACTAATCCACATTTTATGCCTAAAGTGGTCTCACCTTTTCATCTGAACCAGGAGGTTTATTTACCTGTCTTTTTTCCAGGACCTCATGCTTCAAGTGCAGAGAGGAATCTTCATACCCTGGATTGTAAAAGAGCTCTTGCTTTTTACTTACAAAGGACACAGCAACATAGAAAGTCCTCTCAACTCTTTGTTGCTTTTGATCCCTCTCATTTAGGACTTCCAGTCTCTAAGAGAACTCTGTCCAATTGGATTGCTCAGTGTATTTCTTTCGCCTACCAGAGTAAGAACCTTTCTCTGGAGGGCCATGTCACCGCTCACAATGTGAGGGCCATGGCAGCCTCTATGGCTCATCTAATTTCTGTGTCCATCGACCAGATCTGTCGAGCGGCCACCTGGGCCTCGGTTCATACCTTCACAGCCCATTACTGCTTGGACAAGGACTCCCGCCAGGATGCCTTGTTTGGTCAGGCTGTTCTCAAACACCTGTTCCATACCTAACCAACTCCTACCCTCCATCCCTGGCTGGATGCCTGAGATTCATGGGTGGAGGTAGAGCCCTTCCCAGCGACTCACAACCTGGGTGATCTCCCAGGCATCTCTAGCTGGGGAGTCCCCGTATGTGAAGACTCATTCCTGCTTGTTCCTGGAGATAGCACAGTTACTTACCTGTAACAGGTGATCTCTGGGAACAACAGGAATATCTTTATCTTTATTCATATTTGATAAACCGCTATTGTAGGAACATTAAGCGGTGTACAATAAAAGGATGGATTTAGCATTGCAAACCAAGAAAAGGAACGCCAATAATAAATAGGAAAGAGGGAGGCAGGACAGAGCAGTAACATCACACGATTACCAAATCATAAGACAGACATAGCCCAGCCTGGCAACATAGACAAACGGACAAGGGGCAGGCAAGTGACGACTTAGAAAAGGACAAAGACAAAAACAGGGCAGTCAGGGAGGAGCCTCAGGGGAAAGGTCGTATGCTTTCTGAAATAGATGGGTCTTGAGAGTAATGACTTAAACTGAGGATAGGATGATTCTAACTGAAGGGGAGCCGGTAGCATGTTCCATAGGAGAGGTCCAAAGAAGAAAAAAGCAGAATGGCGAGTCTGTTCTAAATGGGCCTGGGATGGTGAAGGAAGAGATAGGCGGTTGGCATGGATTGAGCGAAGCTGACGGTGAGGAGAATGCAAAGAAATGCAATCTGCTAAGTAGAGAGGATTGCTAGTATGAATGGCTCGATGAATCAGAATCAGAAATTTGTAGTGAAAGCGAAGAGGCAACCAATGTAACCGGGTGAGAATGGGAGTAATATGGTCAAACCGACTGGAAAATGTGACTAGGCGTGCTGCCGTATTTTGAATCCGTTGCACTCTTTGGAGCTGATAATTGGGGAGGTTAGCCAGGAAAACATTACAGTAGTCCAGCCTACTGATAACCAGTGCAAGTACGAGGGTAATTAGTGAACTAGGAGGTAGCACAGAACGAACAGCCCGAATTTGTCGTAGGGCGGCAAAGGAGCGGCGGGAGAGTGACGCGATATGCTCTTGAAAGGAAAGGGAAGGATCCAAAAGAACACCCAAATAACGGAAGGAAGACGTTAGGGGGATAGCAGTTGAGCCGATGGAGGGAACCAGGGTAGGGCATGTACCAATCAGTGACACCCACATTGCTGAGGACTTTGCAGGGTTAAGGTGGAGAAAATTTTCCGAAAGCCATGACACAACGTGAGCAAGGCAAAGATTAAGCTGGGAGATATCTGGAGATAGTGGTGAAACATGGAAAAGGAGAACAATGTCGTCTGCATAGATGTATGATGAAACGGGATACTGCTGCATAATTAATGGTAATGGGGAAAGGAAGATGTTAAATAGCAAGGGGGAGAGAACAGAACCCTGCGGAACGCCACAAGTGAGGGGAAGAACAGTGGAGGACTGGCCATTGACATGTACAGGAAAGGAACGGGTGGAAAGGAAAGAGCGGAACCAGTGCCAGACAGTGCCTCAGAGACCGATGTCTGATAACCGTGACAGGAGGGTACGATGGTCAATCAGGTCAAAGGCTGCTGACAGATCAAGGGACACCAGGAGGGTAACATCACCACGGTCGTGAGCTACATGCAATTCGTTCAACAGAGCAAGAAGAACGGTTTCAGTGCTATGGCCGCTGCGGAAGCCCGCTTGGCGCGGGTGAAGTGAATTTGTGGATTCAACATGTGAGCTCAACTGATTGAAAGCACAGCGTTCCAGAAGTTTGGCAATGTATGGGAGGTTTGACACCGGGCGCCAATGTGAGAGAACAGACGGATCCAAGGAAGGTTGTTTCAGGAGGGGGTGGAGAATAAGTCTTCACAACCCACCCACCTCCCCTAGGAGTTGTATCTTTCTATCTTTCTTTCCTTTCCTCACTCTCTCTTTGTCTCAGCTTTAAACCTTGAACTGGAGAGAGGCGGTTGGGAAAGGCGGGAAGGCAGCGCGCAGGCGCTGTGGGATGCTCCCAAAAGCTTTCCTTTTGGACGCTGGGGAGCGTTCCCGTGCAGGCTCCGTCGGTACCGACGATACCCATATGTGAAGACTTATTCCTGCTGTTCCCAGAGATCACCTGTTACAGGTAAGTAACTGTGCTTTCTCTGGAGGGCCATGTCACAGCTCACAATGTGAGGGCCATGGCAGCCTCAATGGCTCATCTGAACTCTGTGTCTATTGACAACATCTGTCGAGCAGCCACTTGGGCCTTGGTTCATACCTTCACAGCCCATTACTGCTTGGACAAGGATTCCCGCCGGGATGCCTTGTTTGGTCAGGCTGTTCTCAAACACCTGTTCCATACTTAATCAACTCTACCCACCATTCCTGATGGGATGCCAGAGATCCATGTGGGGAAGTGGAGCCCTTTCCCAGGGACACACAACTTCTGGGGTCTCTCCCTGGCATCTAAAACTAGGGAGTCCCCATATGTGAAGACTCATTCCTGCTTGTTCCTGGAGATAGCACAGTTACTTACCTGTAACAGGTGATCTCTGGGAACAGCAGGAATAAGTCTTCACAACCCACCCACCTCCCCTGGGAGTTGTATCTCTCTATCTTTCCTTTCCCTCTCTCTCTCTGTCTCTTTGTCTCAGCTTTAAAACCTAACTGAGGAGAGACAGTTGGGAAAGGTGGGAAGGCAGCATGCAGGCGCTGTGGGATGCTCCCAAAAGCTTTCTGATTGGACGCTGGGGAGCATTCCTGTGCAGGCTCCGTCGGTACCGACGATACCCATATGTGAAGACTTATTCCTGCTGTTCCCAGAGATCACCTGTTACAGGTAAGTAACTGTGCTTTATCTAGTTTGCACTGATAGGCAAATACTTATTTTGAAAGGCTACTGAGAGAGGAACCTCTACTGCTGAGAAGGAATCTGCACTGGTAAATTTTTACCTACTGGGGAAAGTCTCAAAATTTTGGGGAAAAGGGAATTCTTTGGATTAAGCTGCTAAAATCTCTCTATTTAAAATTCTGTGTTTATTAAGTTGGGGTATAGTTTAACAAACTTTCAGTTAGGAAAGAGACTCAGGAAAACTAAAGTTGGTTAGGGTATAACTTTATTTAGCTGTTCTTTTATACCGCTTTTTGCTGGGTCAAAGTGGTGTACAAAAAAACAAGAGGATACATTGAACACATCGAATGACAACTTATGTACATGAGATTTTGACTTGTATACATTGAATACATGGAATATAGTTTATGTACAAGTGTTTGTAAGCTATATAAATAATTGGGAGCAGATGGAACTGTGTATAGCTAGGGGGTGAACAGCATGAATGTTGGGTGGGGCTGGAGGGTTTGATGGGAGTGGGGGGGGCTGGGCGAGGGGTTATGTTTGAGGCCAAAGTGTTGAACAAAGATGGGTTTTCAGATGTTTGCGGAAGGTGTGGAGTTCTGTAGCACTTCTGACTTTATTGGGGAGTGAGTTCCAGAGGGTTGGTGTGAAGAGTTTGAATGCTCTTGCACAGGCTTGCTGGTTGCTCTTTATTTTTTTGTGGGGGACGATTAGGGCGTTCCTGGTGGTTTTTCTGCTGACTCTGCTTTAGTAGCCACACTGTTGATTTCCCACCCACCCATCCCAGCTCTCACCCAACCTAGGTATGCAGCCTTTGATTTATATATAAGCTCTTAAGCCAGTTAAAAGGAAAGGAAGTTTTGCACTTTCACATATAACTGGTTTTGTTCATCAGCAAGTTCTTAGGTCTTAGGAATAAATTAATTCTAGGTCCTTGCAGCTGATCTTGAGGTGAACATTAAACAAAATCCCTCAAACTTATTATGTATATTTGTAATGGTTAAAATATCCCTATTCACCTAGCAGCTTTAAGTAACGAACAATTTTAACTAAACAAATCATTATAACTAATATGCAGACAACAGTCCCATCAGCAAGACAAGGGACTATCCAGTCTCTTGCATTGAGTGTCATATATGATAGGTCTCTTGTGTGCACTAGGTGCAGAGAGCTCCTTGCCCTTAGGGAATAAGTCGGATATCTAGAGGCTAAAGGAGCAGATTTGACGTAGCTGAGGCAGATAGAGGTGTAAAGAGGGACATAGTCGGACACGGAAGGGAAAGGTCACCTGAAAGGAGAGCATCATCTCAATTGGCAGGAAGTGATCCTGTAGCTAGGACATGTTCTACAGGTGATGTAATATCCTCTCACGCTGAGTGTCTCCAGGGCCATGTGCTCATAAGGAACGGTTAGGATGTCCATTATAGTTGGCGATTTCATCATTAGGCATGCTGATAGCTGGGTAACAGGTGGACATGAGGATTGCTTGGTAAGTTGCCTGCCTGGTGCAAAGGTAGCCACCTAGATAAGGTTCTCCATGGACCAGCAGGATTGCGTCAGCCACACCTGGTGACGTCCTCCGGGCGGGCCATGCATATGGAAGTGCTCTCTAGAGCTCAGAAAGTGAACCTTTCTGAGCATGCCCAGGTAGCCCACCTTACCGGCCCGCCCCCTAGCCTGGCCAGTATTCTTCCTTCCGCCTTGCCAGCAAAATGGACCCTGCTCTCTATCCACAATATTGATAACTCAACAATGCCAAAACCCGGATTCAAAAAATGCAACCACTGCAAGAAGAAAATGAGCAGCGCTGATTCACATGACATTTGCCTACGCTGTTTGGGACCTGACCATAACATGGAGAACTGTGGACATTGCGGTAAAATGTCCCCCAGGGCCCGAAGATTCAGAAGCCACACTCTGAATGACTTTCTTAATGAAAATGCAAGTACCTCTATTTCTGTGCCTCTTCCTGCTCCTGCTCTCGCTGTCTTACAATCACCGTCTCCGGCACCGGCTCCGGATGTGCCCGCTGCGGCCTCCATCCCTTGCTGTGTAGCCCAATCAATTTTGACAACATCTCCGATGTCTTCTGCTGGTGCCGTGCACCCCATGCCCCTTCCCGATGCTGTGAGGGGGTCCGGGACTGATTGTATGGCGGTGCGAAGCCATGTGGTCCTCCATGATGGCGCCGGTCCTGAGTCCTCCACTGCTCCGCTCCAGTCCTCCAGCTCCGCCCACCCAAAGGCAGGGACTATCGCTGCGGAGAAGAGGACAAAAAGTAACAGAGGCAAGGAGCACATCCATCAGCCCGACGCACAAGCTCCACCCACAGCCTGAACACGGACACTGTTCACCTTGTCAGTGCTGGGAGTTCGCTCGGCGCCGGGTACCCGTGCCGGACGGACGGACAGAGGCAGCAGGAACAGATCGCGAAGGCACAAGCATCACAAAAGGAGCAGAGGCAGGATGCATCCAGCGCCAGCAGCAGCGACAGCAGCATTTCCTGCTACAGGGAGAAGCGGAGTAAGCGCTCTAAACGTCACCACCGTTCTCACCACAAGGGCTCACGAAATCTTCACCGGAGAGCTACCAGAGTGTGTCTAGTTCACCCAGTCAGAGAGACCATCGACGGAGCCGCAAAAACACACACCGGAGTCCTGCCAGCTCTTCCAGTCCTAGCAGCCACCACAGCAAAAGATCCAGCAGATCCAACAGTTCTGCAATCATCAACTTATTAACCCAGCTAGTGAGGCAATCCGCCTCCACTACCTCTCCTCTCATGCTCCCGCGGCAATGGCCCCCATAGAGCACCAGACTTCCACTGCAGACAGGAGGGCTACGGATCCCGCACCTAGACCTTCACCGGATCTGGACCAGGGAAATCCATCCCCAGACAGCACCGCAGAGGAGCACGACAACAAGGCAGCGGTTGTGGGATCTGCATCCCCAGAGGTCACCGCCTCGGATAAAAGACAGTCCCGGGGCCGGAAGAACCCCCGCCCCCCCCCCCCAGAGGACCTCTCCTATCCCAAATTCCTGGACAAACTGGCCTCCGCCTTGATACTGAAGGTCTCGGAGGAGAAAGGGGAGCCAGTCCAAGAGGTGCTAAAATACGTTGCCACTCCGAAGACGACCTTCGCACTGCCTATTCACCAAACGCTGCGGGACAACCACTTGAGGCTGTGGCAAACCCCGGCTTCCAGCCGGCCATTTCCCAGACGACTCGACTCGAAGTATCAAGTCCAGCCAGTACCCGGCTTCTCTCAGTCCCAGCTGCCACACCAGTCCATCGTGGTGTCTTCGGTCCTCAAGCGGATAAAGTCCTCACGCACTCATGCTAACAGCCCCCCGGGTCGAGACCACAAGCTCCTCGACGACATTGGGAAGAAAGTCTTCCAGGGAGCTATGCTCAACGCGAGAACTGCTGCGCATCAATTCCAGCAAGTCCTTTTCCTGGATACCTGCATGACAAACGTCAGAGCTGCCATCACATCCCTCCCCAAGGAATCTCAGGTGTCGGCATCCAGTGCGCTTGTGGACGTAGCAGAGTGCAGCAAGCATCTGGCAAGCTCAACCTTCGACTCCTTTGACACAGCACTGCGAACCGCAGGAACGGCTATCTCGGCAAGAAGATGGTCTTGGCTGAGAGCCTCCGGACTATGTGAAGACACCCACGACAGAATTGCAGATGCACCCTGCACAGGCGAATCGCTCTTTGGTGACAGAGTCAAGGACACTGTCAACGACCTGAGAGAGCACTGCACCACACTACAAACCTTGGCAGAGGACGGTTTCGAACGCCACAGCAGCACTCAGAAAAATAATTTTCAGAAGAAACCATATTACACCTCCAACAAAAGGTACGCCTCCAACCAGAGATGGCAATATAACAAATACAAGAACAACTCTTACCATGGCCCCTCACAGTGCAACTCCCAGAGGGACCACAAACAGAAAAAGACCAACACTGCGCCTGCAAGCAAAGGTGGGCCATCCTTTTGACGGGGAATCACAGGCTACCACCCGGATCGGAGGTTGCCTGACTCACTTCATTCCAGAGTGGCGATGGATCTCCTCAGACTCTTGGGTTCTAAAGATCATCCAAGAGGGCTACCGCATTCGCTTTGTTGCGACGCCCTGCCAGAGCACTCATCCCATCAGCGACACACCCCCGCACTTACGCGTGGCCATGGCGGCAGAACTGCTACACCTACTTGTCTCCATGGCAATAGAGCAAGTACCCTATGCCGAAATAAACTCTGGCTTCTACTCAAGATACTTTCTCATTCCCAGAAGAACAGGAGGTGTTCGCCCCATCCGCGACCTCTGCAGATTAAACACATTCATCATCAAAGAAAAGTTCAGGATGTATTCTCTCAACTCCATCCTCCCTCTGATACAACCCGGCGACTGGATGGCATCCCTCGATCTGCAGGATGCCTATACCCACATCCACATCCGCATCCACAAGTCCCATAGGAAGTACCTCCGCTTCCAAGTTCTAGGGCAGCACTACCAATACAGAGTACTTCCCTTCGGTCTTTCATCAGCGCCACGGGTGTTCACGAAGTGCGTGGCTGTGGCGGCAGCACATCTCTGGAAGTTGAACATCTCTATTTTTCCATACCTGGACGATTGGCTCCTCACAGCCCCCTCCACAACGGAGCTGCAGGAATCCCTGCGGGTAGCCAAGACCCTGATCTCCTCCTTGGGGTTTGTCATCAACCTCAACAAGTCGCACCTCACTCCTTCCCAGAGACTGGAATTCATCGGAGCGGTGATCGACACCAAACTCTCGAAGGCCTACCTTCCAGAGCACAGATTGGTCGCCATCACCTCACTTGCCTCCAGCTTGGCCTCCAAGGAGACCCCTTCGGCAGCCTCCATCTTACGTCTTCTGGGCCACATGTCCGCCACGACGTCAGTCCTTCCAGTTGCGAGGTTAAAGATGCGCGCACTCCAGTGGCATCTACATACCCACTGGAGTCAACATTCGCAAACACTCTCCACTCGCATCCCGATGACCCCCCAGGTCAGAGCTCAACTCCACTGGTGGACGGTTCTGGGGAATCTTTCAGTAGGGAAGGACATGCATCCACCCGAGCATCAAGTGACCCTCACCATGGACGCATCCAACTCAGGCTGGGGTGCTCACACCCCAACACTCAGCACACAAGGAGCCTGGTCACAACAGGAGAGGCTCCTCCACATAAATCTCCTCGAGCTAAGGGCCATCAAATACGCTCTCAAAGCATTCCTAACACACGTGCGCGGGAAATCTGTCCTTATCCAGACGGACAACCAAGTCGCCATGTTTTACAACAACAAGCAAGGGGGCATCGCCTCTCGCTCCCTCTGCAAGGAAGCGCTACAGATCTGGTCCCTGGCCCTGAAGAACGAGTGCAGCCTCCGTGCCTCCTATCTCCCGGGAGACCAGAACACATTGGCGAACAAACTCAGCAGACAGCTGCAACCGCACGAATGGACACTCCTCCCGGAGGTAGCCGACAGTCTCTTCCAAATCTGGGGCACCCCGAGCATCGACCTATTCGCCACGGAATGGAATGCAAAATACCCCCTATTCTGCTCCAGGCACCCGTCAGCAAACAGGTTAGCAGCGGATGCATTCGACGTGTGCTGGGGGGAGTGGTCTCTGGTGTATGCCTTCCCGCCGACCCCTCTCATCCCCGCAACACTTCAGTAGATCGTTCGCAACAAAGCCCAAGCAATCCTGGTGGTTCCCCACTGGCCTCAACAGATGTGGTTCGCACTTCTCCAACGCCCTAGTGCAAGGGGCCCCGAAGCGCCTGCCCCTCAGGCCGGACCTACTGACACAGGACGGGGGCAGAACACGTCACCCCCAACCTCAAAGCCCTAGCTCTCACTGCCTGGAGGTTGAACGGTTAAACCTAGCTACGTTGCAGCTACCTGCAGAGGTACAAAACGTAGTCCTGGCAGCCAGAAGACCCTCGACCCAGAAGTCCTACGGTCTCAAATGGAAGCGTTTCAGCGCCTGGTGCACAGCTCAAGGCCTTGAACCCACTACATGTCCACTCTCCAATGTCCTGCAATACCTGACCTCTGTCTCACCTTGGTCTGCAGACACAATCCGTCAGAGTACACCTCGCGGCGATTGCGGCCTTTCACGCACCTCCGGAGGGAGCCACCTCGATTGCGGCACTACCTCTCACATCCCGCTTCATGAAGGGACTGACAAATCTGAAACCCCCGATCAGACATCCGGTTCCGCCCTGGGACCTCAACAGGGTATTGCTCCGCTTAACACAGGAACCCTTCGAGCCAATGCAGTCCACCGACATGAAGTACGTCTCCTGGAAAACACTGTTTCTAATAACCATCACATCCGCCAGGAGGATCAGCGAGCTGCAAGCGCTGGTAGCACATCCCCCCCCCCCCCCCCCGTATACGCAGCTACACCCCAACCGCGCATCCTTGAGAACCAACCCTAAGTTCATTCGCAAAGTGGTGTCTGCTTTCCACGTTAATCAGTCTATCGAGCTCCCCTCTTTCTTTCCGGAGCCTCATACATCTGACGAGGAGAGGCGCCTACACACTCTGGACTGTCTCCGGGCCCTCCGGATTTATCTACACAGGACACAGCCCACCTGCAAAGGCGAACAGCTGTTCGTGTCTTTCGATCCAAGCAAGCCTGGCAGACCAGTCAACAAGAGGACCCTCTCCCACTGGGTCGCCTCCTGCGTCTCCTATTGCCTTGACCCTTCAGGCACCCAGCAGAAGCCGAGAGTGGGCCCTCACAAACTCAGAGCGCTGGCCACCTCCATTGCCAACCTTCGCTCCGTTCCACTAATTGACGTCTGCAGAGCGGCCACCTGGTCCTCCCCGCACACGTTCCACAGACACTACTGCCTCGATCTCAACGCACAAGAGGACTTTGCCCTCGGCACAGCCATCCTCTCCACTGCAGCCGAGGGAAGTGAAGCCGCACGGCGCACCTGATTATGGACTCCTATCATGGACCCCACTTATACTATGCCTGCTTATGTTGCTGTCGTTTGACATTCCTGTTTTGCACTGTTGCACACTTTGAGTACATACATTGCGCTGTTTGCACCTTGAAATGTGTTGCACTGTTTGCATCTTAAATGTGTTGTTTGCACTGTCTGACAGCACCTTATTGTATATCCCTTGCACAACCTGTCCACGATTTGCACATACCGTCTGGCGATTCTAATAAAACTGTGTTTCATTGAGTTAATACACCCTAGCGGTACACCGTGTGTCATGTATGCTTACCTCCCCCACCTCAGCATACACACGCAGCTAGGGAGGCACCAGGTGTGGCTGACGCAATCCTGCTGGTCCATGGAGAAAACTGGGTTACTTACCTGTAACGGGAGTTCTCCGTGGACAGCAGGATAAGTCAGCCACACAATCCCACCCACCTCCCCTGGAGGAGGTCTACCTCCGCCGCTCCCTAGCCGGTCAATAGCTAGCTAGGAACTCACTGGCCAGGCTAGGGGGCGGGCCGGTAAGGTGGGCTACCTGGGCATGCTCAGAAAGGTTCACTTTCTGAGCTCTAGAGAGCACTTCCGTATGCATGGCGCCGCCCGGAGGACGTCACCAGGTGTGGCTAACTTATCCTGCTGTCCACGGAGAACTCCCGTTACAGGTAAGTAACCCCGTTTTCTAGACTGTATTGGGGAGGAGCCTATTATCTCCAGGAACAAGCAGGAATGTAGTCCTTCACATATGGGTATCGTCGGTACCGACAGAGCCTGTGCGGCAACGCTCCCCAGTGTCCAATTAGGAAGCTTTTGGGAGCATCCCACAGCGCCTGCATGCTGCCTTCCCGCCTTTCCCAACTGCCTTTCTCCAGTTCTGCGTTTTCTGCGGAGCCAGCAGGTCGTGTTCCTATCACCGCAGAAAATTGTTTCTTTATTCTTTATTTTTTTATGGTCGCGTCTGCCTTCCTGACGCTATACCGATACCGCCGGTTCTTTCAAACTTTTTTTAAAAAACCCAAAATTACTACTAATCCTTTTTCCAAACTTTCTTTCCAGATGCACGCGCCATTTTGGGCCTTAGGCCCAAAATTTCCTCCACTATGGAGAAACCCGTCTCAGGTTTTAAAAAAATGCACCAAGAAGTGTGGCGGTACCATCTCCGTCACTGACACCCATGAGTGGTGTCTTAAATGTTTAGGTCCTGACCACTCCATCTCCGAGTGTATGGCTTGTGCCATGATGTCCAAAAGGGGTCGACAGAACCGAGCTGCCAAGCTCAGTGCCCTTTTTCCTTACAATGCAGCTTCGGTGGCATTGACTTCTTCCAGGCTTCGTCTTCCTCCCATGGATCTCAGGTAACTAAACATAAGTCCAGCCGGTCCTCGAAGGGGAGATCTCCTAAGTGTCGAGATGCCTCTGGCATTGCCCTTGAGGGTTCCATACCGGCATAATTGCCCCGGCGGGAGGCTTCGGCTTCCAAAGCATTATCGGGGCTCCAGGATGTTCTTGAGGCCTCGACCTCGGCAGAACTACTGGTGCCATGCTCTGGGGTACCGGTTGCGTCCGGTACCGACACCCAGGCATCGGCAGCGTTGATAGACCAGAGGTTCCTGGCTATTTAACACAGTCTGGTGGCTCTCCTTGTGGCATCGACGCCCTCGGAACCGCGTCAGACAGTTCAATCGGTACTGGTACCGATAGCATTGACATCGGTATCGGCTTTGCCGGCACCCATTCATGCGATGCCTTCCAGTGCCGATACACCGGTACCGATTATCCCCGGTACCGACTTCAGAAAAGCTTCAGAGAGACAGAGGGCGGATGATTCTCATAGCTCCACAGTGGCCATGGCAAGTGTGGTACCCTCTGCTTCTACATCTCTCTCAAGCCCCCTCCCTGGAGTTAGGGTCTGCTCCAGATCTCCTGTCTCAGGAGGACGGAAGGTTATGGCATCCCAGTCCCCATTCTCTGCATCTCAGGGCTTGGTTGCTGAAGGCCTAGATCTTCATGATCTTAACCTTCCTCAGCAAGTAAAGGATATCCTTTATGCTTACAGGAAACCTTCCAGTAGACGCTCTTATGCTTTCAAGTGGAAGAGATTTGCCATATGGTGTTCGCAGAAGGGTCTAAAACCCCTGGCGATACCTCTGGAATCTTTACTTGAGTATCTCCTTCATTTATCTAATGCAGGACTTAAGACTAACTCAGTAAGGGTCCATTTGAGTGCTATTGCAGCTTTTTTCAAGCCTCTAAATGGACAACCTATTTCCTCCCATCCTCTTATAGCAAGATTTATGAGAGGCCTTCTTCTAACTAAGCCTCCCTTAGCTACTACCTCATTGAAATTCCTTTCTTGGAAGGTTATCTTTCTCATTGCAATCACATCAGCACGTCACATCAGTGAGTTGCAAGCGCTAGTGGCTGATCCACCTTATACAAGGTTCCATCACGACAAGGTAGTCCTTAGGACTCATCCACACTTTATGCCAAAGGTGGTCTCGCCTTTTCATCTTAATCAAGCAGTTTACTTGCCTGTGTTCGTTCCAAGACCTCATGCATCAAATGCAGAAAGGAATCTTCATACTTCGGACTGTAAAAGAGCTTTAGCCTTTTACTTGCAAAGAACACAGCAACATAGAATGTCCTCTCAACTCTGTTACTTTTGAACCTTCTCATTTGGGACTTCCAGTCTCCAAGAGAACACTATCCAACTGGATTGCACAGTGTATTTCCTTTGCCTATCAGAGTAAAAATCTTCCTCTGAAGGGCCATGTCACAGCTCACAATGTGAGAGCCATGGCAGCTTCAATGGCTCATCGGCACTCTGTGTCTATCGACGACATCTGTTGAGCAGCCACTTGAGCCTCGGTTCAAAGCTTCACAGCCCATTACTGCTTGGACAAGTACTCCCGCCGGGATGCCTTGTTTGGTCAGGCTGTTCTCCAACACCTGTTCCATACCTAATCAACTCTTACCCGCCATCCCTGGTTGGATGCCAGAGATCCATGGGGGGAAGTGGAGCCCTGTTCCATGGGCACACAACGTCTGGGGTCTCTCCCTGGCATCTAAAGCTAGGGAGTCTCCATATGTGAAGACTACATTTCTGCTTGTTCCTGGAGATAGCATAGTTACTCACCTGTAACAGGTGATCTCTGGGAACAGCAGGAATTTAGTCTTCACAACCCACCCACCTCCCCTAGGAGTTGTATCTCTCTATCTCTTTCTCTTTCCCTCGTCTCAGCTTTAAACCCAACTGGAGAGAGGCAGTTGGGAAAGGCGGGAAAGCAGCACACAGGCACTGTGGGATGCTCCCAAAAGCTTCCTATTTGGACGCTGGGGAGTGTTCCCGCGCAGGCTCCATCGGTACCAACGATAGCCATATGTGAAGACTAAATTCCTGCTGTTCCCGGAGATCACCTGTTACAGGTGAGTAACTATACTTTCTTGGTACATGTTGGTACTAGTGACATAGGAAAGTGTGTAAGGAAGGAGGTTCTGGATACAAAATTTAGGCTTTTAGGTAGAAAGCTGAAATCCAAACTTCCAGTGTAGCGTTCTCAGTAATGCTTCCTGTTCAGTGCGCAGGATGCAAGAGGCAGACAGAGCTCCGAAGTCTCAACATGTGAATGAGATGATAGTGCAAAGAATGAAGAGGGTTTTAGATTGTTAGGAAATGAGCAACATTCTGGGGAAGTCTTTTCTGAAAAGATGGGCTCCACCTAAACCAGAGTAGAACCAGGTTGCTGGCAGTAGCCTTTAAAAAGGAGATAGAGCAGCTTTTAAATTAGATAGCGGGGGGAAAGCTGACAGTTCCCCAAAAGCGCATGGTTGAAATTGATGGTTCTTTGAAGGATACTAGCAAAGCAGGGCATCCTGACAGAGGTTGCAATAAATGTAAATGTAACCCAGTTGCTTTTAAGTACAAAGCATAGAGACGTAAATGATTCCAAATTACTCTTTTTATCTGATAACCAGACCGTTAATATGAATGAAAAACAAATTTTGAAATTCCTGTATGCAAATGCTATAAAATGAGAGAGCTAGACTATATAGCACTGAATGAAAGGTTAGATATAATTGGCATCTCAGAGACCTGGTGGAAGGAGGATAACCAATGGGACACTATTGCAGTGCTAAGGTAGATCAAATTAGTGGAGGGGTGGTGGCATATGTTAGAGGGCATTGAGTCAGGATAAACGTTTTGCAGAAAACAAAATAGACTGTAGACTCTCTATGGATAGACATTCACGTAAAAAGGGGAAAGGAATAGCAGTGGGGAGTATACTATCATCTGCTTGGTCAGAATGAACAGATGGATGATGAAATGCTAGCAGAAATTAGGGAAGCTAGCAAATTTTGCAACACAATAGTTCCCCCCCCTCTGTTACCCCAGTATCAACTGGGTCAGTATCCATTAGGACATGCTAGGGAGAGAGTTCCTAGATGAAATGACTGCTTCATGGAGCAGCTGTTTCTCTGTGGGCAAGCAGTAAGTAAGCTCTCACGCATAGGTGAGGTCTTCTGATAGAACCCATTCAGGAATGCTCCCCAGCTGCTAACTGAAGCTTTTGTGAGCTTCCTCTGCACAAGTGTGTTGTCCTTTTGCCTGCTGCTGCGGTGCCATTTTAGATCAGCCTTTTTCCACGGAGGCCAGTGGACGTGTCTTCAGCTAGATCTCACCAGTTGGTAATTTCTACTCATCCTCGGGGACTCTGCTGCCTTTTGGTTGTGTCCGCAACATTTTCCAATCTGCACATCTTGCTGCTTTTACTTTCCTCAAGTTAGTTTTTTCAGCCATTCAAGTTTCCTTTCTTTTTCATAGCACCCCTGCCCACTTAGGCGCCAGTGCTCTGGCTGTGGGTACTTTCATTTTTCACAAATGATTCGTTTGATTTCTCTGCGGCTTTTTTTTTTTCAGCCATCGTGTCTCAAAAACTTGCCAGTGGATTTAAAGTGTGTTCCTGTTGCTCAGGGACAGTGTCCACCATGGATGCTCATAACTGGTGCCTTCAGTGCCTGGGACCTAATCATCTGCCCTCTTCTTGTAAATTGTTTGCGGATGGTAAAAAGAGAACTTAAAGGTTGAGAGAAGCAGCAAGAATCACTTTCTGGAGCTCATAAGTCCAATCCATCAATATCGGCGTCAGGAGTCCCGGTCTCACTGCAAGGACTGCTCAAAGTTCATAGTCCGAGTGACCTATGATATCTTTGAAACAGCATTGAGAGCTTCTGCCATTGGTATTGGCACTCGGAGACTCAATTGGCTCTGGTCCTCAGACCTAGAACAATTAGTGCAGGATAAGCTTGCTGGCGTGCTGTACCATGGGGACAATCTCTTTAGAGAACAAGTCAAAGAGAAGGCTGACTTCAGCGAAAAGCAGCTTGCCACACTTTGAAATCTCTCAAGGTGCATGTCCAAGCTGGCCTCCTACCACAGGAGAAGGTACCAAGGTGGCTCCCAGAAAAAGACCTGTTCTCGTAGGTGCGGGTACTTTCTTGGACCCCAAACTTCCCAACAAAAACAGGCTCCTTGGCTATAATCATGGCACAAGAAGCCTCAAAAACCCCAGCTTGCTCTTCAACCAAAGCTTGGGGCAGGGTTTTGACTGGGTTCCTGCAAAGCATAGCCACTCTACCAGTTACCACAATGGGAAAACTCTCCTATCGGAGTGAGGCTCACCTTTTTTGCCCAAAGATGGTCTCTCATAACTTTGGCCATTTGGGTCTTGCAAATTGTTGTTCAGAGCATTTACAAATTGTATCTATTTGTCCTTCCTCCAAATTTGCCCCCCACCCCACCCTTGAGGGCTCATTCCATCAACCCTCTGCATCAAGAATTGCTTCAGAGAGAAATCACCACCCCCTTGGCAGATCTTGTGATCGAGCTCATGCTACCAGAGCAGAAAGGGCGAGGGTTTTATTCCAGGTATTTATTGATCCCTAAGAAAATGGGGGGATATAGTCCCATCCTAGACCTAAGAGATCTGAACACATACCTGGTCAGAGAAAAGTTCAGAATGATTTCTCTAGGCACCCTACTCCCTCATCTGCAAAAAGGAAATTAGCTATGCTCTCTGGATCTGAAATATCTTATACCCACATAGAGATACATCCCACTCAGAGGAAATATCTCAGATTCGTCCTGGGGGGACAGCACTTACAATACCAAGTTGTACTCTTGCCCTATTCTCAGCACCCCGAGTCTTCACAAAATACCTTGCAGTAGTAGCAGCTTACCTTCGGTCGCTGGGAGTGTTTGTCTTCTCCTATCAAGAGTTTCACTCCAGAAGGAGTTCAAGAATCAACATGGATGACCGTTTGGGTGCTGAAGCTACTAGGGTGCGTAATAAAAATTACCCCAAATCTCCCCTCCCCCCCCCCCCCTTTCAACCCTACCAACAATTGGAATTCATTGGAGCCTTCCTCGGCACGACTCTGGCAAGAGCCTTCTTCCCGCATGACAGACTTCAGAGATTGACAGCGCTAATGTGGGGGACTTAATTGAGTCAGTAGTTACAGCTCACAGGATGTTTGCTAGGTCACATGGCCTCTACAGTACATGTAACACCTTTGGCATGTCTCCACATGAGACAGGCTCAGTGGCTCCTGAGAACTTGGTGGACCCAGGCCACAGGATGACTCGGGGATTGTCTGTGGGTCACCAATCTGCTCATACAGTATTGCGATGGTGGACAATACACCACAATTTGCTCATAGGTATCCCCTTCCAAATCGTTCCACCACAAGAGATTTAGACAGATGCATCCAAACTGTTTGGAGAGCTCATCTTGGTGGGTTTCACACCCAGAGCGATTGGTCCTTCCAAGAAAGTCTCCATCAGATCAATTCCATGGAACTAAGAGTTGTGACAAATGTTCTAAGGGCTGTCAGAGATCGGTTAACCAAGTAGCAGGCTTGTACCTTCTGTGTTGGGAAATGATCAGGTTGTGGGAATTTGTCATTGTTCATGGGATGGACTTGAGCCTCATACCTACCAGGCAAACAAAACACTCTGGCTGACAGACAGACTGAATCAAATCCTCCATCCACACGAATGGATACTGGACAGGGAGGTTGCTACTCCCATCTTTTGAGAATGGGGCACTCCCTCAATAGATCTGGTTGCCACTCCTCAGAATGCTTCTGAGCCGGTGGGCGGAGCGCTGGTGGCGTCCGAGCCCCCGTTGTCTCAGCAACTCGTGTCGGGCGGTTAGCAGCGATTTTTTCCACCGGATTTCGTGGCACTGCTGCAGAAGGCGCTGGCTGGCTCGCAAGGGGGGCTGGTAGTGAGTACTTCTGGGGCGGGCCTGGAGCAGAAGAGGCCCGATTCCTCTCTGGCTGAGGACATGGCCGGCAGTGGTGCCAAGAAGCCTAGGTCTGATAGGGATCGTCTGGATCAGTCCGTGCTCTCGGAGGACTTGCGGTTGGAAGAGGCGGACATGGACCTGGGGGAGCTCGAGGAAGGAGAGATTAGAGATCAGGAACATCAGGCTAGAGTCGTAAGGGTGTTCCGTAGGGAGGAGCTGCCGGCACTCATTGTGTAATCTCTCAAGGCTCTCAATATGCCGGAGGGGGGGGGGGGGGCCGGCAGAGGACTCTACCCTGGAGGATCCTCTGCTGCAGGCCGTCCGGAAGACTCAAAGGGCGTTCCCTCTCCATCGAGTGTTTAGGGAGATGATTCAGGAGGAGTGGGATACGCCTGAAGCCAATCTTCGAGGGGCTAGGGTTCTGGCGAAGCTCTATCCTCTCTTGGATCAAGACCGGGAGTTGTTCAAAGCGCCGAGAGTGGATTCGGCGGTGACCAAGAAGACTACCATCCCGGTGGAGGGGTCGGCATCACTTAAGGATCCGCAGGACCGTAAGTTAGAGACCTTGCTGAAGCAGGTATTTGAGGTGAATGCCCTATCCTTGCAGGCATCTATTTGTGGGGCCTGGGTGGCTAGAGCCTGCTTGAGGTGGGCGCAGAGGGTCCAGGGGGACCGCGCGGAGGAAGTGACCGAGGAGGCGTCCCGCTTGGAGTCCGGGGAGGCGTATCTGGCTGACGTGCATTATGACTTGATCCTCAGCTTGGCGAAGAGTATGGCATCAGTAGTCGCTGGACGGCGATGTCTTTGGTTAAGGAATTGGTCAGCGGACGGTCCTTCCAAGGCTAGATTGAGTAGGCTGCCCTTCCGCGGCAAACTGGAGAGGATTTGGAGAAATTGGTAAAGGACTTAGAGTCTAAAACTGGTAGGTTGCCAGAGGACAAACAGAAGCAAAGCCGGTCCATGCCCGGGTCTCGCGGGCCTCAGCGGGATTTTCGCCGTTTCCCTCCCCCGCGGCTGGGGCAAGGTCAGCGGGGCCGTTTCCCTACTAGGACCCCTGGGTTTCGAGGAGCAACCAGGGGTTTTACCTCTTCCTCCTAGTCCGCTAGTTTCAAGAAGCCACAATGAAGTCAGGGGGGTCCAGGAGGAGTTAGTTCCCGTAGGAGGTCGGCTACGGGAGTTTTATCCTGCTTGGACCCGACTCACTTCTGATCAGTGGGTGTTAGAGGTGATCCGAGAGGGATATGCACTGGAGTTTCAGCGACCGGTCACTGATTCTTTCGTGCGGTCTCCTTGCAACACTCCAGCGAAGTGCCGGGCGGTGCGGGACACAGTGCGAAGACTTCTGGCTCTCAAGGCTATTGTCCCGGTTCCTTCCGACCAGTTTGGATGCGGTCGATACTCTATTTACTTCATGGTGCCAAAAAAGGAGGGAACGTGGCGGCCCATCCTAGATTTGAAAAGGGTGAATCGCTGTCTTCGTGTGTCTCATTTTCGAATGGAGACCCTCAGGTCCGTTATTGTAGCGGTGCGAAAGGGAGAGTTTCTGACGTCCCTAGATTTATCGGAGGCATATTTGCACATTCCGATACGCCAGGAGCATCAGAAATTCCTCAGATTTGGGTGCCGATGGGGCATTTTCAGTTTCAGGCGCTTCCTTTCGGCCTGGCCACCGCACCACGGGCGTTCACCAAGGTGTTGGTGGTGGTGGTGGTGGTGGCGGCGGCGGCCTTGCGGAAGAAAGGAGTGTTGGTGCACCCCTATCTGGACGATTGGTTAATCAGAGCTAAGTCCAGAGAAGAGTGTGTGTTGGCAACGGCCAGAGAGATAGCTCTGTTGCAGTCTCTTGGTTGGGTGGTCAACGTAGCAAAGAGCAGGTTGCTTCCGTCTCAGGAGCTAGAGTATCTGGGGGCTCGCTGCGATACCAGCGTTGGTCGAGTGTTTCTGCCGAAACAGCGAGTGCTAGGGCTCGAAAGTTGGTGAGTCAGTTTCTCAGTCAACAGAATCCCACGGCCTGGGATTATCTTCATCTATTGGGTACGATGGCAGCAACCCTGGAGTTTGTGCCGTGGGCGCGGGCCCACATGAGGCCCTTGCAAAGGGCGCTATTGAGAAGGTGGTCGCATCAAAGAGATCCGCTGTCACGGAGGTTATATTGCCCGCTGCAGACTCGCTGGGCGTTGCGTTGGTGGTTGAGGCCGGGGTGTCTCAAACGGGGGATGTCGTTGGAAGCACCCTCCTGGATTTCCCTCACAACAGACGCCAGTCTAAGCGGCTGGGGGGCCCATTGTCAAGGTCGGCTGGTGCAGGGTCAGTGGTCCCCTCTGGAGAAGGAGTGGTCGATCAACAGGTTGGAATTGCGGGTGGTGGCGTTAGCTCTCCGGGAGTTGCGTCCATATATTCAGGGAAAGGCCATTCGGGTATTCTCGGACAATGCTACAGCGGTGGCTTACATAAATCGTCAAGGCGGAACCAGCAGCGTGGCGTTGGAAGCGGAGGCGGAGAATTTGTTCGAGTGGGTCGAGCAGAATCTGGAAGTCTTGTCCGCGGTGCACGTCGCGGGAGTGGACAATGTCGAGGCTGATTTTCTCAGTCGAGTGAGGGTGGACCCAGGGGAGTGGGTGCTGCATGCCGAGATTTTCAAGGAGTTAGTGAGGCGCTGGGGAATGCCAGTGATGGATCTCATGGCAACGTTCCAGTCGGCGCAGGTCGGTCGGTTCTTCAGCAGGCGAAGAGAAAGGATGGCGGAAGGTTTGGACGCTCTTATTCAGAAGTGGCAGGAACAGCAGTTGTATGTGTTTCCGCCGTGGGTGTTAATCGGCAGAGTGCTGCAGCGCATAGAGCGCCACAGGGGGCCAGTGCTTCTGATTGCTCCAGATTGGCCGAGACGGCCATGGTACGCGGACCTCGTAAGGCTGTTGGTAGAGGAGCCTTGGAAGCTGCCGGTTCGAAAGGATCTTCTGACTCAGGGGCCTCTTTGCATGCCTCAGGTGGATCGATTCTCACTTACGGCCTGGCTATTGAGAGGGCTCGGTTAAGGGTGAGTGATTATTCATCGGCAGTGGTTTCTATTTTGCTGAAAGCGCGACGACTGTCTACTTCCTTGGCTTATGTAAGAGTGTGGCGTATCTTTGAGGCTTGGTGTACGGAGAGGGATTGCGTTCCCTTGCGGGCGTCAATTCCTCAAGTGCTCGTGTTTTTGCAGGATGGCTTTCAAAAGGGTTTGGCGGCAGCGTCCTTGAGAGTACAGTTGGCAGCTCTGTCCTGTTATAGAGGTAAGGTACAAGGCGTGTCGTTAGCTTGTCATCCGGATGTAAAGCGTTTCTTGGAGGCCGTAGGGGTACTTAGGCCGCCGCGTAAGCCGGTGGTTCTGGCTTGGGATCTGCCCTTGGTTCTGGAGGCGTTGGGGAAGGCGCCTTTTGAGCCCTAGGCGGAGGCATCTTTGAAGGACCTTACGCTTAAAGTGGTGTTTTTGGTGGCCATTGCCTCGGCGAGGCGCGTTTCGGAGTTACAGGCGCTGTCCTGTAGGAAGCCCTTTCTGTCTTTTTCCAATTCTAAGGTGGTTTTGAGGCCGGTTCCGTCGTTTTTGCCTAAGGTGGTTTCAGCGTTTCATTTGAATCAGGTGGTTTCGTTGCCAGTGTTTGCGTCTACAGGTCAGGGTCAGGTCGCGGAGCGGCTTCATCGCTTGGATATCTGTCGAGCGTTGAAGTATGTCGCTAGGACAGCGTCTTTCTGGAAGTCAGATAGGCTATTTGTGCTGTTTGTGGGAGCAAGGAAAGGAGAAGCAGCATCTAAGGGCTCCATTGTTCGCTGGGTAAAGGAAGCGATTGCGTCGGCGTATATTTTGCGCGGCAGAAAGGTGCCGGAAGGTTTGCGGGCTCATTCCACTAGAGCGCAAGCGACGTCGTGGGCAGAGTGTAGCTTGGTGCCGGTGACAGAGATCTGTAAAGCGGCGACATGGTTGTCACTGCATTATTTTGTAAAGCATTACCGTCTGGATGTGCAGGCGGGCAGGGACACCTGTTTTGGATCAGCGGTGCTTCAGGCTGGTCTAGCGGGGCCCTCCCGTTGATTGGTTTTACTGCTCTGGTACATCCCCAGAGATTCCGGGACTAGAGGGACGATCAGGAAGTGTGAATTAGTCTTACCTGCTAATTGTAGTTCCTGGAGGAACTCCAGTCTAGTCCCGGTTCCTGCCCTAATTCGTGACCGTACTTCAGCCTGAAGCAAGAGCTAAATTGCAGGTGAGCAATATTTTTGGTTCTGTCAGGGGGGCTGCTTTGAGAGAGAGCAGCATATAACCTGGGGGTGGTGTGATTCAGAGCCTCCTTGGCGTTGGGGGAGTCAGGTGATCTCAGGGCATGCGCAAGGAGGGATCAGTTCTTGGAAATAGAAGAGTCTGGAGGTTTGTGATAGTCAGGAGTGCAGTTATTTTGAGGCTGCAATTTATTTCTTACTTGTTTCTCCGGTGAGTCTGCTTTGTCAATAGGTAAACTGGTGTAAGGAGGCGGTTCCAGTCCTTATATACTGGTGACATCACAGAGGTTTCTCAGTCTCCAAAGCTGCTAGAGGAGGTTGACAACCCCAGAGATTCCGGGACTAGACTGGAGTTCCTCCAGGAACTACAATTAGCAGGTAAGACTAATTCACGCTTTTTTCCTCTACTGTGCAGAAGCCTACACGAGTTTCTGATGCAGTCAGGTAAACAGCATTCAAAGAGTAAACCCCTGCTCTCCATGCCTGACAGTCCTTCCCCCACTCGGGAGTTTCCACAGGCTCCTCAGTCTTCCCTCCTCTTTCTTTTTCAGAAGTTTCTTCAGAACAATGCTGTGATCTTGCATGCCTCACCTCAGAGGGTTAATGCACAGCCTAGCATTCCCTCAAATCCCCAGTAACCCCTGTACAGGAGGTGCTGGGTTCGCCACCTCTCATTGACTGGTGCAAGCCTGCGCCCTTCGACAAGGACATTCGTTCCCTCCCATCTTATCCTTGGGAGCCATGTGAGTCCTACGTGGAAGACCCTCTTCCAATATCCCTGGAACAGGACCTCCATGACGATCTGCCTGAGGGTCTTTCCTATCCAAAGTTCCTCCAGAAACTCTCCTGTGCTCTGGCGCTAAGTTCCTGGCAGTCCCCAACCAACAAGTGGGATTTTCACTCCATTTTAAAAGTTTACAGTATTCCCAAGGAGGTTCCTGCCCTCCCTCTGCCTCAGATCCTCCAGGACCATGCTATCTTCCATGTAAAAGACTCCATCCTCGGGTAGTGCTGCAGTCAGATGCATTAACTGCAAGTACATGTTCCTGCCCACTCCGGGATTCCTTCATGCTGAGCGTCCCCATCAGTCAGTCTTGACTGAGGCAGTCCTTAAAAAATCAAAGAGCACTGAGCTGCCATCCCAAGCTCCTCCAGGGAAAAAGCAGCACATTCTTGACGCTGTGGGCCATAAATCTTTCCTTAGCAGTACTCGTGCTATGCGCATACTAGCTCAACAGCTACATATACTGCACTACCGTCATGATCTGCTGCAGCTGGATGACCCCTCCTTAGCAGATCCAGTATCTTTGACTGTGGACTTACACATATCTCTTTACTATATTATCGTGACACATATGATGCCTACAACTCCATGGCCTGGTCTGCGGCAACAGCTATTTCAGCCAGACGCACTGCACGGCTTCGTGTCTCCGTGAAGACCTTCACGACTGCTTGGCAGAAGCTCCCTGCCAGGGTGACAGCCTTTTTGGCTCCAAGGTTCAGGAGGCAGTCTTGGAGGTCAAAAACCATTCTGCCATTGTCTGAGAACTCTGCTCAGCCTGCAGAGGCAGCCTCCATCTCCCGTCGACCCTCACTGCCATCATATTGCTGTCCCTTCTATTACAATTACTTTCAGCAGTTTTACCCGCGACGTTGCTTCCAGTCCTACTTGCAGCAGCCTCCATCTTGATCTCAGGGCCAGCCTTATCAAGCATACCCTCAGGTCGCCCACGAGAGAGGAAATCCCAGGTGTACCCGCAGACTACTTTCCCAAACCCTCCACTGTTTATTGACTATCTGCCAGTGGGCGGACACATCCTCCATTTGGCAGAGGCTTGGCAGTCCATCACCATGGACCATTGGGTTCTCTCCATTCTTCAATCAGGATACAAGCTTATCTTCAACTTACCACCACCTCCTTGGGCCTTCGGTCCCAACCCACCATTCCTTGGAGCAGCATGTGCCCCAACTAGCAACTGAGATAGCCCAGCTCCTCCTCAATGATGCTATCGAGCTTGTCCCGCTTCCCTAGAGGGGTCAGGGGTTTTACTGCAGCTTCTTGATCCCCAAGAAATCCTTGACCTCTATCATGTCAACCTTTTCATCAAGTGGGAAAAGTTCAAAATGCATTCTCTGAGCACAATCCTTCCCTTGTTCAGTCCCCAGGATTGGCTCACCTCGCTGGACCTCAAGGATGCCTACATCTACATCCCCATCCACCCTCATCACTGGAAGTTCCTTCACTTCATCTTCCTCAACCACCACTATCAATACAAAGTTCTTCCTTTTGTGCTCTCCTCTGCCGCTCATGTTTTCACCAAGTGTCTCGCAGTTGTAGCAGCCCATTTTTGCCACCAGCGCCATGGCGTTTATCTTTACCTAGACGATTGGCTGGTCTTGGACACCTCTCAAGATACTGCAGCTTGAGTTGTGCTGGACACTGCCGTCACTTTACAGACCTTGGCTTTGTCCTCAATGTAGAAGTCCGAGCCAGTCCTCAACAAAGCCTGAATGTCATTGGAGGGCATCTAGACACTCTACAAGCCAAGGCCGCCTTTCCTGTTCAGAAGGTTCAGGCCTTGCAGCTACTCAGCAGCATCCTGGCTACATGCCGATCAGTGCTGGCCCGCCTGCTCCTACATCTCCTGGGGCACATGGCATCTGTACATGTAGTACCACTTGCCTGGCTGAATATGCGCCCTCTACAGTGGCATCTCAGACTCAACTAGTATCAGTATTCCCATCCTCTTCAGATCAGGATTTCCTTTGAAGGGCCACAACGAGCAGTCCTCCTTAACAACTTCAGATGATGAGTGACCCTAGCCAATCTTCAAGTGGGGTGCCCCTTCCAGCCTCCGCCGCATCAAATCGTCCTTACCACTGTTGCGTCCACATGCAGGTGGGGGACTCATCTACCTAGACTTTCCAGTCAGGGCATATGGTCTCCCCGGTAACAGACTTTGCATACTAATGTGCTCAACTCCGAGCAGTTTACTATGCCCTCAGGGTTTTTGCCGAATGGGTGTGTCACAGGATTGTCATGGTACGCACAGACAACCAAGTTTCCATGTTCTACATCAACAAGCAGAGTGGTACAGGCTTGCCCCATCTCTGCCGCGAGGCCACGTAGCTCTGGACATTTGCCCTTTTATAGACACCACGCTGCGAGCGGCCTTTCTTACAGCGACCCAAAGCGAGCTAGCTGACAAGTTGAACTGCCAACTGGATCCACACAAATGGTCCCTCGATCCTGCCATCCTTCAGAACATTTTCACTCTTTGGGGGACACCAGAGGTGGACCTACAGTATTTGCCTCTGCAGACAATGCCAAGTGTCCCATCTGCTCTGTTCGGCCCTACCTCCAAAGGCGAGTGTGTCTTCTATATGCCTGTCCTCCCTTCCCGCTCATATCACATGTCCTGCTCAAGATCAAGCAAGACACAGCAGTGGTCATTCTGATAGCACCTCGATGGTCCCACCAACTTTGGTTCCCCCATCTGCTGGCACTGCTGCAGGCTCCTCCTATACCTCTAGGGACTCAGCCAGGCCTTCTGACTCAACATCAGGGCTGCCTTCTACATCTCAACTTTCAGTCCTTATCCCTCACGGCATGCCAGCTTCAGGGCATTAACCATTGATTTCTTCACTACCATAGGACGTCCTCACTGTTCTCGCTGCCTCTCAAAGATGCTGTACACAGTGCTCATATCATCAGAGATGGGCCCATTTCATCCACTGGGTCACATCCAATGAACATGATCCAGTTCACTGCTCCATGAGCTAGCTTTTGTCTTTATTATTATTATTATTAAAGACTTATAAAGCGCCGCAACATACGAAGCGCTGTACAAACATAGAAGAGAGACAGTCCCTGCTCATCAGAGCTCACAATCTAATAAGACAGAAAACAAAATAAGTTACATAATACAAATAACAAAAATTTACAGGACAAAGTAAGCAAATGTTGATAGAGAGATCAAGATAGGGTAAGACAGGAACGGAAAGCAATAGTGAAGAGATGGGATTTTAGTCTTGTCTCTTCACCTGTCCCATTCAGACCTACAGACAAATTATGTACATTTTCATCTTTCGGCTATTGCTGCTTTGCATGGCTCTATCAATGGCAAATCGATTTGTCCATCTGGTGGTTTCCCGATTTATGAGGGGTCTCATGAATACTAATCTTCCTGTCCAACTGCCTACACCAGCCTGGGACCTTAAATGTTCTTCTATATCAGTTGATGCAGCCACCATTTGAGCCTCTCCTCTCCTCTTCGCTCAAACATCTCACCTGGAAAACAGTCTTCCTTGTTGACATCACATTAGCCAGAAGTCTGGGGAAGATTCATGCTCTCGTGCATTATTCCCCCTATACACATTTTTTCCATGACAAAGGTCGTCCTCCAGACACATCCAAAATTTCTCATGAAGGTGGTCTCTGACTTTCACATCAATCAGACCATAGTGCTCCCTGCCTTTTTTCCAAACACTCCTGTTGGCTCTCCAGAGGAGAAATTACATATGTTGGACTACAGAAGGGCTCTTTTCTACTATCTGCATTGTACTGAGCCCCTCTGCAAGTTGTCTCAGTTGTTCCTGACTTTCAGTTCTAACAACCCTGGTCAACTGGCAGTAAAGCTAATCCTAGATTGTGGACTGTATTGCCTTCTGCTAAGAGCAAACAGCTCTCCCTTCTCCAGGGCTTGTTGCCCCTCACAAGCTCAGAGCCACCACTACCTCCATTGCCAGTCTGGCTTCTGTCTCCACCCAGGACATCTGCAAGGCAGCCACCTGGTCGTCCATACACACCTTCACTAAGCACTAGTTTGGATTTTTCTTCTGCAAGGGATACTGCCTTTGTCCAGTCTGTTCTCCAGAATCTGTTGGCTGCATGATTTTACTTCTCCTGAGCACAGCATGGAGCTGCCCAGTTTACTCAACCGGTTCATGCATCCAAAGCTACATATTGAGGCGGCTCCTAGCTCTGGACTCACCATTGTGTGACTGCATCCCTCTGCTTGTCTTCATAGAAAGCGCAGTTCCTTATCTTCCCTCCAGTCTAGTCCTGCACCTCTGGGTAGTGTACCTCTTTCAGCAGCTGGAGACTGAGCATGCCATCTTTTGATGACACCAGTATTAATACCAGAGGGACTGCCCATAAGCTTCAGTATATTCAGTCCACAAGCAGCTGGAGGAGGTAGTGAGCCAGGGTGCTAGACTCACTAGAGGGACAACTAAGGAGTTTGTTATTTTTTAGCTTGTTTTTAGTTAGTTTTAGCCAGTTACTTTATTTTGTCCTTAAGTCTTGAGGAAAAAAAAAAAGTATCAGGGTGGAGGACCAGGTGAGCGAGGTATATGTGTGTGTGTGGAGGCTCTCCACGAGTCCAGGGACTTAGTGGCTTCTGAATCCTGTTTTTGGGTGAGGAGCCGCCTGATTGTACAGACAGCCACTGAAGAGGGCAGACATCCCTGGAGGGCCCCCCCCCCCCCCGCGGCGCCAAAACCACAATTCTGGCTGAGCACAGGAGGAGAAAAGACATTGGGAGCAATACACAAGCGACAGTGCTGGCTGCGGAGGTGAGAGCCCACTTCCTAGGGGGTAATCGAAGTAATTCTCCTCGCAATCTGAGTAGCAGGTGTGTTTTGGCAGTAGGTGTTCTTTGGGGCGTGTGCAGACTTTGCTACAAGGGCAGGCCAAGCCGCGTGGTCAGAGCTGTGCGTGGGAAGAAAAGAAAAGCAGTTTACTTTCATTTTCTCCCTTCCTTCGTTGGCGCAACATGGTACCTTCAATCCTTTTATGTTTTGGTTTTTTTGAGGTAGACATAGATCAGGGAACTGTAGCATGTGATCTTAAAAAAAAATAAATAAATAAATAAATAAATACAAAAGATTTGATCATTGCTCATAATAAAGCCTGCAGTGCAAGTTTTTTATTGTAGAGCAGTTTTGAGAGGGAGTTTTTCATACTTTGGACACATCATGCGAAGAGAGAGATCATTGGAGAAAGGCATAATACTTAGCAAAGTTGAAGATCACTGGCAATGAGATGGATTGATACAATAACAGCAGTTATGGATACCACTCTATCAGTAATGAGCTGCTTGGCTGAAGACCGAACAAAGTTTAGGTCAACTATCCAGGAGGTCGCCAAGAGTCGACACCAACTCGAAGGCACTTAACAACAACAAAAAAAAAAATATATATATATATATATCTTGCACACATACACACACCATGCGATTATAAAATCCCTCCGCAGTGAGCACTGTATGCAAAGGCAGCCCACTGAGGAAAAAAGAATGTAGCCGCTTGAGCCTATGACAAGGACTGCTGTCCCCACTACATGGGACACCCTCCTCAGTATGCAATGGCACGAATTTAAGCTGAAACAGGCACCCCCCTTTTTTTTCCCCAAAGTACCACATCAGCCACACAAGACTCGCTTATCCGATCCGCAGCCCAGGAGCGTCGGCCCGAGCTGCTTTGGTCTCAGAGCTCAAGGAAGCATTGTGCCGCCCAAATCGCCTGTTGTCAGAAAGGGCCGCTGCTTCGGTAGTGTTATGGCCACAATAAAGGTTGTTGATGAGAGCTATAAGGTAGTCTGATATACTATTTTAGTAACCTTTCTATCTTTTATTCCTCTACTAGATATTAACTTTTCATATTTTTCGGTCATGAAAATTATATCTTAGTCAATTTCATTATAAACTGCTTTGCTATAACAAGGAAAAGCGGTATATCAAAACTTAAAATAAACTATACCCATGCTGCTTAATGTGTCCCAGAGTTGTGTGTGTGGGGGGGGGGGGGGGGTGTTCATGATTTACAGAAAGGCTGTGCAGTAGTCAATGAAACATATGTAGATATCCTTTTGGTGTTGGTTTGTCTTTTCACATCTCACATCCGTGATGTCCCTTGTTTCTTATGCTTCCCTGAATTCTGCTTGCACTTTGGGCGGCTCTCGTTCCAGCAATGGTTGTAATCTCCAGGAACAAGCAGGAATGTAGTCTTCACATATGGGTATCGTCGGTACCGACAGAGCCTGCACGGGAACGCTCCCCAGCGTACAATTAGAAAGCTTTTGGGAGCATCCCACAGCGCCTGCGTGCTGCCTTCCCGCCTTTCCCAACTGCCTCTCTCCAGTTCTTTGTTTTCCGCGGAGCCAGCAGGTCATTTTTCCTGTCACTGCAGAAATTATCCCATTTTTTTAATTCTTTTTTGTGGTAGCGTGTGCCTTCATAAGAACATAAGATATGCCATACTAGGTCAGACCAAGGTCCATCAAGCCCAGTATCCTGTTTCCAACAGTGGCCAATCTAGGTCGTACGTACCTAGCAGTTTCCCCAAATGACACTGGTTCCGCAATGCTTGTACTGGGTCAGGCATTGATATCCTGGGTCCCTTCTTAATAATGGTTTATGGACCTTTCCTCCAGGAACTTGTCCAAACCTTTTTTTAAACCCAGCTACACTAACAACCTTTACTACATCCTCCGGTAACAAATTCCAGAGTTTGATTACACGTTGAGTGAAAAAATATTTTCTTTTATTAGTCTTAAATAGTTTACCCTGTAGCTTCATTGCATGTCCCCTAGTCTTTCTATATTCTGATAACGTAAAGAATCGATCTACGTTTACCCGTTCCACTCCGTTCATTAATTTATAGACTTCTATCATATCTCCCCTCAGCCGTCTCTTTTCCAGATTAAAGAGCCCTAACCTTTTTAGCCTTTCCTCATAGGAGTATCCTTCCATCCCCTTTACCATTTTGGTGGCTCTTCTCTGAACCTTTTCTAATAACGCTATATCCTTTTTAAGATATGGCGACCAGGATTGCACACAATATTCAAGGTGTGGTCTCACCATGGAATAGAGGCATTATAATATCTTCTGTTTTATTTTCCATTCCTTTCCTTATGATACCTAGCATTCTGTTTGTTCTCCAGGACCAAGCAGGAAGTCAGTCCTCACATATGGGTGTCATCGACGCTGATGAAGCCCTAGCGGAGCATTTCCCCAGCTTTCCATGAAAGCCTTTAGGCAGGAAGGGAACCGTGCATGCGTGCCAGAATTCCCAAAGGTGCCATCTTACCTCAGTCTCTCTTTTTCCGAGAAGCCCACTGGACGTGTGTCCTGTCATCCCGGATAAAAGTTTGATTTTTTCGGTGATTCTCGCTACTTTTTCTTCCTGGTTCGATGCCGGTTCCCCTCCCGCCGGGTTTGGTACACCGGTATCGAGCCCGTTTCTTCTTTTTTGGTTTTTGCCCTTCGTGGCTGGCGTTCGTGCCCTTCTTTGCTTTTTCCCTGGAAGGCCAGGCCTTTGACCTCGCGGGGACTCTTTTTTCCCTGATGGCTTCCAGCGGTTTTAAAAAGTGTGATTGGTGTAAGAAGTTGATGTCTCTCACCGACACACACGACTGCTGCCTTCGGTGCCTCGGTCCTGATCACAACCCTAAGACGTGTGGACCATGTGGAAAGATGTCTTCCAAGGCACTGCGAAGTCGCCAGCAGCAGAAAGAAAGGCTTTTATCTGACTCAGCCTCCGGCTGGGCCCTGACCTCGTCTGAGGCCTCGACATCTCGGGATTCGGATCCCGAGTGCTGTCGTGGCTCCTCAGATAGGGGGTCCCCCGACTGGGAATGCAAGAGGAAGAAGCGGCTCATGAGGGCGTCGTCGGAAGTGCTCCCTGGCTCCTTGAGGGCCAGGTCTAAGACCCCCGACCGTCGCCCCGGGCCCGTGAAACAAGAGAAGCCTGCCAAAGTTCCTCGCGTGGAGCCGGAGTCTGCTGGACATGTAAGTCCTGTAGTCCTCGATAACTCTCCTCCCAGAGAGCCGACATCGGGCCCGGCACCACCGGGCCCGAGTCGGTGGCTGCTGCGTCTCCCGAGCTGAGTCTCAGGATGACAGCCTTGGAGTGCAGACTGTCTGCCTTCATGGAGCAGCAGCGGGCGCTGATGGCCAGCCTGTCTGGCGCATCTGCCCCGACCACCGGGACATCGACATCGAAGTCGACCCCAGAGACCGAGCCAATATTCGAGACCATGAAGGCTCGAGGTCGACCTCGGTCGCAGTCTCCCTCGACCTCCCGTTTGGGACCAAAGGTGTCAACGCCGGTGCCTCCGGCGTCGGGGCAGGTGCTCCCAAGCCCCGCGGAGTCTGACCCTGACTCCTCGTCGGATGAGTCCACCTGGGAGACGGAGGATGAGGAGTCCCCCTCCGGAGGATACCCGGTTCTCGGAGTTTGTCCGGGGTATGGCCACCGCGTTGGCGATCCCGGCGGATCCCGAGGAAGAGCCTCGAGCCGAGGAGCTCGAGGCCCTGCAGTACGACTCTCCTCCGAAGGAGGCCTTTACTGTCCCGGTTCCTCTGATGCTGGAACGGCTCCTCTTCCGGATGTGGGAGGCACCGGCCTCAGCGCCGGTTCTAAGCAAGCGGGTCGATTCGATTTATCGACTCTGGAAGAGCCATGGCTTTCAAAAGGTGCAGCTACCACACCATTCCATGGTGGTGGAATCGGCCATGCATCGCCTGAAAAGTCAGAAGATGCACTCCGCGGTGCCTCCTGGCAGGGAGGCCCAAAACCTCGATGGTTTTGGTAGAAAGTGCTTCCAGGGCTCGATGCTTGCTTGCCGTGTCCAGTCTTACCAGCTGTACATGGGCATGTACTTACGGGACCTGGCCAAGGAGTTGGCCGGGTTCTCTGCTGGTCTCTCCGGGGAACCCTTGCAGAGCTTCAAGTCCTTGTCCTCGGGGATTTTGGAATGCTCTAAGTATATGTCCCGCGCCGCCTACGATGGCTTCGAGGCTTCAGCCCAAGTTGCGGCAGCCGGCATCGCGGCTCGATGCCAGGCATGGCTGCAGTCATCGGACCTCGAGCCATGGGTTCAGGACAAGTTGGTCGATGTCCCTTGCCGAGGTGAGAACCTTTTTGGCAAGCCCATGGTCGAGAAGGCCGCACAGCTCAAGACCAAGCACCTTACAAGGACAAGGCTGTCTAGAAAGACCTCTGCCCCTAATCACAAGAAGAAGGGCTCGGGTAAAAAGCCCTTTTACCCGAGAAAGGGCACTGCCTACAAACAGTACCCTCAGTATCAGGCTGCCCAAGCTGCACCCTAGGGTCAGCAAGCCAAGGGGCAGGGGTAATGGACCCCGTAGGCAGAGGACCCCCAAGCCTCCGGCCCCTGCTCCCACTCAGCAGGGTGGGGGGTTTTGACTCCTTCTGCATAGCCTCTCCATCCCTGCTCTCCCAACCCTGCACAGGAAGTCGCCTCGCCCTCTTTGCCCACCAGTGGCCCCGTATCACTGGGGACAGTTGGGTGTTAAACATAGTCCACAGGGGCTATTGTAAATGGGGGTGCTGGTCATGAAAGTCCACAGTCTTAGCAAAGGCAAAATATTATTGTGACTTGCAAAGGATTGTGGGGAATGTAGTTCATTCATACCAGAATCAGCCGTTCACAAAATAATGAGTTGTGATGCTCGAGTGTAAGCAAAGAAAAACAGATTTTATTCATGGGGTTAATTCTCCCACACAGATTTACTTGGTAACACAAAAGGACACTTGCTTCCAGTATTGTACTCAGGAAAAACAAAACATGTTATAAGGTAACTGAACTTCTTAAGCAATAAATCAATAGACCTTGATGGGAAACAGAAAAGGTCTTTTTGATGGCTCCTGCTAATGACCTTCTTAGCAGTGCTCCAAAAGGCAAAAAAAAACAAACCCAAAAGTAACAAAAAAACTGTTCTTTATCAAGGATAACTTTCTTCTATTCACACACACACAAGAAAGAAGTTTTCTTCTAGAACTCACGTGCACTTGTGCCTGGCTCAATTACAAATAATTAGCCAGCTGCAAACCCCTTTGCTGGTTCACTCTCTGTACGTGGCTCAATCCTACCCTAAAGCTTTCTTGCAGAGACTTTTCTGGGTAGATAAAAGAACAAGTTACAGTTCCTTTTGGTGGTTGTTGTATTAGTGAGAAAGTACTTTAAAACAGCAGCCTAGACAGAGAGCAGTCCATGTATTCCAACTGATCATTTGATATATCTCCTTCTTCCTCAAATATCATGGTCTGGCTCAGAGGAATTCCTTAATTGATCACTCTCAGGATAATATTTGTTTCCCTGCTGTCTTCCAGGTGAAGAGCTAGGGCATAGATCAAAGTTCATACCTGAGCTTCCCTTGCTGTTAGGTTTCCTCTCCTGGTATCCTGGCCAGTAAGTAGTCCAGCCTTCCAATCAAGATCCCTGGACACTGGGTCTCTCTTCACATACCTTCTTGCACCGGTCTTAGGGCCCCTTCCAAATGCAGCCGTCTCCTTCAAAGGTGCCGTTTGGGAGTTCCTGGCTCTATAACCCCAATCCTCTGGCTTCCTCCAGTCCAAAGGAGTATGCTTGCCTCTGGAATCACACCCAACACACTGCTGTGGCCTCCTTCTTTAGACCTCCAAGATGTCTTTCTCTTCTTCCTTCCACGTTGCTTCTGCTGTTGTAGTCCTCTCTTCTTTCTCCAATGGCTTCTGCTTCTGTCTCTCCTTGTTCTCCTGGTTCTGTCTCTGTGTAGAATATCCTTTACTTTTAACGTGCTTAGAGGGATACTCCACCCTAGCACAGCCCAGGTGTGCTGAATCAAGCCCTGCCCTTGGAGATGAGTGATTGGGGATTACCTCATAGCTCTCCTGATTGAACACACGTTTCCCCACTTCAGCTCTCCTAGAGGCTGTTTGTAACCTAGTGCATTCTGGGTTTGGTAGTCTTTTATGAAAACATTCTGTTTTAGTATTTCTACCAGCAAAGACAGGTTGCTTGTTCAGAGCCAATTCACCTCTTTTATAGCTCCCTCCTGAACTATGATAAGCTTCCTTATCACACTATGCACTACACTTTCACCAACTGCCTCCTCCATATTTTCAAGGAGAGCCTCCAAGGCCTCCCCTGCACACAGATCTTCTCCTCCAGGAGCTCCAAGGTCTGTTGGTGGACAGGGTGGTGGAGCCTGTGCCCCTTCAAATGCACGGTCGAGGGTTCTATTCCAGATATTTCCTGGTACCCAAAAGAACCGATGGCCTTCGACCTATCCTGGACCTCAGGAATCTCAACAAGTTCAAAAGTTCAAGATGCTTACTCTTGGAACACTTCTGCCCTACCTCCAGCAGGGAGATTGGCTATGCTCCTTAGATCTAAAGGATGCGTACACTCACATCCTCATTCATCCAGACCACAGAAAGTACCTCAGCTTCATTGTGGGAGGAAACCATTATCAGTACAGAGTACTGCCTTTTGGCCTAACCTCCACCCCCCAGAGTCTTTACCAAATGCCTGGCAGTGATGGCGGCCTACCTGAGGAATCAGGGCATCTTTGTCTTTCCCTATCTGGACGACTGGCTCATAAGAGGTCAGACGTGCCAGGAGTCCCGCCAGGCCACCCTCAGAACTATTGCTCTTCTTCAAAGCTTGGGGTTTGTAATAAACTTCGCAAAGTCCATTTTGCTCCCCTCCTAAAACTTGGAGTTCATAGGGGCAAGGCTGGACTCTATCCTGGCAAAGGCATTCTTGCCAGCAGACAGGGCCCAACGACTGATGGACTTGGCAAAACAGTTTCTAAGCGGGTCAATGGTCTCCGCCAGACTCTGCCTGAGGCTGCTTGGCCACATGGCCTCGACAGTTCATGTGACCCCCAATGCCAGGCTCCATATGCGACCTGCACAGTGGTGCCTTCGGAGTCCGTGGTCACAGGCCACAGGCAGCCTCAGAGACAGGATAAGGGTGTCCAAACCTTTTCTGGACTCCCTCAACTGGTGGCTGCACCCACCCAATCTACTGAAAGGGGTGCCTTTTCAAATTCCTGGGTACACAGTGGTGCTGACCACAGACGCCTCCCTGCAAGGCTGGGGGGCTCATCGTCTGAACAAGTGCACCCAGGACCTGTGGTCTCCCTGGGAAGCCGCACAGCAGATCAATCTCCTAGAACTCAGGGCTATTCGATTAGCACTCAAAACATTCTCTCCTGCCCTGGCTCATCAATCTGTCCTGGTTCAGACAGACAACCAGGTAGCCATGTTTTATGTGAACAAGCAAGGTGGGACTGGGTCCAGGCTCCTTTGTCAGGAGGCACAGGACCTTTGCTCCTTTGCCCTCAAGCACAACATGCTCCTCAAAGCTGTGTAACTCCCAGGCCAGGAAAATTACCTGGCCGACAGGTTGAGCAGAATTCTGCAGCCCCACGAGTGGCAGCTGCATCCTTTGGTAGTTCAGAAGATCTTCCTGAAATGGGGTCTTCCTTTGATAGATCTGTTTGCCAGTCCACTGAACAAACAGCTGCCTCGGTTCTGCTCCAGACACCCGCATCCTCTGCAAGTAGCAGCAGATGCTTTTCTGATACCATGGTCGCAGGGCCTCCTGTATGCGTTTCCTCCCACGCCTTTGGTGGCCAGAACTCTGTTCAAGATTCTTCAGGACAAGGCCTCCGTCCTGCTGGTGGCTCCCAGGTGGCCGAGACAGCCTTGGTTTCCACTTTTGCTTCAACTGGCAGTGGATCCCCCACTGCCTCTGGGGTTGCAACCCGACCTTCTCTCCCAGGATCAGGGTACCCTTCTGCACCCCAATCTCAAAGCGCTCAATTTGATGGCCTGGAGGCTGCAAGGGTAGTTTTGGCTCCCTGGGACCTATCTCAGGAAGTTGAGGAGGTTGTCCTAGCTTCTAGGAAACAGTCCACTAGGAAAACCTATGCTCTCAAATGGAAAAGGTTTTCTGTGTGGTGTCAGCTACGTACAGAGGATCCTTTCTCCTGTACTGTACCAGTAGTGCTTCAGTACTTACTGCACTTATCCAATCAGGGACTTAAGTCCAATTCTGTTCGGGTCTACCTCTCAGCTCTAGCAGCTCACCACTCACTGGTGGAAGGACATTCTCTCTCGGTTCACCCCTTGGTGTCCCGGTTTCTCAGAGGCTTGCTTTTGCTCAAGCCTCCAATCCGTCCTCCTGCTCCTGAGTGGGAGTTGAATGTGGTCTTGCAGCAACTGACTCGCCCACCTTTTGAGCCGATGGCTACTTGCCCTCTATGCTTCCTGTCCTGGAAGACACTCTTCTTGGTAGCCCTAACCTCGGCCAGGCGAGTGAGTGAGCTTCAGGCCCTGATCTCTGACAGGCCTTACACTCGCTTCTATAGGAACAGGGTAGTCCTTAGGACTCATCCAAAGTTCCTCCCTAAAGTTGTCTCCTCCTTCCACCTTAACCAAGAGGTGGTTCTTCCAACATTCTTCCCTAGGCCTCATGCAAGCCAGGCTGAAGCAGTTCTGCATACCCTGGACTGTAGGAGGGCCTTATCCTTCTACCTTGACCGTACGCAGGGGCATAGAAGGGCTACTCAGCTCTTCGTATCTTTTGACCCTAATAAGTTGGGGTTGGCTGTGTCCAAGCGTACCTTGTCCATCTGGGTGGCTGACTGTATCACCTGGACTTACAGGACGGCTGACCTTCCTTTGCAGGGTCGGGTCACGGCCCACCGTGTCAGGGTAATGGCTGCCTCAGTGGCTCATCTCCGCTCTGTACCATTGGTAGACATCTGCAGGGCTGCAACTTGGTCTTCAAGCCAGACTTTCGCGGCCCACTACTGTCTGGAGAGGGAGTCCCGTAGGGACAGTGCTTTTGGCCAGGCAGTACTCCGGAATCTCTTTGAGGTTTAGGCAACTCCTGCCCTCTGTTGGGCTACCAGTGGAGGTTGTGTCAGTGAAAAGCCTCTCTTTGATGCTGGGACTAGAGGGAGTTCTCTTGTTCAGCCTGGGTTCCTCGGTAGCCCAGAGCTAGGGAGTCACTTATATGTGAGGACTGACTTCCTGCTTGGTCCTGGAGAAGAGTAGTTACCTCTAACAGGGGTTCTCCAGGAGCAGCAGGAATCAGTCCTCACAACCCTCCCTCCTCCCCTGGGAGTTGCAGTTGTACATAGTTTGTTTTCTCATTTTTTGTGTGCTGTTCCCAGAGATCACCTGTTACAGGTGAGTAACTATGCTGTCTCCAATGTCCACTCAGTGATCTTGAGTAGAATCTTGCTAATCTCCAGGAACAAGCAGAAATGTAGTCTTCACATATGGGTATCGTCGGTACCGACGGAGCCTGCGCGGGAACGCTCCCAAGCGTCCAATCAGAAAGCTTTTGGGAGCATCCCACAGCGCCTGCGTGCTGCCTTCCCGCCTTTCCCAACTGCCTCTCTCCAGTTCTTCGTTTTCCGCGGAGCCAGCAGGTCGTTATTCCTATGACCGCAGAAAATCTTTCCTCCTTTTTTGTGGTCGCATCTGCCTTCCTCGACATTACAGTGGTACTGCCGGTTCTTTTTTTCTTTCTTTTAGAAAAAAATATATTTTCCAATTTTTTTCTTCCTCAGGTGCATGCGCCATTTTGGGCCTTAGTCCCAAAATTTCCTCCATTATGGAAAAACACGCTTCAGGTTTTAAGAAGTGCACCAAGTGTGGCGGTACCATATCCGTCACTGACACCCATGAGTGGTGTCTTAAATGTTTAGGTCCTGACCACTCCATCTCGGAGTGTATTGCTTGTGCCATGATGTCCAAGAGGGGTCGACAAAACCGGGCTGCTAAGCTTAGCACCCTTTTTCCCTCCGATGCAGCCTCTGTGGCATCGACGTCTTCCAGGGCTTCGTCTTCCTCCCATGCGTCTCAGGTAACTAAACATAAGTCCAGCCGGTCCTCAAAGGGTAGATCTCCTTCTAAGCATCGAGATGCCTCTGGCGTTGCCCTTGAGGGTTCTGCACCGGCAAAATTGCCCCGGTGGGAGGCTTCGGCTTCCAAAGCATTATCGGGGCTCCAGGATGTTCTCGAGGCCTCAACCTCGGCAGATCTACTGGTGCCATGCTCTGGGGTACCGGCTGTTTTCTCTGGTACCGATACCCAGGCATCGGCAGCATTGATAGACCAGAGGTTCCTGGCTATTGAACGCAGTCTGGCGGCTCTCCTTGCGGCATCGACACCCTCAGAACTGCTTCAGACAGTTCAGCCCGTACTGGCTCCGGCGCCAACATCGGTACCGGTACCGATAGCATCGACATTGGTGTCCACATTGCCGGCACCCAGTCAAGCCATGCCCTCCGGTACCAATACACCGGTACCAATTCCCCCCGGTACCGACTTCGGTCGGTACGGGTATCGTGCTCTACAAGAGCATTCGGACAGAAGATACTTTGAATCCTCGGAGGACTCTGAGGATTCTGACAGTTCTGTTGGTACCGGAATACTTCTCCCTGAGGAGCCTTCCTCTCGCAAACGGAGGATGTCTCCTCCAGAACATATCTCCTTTCAGGATTTTATCAGGGAGGTGGCTCGGTCTGTCCATTACTGTGGCTCCTGAGACAGAGCCCAGGGCAATGGAGTTGGAGATTCTGCAATATCCCAAAGCTCCTAAAGAGGCAGCTACCTTGCCTATCCATGAGATCTTACATGATCTCATGTTAAGAATGTGGAAAGCCCCCTGACCCCACCTCACCTCACTCCCGTCGACTGGATACCATGTATCGGGTTCCCCCGTGTCCTGGTTTCCAGAAGACTCAGCTGCCTCACCACTCTATTGTAGTGGAGTCAGCCATGAGAAGGATCAGGAGTGCAGAGGCATGCCTCTAATCCTCCAGGACGTGAGTGTAGTACTTTGGACGCCTTTGGACGTCATACCTTCCAGGCTTCCATGCTTTCTGCCAGGATCATTTTATATATGGGAAGGTTCCTTAAGGAAGTCACAGAGGATTTAGAGGTTTTGAGCCCTCTTCTTCCTGAAGATAAGAGGCAGGATTTTCTCACACTGGTTAAACATGCCCAAGATTTATTTATTTATTTATTTATTTTACATTTCTTATATACCGCACTATTTGACATCAGCGCGGTTTACATCGAACACAAAAATTCAGCACAAAAACAAGTGTCTGAGTTACATTAAACAGGGTCAATAAACTTGGCTAACGAGGTAATTATGAATCACAGGAAGGTAAACTTGGATTGCAAAGTAAACTATTTGCATCTTTAAATTATAGGACAAATGAAACGTAATTAATGGTAAGTGGATCCTTATAATTAATGATCAGTGCACCTTACTATGTGGGGAATTCTAACTCACTAGGTGATTCGGAGTTCCTGTAACTAACGGAGAGGGGACGTGCCTCTGCACTTACCGGGAAGTATTTAAGGAATAAGTAATGTTTGAGGGCCTTTCTAAATTGAAGTAGGCTGGTGGTTGCTCTAATATCTAGTGGCAATGTATTCCAAAGTTTTGGGGCACAGAGACTGAAAGTCTTGTTTGCTGTTGATGAGGTGCTTCTTGTAAGTTCACAAGGAACCCTTAGCATATTTAATGCAGTTGATCTTCTTGTTCTGTTCGGGGTTATGGGTTTGATCAGTTAGAGAAGTGGAGGAGAGACTATTTACCGCTTTGAAGGTAAGTAGTAATGTCTTAAAGATAATCCTGGCCTGTATAGGAAGCCAGTGTAACTGCTTCAGAAGGGGCGATACATGCTCACTCCTAGATGCACCATAGAGAACCCTCGCAGCGCTATTCATTGCAAGCTGTAAGGGGTTCAAGGTTGATTGAGGGAGGCCTAGCAAAATGACATTAGCATAGTCAAAGTGAGGCATGATCAGAGCCTGGTAGATGGTACGGAAATCCTCAGGTTCAAGAAGGGGGCGAAGATGTCTTAGTGAACGGATTTTATAATATATGGCTCTTACAGTGTTGGCTATATGTGCCTTCATGTTCAGGTTCTGGTCGAGTGTAACACCCAGATAACGTATTTTGGGTTTTGATTGTAGCTCAGTATCTTTCACCTTCAGGAATTGCGGAGGGGTAAAGTTCGGGTTCTTTGAAATGAAGAGCACCTCTGTCTTCTTATGTTGTATCCTTAGGTTTTGTGACAAGAGCCATTCCGATATGGCATCAAAGCAGTTGCTCAGAGGGGATAGGTCCAATTTGTCTATGTTGAAAGGCATATAGAGCAGAACATCATACGCATATACCATGCAACTTACATTGAAAGACCGGATGATCTTACAAATAGGTTGCATATAAATATTGAACAACAAAGCAGAGGGAGGAACCTTGTGGGACCCCCTGCCCTTGGTGAAATGGATCAGACATCGTTCCACCAGCACAAACGTGTTGCCATCTTTCGGATAAGTACGATCTGCACCATTCAAGGGCAGTTCCGCCAACTCCTTTTTCTTTTAGCCGTATTAGGAGGAGGTCATGGTTCACAGAGTCAAAAGCTGCGGCTATGTCCAGGAACACAAGTGCAAAACCCTGCCGGATGTTGTTGATACCAGAAATTATGTTATTGAGGAGCGATGTAAGGAGTGTTTCTACACCGTGTGACTCTCTGAAGCCATGTTGGCAAGGATCCAGGGGAGCAGCGGCATCGATGTGGTCTTGCAGTTGACATTGAACCTCCTTTTCTATTAACTTTGCAAGAAAAGGAATACTTGAGATGGGTCTGTAGGAGTCTACCTTTTGAGGATCTAACTTACAATTTTTCAGGAGTGGTCTGATGGAAGTTTGCTTGAGGGCAGAGGGGAATGTACCAGAGTTGAAAGACAGGTTTATTATTTTAGTTATTATTGGGCTGAATTCAGAATGCAATTCCTTTATCCAAAAAGCTGGGCAAGGGTCCATCTGAGCAGTTGTGGAATTAAGAGACATGATCAGATCTTCAATTCGCTTCTTGGAGGGCATAGAGAAAATGGTTAGAGCTGTTGGGCAATCTTGAGCTGTGGGGGCAAATTCTAATGGAGGTTTATTTGTTTGTGTAAGCTTGGATTGTAGGTAGACTGCAAAGTCCTGAGGATGGATCTCACATTGCTTTTCAGGGGATGGTTCTTTAGATAAGGTTTTTACTAGGTTAAACAAATCATGAGGTTTGTTTAGGGCACGCTTCAAAGTGTCCGTGTGGTACCGCTTCATTTTCTCTGAGATGGCCTTGCGATGGATGGATAGTTGATTGAGGTAGGCTGCCTGGTCTACCGTGGAGCGAGACCGACGCCAGCGCTTCTCGAGGCTACGTAGTTGGGATAGTGATAGCCTCAATTCGTCTGTGTACCATGGTGCAGAAGCTATTTTTCTAGGCGGTCTGTTAAGTGGAGGTCGTAATGCAATCGCATTAAGACTGCTGTTCCAGCAGGTGATTAGATCTTCTATTTTTAAGGAGGTCTCATTACGAAGTGAGCATGTTCCAGCAAGGATGCGATCTCTGTTGAAAGGATAAAAGCTCCTGGCCAGAGATTTAGGGCTGTTATTTGGAGCACTGTTGGACAATCTGGAAAATAATGAGTTTATGATCTGACCACGGTACAGCAGTTATAGATATCCCAGTATTGTGTGGTTGGACGTTTCTAAATTTGTCAATCGTGCAGCTTTTGACTGTTTTGAGTGCATAAGCAGAACCTCTGCCATTGCCATAGGTGCATGTAGAATTGCCTGGCTCCAGGCATCTGATTTGGAGCTCTGGGTGCAGGACAAACTGGGCAATATTCCTTGTACAGGTGAGAATCTATTCGGCAAAAATTGGCAAGAAAAGGCCAATGAGTTTGATGCTGATAACTCCACTTTGGATAGGCTATCCAAAGCCATAGCTGATCCTGAAAGAAATAAACCTTTCAAAAAACCATTCTTTTCCAAAAAGAAGAGGTTTTATCCCTCTTATCAGCAGGGACATTCTGCAGGTCAGCCTGTCCGGAAGAGTCATCAACCACCTAAACAAAGGAAAGCAAAAACTGCTAAGCCTCAACTGCTTCAGCAGTCTCAGCCTCCACAAGGCCTTTGACTTCCATCTAGAGAACTTAGCCTTCCTGGCCCTCAGTGGACCCAGATTCTTCCACCATTCCAAGAAGGTTGTGCCACTTTGCCCCCAGATGGGGGCAAATAACAGCAGAACATTGTGCTCTTTCCATTAGAGGGGGTACAAGCTTCACTTCCTCCGCATGCCCCCTCCCACAATGGTAAGACAGTTCAATTCTCAGACCTCTCTCATCAACCTGTTAGATCAAGAGGTCACCATGCTTCTTGCCCAAGGGGCAATAGAAGAGGTACCCATTCCTCAACAGGGTACAGGGTTTTACTCCCCCCTATTTCCTTATCCCAAAGAAAACAAGAGGATACAGGCCCATTTTGGATTTCAGAGAATTGAACAAATTCCTGTTCAAGGAGAAATTCAAGATTTCTCTGGGAACCCTGCTGCCATACCTTCAGAGTCAGGATTGGCTTTGTTCTCTAGATCTCAAGGATGCGTACACTCATGTTCTCATCCATCCAACTCACAGAAAGTTCCTTCGGTTCTTTTTTCAAGGAAAGCACTACCAATACAGGGTGCTTCCTTTTGGCCTGGCCTCAGCACCAAGGGTGTTTACGAAATACAGTCAAACCTCGGTTTTCATTTGCCCCGGTTTTCATACGCTTCGGTTTTCAACGTCTTTTCTGACTGAGATTTTGTCCCGGTTTTCATGCATTGCTTCGGTTTTCAACGTCTTTTGACTGAGATTTTGTCCCGGTAGCAGGGAAGAAAAGCTGTCAACGTAAGCAGGAGATGTTGCATGAATGTGGGAGGCAGTTCTTTCTCTTGCAGGGTACGTCTGAAGCTATATCATTAAGATTTTCTGCCATTCTGAAGCATTGAGCAGATAATGTAAAGGTATTTTAATGGACTGAATTCAATGTGATTCCGAAGAGAGCTGGGCACAGCAGCTTGTCAGGGGTGGCTAAGGCCAGATGTTAACATACTGTACTGTACAGTACTGTACTTAGCTTGCTTTCAGTGATGTTAAATGTTCATTTATCCATTTCATTAGTCATTTATATTTATTTCTCATTGTTTCTGTATGTAAAAATATAGTTATTCTCTATAAAATGTATTTTTTGTGAATATTTTTGGGTGTCTGGAACGGATTAATTGGATTTACATTATTTCTTATGGGAAATATTGCTTCAGTTTTCATACGTTTCGGTTTTAGTCAGACTTTTTCGAACGGATTAATCATGAAAACCGAGGTTTGACTGTACATGGCTGTGGTAGCAGCATTTCTCCGCACTCTAGGAATATTCGTCTTCCCCTACTTAGACTGGCTCATTCGAGCCCCATCATAGTCAGAGGCCAGGACTTCTCTATCTTGCACAATGTGTATCCTGCAGTATTTGGGTTTGGTCATAAACATCCCCATATCCAACCTAACTCCCACTCAATTTCTAGAGTTCATGGGAGCTTGGTTGGATACCAGGAAAGCAAGGGCCTATCTCCCCCAGATCCGTTGCCTTCGCATGGTGCAATTAGATTCCCAAGCAGTGCTAAAGCCACATCTCACTGCTCGAGAAATGTTACTAGGCCAGATGGCTTCTTCCGTACATGTGGTCGCTTATGCTCGCCTCCAAATGAGAGCAGCCCAGTAGACTTTATCCACTCAATGGACCCAGGCATCAGGGTGCCTGCCAGACAAAATAGCAAACACAAATCACCTTATTTTGTCCCTCCAATGGTGGCAGTCCACTCAAAACCTGTTGCCCCCATTTCAACAACCTTCACCCCAAGCAACTCTCACAACAGATGCTTCACCAGTGGGTTGGGGAGCTCATCTGCAAAACCACTCCACCCAAGGCACCTGGACTCCACAGGAGACTCATTTACACATCAATCTTCTGGAGCTCAGAGCAATCTTCCTTGCTCTTCGAGTGTTCCACACTCTGCTCAGCTACAAGACAGTCCTCATTCACACGGACAATCAAGTAGCATGTTCTATGTGAACAAGCAGGGAGGAACAGGCTCTCTGTCACTTTGCAACGAAGATTTGCGACTATGGGCCCTCGCCAGAGAGCATCAGATTCATCTCCTGGCAGTATATCTTCCAGGTATCCAAAACTCTTGGGCAGACAGACTCAGTCGAGTTCTGCTTCCACACGAATGGTCTCTACATGCAGACCAGATGGCCAAGATTTTTCAAATTTGGGGAACCCCGGATATAGACCTCTTTCTAAGTCCGTTGAATGCCAAACTTCCCCGGTTCTGTTCCAGAATTCTGGCTCAGGGCTCTCAAGCCAGGGATGCTTTCCTCCTTCATTGGGGGCAAGACTTCCTTTATGCCTTTCCACCCATTCCTCTGATTCCCAAAACCCTATTCAAGCTTCAGAGAGACAGAGGCCGTATGATTCTCATAACTCCACATTGGCCACGGCAAGTGTGGTACCCTCTGCTTTTGCATCTCTCTCAAGCTCCCTCTCTGGAGTTAGGGTCTGCTCCAGATCTCCTGTCTCAGGAGGACGGAATGTTATGGCATCCTAATCCCCAGTCTCTGCATCTCAGGGCTTGGTTGCTGAAGGCCTAGATCTTCAAGATCTTAACCTTCCTCAGCAAGTAAAGGATATTCTTTATGCTTCTAGAAAACCTTCCACAAGACGCTCTTATGCTTTCAAGTGGAAGAGGTTTACCATATGGTGCTCGCAGAAGGGTCTTAACCCCCTTGCTATACCTCTGGAATCATTACTGTAGTATCTCCTTCATTTATCCAATGCAGGACTTAAAAGTAACTCAGTAAGAGTCCATTTAAGTGCTATTGCAGCTTCTTTCAAGCCTTTTAATGGACAACCTATTTCCTCCCATCCTCTTATAGCAAGATTTATGAGAGGCCTTCTACTAACCAAGCCTCCCATTAGGCCACCACCGGTGGCATGGGATTTAAACCTGGTTCTTGGCCAGCTTATGAAGCCACCATTCGAACCCTTGGCTACTACTTCGTTGATATTCCTTTCTTGGAAGGTTATCTTTCTCATTGCAATCATATCAGCACGTCGCATTAGTGAGTTGCAGGCACTAGTGGCTGATCCTTCTTATACAAGGTTCCATCATGACAAGGTAGTCCTTAAGACTCATCCACACTTTATGCCAACGGTGGTCTCCCCTTTTTATCTTAAGCAGTCTACCTGCCTGTGATCTTTCCAAGACCTCATGCATCAAATGCAGAAAGGAATCTTCATACTTTGGACTGTAAAAGAGCTTTAGCCTTTTACTTGCAAAGAACACAACAGCATAGAAAGTTCTCTCAACTCTTTGTTGCTTTTGATCCTTCTCATTTGGGACTTCCAATCTCCACGAGAACACTGTCCAGCTGGATTGTACAGTGTATTTCCTTCGCCTATCAGATTAAGAATCTTCCTCTGGAGGGCCATGTCACAGCTCACAATGTGAGAGCCATGGCAGCTTCTATGGCTTATCTGCACTCTGTGTCTATCAACGACATCTGTCGAGCAGCCACTTGGGCCTCGGTTCATACTTTCACAGCCCATTACTGCTTGGACAAGGACTCCCGCCGGGATGCTTTGTTTGGTCAGGCTGTTCTCCAACACCTGTTCCATACCTAATCAACTCTTACCCACCATCCCTGTTTGGATGCCAGAGATCCATGGGGTGAAGTGGAGCCCTTTCACAGGGACACACAACTTCTGGGGTCTCTCCCTGGTATCTAAAGCTAGGGAGACTACATTCCTGCTTGTTCCTTACACAATCGTTCTGATTCCACACGCAGCATAGTTACTCACCTGTAACAGGTGATCTCCGGGTACAGCAGGAATTTAGTCTTCACAACCCACCCACCTCCCCTAGGAGTTGTATCTCTCTATCTCTTTCTCTTTTCTTCTCTCTCTCTTTGTCTCAGCTTTAAACTCAACTGGAGAGAGGCAGTTGGGAAAGGCGGGAAGGCAGCACGCTGGCGCTTTGGGATGCTCCCAAAAGCTTTCTAATTGGACGCTGGGGAGCGTTCCCGCACAGGCTCATTCGGTACCGATGATACCCATATGTGAAGACTAAATTCCTGCTGTTCCCAGAGATCACCTGTTACAGGTGAGTAACTATGCTGCGTGTGGAATCAGAACGATTGTGTGATAATTTTCTCGGTTGGTCTGATCACATTTCTCTAGTATTGGTATGAGCATGCATCTTTTCCAGTCAGCCAGCCATGATGATGTCTTCCAAATTTCCTGGCAAAACCTAGTAAATATTGTAACCACTGCATCTCATTGCTGTAATACTTCAGTGGGAACGTGATGTGTCCAAGGATAGAACAAGACAATCATATATTATTAAAAAGAGGCATTTATTCACAAACCAATAGATGGTGCCCACCCGACACAGGCCGTGTTTCGTTTAACAAAACTTCATCAGGGGTACAGGGCAACTTATTGGTCAAAGCTGTAGATATTTCCTCTTTACAATTTTTACAAGGCTCACCGAGCTGCACAAATCGCGGCACAGAAAACGTAAAAACGTTTTGAATTCGCTATTCTATCGTGTGGCACCAATTACGCCAAAGATATGCGGTGCTGTGAAGATTCCTCTAAATAACCACAGCACCGCATATCTTTGGCGTAATTGGTGCCACACGATAGAATAGCGAATTCAAAACGTTTTTACGTTTTCTGTGCCGCGATTTGTGCAGCTCGGTGAGCCTTGTAAAAATTGTAAAGAGGAAATATCTACAGCTTTGACCAATAAGTTGCCCTGTACCCCTGATGAAGTTTTGTTAAACGAAACACGGCCTGTGTCGGGTGGGCACCATCTATTGGTTTGTGAATAAATGCCTCTTTTTAATATTATATGATTGTCTTGTTCTATCCTTGGACACATCACGTTCCTCTACTGTGGACTGTCTCTGACGTGACTGTTTGCTCTTTATTGGACCTATACTTCAGTGGGAATGCAATCAAGACCTGGTACTTTGATATTTGATAATGCGTTGAATGCTGCTTTCATCACCAGTGGTCCTGATCATAAGATATAATTTGAAACAACTGTTCAACTTGATCTCTATGGTATAATAATGCATGTACTTTGCATCATTTCTTGATCTTCTCATCAGTATTCAACATGGGTCCTTGAGCATCTTTTAGCATTGAAGTTCAAGGCTGGAACATTCTCTTTAATTTCTGTAGTCTTAAGAACATAAGATATGCCATACTGGGTCAGACCAAGGGTACATTAAGCCCAGTATCCTGTTTCCAGGTCTCCAACTACCTGTCTGTTTCCCAAAGGTATACACATTCCATGCTGTTTGTTCCAGGGATAAGCAGTGGATTTCCTCTGTCCTCTTAATGGTTTATGGACTTCCTCCAGGAATCATGCAAACCTGTTTTGAGTACAGCTACAGTGCCTTGCAAAAGTGTTTATCCCCTTGGTTTTTGTCCTGTTTTGACACACTGCGTAAAACCTGGAGTAAAAATGGAGGTTCATTTGTGTGTTAGATAATGAACCTAACAATATAGTTCAAATTGGTGAAGTGAAATGACAATAAAATACCTTTATGTAAAAAAAAAAAAAAAAAAAAAGTAAAAACTGAAAAGTTGTGAGTGCATATGTATTCATCCCAACCGATTAACCTCAGAAGTCACATAATTAGTTGATTAGGGTCCACCTGTGTGCAGTCAGTGTCACATGATGCCTGTTTAAATATACCTGTTCTGAAAGACCCCTGACTCTGCAACACCACTAAACAAGCAACATGAAGACCAAGGAGCAATCCAAACAGGTCACAGACAAAGTTGTGGAGAAGTATAGATTGGTGTTGCTTTATTAAAAAATATCCCAAATTCGGAATATCCCATGGAGCACTATTAAATACGTTATAACAAAATGGAAAGAATATGGCACCACTAAAAACCTGATAAGAAAAGGCCACCCACCAAAACTCACAGATCGGGCAAGGAGGCATTAATCAGAGATGCTACAGAGAAACCAAGGATAACACTGAAGGAACTGCAAAAATCCACAGTGGAGATGGGAGTATCTGTCCATAGGACCACTTTAAACCATACACTTCCCAGAGCGGGGCTCTATGGAGGGGTGGCCAGAAAAAAAACACTGCTTTAAAGAAAGAAATAAGAAAACACGTTTGGAGTTTGCACAGTAGCATGTGGTGGACCTCCCAAATGCATGGAAGAAAGTTCTCTGGTCAGATGAGAGGAAAATTGAACTTTTTGGCCATTATGGGAAACGCCATGTGTGGTGCAAACCCAACACCCCGAGAACACCATTCCCATAGTGAAACATGATTTTGGCAGCATCATGCTGTGGTGATGTTTTTCAATGGCAAGGACAGGAAAATTGGTCAGGCTTGAAGGAACGCTAGATGGCATTAAATGCAGGGCATTTCTTGAGAAAAACCAGTTTGTCTGCCAGAGGTTTGAAACTAGGATGAAGGTTCACCTTCCAGCAGGACAATGACACTAAACATACTGCTAACACTGGTTTAAAGGGAAACATTTAAATGTCTTGGAATGGCCTTGTCATAGCCCAGACCTCAATCCAATTGAGAATCTGTGGCATTTCTTGAAGATTGCTGTACACCAACGCAACCCATCTAACTTAAAGGAGTTAAAGCAGTTTTGCCTTAGGGAATGGGTGAAAATCCCAGTAGCTAAGCTAATAGACATACCCCAAGACACTTGCAGCTGTAATTGCAGAAAAAGGTGGCTCTACAACGTATTAACTTTGGGGGCTGAATACATATGCACACTCCTGCTTTCAGGTTTTATTTTGTTTTTTGTCTTAATTATTGTTTGTCACAATAAAGGATATTTTGCACCTTCAAAGTCATAGGTATGTTGTGTATATCACATGGTGCTAACCCCCCAAAACTCCATTTTAATTCCAAGTTGTAATGCGACAAAAGAGGACAAACACAGAGAGGATGAATACTTTTCCAATGCACTGTACACTAACAGCTGTCATCCTCTGGTAATGAATTCCAGAGTCTGATTACACGCTGAGTGAATAAAAATTATCTCCAGGAACAAGCAGGAATGTAGTCTTCACATATGGGTATCATCGGTACCGACGGAGCCTGCGTGGGAACACTCCTCAGCGTCCAATAGGAAAGCCTTTGGGAGCATTCCACAGGGCCTGCGTGCTGCTTTCCCACTTTTCCCAACTGTCCCTCTCCAGTTCTTCGTTTTCCACAGAGCCGACAGGTCGCACATCCTGTCACCGCAGAAAATTCTCTTCTTATACTTCTTTTTTGTGGTCGCGTCTGCCTTCCCTCGACGCTATACCGGTACCGCCATTCTTTTCTTTTTTCCTAAAAAAAACCCCAAAAACAAAAAACCCCCTTTGTTTCTGGAGTCTTTCTCCAGTAATTTTCTTCTCGGGTGCCACGCGCCATTTTGGGCACTAGGGCGCTTCGTGTTGTAAAACGTGTTCTAAGTGTGGCGGTACCATCTCCGTCACCAACACCCATGAGTGGTGCCTCAAATGTTTAGGTCCTTACCACTCTATTTCAGAGTGTGTTGCCTGTGGGATGATATCAAAAAGGGACCGACAAAACCGAGCTGCTAAGCTTAGCACCCTTTTTCCCTCTGATGCAGCCTCCATGACATCGACGTTCTCCAGGGCTTCATATTCTTCCCATGGATCTCAGGTAACTAAACATAAATCTAGCCGGTCCTAAAAGGGTATATCTCCTTCTAAACATTGAGATGCCTCTGGCATTGCCCTTGAGGGACTTTCACCAGCAAAATTGCCCCGGCGGGAGGCCTCGGCTTCCAAAGCAGTAACGGGGCTCCAGGATGTTCTCGAGGCTTCAACCTCAGCAGAACTACTTGTGCCATGCTCTGGGGTTCCGGCCGCTTTATCCGGCACCAATACCCAAGCATTGGCAGCTTTGATAGACCAGAGATTCTTGGCTATTAAACACAGTCTGGCGGCTCTTCTCACGGCCTCGATGCCTCTGAAACCGCTTCAGACAATTCAACTGGCACAGACTCTGGTACCGGCACCGACTCCGGTACCAGCACAGACTCTGGTACCGGCACCGACTCCGGTACCAGCACCGACTGCATCGACATCGGCAGGTATTCTACCGGGACCGAGTCATGCTTCTCTATGCGGCATCAACAAGTCGGTACCGGACCATTCCGATGCCAACTTCGATCGGTACCAGTACCGTGCCTTGCACGATCATCTGGATCGGAGATATTTCGAATCCTCGGATGAATCTGAAGACTCTGAAAGCTCTGCCAATGCCAGAGTACTTCTTCCTGAGGATTCTTCTTCTCCTCAGCGTAGGATGTCTCCACCAGAGGATATGTCCTTTCAGGATTTTATCCGAGATGTGGCCCAAGGTCTTTCCATCACAGTGTCTCCTGAAAATGAGCCTAGGGCAAAGGAATTAGAAATCCTACAATACCCTAAAGCTCTCACGGAGGCAGCTACCTTACCTATTCATGAGATCTTGCATGATCTTATGTTAAGGATGTGGGAAACACCTCTGACCACATCTCCTCATTCTCGAAGACTTGACACCATGTATCGCGTTCCTCCTTGTCCTGGGTTTCAGAAGACTCAATTACCACACCATTCCATTGTGGTGGAATCAGCCATGAGACTGATAGAGTATAAAAAGGCATGCATCTAATCCTCCAGGACGTGAGTGTAGGACTCTTGATGCCTTTGGACATCGATCCTTCCAGGCTTCCATGCTTTCTGCTAGGATCAGTTCCTATATCTTGTATATGGGAATGTTCCTTAAGGAAGTCACAGGAGACTTACAGCTTATGAGCCCTCTCCTTCCTGATGATAAAAGGCAAGATTATCTTGCTCTTGTTAAACATGCTCAGGATGTTTCCAAGTTTGTGAATTGTGCAGCCTTTGACTGCTTTGAATGCATAAGCAGAACTTCTGCTATTGCCATAGGTGCACGTAGAATTGCCTGGCTCCAGGCATCTGACTTGGAAATCTGGTTCTCCAGGACCAAGCAGGAAGTCAGTCCTCACATATGGGTGACGTCGGTGCCGACGGAGCCCTCGCGGAGCAATTTTCCCCAGCTTTCAAAGAAAGCCTTTGGGAATTGCAGCGCGCATGCGCGGTCCCCTTCCCGCCCAAGGGTGCCATCTTAGCCAGTCTTCTTTTTTCCGCGGAGCCCTACAGACATGGTCTTCTTGTCCCCGCTGAAAAAGTTGATTTTCGTTGTTTATTTCTCTTTTTTCTTCGGTTCGACGCCGGTCTCTTTCCTGCCCGGACTTGCGACGCCGTTGCAAGTCCTTCTCTTATTTTTCGGTTTTTCTGATTTTTCTTGTCAGTTTCGTTTTTCGGTTTTTCGCTGGCAGCCCAGTCCTTTGAACTTGCAGGGGCCCTTTTTCCCCCGATGGCTGCCAGTGGTTTCAAAAGGTGTGTTCAGTGTGACAGAAATATGTCACTCACTGACACACACGATAATTGCCTCCGCTGCCTTGGCCCAGATCACGAGGAACTGATCTGTGGGGCCTGCACCAAAATGTCCTCCAAAGCTTTACGGAGTCGGCGGCATCAGCGGGAAAGAATCTTCGCAGATCCCACCTGTACCCGGACCTCGTCGGAGGCCTCGGCGTCCAGAGGCTCCAGCTCTGAGCATCGCCGGAGTTCCTCCGACAGAGGTTCTCCCTCCGGGGATCATCATCGGAAGGCGAAACCCGCGAGGGCGGCGTCGGTGGACGCTCCTGGTTCCGCGAGGGCCAGGTCGCATAGCCCCGATAGCCGTCCCGGGTCTTTGGAGCAGGAACGTCTCCCGAAGCGACCTCGTTTGGAATCTGAATTGCCTGCTCGGGTAAGTCCTGTAGTCCTCCTGGACTCGCCTCCGAGGGGTCCGACGTCGGGCCCGACGCCGTCGGGGCCCGAGTCGGGGGCTGCTGGGTCACCTGAGGTCGGACTCAGGTTGACGGCCTTGGAGAGCAGACTATCTGCCTTCATGGACCAGCAGCGGGCACTGATCGCTAGCCTCGCTGGCGCCTCTGCCCCGACCGCCGGGACGTCGACGTCTAAGTCGACCCCGGAGACCGAGCCGATCCTCGAGTCCATGCGGGCTCGAGTCGAGCCTCGGTCGAGTTCTCCCTCGGCCTCCCGTTCGGGACCGAGGTCGTCGACGCCGACTCCCTCGGCGTCGGGGCGGCCGACGCCTCCGCCCGCCCGAACCGACCCCACCGATTCCTCCTCGGAGTCGGCCTGGGAATCTGAAGTGGAAGAGTCACCTGATTCTTTTCGGACTCGGTGTGTCCCCTCGGACTCCCCTGAGTCCGAACCTCGGAAACAGTCCCCCCCGGAGGATGCCCGGTTCTCGGACTTCGTCAGGGATATGGCCAAGGCTTTGGCCTTCCCTGCGGATCCCGAGGAGGAGCCTCGAGCCGAAGAGCTCGACGCCCTTCAGTACGACTCTCCCGCCAGGGAGCACTTTACTGTACCGGTTCCTCCCATGCTGGAACGACTACTCTTCCGCATGTGGGAGAGTCCGGCATCGTCGCCGGTCTTAAGCAAGCGGGTCGATTCCATCTATCGAGTCCGCAAGAGCCCTGGCTTCCAAAAAGCACAGCTACCGCACCATTCCATGGTGGTGGAATCGGCCATGCATAGGCTTAAGAGCCAAAAGATGCACTCCTCGGTGCCTCCCGGCAGGGAGGCCCGCAACCTGGATGGCCTCGGTAAGAAGTGTTTCCAAGGCTCTATGCTTGCTTGTCGGGTCCAGACCTACCAGCTCTACATGGGCATGTACCTTAGAGACCTGGCTAAAGAGATAGCCGGATTCTCTGCTGGGCTGTCCGAGGAACTTTTGCGGAGGTTCCTAGCCTTGTCCACTGGTATTCGGGAATGCTCCAAATTCATTTCTCGAGCAGCCTATGATGGCTTTGAAGCATCGGCTCGAGTGGCCGCAGCCGGCATCGGTGCCCGCCGACAGGCTTGGCTTCAGTCGTCTGACCTTGAACCCTGGGTGCAGGACAAGTTGGTCGATGTCCCCTGCCGAGGTGAGAACCTCTTTGGCAAGCCCATGGCTGAGAAGGCTGCGCAAATCGAGACGGAGACTCTCACCAGAACTAGGCTCTCTAGGAAGACCTCTGCCCCTTCCCAGAAGAAGAAGGGCTCGGGAAAGAAGTCCTTTTACCCGAGAAAGGCGGCTGCCTATAAACACTACCCTCAATATCAGGCCTCCGCAGCTCCCCAACAGGGTCAGCAGGCCAAGGGACGGGGTAACGGGTCCCGTAGGCAGCAAGCCCCCAAGCCTGCACCACCGGCCCCTGCTCAGCAGGGTGGGGGTTTTTGACTTCATCGGCATAGCCTCTCCCCCTCAGCTGGTTTCTCCCAGCACAGGAGGCCGGCTGGTCCACTTTGCTCACAGGTGGTCCAACATCACATCAGATGCCTGGGTGCTTCAGGATGTGAGAGAAGGCTATCTTCTCCACTTCCACCAGGTCCCTCCCTCCTATTTCCCGGGAGAGCCTCCACGACTCCCTCTGCACAGGGATTTACTCCTTCAGGAGTTAGCAAGTCTTCTGCAGGTACAGGCTGTGGAACCGGCGCCCCACCACCTCAGAGGTCAAGGCTTCTATTCCAGGTATTTCCTAATACCGAAAAGAACGGGAGGCCTCAGACCCATCCTGGACTTGCGCAACCTCAACAAGTTCCTCGTGCGGGAGAAGTTCAAGATGCTTACCCTTGGAATCCTTCTGCCCTACCTCCAGCAGGGAGATTGGCTATGCTCCTTGGATCTAAAGGATGCCTACACGCACATCCTCATCCACCCAAGCCACCGCCAATACCTAAGGTTTGTGGTGGCAGGAAATCATTACCAGTACAGAGTACTGCCCTTTGGCCTATCCTCCGCACCACGAGTCTTCACAAAATGTCTCGCGGTGGTGGCGGCTTATCTCCGGCTTCAGGGCCTCTATGTCTTTCCGTACCTAGACTGGCTCATCAGAGCATCGTCCTCTCCAGAAGTCACAAAAGCCACACACCGCACTGTGACTCTTCTCCAGTACTTGGGCTTTGTCATAAACTTCGCAAAGTCCACTTTGCTCCCCTCGCAAGATCTCGAGTTCATCGGCGCAAGATTGCACACTCTTCAGGCGTGAGCTTTCCTGCCTCTCGACAGGGCTCAACGGCTCATGGACCTAGCCGGCCGTTTTCGCAGCCAGTCCCTGGTCTCGGCCAGGCGCTTCCTGAGACTACTCGGCCATATGGCTTCCACCGTCCACGTGACCCCCAATGCCCGCCTGAATATGCGGCCTGCTCAGTGGTGCCTTCGCAAGCAGTGGCAACAGGCCACGGGCGGCCTAGCCGACTTAGTGCGGATCTCCGACCCGCTGGCCTCTTCTCTACAGTGGTGGCTTCATCGGCCGAACCTGGTACTCGGAATGCCTTTTCAGTCTCCTCCGCCTGCTCAAGTGCTGACGACCGATGCTTCTCTCCTAGGATGGGGAGCGCATTGCCAAGGGGCATGTACTCAGGGTCTCTGGACCACGTGGGAGTCTGCGCAGCAGATCAACTTCCTAGAGCTCAGAGCGATCCGTCTGGCTCTCAAGGCTTTCTCCCACCTGACTTCTCACCGGTCCGTCCTTGTCCAGACGGACAATCAAGTTGCCATGTTCTACGTGAACAAACAGGGGGCACGGGCTCCTTCCTTCTCTGTCGAGAAGCACAGAGGCTCTGCTCTTGGGCCGTCAGCCACGGCATTCTTCTCAAGGCAGTTTATCTTCCAGGCCAAGAAAATTGCCTGGCGGACAAACTCAGCAGAATCCTCCAGCCGCACAAGTGGCGAATGGATCCCTTGGTAGTTCAGAAACTTTTTCTAAAGTGGGGCCTCCCCACGATGGATCTCTTTGCCAGTCCTTTCAACCGGCAACTTCCTCGCTTCTGCTCTCGGCAGCCGCATCCCCTTCGAGTAGCGGTGGATGCTTTTCTGCTCTCATGGTCGAAAAGCCTTCTATATGCCTTTCCTCCCATACCGCTAATCTCTCGAACTCTTTTCAAGGTTCTCCGAGACAAAGCTTCCATGATCCTGATAGCACCTCGGTGGCCCAGACAGCCGTGGTTTCCACTCCTGCTGCAACTAGCGGTGGAGGCTCCGTTCCCTCTGGGGTTTCAACCAGATCTCCTAACACAGGATCAGGGGTCCCTGCTACACCCCAACCTCAGATCTCTACATCTGATGGCCTGGCTGCTGAAAGGGTAGTCCTTGCTCCCCTTCTACTGCCGGCAGAGGTGGAAGAGGTCGTCCTAGCTTCCCGGCGACCTTCTACCCGCAAATGCTATGCCCTTAAATGGCGTCGCTTTTCCGTTTGGTGTGCCCAGCAGTCTCAAGATCCCTTCTCCTGCTCGGTGTCGGTGATCTTGCAGTACTTGCTCTACCTCTCTAATCTGGGACTTAAGTCCAACTCCGTCAAAGTTCACCTCAGTGCTCTTTCAGCACATCATGTGCCGGTGGACGGCAGACCTCTTTCCAGCGACCCTCTCGTGGCAAGGTTTCTCCGAGGTCTCCTTCTACTTAAACCACCTCTGCGCCCGCCAGCACCTGACTGGGATCTGAATGTGGTTTTACAGCGGATCACCTGTCCGCCTTTTGAACCTATGGCTACCTGTTCTCTCCATTTTCTTTCTTGGAAAACCTTATTCCTGATAGCCCTCACTTCCGCTAGACGCGTAAGTGAATTGCAGGCCCTCGTGTCTGATCCCCCTTACACTCTGTTCTACAAAAATAGGGTAGTCCTACGGACTCACCCTAAATTTCTTCCAAAAGTGGTCTCCCCTTTTCACATCAATCAGGAGGTGGTACTTCCGACCTTCTTTCCCAGGCCACACTCCAGCCGAGCTGATATGGTCCTGCATACCCTGGACTGTAGGAGGGCGTTGAACTTCTACCTTGACCGTACGCGGGAGCACCGTAAAGCTGCTCAGCTTTTCGTGTCTTTTGACCCCAATAAATTGGGGCTCCCTGTCTCCAAGCGTACTCTGTCCATCTGGGTTGCTGACTGTATCGCTTGGGCTTATGGGGCAGCCGGACTCTCGCTAGATAGTCGGGTCACGGCTCATTGTGTTCGGGCGAAGGCTACGTCAGTGGCTTACCTCCGCTCTGTTCCATTGGCAGACATCTGCCGGGCCGCTACTTGGTCTTCGAGCCAGACGTTTGCGGTCCATTACTGCCTCGAGAGGGAGTCCCGCAGGGACATTGCTTTCGGACAGGCAGTCCTCCGAAATCTCTTCGAGGTTTGAGCAATTCCTACCCTCCATCCCGGATGGGGGCTACCGGTGGGTAATAATTCAGTGAAGATTCCTTCCTTCTGTGCTGCTGAGCTAGAGGGAGCTCATTTTTGTGCTTAGGGTCTCCGGTAGCCTTAAGCTTGGGAGTCCCATATGTGAGGACTGACTTCCTGCTTGGTCCTGGAGAAAGCGTAGTTACTCACCTGTAACAGGTGTTCTCCAGGAGCAGCAGGAATCAGTCCTCACAACCCTCCCTCCTCCCCTTGGAGTTGCAATCATCTGCTTAAGTTTTTTTGCAAATTTTTATGCTGTCTTTTAGCTATGTCATCTGACTGGCTAAGATGGCACCCTTGGGCGGGAAGGGGACCGCGCATGCGCGCTGCAATTCCCAAAGGCTTTCTTTGAAAGCTGGGGAAAATTGCTCCGCGAGGGCTCCGTCGGCACCGACGTCACCCATATGTGAGGACTGATTCCTGCTGCTCCTGGAGAACACCTGTTACAGGTGAGTAACTACGCTGTACAGAACAAACTGGGGAATATACCTTGCACAGGAGAGAATCTCTTTGGCAAGAATTGCCAGGAAAAAGCTAATGAGATAGATGCTGACAATATCACTTTGGATAGATTGTCTAAATCTACAGCTGATCCTGCAAGGAATAGATCCTCTAAGAAACCATTCTTCAGCAAGAAGAGAGTTTTATCCCTCCTATACCCAGCAGGGACATCATTCAGGTCAGTCTGCCCAAAAGGGACAGCAGCAACAACCTAGGCAACAAAGGAAGCCAAAAGCAACTAAGCCTCAACAGGCTCAGCAGACTCAGCCTCCACAGGGGCTTTGATTCCTGTCTAGAGAACTTTGCCTTCCTGGCCCTAAACGGTCCAGAACCCTCCACCATCCCAGGAAGGTTATGTCATTTTGCCCCCAGATGGGGTCAAGTAACAGCTGAAAATTGGACTCTGTCTATTGTACGAGAGGGGTACAAGCTTTATTTCCTCAGCATGCCCCCTCCTACAATAGTAAGACAGTTCAATTCTCAGACCTCTCTCAATAGCTGGTTAGGTCAAGAAGTCAGTATGCTCCATGCTCAAGGAGCAATAGAAGAGGTGCCCATTCCCCAGTGGGGTACGGGTTATCTCCAGGAACAAGCAGGAATGAGTCTTCACATATGGGTACGTCGGTACCGACAGAGTCTGCGCGGGAACTCTTCCCAGCATCCAAAGAGCTTTTGGAAGCATCCCACCACGCCTGCGTGCTGCCTTCCCGCCTTTCCCAACTGCCTCTCCTCAGTTTTAGTTTTTTCCGCGGAGCCGGCAGGACGTCGTCCTGTCACCGCAGAAAATTCTTGTTTTATTTCTTTAGTTTTCTTGTGGTCGCGGCTGTTTCCCGACGCCACCGGTACTGCCGGTGTTTTCTTTTCTTGTAAAATCTTCCTTGTTCAAGAAATATTTTTTCTTCATAGTGTCTTAGGCCTTTTAGGCCTCTTCTTTTTCCTTCATGGAACCGCCAGCCATTTTCTCCAAGAAATGTTCAAACTGTGGCGGTACAACTTTATTTTTAGACCCTCGAAGTCGGTGTCTAACCTGCTTCGGTCCTGGCAACAGTTTGGTGAGAAGAGGTCTTCAATATAGAGGTTCCCTCGATACACGGTTTCCCTCCAGCTTCGGGGCACCGTCCCCTTCTTCTCCTACACAGGATCAGGTAACCCACAAACAGTCTGTTAAGACTAGCCAGCCCTCGAGTGGTAGGTCTCATGCACAGCATGTAGACGGCTCCGGCTTTGCCCTCGAGGGCCAACTGGCTTCAAAACCTCGGCGGGAGTCTTCGGTTTCCAAAGCGTATAAGGGGTTTCAGGTTGTTCCTGGGGTTCACCCCTCACAGAACATACCTGAGCTGTGTCCGGTGGTGGCATCCGCTTTGAGCGGTACCGATACCCCGACATCGGCACTGGTCTTGGATGAAACACTCCTCACCAGGGATCGTCATCTGGTGTTCTCTGTGCCTTCGGGACCGGTGGATACACTCCAGACTGACCTTCCATTATCGGTACCAGCACCGATACTACCACCGACGTCGGTACCCTCCAGACGTGCATCGATAGCCTCGCTTCCCTCGATGCCGAATCTGGAATCGATCTCCAGTCTGGAGGATTGGGTACTGACTCGCCTTGGTACCGGCTCGCGGCAGTACCGAAGGCTCGGTTCTGATGATTCGGATCCACAACTCTCTGTTCCCTCGAGGCCCATTGAGTTGCCACTGGTTGACCTTCATTCACTGGTATCAGACACGGTACCGAAGTCTTCATTACCTTTACAGTCCTTGCCTTCCATGCTTCGCTTGTCAATGCCGAGTTTAGAATCGC